>JALAZF010000435.1:3115000-4315000 GCA_022829125.1 Lathyrus tuberosus
GTGCTCAGATTTGAGTGAAGGAGATTGAAAGGATTTTCCGAGTGATGGATTGTGTTAAGGATCAGAAGGTGAGACTGGGTACTCACATGTTGCAGGAGGAAGCGGATGACTAGTGGGTTAGTACTTGTCATGTGTTAGAAGCTGGAGATGAAGAAGTCAATTGGACTTTGTTCAGCAGGGAATTTTTGAGGAAGTATTTTCCTGAAGATGTTAGAGGAAAGAAGGAAATAGAGTTCTTGGAATTGAAACAAGGTAATATGTCTGTTGTTGATTATACTGCTAAGTTTGTGGAGCTTGTGCAGTTTTATCCACATTATGCTGAAGCAACTGCGGAGTTTTCTAAGTGTGTGAAGTTTGAGAGCGGATTGCGTCCGGAGATTAAGCAGGCAATTGGTTATCAGAGAATTCGAAGGTTTTCTGATTTGGTGGATTGTTGTAGGATTTATGAAGAAGATAGAAAAGCCCGTTCTACTCACTATAAGAGCGTGAACGAGAGGAAAGGGAAACAACCGTTTCGTAGTGGTCTTTATGTAACACTAGCTGATAAGGGTAAACAAAGGGGGAATTTTGAGAAAAGGCCAAGTGGGGGAGGAATGTCTAGTCCTCTGAGATGTTATAGGTGTGGTGACTTAGGACATCGTCAGTTTGAATGTAGGAAGGATATGAGAAAATGTTCCAATTGTGGAGGTTTAGGACATATTGCAGCTGATTGTAAGAGGAACGTGGTGAAGTGTTTCAACTGTGGGGAACCTGGACATGTTAGCACGAAGTGTCTGAAACCGAAGCAAGCTCTAGCTGGTGGGAAAGTTTTTACCTTGGCAGGAACTCAGACTACAAGTGCAGACCGTCTGATCAGAGTTACTTGTTTTATTAATAGTACGCCTTTAGTTGCTATTATTGATACTGGAGCAACTCATTCATTTATTTCGTCTGAGTGCGCGAAGCGTTTGAATCTTGTGTTGTCTTTGATGGGGGGAGAGATGGTTATTGATACTCCAGCAATGGGGTCAGTAACTACTTCTTTGGTTTGTTTAAGTTGTCCTTTGACCATTTATGATAAAGACTTTGAGATGGATTTGGTGTGTTCGCCTTTGGAGGGTTTAGATGTGGTTTTGGGAATGAATTGGTTACAGTTTAATCGGGTTCATATTGATTGTTATCATAAGCTGGTAAGATTTCCTTCTCTTGAGGAAGACGAAGACTCGAGTTTCTTATCTACCAAAGAGTTGAAGAAACTTTTGGCGGATGAAGCTCAGTTGTTTGGGTTATTTGCATCGTTAACTGTGGATAGTCAAGTTTCACTTGATGTGTTTCCTGTTGTGTGTGATTTTCCGGAAGTGTTTCTTGAGGATATTTCGGACTTGCCACCAGAGAGAGAGGTGGAGTTTTCTATAGATCTAGTTCCTGGTACTAGACCTGTATCGGTGGCACCTTATCATATGTCGGCATCTGAGTTGGTTGAGTTAAAGAAGTAGTTGAATGAATTGTTAGAAAAGAGGTTTGTGAGGCCAAGTGTGTCGCCTTGGGGTGCTCCAGTTTTATTGGTGAAAAAGAAAGATGGAAGTATGCGACTGTGTATTGATTATCGCCAGCTGAATAAAGTGACAATTAAGAATAAGTATCCTCTTCCAAGAATTGATGATTTGATGGACCAGTTGGTAGGTGCGTGTGTGTTTAGTAAGATTGATTTGAGGTCGGGTTATCATCAGATTAGAGTGAAAGAGGAAGATATTCAGAAGACGGCTTTTAGGACACGATACGGTCATTATGAATATTCTGTGATGTCGTTCGGGGTTTCTAATGCGCCAGGTGTGTTTATGGAGTATATGAATCATATTTTCCACGAGCATTTGGATCGATTTGTTGTTGTGTTTATTGATGACATCTTGATTTATTCTAAGTCTCGGGAGGAGCACGCGGAGCATTTGAGTGTGCTGTTGTAAATTTTGAAGGAAAGGAGACTTTTTGCCAAATTGTCCAAGTGTGAGTTCTGGTTGTCAGAAGTGAGTTTTCTTGGGCACGTGATTTCAGGTAATGGTATTGCTGTGGATCCATCTAAAGTAGAAGCAATTCTACAATGGGAGGCTCCTAGATCTGTTACTGAAGTTAGAAGCTTTTTGGGTTTAGCTGGTTATTATCGGAGATTCATTAAAGGTTTTTCTAAGCTAGCACTTCCTTTGACCCAGTTGACTTGTAAAGGTAAAGTGTTCATTTGGGATATTCGGTGTGAGGAAAGCTTTAGTGAGCTGAAGAGAAGATTGACGACAACTTCGATTTTGATCTTACCGAATCCTAGTGAACCATTTGTGGTGTATTGTGATGCGTCTTTGATTGGTCTAGGTGGTGTGTTGATGCAAGAAGGTAAGGTGGTGGCTTATGCTTCGAGGCAGTTGAGGGTGCATGAGAAAAATTATCCTACTCATGATCTTGAATTAGCGGCCGTGGTTTTTGTGTTGAAGATTTGGAGACATTATCTCTTTGGTGCAAGATTCGAAGTCTTTAGTGATCACAATAGTTTGAAATACTTGTTTGATCAGAAAGAGTTGAATATGAGGCAACGGAGATGGTTGGAATTTTTGAAGGACTACGATTTTGGCTTAAATTACCATCCTAGTAAAGCTAATGTGGTAGCCGATGCATTGAGTCAAAAATAGTTGCATATGTCCGCTTTAATGGTTAAAGAGTGGGAACTTTTGGAAGCTTTTAGGGACTTGAGTTTGGTGTGTTAAGTGACATCCGACAGCGTGAGGCTGGGTATATTAAAGGTTACTAATGAGTTTCTGTTGACCGTTAGCGAGAAACAGAAGCTGGATGTGAATTTGTGGATTTGATGTTGGTTGGAGAAAAAGATGCGAGTAGTGATTTTAAAGTGGATGGTGTTTTGAGATTCTGTGGTCGAATTTGTATTCCGGATGATTCGGAATTGAAAATGATGATTTTGGAGGAATGACACAGGAGTAATTTGAGTATACATCTGGGAGCTAATAAGATGTATCAAGATTTGAAGAAGATCTTTTGGTGGCCTGAATTGAAAAGAGATGTGGCTCAGTTTGTGTATGCGTGTTTGACGTGCCAAAAGTCGAAAGTTAAACATCAAAAGCCTAGTGGTTTGTTGCAACTGTTGGATATTCCTGAGTGGAAATGGGATAGCATTTCTATGGATTTTGTAACAGGGTTGCCGAATACACTGCGGGGACATAATGCTATTTGGGTGGTTGTGGACCGACTGACTAAATCGGCGCATTTCATTCCGATTGACATCAGTTTTTCTTTGGAGAGGTTAGCTGATATTTATATCAGTGTGATTGTGAAGCTGCATGGTGTTCCGTTGAGTATTGTTTCGGATCGAGATCCGAGGTTTACCTCGAGATTTTGGGAAAGTTTACAAAAGGCTTTGGGTTCTAAATTGAGATTGCGTTCGGCTTATCATCCTCAGACGGATGGACAGACGGAGAGAACGATTCAGTCGTTGGAAGATTTGTTGCGGGCTTGTGTTCTTGAACAAGGTGGTGTGTGGGATAGTTATCTTGCGTTGGTGGAATTCACGTATAATAACAGTTTCCATTCTAGTATTGGAATGGCACCTTTTGAAGCGTTATATGGACGAAGATGTCGAACACCGCTGTGTTAGCACGAATCTGGTGAGAGTTCGGTGGTTGGACCGGAATTGATTCAACAGACTACAGACAAGGTGAAACTTATTCGTGAGAAAATGAAGGCTTCTCAGAGTAGGCAAAAGATTTATCATGATTGAAGAAGGAAAGATCTTGGGTTTCAAGAGGGCGATCATGTATTTTTTAGAGTTACGCCGGTAACGGGTGTTGGTCGTGCATTGATGTCGAAGAAGCTTACTTCTCGGTTTATTGGTCCTTACCAGATATCTGCGAGAGTGGGTGTTGTGGCTTATCGGGTGGCGTTGCCGCCAAATCTGTCGAATTTGCACGATGTGTTCCATGTTTCACAACTTTGGAAGTATGTTCCGGATCCGTCGCATGTGATTCCGATGGATGAAGTTGAGGTAAGGGAGAACCTTACGGTGGAGGCATTACCAGTGAGAATTTTGGTCGCGAGTTGAAGCGGTTAAGGGGCAAGGATATTGCACTTGTGAAAGTAGCGTGGGGAGGCGCTGCTGAGGGCAATTTGACTTGGGAGTTGGAGAGTCGGATGCGGGAGTCGTATCCAGAGTTGTTCGTCTCAGGTAATATTTTCGAGGACGAAAATTTCTAAGTGGGGGAGAGTTGTAACTCCCCAGTTTTGGTTATTTTTATTTAATCGAGTCATTTTAATTATTTTATTATTATATTATTTTATTTTTGACTTTTATTTGGTAAATATATTATTTTTCATCGTGATTATGTTTTATCGCATTTTGGGAGCGTTTGCGAGATATTTAAGTGTAGGGGTATTTTGGTCTTTTGTTTGGGTAGATATTATATTTTTCATATAATAGAAAGAAAAGAGAGAAAAATAGAAAGGAAAGAAAAAGAGAAGAAGAAAAAGAGGAAGAAAGAAAAGAAGAGAAGAAAAAGAAAGAAAAACTTGGAAAATCTAGGAATCGATCAACCGACTTTTCTAAACACGATTAAATCGGGTAAGGGTACGAAACTCGATTATCTTATGCTTGTGTATGATTATGTATGTATGTTTTTGGTTGATATTGGATTGAAATGGAAATATAGAGTAAAACCCATAAATGTTGGAATTGTTAGAAATTGATATAATTTATGTCTGAAATCATGTTTTAGTGTCCCTTATTGTTGGTACATGATAGATACATGTTATTAGGTATTCTATTGGTAATTTTCTGATGTTTAGGTGAGATTGGGAGTGAGTTTTGGGTGAATTTTCGCAGAAAATTATGCAGGAAATTTCTGGTTTTTCCACTGCCCATACGCGTATCACTCAAGGCAATACGCGTATTGGTTAAGGCAATACGCGTATGGCATTGAAGGAGTGAGGGCAATACGCGTATGGAGTTCCATTTTTCTCGGCCATCTGCCCATTTGCGTAATGGTACGCGTAAGGTTGAGGGCAATACGCGTATGAAGTGAGGCAATACGCGTACTGGGATTTTTAGTGGGATTTTTAGGAGGAATTGGTCTCTGCCCATACGCGTATCAAGTTGGGCAATACGCGTATGGAATGGGCGAGGGAGCAAGGCAATACGCGTATGGCTCAGGGCAATACGCGTATGGCCTGGAAGATTGCAGAATTGTGTCTTTCGCGATTACTTTTCTTGTTCAGTCCGTAACTTGTGTTCCGATTATCCGTTTTTAACATTCTTGGTATCGTTGAATAGCTATTGAACTGTACTTTCTTATGATGATGGTTTTGAGATTGTTGACCGATTTAATTAAGTCGAGAATTTGTAAATTTGTCATTTTGTTGACTTTTACCGTTTTAATTGTGTTTAATTGAGGTGTTATCATGCGATGTGCTGGTGATATATGTTGTATGACTTGTGTGCTGATTATATGAGGTAAATGCATGTATTTAAATGTTGTGATGAGGGTTTGTGGCCTTATGGCAATTAAATGCATTGTTTTGGGCTTGAGTGCAAAGCATGATCATTGTTGATTGAGATGATTGCATATATGTGTGCATTTGAATGTCATGAGTCATTGTATGCCAAGCATCATGATATACATTCTTGATATGTTGTGTGCCCTAGTGGGTGTGAGCGACGAATCGATTCCAGAGGGAATCCGCTATAACATCGTGTGCCTTATACTAAGAGGTGTGAGCGATGATTATGGACGATCGTGTGCCTTATACAAAGAGGTGTGAGCGATCGGGTCATGTGCCTTATACAAAGAGGTGTGAGCGATCCATAAACGTCATGTGCCTTATACAAAAGAGGTGTGAGCGACGGGGAACATCGTTTGCCCGACGGGGAGTTACACTAAGTAACAAGCGATGGTTCCAATAGTTCCTGAGTGAACTAGTCTTGAGATTAACGGATGGATGGTACCGCATTTGCATAGAGTCGTTGTGTCGGTCTCTTTGCATTTGCATAAATCATGAATGGATTGATTTTGGGTGGAGTTGTGAATGGAATTGATGAGTTGAGATATATATATATGTTGTTGATAAAATGCATTTATTTGATTATATATGCCTTGGTGATGGATATATGATGATATGCATTGTGTTGTTTTGCGTTTGAATTCTAGTATGAGTTGTGGTGAGAATATTACATGTGTATTTTGGTGTTATGATATAATTGTATGCAATTATATTATGATTGTGTTTCTCACCCTTCTGCTATTTTAATGCTCTATGAGGCATTGCAGATTAGATGCTGGAGGTCTTTTTGTGAAGCTTAGGTCTTCATTCTTTTGTCGGTCGGCTCTGATATGTAGCACCGGGTAGTCGGGGAGACCGTTGTGATTTATGTGTATATGTGATTGTTGCATATCTTTATGAGCAGGTTTATTGTGTTTTGTCTCAATTGATGTGACGCCTTCGTCTATGCCATGAATGTTTAATTATACTCTGATGAAATTTTTATCGCTTTATTTATTTGGGGGTATAGATTGGGGTGTTACATTTATCGCAGTCCGTCTGTTGACACCAGCCTCTTTTCCCCTCCAGAGTCTTACTCTCTTTCTTCGGTTAACCACTGACAGCCAGGTAATATACCGAATCTATCTTTTCTCTTGGTTATGACACCATCCCTTTATTTGGATCCCCAGCGGAGCCCTTGCTATTCATTTTGCTCTTACTTTCTTGGTTTCGACACCAATCCTCTTTGTCATCCCCAGCGGAGTTTCTTTCATTTTTGGTTTTGACACCATTCTTTTTCTAGGCTCTTGTCCAATCGCTCTTACTGTGTGGTCTTCCCCAGTAGAGTTTTTCTTTCACTCTTGCTCTTGGTTTTGACACCACTTCTTTTGTTTCCTGTTTTTTCTTGTCTGCTTTCCATTTGGTTCCCCGAACTACGGAAGCTCTGATTCTGCATTCTTTTGAATGTTAGATACGTAGGCACGAGAC
This sequence comes from Lathyrus tuberosus, assembly GCA_022829125.1. Classification (NCBI taxonomy): domain Eukaryota; kingdom Viridiplantae; phylum Streptophyta; class Magnoliopsida; order Fabales; family Fabaceae; genus Lathyrus; species Lathyrus tuberosus. The sequence goes on from JALAZF010000435.1 coordinate 3,121,994, forward strand.
GCAATGTCTTGGCGAACACACTTCCACCTTTCTTTCCTTCACCCTTTCTTCCTTCTTCTTTGTCCCCTGGTTCCATGAACTACGACACTCTGATTTCCTCATTGCACTATGAGGGTACGTAGGCACGAGGACTTCGTTCCTCCGCGAGCACTTTCCTTCTTTTCTTTATTTTTCCCCTTTCTCTTCTCTCTCTCCTTTCTTTTAGCTAGAAGCCTTTAGATAGATAACCCATCCAAGCCTAGAAGCAAGCGAAATGGTTCCTGTCGAGTACGACGGATGCGTTAGGTGCTAGTACCTTCCTTTCACATAACCGACCCCCGTTCCCGTTTCTCTTCCCCTTGGGTTCTATCGATATTTTCCCTGTCCTTTGGGACTAAATAAAGTTCGGTGGCGACTCTGTTATATATTTGAGTGTGCGATTCACTCAGGTGTAAACCAGCCATCTTCAGCTGGCGACTCTGCTGGGGACAGATTGACCTTTTGCTGGTCCATCCCTTGAGGGGTCTCGCCTAGTTTTGTTTGCTTTCTCTTGCTTGTTTGGGTGTTTATCTTTCGCACTTTACTCGCTTTATTACTTGCTTTAGCTTTATGTTTATTTATCACATTTCTTTACTACTTTGAATATTCATATGCTGCATATTCTGGATATCTGTTGTTTTCTGCTGTTGTTGGGGCGGGTAGATATTATTGGAGAGAAAGGTCCTAACACCGGGCATAGTATACACATAGGCTAGAACGTGGATAGTCGTGATGCCTGCGTTTTGCGCGCTGGGATATCACGAGACCCACATCCCAGATCGTGATTCGCTTAAGAATACTTGCGTCCTGTGAGAATTCACTACGGCGAGGGGCTTTCATTCTGAGTCCTATGGTTTGGGCGACCTTTCTAGGGACCACCTTGTTGTGTCTAGATCACACCTGTGAGGGGGATGGGTTTTTGCAGGAAAACAAGCCACTTCATACCCTTTTTCTCACACACGCCAGATTTCTTCACCGACACATCAGATTATGTTGCACTGACACAGATTTATGTGCAGATATCCGGATTGTTCAGATTTGATTATTCAGATAGTGTTGGCTTCTTGTTGCTGTGTTGCATATCATTTCATCATGTAAATTAATTTTTGCATGTGCATTTCCAGGTTTTCGAGGGATTATCTTTTGTTGACATTATCATAGAGATGAGTACTGGTCGTCGTGGCATCTTCAGTTACAAGTTTGTGGAGCCTAAGCTAGGTGTTTTGAGAGGTTTGGCATCTTTTTTGGTTGGAGATCACAGAGGGGTTTTCATAGGTACTTATGGTAATCTGTTGACCATCCTCAACACTGAAGTCAACATCACTGTTATTCATACTCTGGTTCAGTTCTACGACCCGCCATATAGGTGCTTCACATTTCAGGATTATCAGCTAGCACCTATACTTGAGGAGTATGCTTATACTTTGGGGGTTGAGATCAAGAAGCAGGTTCCTTATGTTTACACTAGTGGTTGTCCGAAGTTTCATCTTATTGCTTATGCGCTTTGCATTAGTATGAAAGATGTGGAGGATAATCTCAAGACCAAAGGGAAGGGTATTCGAGGGTTTGCTTTGAAGTTTTTGGTTGACAAGGCCACTACTTTTGCTAAGGATGGGAACTGGAAGGCTTTCAACGCCGTTCTTGCTTTGCTGATATATGGGATTATCTTGTTTCCGAGCATGGAGGATTTCGTAGATCAGGCTGCCATCAGTATCTTCTTGTCCAAGAATCCTGTTCCGACGCTTCTTACTGATACCTACCATTCTATTCATTCCAGGAATGAAAAGAAGAAAGGAACCATTGTTTGTTGTGCTCCTTTGTTGTACCGATGATTTATGTCTCACCTTTCACAGAAGGGTCCCTTTGTTGAGAATAAGGATAATCTCAAGTGGTCTCAACGAATCATGTCTCTTACTGCTGAGGATATTTCTTGGTATTCTCAAGTCTTCGACGACATTCCGATCATTCTTCATTATGGGAAATTCTCCAATGTGCCTCTCTTGAGTACAAAGGGTGGAATTAACTACAATCCGAGAATGGCCTTCCGACAGTTGGGATACCCTATGGTTGACAAACCTGATCCTGAGGTAGTGGAAGAGTTCATCTTTCATGAAGGGGTTGATGACATGGGTTTACTGAAGAGGTTTAGTGCCGCTTGGACTCAGATTCATCTTGAAGGTAGAGCCGATTTGGGTAAGAAGAATTGCGTAGCCAAGGAAGCTTACACACTTTGGGTCAAAAAGCGCGTCAAAGAGATCTTGTTGCCATTCTCTCCTGAGCCTTCCATGAATGCCAAACCTCCTGAACTTGCCATTGTTCCTCCATCTGAGGTCGATCAACTCAAGATGATTGTTGAAAAGTTGAAGAAGGAGAATGCTGATCTTCGTCTCAACCTTGATAGAGTCACTTTCGAGAAGGATAGCCTACAGATTAAGCTCCATCAGAAGCGCGAGCGCATGCTCAAAGAGGTGGAGGTCAAATAGAACAAGCATAGGAAGATGGGTGATGCTTTGAAGAGCACCTATGAGGGACTTGCTTCAAAGAAGAGAAAACTCGTCGATGCTCATTATCAAGCCTACAAAGGGGAGCTGAGCTACAACAAGCAACTTGAAGAGCTTCGAGGGAAGTTATATGAGTTTAAGGCAAAGTGGCAAAGTGAGAAAGACCATGTTAATCAGTTAGCAAAGGACTTTTCTCAATGTCAAACCCATATAGGCAAAGTCTTCGGTGAGATTCAGAAGTTGCAGGATCAAGCACATCAAAGCCGAGAACAGATCAGTCAGCTCAACCCAGAGAGTATTCATTGGGAGCATCAAAGCCATCATCTACATAACCTCCTGGATCAGAAAGAGGCCTTTCTTCAGGACATGCTTCAGGGAGCTAATCACTCGTTACTGCGTAATCTCATGAAGGATGCGAAGTACTGGAGTGAGAGGCATGGCCGTTTAGCCAGATTTGCTGAGCATGCATTAGAGGACCTACCTGGGTTGTTGAGGGATGCATATGCCGATGCATTGCCACACCAGCTTCCTTGGGTTGTTTTCCATTTCTTGTCTGTGTGTAGGGTGGTATTTGATAGGATCCGTATGGATTTTGTTGTAGCCCATAAGGCAGATATTTGACTTGTACTCGACCTGTACTTCTTTCCTTTATTGCTGAATGAATGAAGATTCTTGCTCACGCTATCTTTTGTGCCTTTACTTGTATGCTTTATGATTATTGTCAATAAAGATAAGTTTAAGAATTCCTGGAATTTAAAACTTTATTTTTGCATCCATATCATACATTCATTTGCACACATATACACGTCCCTTCATCCGAAACCGTTGCTCATCCTTGTCCACATTCCTTGTAGCAAGACGACGACGCGACATCGGTATTTCACTCGCTCAAACAAATCCAGGATCATGGCTGACTTTGAAGCTGAGAACGCTGCTTACAGGGAAACTCTGGCTCAATTCCAAGGTCGGATGGATCAGTTTCAGACAAACAAGGATGCCATTATGGAACTCCTTTGTGCTCAGAGGGACGCCGCTGCTGCTGCCACTATTGTTGCGACTACTAGTGATGCAACTGTTGTCACTCCTGTTGTGACCACTCCTCCGGTTGTTATGGCTACTCCTGCTGTTGTTGTTTCTTCTCCTGCTAGAGTTGAAGTACCAACTGAGCCTGTGAATCAGCCTGCTGTTCATCCTAGTTTGAACCAGATGCCCGCTGGTTTTCCTTGGGGCATGCCTCCGAATTATACTCCTCAGATTGCAAATAATGGTAGTGCCTTCATTCCATATCAGCCTTTTGTTGCACCCATGCCTAATGGGAATGTTGTTGCATATCCATGGGGCATGCCTATTCCAGTCCCGCCTCCAGTGGCGAGTGATGATCACGAGAATCCTCAAGCTCAGACTCATCAAACTTCCGGGTTGGCTGACATTGAAACTCCTGATAAAGAAGAGCATGTGTATAGGGGTCCTCCTATTCATGTTCGGGTTTCATCTCAAGCTGGTCAAACTGCTGTTCAGAATGTTAATCCTGGGATATTCTATCCTGGGGCATCTTCCTCAGCTGCTGTGATACCTCCTCCGAATTATCCATTTGGTGTTCAGATGGGTCAGAATGCTGGTCAGATGGTTAATCCGGGTTTGGTGTATCCTTCTCAGTTTGCTACTCCGCAAGTGAATGCTCCTGCCGCCTCTCAGGTGCCAAATCCTCAGATTCTTGTCAGGCCCACTAATCAGAATAGATATGTTGACTACAAGTTATTGGAAGACCGTATCAGAGCTATCGAAGGGTTCTCTGCTTTTGGCATGGAAGCCAAAGACTTGTGTTTGGTTCCAAATGTTGTGCTACCGCAGAAATTCAAGATACCTGATTTGCCAAAGTATAAAGGTTTAAGCTGCCCGCGTAGTCACATCACTATGTATTGCAGGAAGATGGCATCCTATATTGATAATGATGAATTACTTGTTCATTATTTTCAAGATAGTTTGTCTGGTGCTTCATTGGATTGGTACATGGGCCTGGAGCGCAGCAAAATCCGTACTTGGAGGAATCTATCTGAAGCGTTCGTGAAACAATACAAGTAAAACCTTGATCTGGCACCAACTAGATTGCAATTGCAAAATCAGTCACAACGCTCAGCTGAAACATTCAAGGAGTATGTACAAAGATGGCGTGAGATGGCATCTCGTGTACGACCAGCTCTCTCTGACAATGAGTTGGTTGACATCTTTATGGGTACATTGCAAGGATCTTACTACGAAAAAATGGTGGGTAGTTCTTCATCGAACTTCGCTGATGTGGTAACGATTGGTGAACGGAAGCATCCGGCTACTCAGAAGTCTCAGAACAGTCAATCAAAGAAAAAGGAAGGTGAAGCCAATGCAGTGACAGCTCAAGTTTCTCCTCAGTATCAAGCTCCATGGCTCTCATGCCTTATTATCCATATTCGTACATTGCTGCTGCACAATATCAACAACCTCAGTATCAGTATCATCCGCAACAACCGGTTCAGAATGCTCAGAATCAGCAACAGAATCGGCAGAACAACAAAAATCAGCAGAATCAGAACCGTCAGAACAATAGCAATCAAGGAAACTGTAAGCGTCCGAATTTTGATAGAATTCCGGTGTCATACACGGAGTTGTTTCCTTACTTGGTTCACCAAGGGGCAATTGTCCCCAAGCAGATTGCACCTGCAATTCCTCCATTTGGCCCGAAGCATAACCCAAATGTGTCTTGTGCTTATCATGCTGGATACATAGGACATGCAACAGAGGACTATTTTGTTTTCAAAACCAAGGTTCAGGAACTCATTGATTAGAAAGTTTTGACTTTTGCTGAGGAGGGACCTAACATTCAGAGTAATCCGTTGTCAAATCACGGTGGACCTGCAGTTAACATGATTGAGGATAATTACATGGCTGAATTGATCATGGATGTTGACGAAGTAAAGACCTCGATGGCCGTGGTTTTCAAAAAATTGAATAAAGACGAGCTGTTGAAAGGGTTGCATGGTAAGTGTCAGATTTGTGACGATAATCCCAACCAGTGTCGAAAGCTGAAGAGTTGTGTCCAGATTCTGATGAACCGTGGCGAAGTGCAATTTTCCAGATCTAAACCTGTTGAGGAGGTTGATGCCATTGAGCCGTTCACCATCGTCTATAGGAAAGTTCCGGTAGAATCCCCTAAACAGAATAAGGTGCAACCCATCGTTGTTTGTCCGCCGAAGACGTTTTCGTATCAGAATTCCAAAGAGGTACCATGGAAATATGGGTTTACTGTATTTTCTGGAGGTCAAGAGATAAGGTTCTCCGAATCCGAGGTCGTGAATGTTACAGCCGGTGGAGGTATAACTCACAGTGGACGAGTGTTTGCTCCGAAAGTCACTACAAAGCCTGTTCAAGTTCCAACTGTTGTTCCTCCCAAGGAAACGCCTGCATCTGCAACCCCTGCTGTTCAACAAGGGGCACCTTTTACCGTAGTTCCAGTACCGACTATCCCGTCTGAGGATGTTTCAAAAAGCAAGGAGACCTTTGATGATCAAGAGTTTCTTAAGTTGATCAAGAAAAGTGACTTTAAAATTGTGGATCAGCTGGATCAGACTCCCTCGAGGATCTCAATTTTGTCCTTACTCATGAGTTCGCCTGCGCACAGATCAGCTTTGTTGAAAGTGTTGAACAGTGTCCATGTCCTGCAAGATATATCCGTCGTCGAGTTTGACGATGTAGTGGCCAGCATAAGTGCAAGTCGATATTTGGGCTTTAATGAATCAGAATTACCTCCTGAAGGAAATGCCCACAACAAAGCGCTGCACATATCTGTAACCTGCACAGACATCTTGTTATCTCGTGTTCTAGTGGATACCGGTTCTTCTCTCAATGTGATGCCTAAGGGCACATTGAGCCAATTACTGGTGGAAGGAAACGAGATGAGACCAAGTGCCTTAGTTGTCAGAGCCTTTGATGGTTCTCGAAGATAGGTCATTAGAGAGGTGGACTTACCCATCAATATTGGGCCGCATTTGTTTACCATTACTTTCCAAGTGATGGATATCAATCCGGCGTACAGTTGCCTATTGGGCCGTCCATGGATCCACGCGGCAGGGGCAGTTACATCCACTTTACATCAGAAGTTAAAGTTCATGTTTGAGGATCGGCTTGTCATTGTCTGTGGTGAAGAGGATTTGATTGTAAGTGAGTTATCTTCTTTTCGATATGTCCAGATCGAAGAAGGCATAGCTGAGGTGTCGTTGCAGTGTCTCGAGTTTGAAGATGTCAGCTCTGCTTCAACTAGTCAAAGTAGATCACCACAATTGACTTTAGCATCTGCTAAGAGTGCTAAAGAGACCATCGATAGAGGTGCCTTGCCAGGCTGGGGCAACGTGATTGATGTGGTTGAGAAGCATAATTGTTTTGGATTGGGTTATCATCCTGGTCATCAATCTGGTTCCTTTGGTCAGAAGCAGTGCAACTTGATCAAGTTCCATAGCGCGGGTTTCCAGCAAGGTGACATCATGGCAGCTGCTGATGATGCTAGTCCCAGTAATCAGATTTCAAGCTTTGTGCGCAAACATCCGCCGGGTTTCAAGCTCAACAATTGGACATCTACCGTGATTCCTGTGGTTTTCCCATACAACATGTAATGCATTTTTCTTTCTCATTCCCTCGTCCTCGCCCGAGACGAGTGGATAGCTTGTAAAGGGCCTCGCGCTTTTGCAATATTATATGATCAATAAATAAAAGTTTTTTGCATTCAAAATCATGCTCTATTCTCTTTCTTTATTTTACTTTTTCACAAAACAAATGGTAAAAGTTTCTTTTCTTTTTCACTTTTTAAATAGCCCATTCTAAACATATTCATAAACATGCAGAACTAATAAAAGCATTGATAACAACATGGCAAACATCCATTGTAATTCTGGAATTCCAATTAACCAAGCCGAAGAAGATGGTGAGGAAGATTGTGAATTACCGGCTGAACTGGCAAGGCTCCTTGAGCACGAGTGTAGAGAGATTCAGCCACACAAAGAGCCAGTGGAAGTTGTTAATCTTGGTACTGATGAGGTCAGAAGAGAAGTCAAGGTTGACGCATCCCTCGCTAAGCATGTACACTCCGAGTTGGTCAAGTTGTTGAAAGAGTATGTTGATATCTTAGCCTGGTCCTATCAAGATATGCTTGGGTTGGATACCAACATCGTTGAACATCACTTGCCACTCAAGCCCAGATGTCCTCCTGTCAAACAGAAGCTCAGGAAGACTAGACCCGACATGGCACTCAAAATCAGAGAAGAGGTAAAGAAGCAACTTGACGCTGGGTTCCTCGCCACTTCCGAGTATCCAGAATGGATTGCCAACATCGTCCCAGTTCCAAAGAAGGATGGCAAAGTCATAATGTGTGTGGATTATCGAGATCTCAACAAAGCAAGCCCGAAGGATGATTTTCCTTTGCCTCATATTGATGTCTTGGTAGACAACACTGCGCAGCTCTCTTTCTTTTCCTTCATGGATGGTTTTTCAGGATATAATCAGATCAAAATGTCCCTGACTGATATGGAGAAGACTACTTTCATCACGCCATGGGGTAGATATTGCTACAAAGTCATGCCATTCGGTCTAAAGAATGCAGGGGCAACATACCAGCGTGCCATGACAACCCTCTATCACGATATGATTCATAAAGAGATTGAGGTTTACGTGGACGATATGATTGCCAAATCCAAAACTGAGGATGATCACTTAGTTCATCTGAAGAAATTGTTTGACAGACTCCAGAAGTTTAGATTGCGGTTGAATCCTACGAAGTGCACCTTCAGAGTTCGATCTGGTAAACTGTTGGGATTTATTGTGAGTCATAAGGGCATTGAAGTTGATCCTGATAAGGTTCGGGCAATTCAGAACATGCCGCCTCCCAAAACAGAAAAAGAAGTCCGTGGATTTCTGGGCAGACTTAATTACATCTCAAGATTCATTTCTCATTTGACGGCTACTTGTGAACCAATGTTCAAATTACTAAGGAAAAATCAATCGGTCGAATGGAATAATGATTGTCAAGAAGTATTTGACAAAATCAAACAATACTTGCAAGAACCACCGATCTTAGTACCGCCGGTTCCTGGTAGACCATTAATCATGTATCTCACCATTCTCAATGAATCGATGGGATGTGTGTTGGGTTAACATGATGACACTGGCAGAAAAGAACATACAATTGACTATCTGAGCAAGAAGTTCACTGATTGTGAGACCAGATACTCACTCTTGGAGAAAACTTGTTGTGCTCTGGTCGGCTGCTCGACGCCTACGTCAATACATGATTTGCCATACTACTTTGTTGATATCCAAAATGGATCCGATAAAGTATATATTTGAAAAGCCTGTTGTCTCTGGAAGGATTCCTCGGTGGCAGATGCTGTTAACTGAGTATGATATCCAACATGTTACCCAGAAAGCAATAAAAGGGAGCGTCTTGTCTGACTACCTTGCTCATCAACCTGTAGAGGGTTATCAACAAATGAAGTTTGACTTTCTCGATGAGGATGTTCTGTTTATCAGAGATTATGAGACTCCAGACCCTGATATAGGACTCGAACTAGGGGCACAGTGGACGCTCGTGTTCGACGGTGCCTCTAATTCTAAAGGTCGTGGAATCGGTGTTATCCTCATCTCTCCAACAGGTTTTCACCTTCCCTTCACTGCCAGATTATGCTTTGTATGCACCAACAATATGGATGAATACGAAGCATGTATCTACGGCATTGAAGTGGCAATTGATAGGAGAATCAAGATTCTTGAGGTCTATGGAGACTCTGCCTTGGTCATTGGTCAAGTCAGAGGGAACTTTGTGACTCGGGATTCCAAGCTAGTTCCGTACCAACAACACATAGCGAAGTTGATTCCTTACTTTGATGAGATCACTTTTCATCATATTCCCAGAGAGGAAAATCAATTAGCTGATGCTCTTGCAACTTTAGCATCCATGTTCAAGGTTAAGTGGAAGAATGAAGCTCCTCATATCCGCATTGATCACTTGAACGAACCAGCACACTGTTTGGCAATCGAGGATGAGTCTGATGACAAGCCTTGGTTCTACGACATCAAAAGATATTTGCAAAAACAGGAATATCCTGAGGGTATCACTATCACTGACAAGAAGGCTCTTAGGCGGCTTTGCGTCAAATTCTTCTTAAGTGGTGGTATACTATACAAGAGGAATTATGATTCCGTGCTGCTCAGATGCATGGATAGACACGAAGCAAACACGATCATAAGGTCCATACATGAGGGCTGCGAGGGTGTCAATGCTAAAGGTCCTGCTATGGCCAAGAAGATCCTTCGGACTGGGTATTACTGGACAACAATGAAGGTAGATTGTTACAACTTTGCCAAAAGATGTCATAAGTGCCAAATCTACAGAGACAAGATCCATGTGCCTCCAACTCCATTGAATGTCTTGACTGCACCTTGGCCATTCTCCATGTGGGGTATAGATATGATTGGATTGATCGAGCCGAAGGCTTCCAATGGTCATCGATTTATTCTGGTTGCTATCGATTACTTCACCAAGTGGGTTGAAGCTGATTCTTATGCAAACGTTACACGACAAGTGGTTGCTAGATTCATCAAGAAAGAGATAATCTGTCGTTATGGCATTCCTAGAAACATTATCACGGACAATGTAAGTAACCTGAACAACAATATGATGAAGGAGTTGTGTTAAGAATTTAAGATCGAGCACCACAACTCTTCACCATATCGGCCCAAGATGAATGGCGCCGTTGAAGCAGCAAACAAAAACATCAAGAGGATTATCAAGAAAATGGTCAAGACTTACAAGGATTGGCATGAAATGCTTCCCTTTGCACTGCATGGCTACCGAACTTCAGTTCGCACTTCTACTGGGTCAACTCCGTATTCGTTAGTGTATGGTATGGAGGCGGTTCTACCCATCGAAGTCGAAATTCCTTCGCTCAGAGTCATCATGGAAGCAGGTCTTGACGAAGCTGAATGGGTTCAATCCCGGTACGACCATCTAAATCTCATCGAAGAGAAGCACCTTACAGTCGTTTGTTATGGTCAGTTGTATCAAAGACGCCTCAAGCGAGCTTTTGACAAGAAAGTTCTTCCTCGAACATTCTATGAAGGCGAACTCGTGCTCAAAAGATATTCACCTGTTCACTCGGATCCACGAGGTAAATGGACTCCCAATTACGAAGGAACTTTTGTTGTCAAGAAAGCCTTCTCAGGCGGAGCCCTGATCCTCACCACAATGGATGGGGAGGAGTCGCCATCGCCCGTGAACTCCGATACAGTCAAAAAACATTATGCCTGAAAAAAATGGATAAAAGTCCGCTAGATTGACATCCGCAAGGACAATCTAGGAAAAAATGGACGTCCCGATGGACCGAAAAAAAGAAATGTCCATGCAAAACTTAGGGACAATGGAAAAAACAATAACTGCCTGCTAAATTGAAAACCCGAAAGGGCGACTTAGGCAAAAATGGGCATCCCGTTGGACGAAAAAAAAAATGTGAAAACATGTCCAGGCAAAAATTAGGGATAAAGGCATTTGACTGTGAACACTTGGGCCTCTTTTCATCACGGCTGGACCTCAGACGGTAACAGAGCAGTCGAATCATCATCAACTAGTGCAAAGCGTTGGAACCTAGACTTACAGTGGATGGTGGTCAATGTTGTAATCAATGCAAAGCATAATTTCCCTTTGCCATTTACATTTGTTTTTCAATTTTATTGCAAAGTTCCTCATCAAGGATTTTGCATCCTTGTACACACTTTATGTATAAAATTTTACATTCAATAAAATGCATTCTTTGTTATCTCAAATTGTTTTCATTCCAGTATTTTGTTTGCAAAATAAGCAATTATTTGTGATCACATAATACAATAAAATGTTGAGAATAATAAAAGGCTAAACCAATCGAGAAAGCATTATGCATTGCATGTTTTACTGGTAACTCCTGCAGGATAATCGGCAATATCCATTGGTAAGCCTAACACCTAGCCAGAAAAATGATGGTTCTATGAAAAAGTTGTTGTTTCCTCAGCAGTTCCTCAGCAGAGTCATCGTTCTCCCCAGCAAGCGCCATTACGATTTTTCGAAAAGCTTGTTTGTTTACATATCTTTTCTCCGACAGATTTGTAATGTCTATAGGCAGGTTGCCGAAGTGTTCCCAACAAAGACGCTTTGCTCACTTTTCCCCAGCAAGGGTTGTGCATCGTCTCCAATAATTTGAAATTATCTGTCCCCAGCAGCAGGGTTTCTCCTCAGCTGAGTCAGCATGATTTGGAAGGATGTATTTCCCCATGCAGAGCCAATCTTGGTAGAAAGGATTGATTTAATTCTTTCATCCCCAACAGAGACAGCCATGGTGATTTAGAAACCTGAGATGTTCTCAGTTTCTTTCCCCGGTGGGATCATCATCCTTTGTGAACTCTCTTCTCCAGCAGAGTTTGTCTTTATCTGCGGGTCCTCTCCCTGGTCGAGGGTGTCGAAGTCGTTTTGCTACGGTTTCTGCCTAACCGCCTCACTGTGCCTTATCTTGCGCCTTTACATTGCATGATATCAAGCATCATGTAGAAACGCATACATAGCATATGCATCGATCATACTCCCTCTCTTTTTGCCTGACTTATCTCCCAGCAGATTTTCAGCCAAACCTTGCACTTATCTATTCTACCTTGCGTCGCTCTGTTTGTCGTCGTCGGCTAAATTCTCGAGCTACTATTTTATTTAATCCCCTTTTACCTCGAATCATCGAAAAGCTGGCGCAATTCGTACATTCAGGCCCAAGAGGATTAATAGGGGCAGCTGTCGTAACCCGAAATTTGACCTCCCTCTTTTGGCCTTTTGCATAAGCATGTGCATTAGCATAGTCGACATACGCATTCGCATTTTTCTCTATGTGTTTCTTGTTGCAGGATCTGCAGGTTCTCCAAGCCCGATTAATCGCATCCTCTCAAGATTATTTCATCACCAAAACGAGCCCAAAATGAAGGTTTCCATGTTTATTTATCAAGATAAGAGATGGGAAAACCGGAACCAGGACTTCAACATCTTGTTTTTTGCAAATTTGTGGAAATTTGGCTGAAGTAACCGGTTAGCACATATGCTGTAACAGGTTACTCAGTGGAAAATTTCAGTTTCTGCTGCATTTTTGGGACAGCACCATGCACTCTCTTTGGTCATTGATTCTACAATATTCTAGCAGTGTGTGGAACATTCTAGACTTCTCTAGACATTTCAAGGCTATTCAATTCAATCCAACTGCATTTATTCTAATGCTTCACTCCAAATTAAGTGCACCATGTTCCTTGTTTTACAAGCATGCCAACCTTTGGATAAGGAAATTCACATTTGGGATTGTTACCGAGTTGGTTCTAACTAACCGAGTTAACCACCTTGACTCAGTGAGTCAAGCCCAACTAACTCCAACCTAACTCCAAACCCAAAGCTAAGTCCAAACCTCCCATACTCCAAACCTAAAGTCTATATAAACTCACCTTCACTCATTTTTAAAGGACCTTCAACCATTTTGCACAATTCACTCTCAATTCTCTGATTCTCCTCTACATTTTTCTGCAACTTCTACATCTTCATCTCAATTCTCATCCCAAAACCTCACCAAAAGCTTTTATTCTTGAAGGATAATCACTTTTCACATTGAAAGTGATTAATTCTTGAGCTTGACCTCCATCATTTGGTATTCTTTGGTTGGATTTCTGGAATTACATCTTATTCTACTTCAATCCAAGAGTTCTACAACTTTCAATTTGGTGCAAGTTCGATTTCAGTGCATTTTCGCGTTTTTGATCGGTTTCAACGTGTTTCGTCTACAAATTAAGGATCCTCTGGTTTTCTTTGATTTTCTACATCAAAATCTTTTTACAACACTTACCAAGCCAAATCTCCGGCTTGTAGGTAGGTGGATCTAACTAATTTTACCGTTTCGCGCATTTTCGTATCGTTCGCAATGTAGTCGATAATTGTTGTGTGTGATTTCGTTTTGCATTTGTTTGATCCATGATCCTATTGTGTTAGTTGATTCTATCACTGTTTATTTGTTGTTTTCAAGTTCAATTTTCGTGCACAATTTCAGTTCCTAGCATGTGGTGGTTGGCATAAGTGATTATGTGTTGAAAACTACTTATGAAAAGCTGTTTTTGCTGTTATTTTTGCCACTGTCTCAGTGGTAACCGGTTAACAATTATGCTGTAACCGGTTACACAGTTCAATTTTCAACAAATACGCTGATTTTCAAGTATGTAACTGGTTAGCAGATATGCTGTAACTGGTTACCACTGAACAGAATGGCCAATTTTGAGTTTTTTCAAGCTTGTTTGATATCCTTTCTTCTTCTAACTTCCATGGATCAATGTACTTCATTTTTATGGATGTTTTAAGTGTCATTTAACTTCTGATTGAAGCATGTTCATGAACTTTTGTTGCACACTTTTGATTATTCAAATTGTTCATATTTTGGCATCATGTGAATGTAATCATTCTTGCATTTTTCTTTGATCACAAATAACATGATTTTGTGTTGCATTTTGTTGATCACGTGGTACTGTTTTGTACTCCCTTTCTTGGTTTTGCATTAAGTTCATTCTTCATGGAAGAGCTTAATCTTTTATAATCAATAATTCACACCCTTTGCCTTAATGATTTTTCATTCTCTTTGGAAAATTGTTGGCATGGTTTTTCCCTTTGATTAATTGATCGAAACCATGTTTCGATTAGTTGATCTTCCCATTTCCTCTCTTTAGGCTTCCTTTAGAGCTTTCTCTCTCGTTCCCCCGCGAAGTTGGAGTTTCGCGCTACGCCTTACGTCAGAGCACTGTAAAAATTGAAGCTGTTACGCTGGAGCACTGTACAACTTGGGGCTGTTGTGCCGTCCGGTTCAACTCCCGCATTACACCCTGTGTGTTAGAGAAGGAATGAGAATGGAAAATTCCTACTCTCATTCTGACTACTTTAGGTAGGGGACGAATGACCCTGTGCTTGGCTTAGTCACCTCTATCTCCAGGCGGTAGTGTGCTTTCTTTCCCCAATCGAGTCGATCCTTGATCACTCTTTGCCCTTTGCAATCTCTTTCAATCCTTGATCACTCTTCGCCCTTTGCAATCTCTTTCGATCCTTGATCACTCTTCGCCCTTTGCAATCTCTTTCGATCCTTCTCTTGATTAATCACCTTCTTGGTTACGATCCTTTGTTCATTGGGTTAGCAAGCTGTCTTCGTTTCAATACTCTATTCTTTCCTTGCGGTCAATCATTGTTCTTTTGATTCCCCTGGAGAGTCTCTCTTCTATCTCTTCAGTTAAACACAGTACTCCTGTTAAAAACCGAATCCCTTGCGGAGTTCGCAACCTTCCTTTGGTTCTTCTCCCTTTGTTGGTTAATCACTGTCGATCAGTTAAAACACCAATGTTTGCACTCCTTCTTAGTTAACCACAGTCCGTCTGTTAAAACACTGAGTTCCTTGGGTTAATCACCTTCTCTTGGTTAATCACACTTTCCTTCAATTAACCACAGCCTATATGTTAAAATATTGAACCCCTTTTTGAGTTAATCACCCCCTCTTGGTTAATCACTAATTTCTCTCAGTTAATCACAGTGTTCTATTAAAAACCGAATCCCCTGCAGTTGGCAACCTTTCTTGGTTCGAGTACTTGCACCCTTGGGTTAGTAACCTTCTTTTGGTTCAATACCCTTCTTCGTTGGTCAAGTGCTGTTTGTTCAGTCAATACCAACGCCCCTTGTGGGTTACGACCTTCGATCGGTCCTACACCCGTTCTTCTGGTTAATCACAGTTTTCTCTGTTAAAACCAATGTTTCTCTATCCCCCACAGAGTTGCAATCCTTGTTCCCTCGGTTAACCATTGTTCATCAGTTAATATACCGACGTCCCCTGCAGAGTCAAACACCTTCTCTTGGTTCAACACTCTCTCTCTTGGTTTATCGCAGTCCGTCTGTTGACACCGGCCTCTTTTCCCTGCCAGAGTCTTACTCTCTTTCTTTAGTTAACCACTGCCAGCCAGTTAATATATCGAATCTATCTTTTCTCTTGGTTATGACACCATCCCTTTATTTGGATCCCCAACGGAGCCCTTGCTATTCATTTTGCTCTTACTTTCTTGGTTTCGACACCAATCCTCTTTG
Source organism: Lathyrus tuberosus (assembly GCA_022829125.1). Taxonomy (NCBI): domain Eukaryota; kingdom Viridiplantae; phylum Streptophyta; class Magnoliopsida; order Fabales; family Fabaceae; genus Lathyrus; species Lathyrus tuberosus. The sequence continues at coordinate 3,137,684 of JALAZF010000435.1, forward strand.
TCATCCCCAGCGGAGTTTCTTTCATTTTTGGTTTTGACACCATTCTTTTTCTAGGCTCTTGTCCAATCGCTCTTACTGTGTGGTCTTCCCCAGTAGAGTTTTTCTTTCACTCTTGCTCTTGGTTTTGACACCACTTCTTTTGTTTCCTATTTTTTCTTGCATGCTTTCCGTTTGGTTCCCCGAACTATGGAAGCTCTGATTCTGCATTCTTTTGAATGTCAGATACGTAGGCACGAGACACAATGTCTTGGCGAGCACACTTCCACCTTTCTTTCCTTCTCCCTTTCTTCCTTCTTCTTTGTCCCCATGTTCCATAAACTACGACGCTTTGATTTCCTCATTGCACTATGAGGGTACGTAGGCACGAGGACTTCGTTCCTCTGCGAGCACTTTCCTTCTTTTATTTCTTTTTCCCCTTTCTCTTCTCTCTCTCCTTTCTTTTAGCTAGAAGCCTTTAGATAGATAACCCATCCAAGCCTAGAAGCAAGCGAAATAGTTCCCGTCGAGTACGACGGATGCGTTAGGTGCTAGTACCTTCCTCTCGCATAACCGACCCCCCGTTCCCGTTTCTCTTCCCCTTGGGTTTTATCGATATTTTCCCTGTCCTTTGGGACTAAATAAAGTTCGGTGGCGACTCTGTTGTATCTTTGAGTGTGCGATTCACTCAAGTGTAAACCAACCATCTTCAACTATGATTCTCAGAAAACTGAACCAACATATGATATTCTTCCAATAAAATTTATGAACCTTTTCGGCAGAGATCCGTACAACAACTTCGGCTTCCACCCATTTTGTGAAATAGTCAACTCCAACGATTAAGAACTTGAGTTGTCCTAAAGAAACTGGTAATGGTCTTAGGATGTCTGTTCCCCACTGTTGGAACGGCCATGGGGATGAAATCAAATGGAACGACTCAGCTGGTAGATGTTTAAATGGAGCGAATACTTGGCACTTTTCACACTTGCTAACGTACTCGATGCAATCTCGCATCATATGCAGCTAGTAGTACTCTGATCTTAGGATTTTTCCGGATAGTGCTCTCCCACCTATATGGCTACCACAAGCTCTCTCGTGGACCTCTTTAATTACCAGCTCAATCTCAGGCTCTGACACACATATAAGCATAGGTGTTAACCTTCCCATCTTGTACACCGTGTCGGAGATTATCGTGTATCAAAAAGCTATTCTTTTAATCTTTCGGGCTTCATTGACATCTTCAGGTAATATTTCCTGGGCCAGATAGCTGATGATGGGTCTCATCCATCCTTGGACATCCTCTATTGTTAATACTTCCTCTGATTGAATGTTGGGTGCTTCAAGAACTTCTTGGATCACAGTCTTATTCATTCCTGAATTCTTTGAGCTTGCTAACCGAGCTAGGAGGTCGGCCCGGGCATTGTCTTCTCTTGGGATGTGGACGACTTCGAATTCTAAGAATGCTTTGGATATTCCTGAAGCTTTCTAAAGGTACTTTATCAGGGTGAAATCCTTTGTCTAGTACTCGTTCTTCATCTGTCTGACCACTAGCTGGGAGTCGATCTTCACTAATAAGTGTGTTACTCCGACTTCTCTTGCCAATTTCATTCCGGCGATCAAGGTTTCATACTCTGCCTGGTTGTTTCTAACCTGAAAATTGACACATAAAGTGTATTCTAATGTTAGATCTCTGGGTCCTTCCAAAATTATTCCGGTTCCGCTTCCCTTGAGATTTGAAGATCCATCTACATAGAGGATCCATATGTTTGAGATCTCTTCTCCAACTGGTGCACTTAATTCTACCACAAAATTGGCCAGTGTTTGTGACTTAATACTGGTTCTGGGCACAAAGTTGATGTCATACTCTGAGAGCTCTACTACCCACTTGACCATCCATCCTGCTAAGTCGGGCTTTTTCAGTATTTATTTGATTGGATGATTCGTCTTCATTATGATTGGGTGACCTTGAAAATAATGTCTCAACTTCTGGGCTGTGACAACTACTGCCAGCGCCAAACGTTCAATCTTCTGGTACCTTAGCTCTGCCCCTTTTTGAACTTTGTTGATAAAGTACACGGGTCGCTCTCCGTCTTCTCCATCTTGTACTAAAACCGAGCTCAGGGCTTTAAACGTGATCGACAAGTATAAGACCAAATACGCATTTTCTTTGGGCCTTATGTTAAGTGCCAAATTGTGCATATTTTAGAAAGTATTTTGCGGGCCTTTTCAATGGTTTCCTTGATATTTTAGTAGTAAATCTATTAGTTTTAGTGTAAATATGCAAGTTCCTATTTTATTGTAAATATTGTGAATATTGATCATTTTGATGCTCTTTGACAAGTCTTCTTGTTTATGTTTGATGATAGAAATAATTGGTGAAGGAAAGAAGGCCTGAAAGTTGATTTTCGAGGAGTTCATGTAGGTAACTCGCGCTAAGAGAACTTTTTAGCGCGGTATCAGCGTGCATTTTCTGCCAGAGGCAGTAGCTAAGGTTCCTTGACCGCGCTAAGCACGGGCAGGACTGCGCTTAGCGCGCTTTAAGTCGGTTTAAGGGTATTTTAAGTGAGATCGCGCTTAGCGCAGTTGTAATAAATTTTGTTCTTTCTAATTTTATTTTATCTCACTTTTGTAGGTATTCAAGCAAGGATATTTTGTCATTGTTGTATAGATCATTGAATAAGCTTTCCAACGCTTCCGACCGTGCGTCAATCGGAGTTACGGTTCAAAAGTTGTGAAGGAAATAAGAATTATGGTTTTGCTGATAGCGTTGAGCGCCCTCATAGCGCGGTTCGCGTCTTTTCAGCCCCTATTTAAGCCACTTTTCAGCATTTTTTAGGTGATGTTGTTGGGAACTTTTTACCCCAACTTCATCAAACACATTCTAGAGTAGATTTAGCTTAGAAACAACACATGGAGTGTATATCTTGACGATCCGGAGTCGAATCCACTTCAATCGGAGTTGACAAACCATGATATTTGTGTTATTCTTCCTTCCTCTCTATGTATTTTTCATTTGTTGGGGTTTTGTATGTAAGTTTATCTTGATTGTATGTATATTTATGGATATTTGTATAAAATCTCTTTTACAACTCTTAATCGATGTCATCTTTGATTTAATCTCTATCTTAATGGATTTGATTCGCTATAGACATATACTTTTCGAACTCGACCTAAGATGTATGTCTATTGGCTGTGGGAAGCACTCTAATATTCACGTGTGTGTATCGATTCTTAATGCTCCATGTTGTTGAGTTGCGTGAGACATCACCTTTGAAAGAATATGGTTGATCTCTCAACGTTTGCGTTAGACATAACCTCTTGTTGTGAGCGATGCGTGGGGATTTTGACGAGTGATTTAGGTTGCGTGCATTTGATTCATATATTTTTTAGTGCTTGATGGGTAGATTGAAATACAACTCCTGACGAGTATTCTCGTATCTTAAGAATGTATTTATTTTATTGTTTTATTTTTTTTTCCTTTTGCACTTTTATCCCAAACCATTTAAACCCAAGCTTAGAGATGTAGAGATTGTCGAACGACATTCTTTCCCTCGAACCGATCTCTGTGGTCACGACATAAATCCCGGAGGTATTTTTGCTTGCCGCTTTACCGCTTTAACAAAATGGCGCCTTTGCCGGGGATTGGTTTTGATATTGAGTTGCATTGCGATAGTTTCTATGTTTTAAAGTTTTGTATATACTTGTTTATAGTTGTTTTCCATAAGTGATTGTATATATGTGTTTTCCATCATGTGTATGTGTTTGTGCATTTTTTTTTGGTTTACGTTCGCTCAAGTGTTGCAGATTTTATTTGGTATCTACCGGTGAACGAAGCAACATGGAGTAGCTTGTACGTAAATAAGGTGTCGAGCTAACGACGTGAAACAAGCGCTTGTTGGGAGGCAACCCAATGATTCTTGAGTTTGTACAGTTTTATGTCTAATAGTATAGTTAACATAAAGTGACAATGGATGGAGTGAATGAGAGAAAGAACCAATTTTGAAAAACAAAATTTTCCCGCCCAAGCATAGCGCGCGCAGAGGGCGCTTAGCGTGCCTTGTTTTACAAAGAAAAATCTCTCATTTTCCATCCACTTTCACCAATTTTGGTCTTTGTGTTTCGTTAGTTTTAATTCAATTTTGTTAGGTTGTTAGAATTAAATTTTGTGTTTGCTCTCCAATTTGTTTTTTATTTGCTTAAGGAGGCATTTTGTGATTTTCCAAGTTTGATCGTTTCAACTTGTGAATGTATGGTGTTGATATTGTTAAGTTTTGTACACGTCCAAGGTATGTGTTTATCGCTTTCTAGACTTTAGCATATTCATGATACTTAGGCTTTTTACAAACTTCCATGCCATTCATTCTTTTGTATATTTGTACTTGATGTGAATCAATTTAGTTCCCACCCTTTTTTGTGAAGAAGCTTTCCATTATTTATATATGCGCAGAGTACCAACATTCTTGTTCTAACTACATTTTATCATGCGTAATCTTTTGTTTGTGTTGATTATATGAAAGCATGGAAAGGATCAAGGCATTTTGTTTCATTTTGAGCACAACTACCTAGCCAAATAGTCAATTCACCTTGTGAGTGTGAGATCATTCGTAACCCCTTTGAGCCTTTCTATCATTATCCATGATGTTTGAACTTAATGCTTGTCTATGAGTATTGAATTCACTTTTTGTAAGGATTTTGATTGATTGTTTTTTCTTGAACCCTCAACTTTGTGTTGTTGTATGAATTTTTACCTTGCCTTAGAAAGTAGATAGTATTCACATGATGATGTAGTTGAATTCAAGTTGGGGAGAGAATGATTGTTTACTCGTTGGTTGGTTTCTATGAGGTTGAAAAAGAAAATAAAAAAAAAAGAGAAAAATATGAAAAAGAATAGAAAAGAAAAGAAGAAAAGGAAAGAAAAGAAAATCCTTGAGAAAGGAAACAAAAAGAGTTCAAATAATTGTGCTAAATAAGTATTGTGTTTTGTGTAACACTAGGGATTTTGGAAGAAGTTGATTAGAATTTTGTGTTTGAGTCTTTGTGAGTTGATCACTCCCTTAGGTTTAGACAAGTTTTTGTTTCAATTACCTTTAGAAATTGCCGCTTGTTTGTTTGACCGACCATATTTCAACCTTGAAAACCTTTGTGATTCTTGCCTCTGTATGTTCAATGTGAATTTTTGGATGATTGCATAATTTAATCTTTTGTTTGCAAGATTGTTGTGTAAGTGAAAAGTACCTCATTTTGTTTTTTTTTTCATCTACCGTTGATAGTTTTTGCTAGGTGTGATTCATGATTGAACTCGTGTTGTTTTAGGATGTTTGGCATGATTTTTGTATTTAGCATTTGTTTTGTGGTTATGTTATCGTTGTAGTTTAGTGGTAAGTTTTGCTTTGCATGTATTTTTGTGTTGAACCATACATTAGTTTTTATTTTTCGAAACTTGTTGACTTGTGATTGCTTGGTTGTTACTTTTGTTTCTTTGAGTTATTTGATTCTTGTTTGAGCACAAACAAGTTTAAGTTGGGGAGAGTTGTTAAGTGCCAAATTGTGCATATTTTAGATAGTATTTTGTGGCCCTTTTAAATGGTTTCATTGATATTTTAGTAGTAAATCTATTAGTTTTAGTGTAAATATGCAAGTTCTGATTTTATTGTAAATATTGTGAATATTGATCATTTTGATACTCTTTGACGGGTCTTCTTTTTTATATTTGATGATAGGAACAAATGGTGCAGGAAAGAAGGCCTAAAAGTTGATTTTCGAGGAGTTCGTGTCGGTAACTCCCGCTAAGAGAGATTTTTAGCGCGGTATCAGCGCGTATTTTCTGCCAGAGGCAGTAGCTAAGGTTCCTTGACCGCGCTTAGCACAGGCAAGACCGCGCTTAGCGCGATCTGAGCGCGCTTAACGCGGTTGTAATAAATTTTGTTCTTTCTAATTTTATTTTATCTCATTTTTGTAGGTATTCAAGCAAGGGTATTTTGTCATTGATGTATAGAGCATTGAATAAGCTTTCCAACGCTTCCGACTGTGCGTCAATCGGAGTTACGGTTCGAAAGTTGTGAAGAAAATAAGAATTGTGGTTTTACTGATGACGCTAAGCGCCCTCATAGTGCGCTTAGCGCGATTCGCGTCTTTTCAGCCCTTATTTAAGCCACTTTTCAGCATTTTTTAGGTGACGTTGTTGGGAACTTTTTACCCCAACTTCATCAAACACATTCTTGAGTAGATTTAGCTTAGAAACAACACATGGAGTGTATATCTTGACGATCCGGAGTCGAATCCACTTCAATCGGAGTTGACAACCCGTGAGATTTGTGTTCTTCTTCCTTCCTCTCTATATATTTTTCATTTGTTGGGGTTTTGTATGTAAGTTTATCTTGATTGTATGTATATTTATGGATCTTTGTATAAAATCTCTTTTACAACTCTTAATCGATGTCATCTTTGATTTAATCTCTATCTTAATGGATTTGATTCACTATAGACATATACTTTTCGAACTCGACCTAAGATGTATGTCTATTGGCTGTGGGAATCACTCTAATATTCACGTGTGTGTATCGATTCTTAATGCTCCATGTTGTTGAGTTGCGTGAGACATCACCTCTGAGAGAATGTGGTTGATCTCTCAACGTTTGCGTTAGACATAACCTCTTGTTATGAGCGATACGTGGGATTTTGACGAGTGATTTAGGTTGCATGCATTTGATCTATATATTTTTTAGTGCTTGATGGGTAGATTGAAATACAACTCCTGACGAGTTTTCTCGTGTCTTAAGAATGTATTTATTTTATTGTTTTAAGTTTTTTTTCCTTTTGCACTTTTATCCCAAACCATTTAAACCCAAACTTAGAGACGTAGAGATTGTCGAACGACATTCTTTCCCTCGAACCGATCTCTGTGGTCACGACATAAATCCCGGAGGGAATTCTTCCGAAAATAATATTTTTGCTTGCCGCTTTACCGCTTTAACAAAATGGCGCCTTTGCCAGGGATTGGTTTTGATATTGAGTTGCATTGCGATAGTTTCTATGTTTTTAAGTTTTGTATATACTTGTTTATAGTTGTTTTCCATAAGTGATTGTATATATGTGTTTTCCATCATGTGTATGTGTTTGTGCATTTTTTTTTTGGTTTACGTTTGCTCAAGTGTTGCAGATTTTATTTGGTATCTACCGGTGAACGAAGCAACATGGAGGAGCTTGTACGTAAATAAGGCGTCGAGCTAACGACGTGCAACAAGCGCTTGTTGGGAGGCAACCCAATGATTCTTGAGTTTGTACAGTTTTATGTCTAATAGTATAGTTAATATAAAGTGACAATGGATGGAGTGAATGAGAGAAAGAACCAATTTTGAAAAACAAAATTTTCCCGCCCAAGCTTAGCGCGCGCAGAGGGCGCTTAGCGTGCCTTGTTTTACAAAGAAAAATCTCTCATTTTCCATCCACTTTCACCAATTTTGGTCTTTGTGTTTCGTTAGTTTTAATTCAATTTTGTTAGGTTGTTAGAATTAAATTTTGTGTTTGCTCTCCAATTTGTTTTTTATTTGCTTAAGGAGGCATTTTGTGATTTTCCAAGTTTGATCGTTTCAACTTGTGAATGTATGGTGTTGATATTGTTAAGTTTTGTACACGTCCAAGGTATGTGTTTATCGCTTTCTAGACTTTAGCATATTCATGATACTTAGGATTTTTACAAACTTCCATGCCATTCATTCTTTTGTATATTTGTACTTGATGTGAATCAATTTAGTTCCCACCCTTTTTTGTGAAGAGGCTTTCCATTATTCATATATGCGCAGAGTACCAACATTCTTGTTCTAACTACATTTTATCATGCGTAATCTTTTGTTTGTGTTGATTATATGAAAGCATGGAAAGGATCAAGGCATTTTGTTTCATTTTGAGCACTACTACCTAGCCAAATAGTCAATTCACCTTGTGAGTGTGAGATCATTCGTAACCCCTTTGAGCCTTTCTATCATTATCCATGATGTTTGAACTTAATGCTTGTCTATGAGTATTGAATTCACTTTTTGTATGGATTTTGATTGATTGTTTTTTCTTGAACCCTCAACTTTGTGTTGTTGTATGAATTTTTACCTTGCCTTAGAAAGTAGATAGTATTCACATGATGATGTAGTTGAATTCAAGTTGGGGAGAGAATGATTGTTTACTCGTTGGTTGGTTTCTATGAGGTTGAAAAAGAAAATAAATAAAAAAAGAGAAAAATATGAAAAAGAATAGAAAAGAAAAGAAGAAAAGGAAAGAAAAGAAAATCCTTGAGAAAGGAAACAAAAAGAGTTCAAATAATTGTGCTAAATAAGTATTGTGTTTTGTGTAACACTAGGGATTTTGGAAGAAGTTGATTAGAATTTTGTGTTTGAGTCTTTGTGAGTTGATCACTCCCTTAGGTTTAGACAAGTTTTTGTTTCAATTACCTTTAGAAATTGCCGCTTGTTTGTTTGACCGACCACATTTCAACCTTGAAAGCCTTTGTGATTTTTGCCTCTGTATGTTCAATGTGAATTTTTGGATGATTGCATAATTTAATCTTTTATTTGCAAGATTGTTGTGTGAGTGAAAAGTACCTCATTTTGTTTTTTTTTCATCTACCGTTGATAGTTTTTGCTAGGTGTGATTCATGATTAAACTCGTGTTGTTTTAGGATGTTTAGCATGATTTTTGTATTTAGCATTTGTTTTGTGGTTATGTTATCGTTGTAGTTTAGTGGTAAGTTTTGCTTTGCATGTACATTTTTGTGTTGAACCATACATTTGTTTTTATTTTTCGAAACTTGTTGACTTGTGATTGCTTGGTTGTTACTTTTGTTTCTTTGAGTTATTTGATTCTTGTTTGAGGACAAACAAGTTTAAGTTGGGGAGAGTTGTTAAGTGCCAAATTGTGCATATTTTAGATAGTATTTTGTGGCCCTTTTCAATGGTTTCATTGATATTTTAGTAGTAAATCTATTAGTTTTAGGGTAAATATGCAAGTTCCGATTTTATTGTAAATATTGTGAATATTGATCATTTTGATGCTCTTTGACAGGTCTTCTTTTTAATATTTGATGATAGGAACAATTGGTGAAGGAAAGAAGGCCTTAAACTTGATTTTCGAGGAGTTTGTGTCGGTAACTCCCGTTAAGAGAGCTTTTTAGCGCGGAATCAGCGTGCATTTTCTGTCAGAGGCAGTAGCTAAGGTTCCGTGAGCGTCCTTAGCACGGGCAGGACCGCACTTAGCGCGCTTTAAGTCGGTTTAAGGGTATTTTAAGTGAGATCGCGCTTAACGCGACCTGAGCCCGCTTAGCGCATTTGTAATAAATTTTGTTCTTTCTAATTTTATTTTATCTCATTTTTGTAGGTATTCAAGCAAGGGTATATTGTCATTGTTTTATAGAGCATTGAATAAGCTTTCCAACGCTTCCGACTGTGCGTCAATCGGAGTTACGGTTCGAAAGTTGTGAAGAAAATAAGAATTGTGGTTTTGCTGATGGCGCTAAGCGCCCTCATAGCGCGCTTAGCGCGGTTCGCGTCTTTTCAGCCCCTATTTAAGCCATTTTTCAGCATTTTCTTAGGTGATGTTGTTGGGAACTTTTTACCCCAACTTCATCAAACACATTCTTGAGTAGATTTAGCTTAGAAACAACACTTGGAGTGTATATCTTGACGATCCGGAGTCGAATCCACTTCAATCGGAGTTGACAAACCGTGAGATTTGTGTTCTTCTTCCTTCCTCTCTATGTATTTTTCATTTGTTGGGGTTTTGTATGTAAGTTTATCTTGATTGTATGTATATTTATGGATCTTTGTATAAAATCTCTTTTACAACTCTTAATCGATGTTATCTTTGATTTAATCTCTATCTTAATGGGTTTGATTCGCTATATAAATATACTTTTTGAACTCGACCTAAGATGTATGTCTATTGGCTGTGGGAAGCGGTCTAATATTCACGTGTGTGTATCGATTCTTAATGCTCCGTTTTGTTGAGTTGCGTGAGACATCACCTCCGAGAGAATGCGGTTGATCTCTCAAGGTTTACGTTAGACATAACCTCTTGTTGTGAGCGATACGTGGGGATTTTGACGAGTGATTTAGGTTGCGTGCATTTGATCCATATATTTTTTAGTGCTTGATAGGTAGATTGAAATACAACTCCTGACGAGTTTTCTCGTGTCTTAAGAATGCATTTATTTTATTGTTTTACGTTTTTCTTCCTTTTGCACTTTTATCCCAAACCATTTAAACCCAAGCTTAGAGACGTAGAGATTGTCGAACGATATTTTTTCCCTCGAATCGATCTCTGTGGACACGACATAAATCCCGAAGGGAATTTTTCCGAAAATAATATTTTTGCTTGCCGCTTTACCGCTTCAACAAAATGGTGCCGTTGCCGGGAATTGGTTTTGATATTGAGTTGCATTGTGATAGTTTCTTTGTTTTTAAGTTTTGTATATACTTGTTTATAGTTGTTTTTCATAAGTGATTGTATATATGTGTTTTCCATCATATGTATGTGTTTGTGCATATTATTGTTTTTGGTTTACGTTTGCTCAAGTGTTGCATATTTTATTTGGTATCTACCGGTGAACGAAGCAACATGGAGGAGCTTGTACATAAATATGGCGTTGAGCTAACGATGTGAAACATGCGCTTGTTGGGAGGCAACCCAATGATTCTTGAGTTTGTATAGTTTTATGTCTAGTAGTATAGTTAACATAAAGTGACATTGGATGGAGTGAATGAGAGAAAGAACCAATTTTTAAAAACAAAATTTTCCTGCCCGGGCTTAGCGGGCGCAGAGGGCGCTTAGCGCACCTTGTTTTGCAAAGAAAAATCTCTCATTTTCCATCCACTTTAACCAATTTTGGTCTTTATGTTTAGTTAGTTTTAATTCAATTTTGTTAGGTTGTTAGAATAAAATTTTGTGTTAGCTCTCCAATTTGTTTTTGATTTGCTTAAGGATGCATTTTGTGATTTTCCAAGTTTGATCGTTTCAACTTGCGAATGTATGGTGTTGATATTGTTAAGTTGTGTACACGTCCAAGGTATGTGTTTATCGCTTTCTAGACTTTAGCATATTCATGATACTTAGGCTTTTTACAAACTTCTATGCTATTTATTCTTTTGTATATTTGTTCTTGATGTGAATCACTTTAGTTCCCACCCTTTTTTGTGAGGAGGCTTTCCATTATTCATATATGCGCGGAGTACCAACATTCTTGTTCTAACTGGATTTTATTAAGCTTAATCTTTTGTTTGTGTTGATTATATGAAAGCATGAAAAACATCAAGGCATTTTGTTTCACTTTGAGCACAACTACCTCGCCAAATAGTCAATTCACCTTGTGAGTGTGAGATCATTCGTAACCCGTTTGTGCCTTTCTATCATTATCCATGTTGTTTGACCTTAATGCTTTTCTATGAGTATTGAATTCACTTTTTGTATGGATTTTGATTGATTGTTTTTTCTTGAACCCTCAACTTTGCGTTGTTGTATGAATTTGTACCTTGCCTTAGAAAGTAGGTAGTATTCACATGATGATGTGGTTGAATTCAAGTTGGGGAGAGAATGATTGTTTACTCATTGGTTGGTTTCTATGAGGTTGAAAAAGAAAAAAAAAAAGAGAAAAATATGAAAAAGAAGAGAAAAGAAAAGATAAAAAATAAATAAAGAAAAAGAAAATCCTTGAGAAAGGAAACAAAAAGAGTTTAAATAATTGTGCTAAATAAGTATTGTGTTTTGTGTAACACTTGGGATTTTGGAAGAAGTTGATTGGAATTTTGTGTTTGAGTCTTTGTGAGTTGATTACTCCCTTAGGTTTAGACAAGTTTTTGTTTCAATTACCTTTAGAAATTGCCCCTTGTTTGTTTCAATGTGAATTTTTGGATGATTCCATAATTTAGTCTTTTGTTTGCAAGATTGTTGTGTGAGTGAAAAATACCTCATTTTGTTTTTTTTCATCTACCGATGATAGTTTTTGCTAGGTGTGATTCATGATTGAACTTATGTTGTTTTAGGATGTTTGGCATGATTTTTGTATTTAGCATTTGTTTTGTGGTTATGTTATCGTTGTAGTTTAGTGGTAAGTTTTGCTTTGCATGTACATTTTTTGTGTTGAACCATACATTTGTTTTTGTTTTTCAAAATTTGTTGACTTGTGATTGCTTGGTTGTTACTTTTGTTTCTTTGAGTTGTTTGATTCTTGTTTGAGGACAAACAAGTTTAAGTTGGGGAGAGTTGTTAAGTGCCAAATTGTGCATATTTTAGATAGTATTTTGTGGCCCATTTCAATGGTTTCCTTGATATTTTAGAAGTAAATCTATTAGTTTTAGTGTAAATATGAAAGTTTCAATTTTATTGTAAATATTGTGAATATTGATCATTTTGATGCTCTTTGACAGGTCTTCTTGTTTATATTTGATGATAGGAATAATTGGTGAAGGAAAAAAGGCCTAAAAGTTGATTTTTGAGAAGTTCGTGTCGATAACTCGCGCTAAGCGAGCTTTTTAGCACGGTATCAGCACGCATTTTCTGCCAGAGGCAGTAGCTAAGGTTCCTTGACCGCGCTTAGCGCGGGCAGGACCGCACTTAGCCCGCTTTAAGTCAGTTTAAGGGTATTTTAAGTGAGATCGCGCTTAGCACGATCTGAACGCGCATAGCGCGGTTGTGGGAAGCGGTCTAATATTCACGTGTGTGTATCAATTCTTAATGCTCCGTGTTGTTAAATTGCGTGAGACATCACCTTCGAGAGAATGCGGTTGATCTCTCAACGTTTGCGTTAGACATAACCTCTTGTTGTGAGTGATACGTGGGGATTTTGACGAGTGATTTAGGTTGCGTGCATTTGATCCATATATTTTTTAGTGCTTGATGGGTAGATTGAAATACAACTCCTGACGAGTTTTCTCGTGTCTTAAGAATGTATTTATTTTATTGTTTTATATTTTTTTTCTTTTGTACTTTTATTCCAAACCATTTAAACCCAAACTTAGAGACGTAGAGATTGTCGAACGGCTTTCTTTACCTCGAACCGATCTCTGTGGACACGACATAAATCCCGGAGGGAATTCTTCCGAAAACAATATTTTTGCTTGACGCTTTACCACTTCAACACCTTACTAGGATAGGAGGCAAGGATAGAAAACGCTTTACTTCTTGAAAAGCTTCTTCACATGCCTATGTCCATTCAAACTCCTTAGACTTCCTTATAGCTGTAAAGAAGTGTATCGACTTGTCTCCTACACACGATAAAAATCGTGACAATGTGGCTAGTCTCCCTGTCAGTTGTTGGACCTCCTTTTTCGTGGTTGGACTTCTCATACCTATTATAGCCTGGAATTTGTCCGGGTTCGCCTTGATTCCCAAGTTAGTGAGCATAAATCCGAGAAACTTCCCGGCTTGTACTCCAAAGGTACACTTGTCTGGGTTCAGTCTCATGTTGTAGTTTCTTATGGATGCAAAGGTTTATATTATATCCTTCACATGTGACCAGTTTGCGCTGGTCTTGATAATCATGTCATCCACATAAACCTCCAGATTCCGACCTATATGAGTAGCGAATACCTTATCCATTAGCCTCTGGTAAGTAGCCCTAGCATTTTTTAGTCCAAAAGGCATGACCTCATAATAGTAGTTGCTATGATGGGTCATGAAGGCGGTTTTTGGTGCGTCTATTGGATTCATCCGGATCTAATTGTACCCGGAATATGCATCCATAAAGCTTAGCAGACGGAACCCGGACGTAGCATTTATCAGCCGGTCAATGTTTGGCAGTGGATACAGATCTTTAGGACACGCCTTGTTGAGGTCCGTGAAGTCCATACACATTCTCCATTTCCCGGATTTCTTCTTTTCCATCACCACATTGGATAACTAGGTCGGGTACTTGACCTCTTTGATGAACCTGGCCTGTAACAACTTCTAGACTTCCTCTGCAATTGCCTTCCTCTTTTCATCACCGCCCTTTCTTTTCCTTTGGGAAACTGGCTTGATATCTGGATTGATTGCACATGAAATTGGGATCTATCCCTGGTATGTCTGAAGGCTTCCAGGCAAAAAGATCCACATTTTCTTTTAGTGTTTGAACGATCTCTTTCTCCTCTTCGGGGGACAAGTTGATTCCGATGTGTATAACATGGGACGGTAGGTTCCCAATCTGGACTTACTTTAGTTCTTCATTGGACATTATGTTGTCTTCAACTGAATCATCACACGGGTCTAAGTCGACCAGATGAACTTTGAGGGTACTCTTGGGATCTGTTTCTCCCGCGGGTTCTTTTCTTTTCAACTTTAGGCTATCCTTATAACATTTTCTCACCAGCCCCTGGTCGCCTTTGACAATACCAACCTGGCCATTTCCGAGTGGGAATTTCATGGTCAAATACAGAGTTGAAAGTGAAGCTTCTAGGGTGTTGAATGATGGACGACCTATAATGATGTTATAGGGAAAAGCAGCGTTGACTATCAGGTACCTTACTCTGACGGTCTTCGCATTATCCGTGTTGCCAAAGGTGGTCGGCAACGCTAGGTGTCCGAGCACCTGCACCTGTTCTCCCGAAAATCCTACTAGACTGCCTTTGAATGGTAATAACTCGGTTGTATCGAGCCCAATTCCTTTGAAAGCGTCCCAATATAGTACATCGGCTGAACTTCCAGGGTCTATCAATACCCTTTTCACGCTCCAATCTCTTATTTGTACTTTAATAACCATGGGATCATTTTCATGAGCTAGGACTCCTATGGCGTCTTGTTTTGAGAATGTTACAGCATCCAAGTTGCCTTCCGATTTCTCTGGAGATCTCTGGTCAATATGCATGACTGCCCTAGCATATCTCTTTCTAGCCGAACTTGTTTCTCCACCACCAGCAAATCCTCCAGCGATGGTGTTTAGCGTGTGTCGAGCTGTCTTTATCTCGTGACCCTCTTCGGCATCTGAACTCTTCTTCCGGGTTGACATTTCTGATCCCGAATCGTTTCGACGAGGACTTCTCTTGTTATTTTGTGGTCGAGAATCCTTCACATACGCCAAGAGATGACCTCTTTGGATTAGAGCTTCAATTTCTTTTTTCAACTGTAGACAGTCCTCGATGTGATGTCTCCGTACACGGTGGTAATTACACTAAGCCTCAGGTTGCCTTCCCATGATAGTGTTGGCTCTTTTGGGACGATGAGGCTCTAGTAACAGGTTCATATGACCGACTTCTTTAAGGATGTCTCCCTTGCTTGCATTCAATGGGGTGAGGTCTCTGTCCGGCTCATATGATTGTCTGTATGGTCTGGGAGCATGTCGCTCGCGCATAGTTCCCCGTAGGGGTGTTCAAAAATATGGTTAACTGAATTGTATACTTGAATTGAATTACATTGCACTATAAAAAAATGAACCATTTAAATAGTTAATGAACTGAACCATTTAATTAAAACAATTCAAATTTAGTTTAAAACTGGTTCAGAACCAATTTTCTTTTATAAACTGATTTAATTATATAAATAAATTAGTTTTTAATAAAAGGAATAAAAAATTAACGGAGAGTAGAAAAAAATTTCTTAAAATTAAAAAAAGTTTCGAAAATTAAAAAAAGTTCTAGTAAATATATTTGTTATTTCCTAAAAATAATTTTTTTTTCTTAGAAAAAAAACTAATATCGATTTTGTCTGAAAAATCAATTTTTTTCGAAAATACGAAACATCGATTTTTTTCAGAAATACAATAAATCAATTTTTTTTCAAAAATACGAAAAAAAATCTAGTTTTTTCAGAAATATTAAAATCGAGTTTTTTCAGAAATATGAAAAAGACGAGTTTTTTCGAAAATATGAAAAAGTCGAGGTTTTTGCGATATATGAAAAAGTCGAATTTTTTCACAAAAATGAAAAAGTCGAGTTTTTTCAGAAATATGAAAAAGTAGAGTTTTTTCCAAAATTATGAAACAGTCGAGTTTTTTCGGAAATATGAAAAAGTCGAGTTTTTCAGAAATATGAAAAATTCGAGTTTTTTCATAAATAAGAAAAAGTCGAGTTTTTTCGGAAATGAAAAAAAGTCGAGTTTTTTCGGGAATATAAAAAAGTCAACTTTTTTCGGAAATATGAAAAGGTCGAGTTTTTTCAGAAATATGAAAATGTCGAGTTTTTTCGGAAATATGAAAAAGTCAAGTTTTTTCAGAAATATGAAAAAGTCGAGATTTTCAAAAATATAAAAAAGTCGAGTTTTTTCAGAAACATGAAAAAGTCGAGTTTTTTTTTCATAAATATGAAAAAGTCGAGTTTTTTCGGAAATATGAAAAGGTCGAGTTTTTCAGAAATATGAAAAAGTCGATTTTTTTCATAAATATGAAAAAGTCGAGTTTTTTCGGAAATGAGAAAAGGTCGAGTTTTTTCGGATATATAAAAAATTCAAATTTTTTTCGAAAATATAAATAAGTCGAGTTTTTTTTAAAATATGAAAAAATCGTGTTTTTTCGTAAATATGAAAAAGACGAGTTTTTTTTCAGAAATATGAAAAAGTCGAGTTTTTTTGGAAATATGAAAAAGTCGAGTTTTTCAAAAATATGAAAAAGTCGAGTGTTTTCATAAATATGAAAAAGTCGAGTTTTTTCGGAAATGAGAAAAAGTAGAGTTTTTTCGGAAATATGAAAAAGTCAACTTTTTTGGAAATATGAAAAAGTCGCGTTTTTTTAGAAATATGAAAAAAGTCGAGTTTTTTCGAAAATATGAAAAAGTAGAGTTTTTTTCGGAAATATGAAAAAGTCGAGTTTTTACGGAAATATGAAAAAGTCGAGTTTTTCAGAAATATGAAAAAGTTGAGTTTTTCATTAAATTTGAAAAAGTCGAGTTTTTCGGAAATGGGAAAAATTCGAGTTTTTTCGGAAATATGAAAAAGTCAATTTTTTTCAGAAATATGAAAAAGTCGAGTTTTTCATAAATATGAAAAAGTCGAGTTTTTCCAGAAATATGAAAGTCGAGTTTTTTCGGAAATATAAAAAAGTCGAGTTTTTCGGAAATATGAAAAAATCAATTTTTTTTTTCGAAAATATGAAAAAATCGAGTTTTTTCATAAATATGAAAAAGTCGAGTTTTTCCGGAAATATGAAAAGTCAAGTTTTTAGGAAAATATGAAAAAATCGATTTTTTTCGGAAATATGAAAAGGTTGAGTTTTTTCGGAAATATGAAAAAGTCGAGTTTTTTTCGGAAATATGAAAAAGTCGAGATTTTTCTAAAAAATGAAAAAGTCGGGATTTTTCCAAAATATGAAAAAGTGGAGTTTTTTCAGAAATATGAAAAGTCGAGATTTTTCGAAAATATGAAAAAAATCAAATTTTTTCGGAAATACAAAATAAGAAAATAAAAAAAAATTGAAAATAAATATTTTGAAGAATAATTTTTTTAATCTAAAAACATTTAAATTTTATGAAGTTAAAAAATTTGGTTTTAAAAGAGTTCAAAATATATTATTGGTTTAAAATTGTAAACTGATTATAAACTAGTTTATAAATATAGACTAGTTCTAAACTTGTTTTTAATTGAGTTGTAACCATTTTAGCAGTTAACTGAATTTTTATTGAAATAATTATTGCAAACTGAACCAAACCATAAATGTGGTTCGATTCAATGCAGTTCATGAACCATGAACACCCCTAGTTTCCCGAGGATGTTCCTTTCTCCTGTTCGACACCTCTTCCTTGCTCTTTGTCTTTTCACTGCTATCCCGGGCTCTTTTCTCTTGGTTACTTTCTTCTCCTTTGATGTAACATTCAGCTCGATAGTGATCTCGTCCATGCTGATAGTCGGCTTCTGAGCTAACGAATCATTGAACTTTCCGGCTCGTAGTCCATGATGAAAAGATCCCACAAATAGTTCTTGGTTTGGATGAGAAACTTTGAGGGTTACCTCATTGAATCGAGCCAGCTACTCACGTAGTGATTCTGACTGTTTATGTCGAACACTGAACAGTGTGGTTGTGAACACCTTCCGATGTTTGCTTGCCGAGAAGTGTTGTACTAGCTTTTTAGTCAAGTCTTGGTAGCTTACGATGGAGAGCCGAGGAAGGCTCATATACCATCTTAGAGCTACATCCTTAAAGGTACCAGCCATGAGTTTGCACTTCAGTGAATCCGAAGGGGCAACTATGGCCATCTGATTATTAATGGCAATAACATGCTCCAGAGGATCCGTCTTCCCATCATAGGGGGTTAGTGATGGTGCTTTGAAGTTTTCTGGGACGTGATAGTCTTATATCTCTTGAGAAAGAGGTTGTGGCTCGGGAACCTCCTCCTCACAATCGTCGTCAGCCTGACTTTGTTGTTGCAGAACTTGTATGCTGTCTTACAGCGTCTCATTCTGCTGACGCATGGCCTCCATCATGGCTAGTAGTTGAGCCATGTCTGAGGATCTCCTTTAGAAGACATGTTGTTAATGTAAGGTGTGGCTTGGGAGAGTTTCACCTAGGCCCCACGGTGGGCGCCAAATGTTCTAGCAAAAAATGGTTAGATACACCAAAAGTGCTAGTCTTCTACTTTAGGGCAGGGAAGACTACGCTGTCTATACTGTATGAGTATATTTGGGGATTTGAGAGTTATACAGGTGCTGTATATTGTCTCAAGATGAATGTCTTGCTTAACCCTCATGTGGGAGCCCCTTTTATAGCCTTTTATCAGTCTTCATTTAAGGTATGCCATTAAGAGAAGTCTCTTGGCCTTCTGACGTTGCATGGCCATCATTTCCATAACTCCTCTTCATGAATGCATGCTTTGAAGACGTGGTAACGTCCACATTGATGCGTCGCCACTGTTACAACTGTTGGTGTGCCTTGCTGAGTTCATGACCGACGTAGGTGCTGGATTGATGGGGTATAGTACCCGGCCTCGTAAGGATTCGGCTGATGGGAGTCGGGCTCCTTGACCGGCCCGGGTTAATAATGACTCTTGCCTAACTCTTGGTGCTATTCGTTCCTTCTTTCTTTCGTAGCCGAACTCACGTCTAACCTTGGCCGACCATACAACTCGGTTTCAAATATATTTGGCATGTACATCTATAATTTATTATTCTTCTTCAACCTGAATTCTTCATTCTTTAGACACATTTCAGAAGAGAAAAAAAAGGACTATATATATATATATATATATATATATATATATATATATATATATATATATATATATATATATATATATATATATATATATATATATATATATATGGAATGTATCATATGAGAATGTCATTTTTATGTGAGAATATGAGAATGAATCCAAACCATTAGATTTTAAAATAAATGGTAGAGATTATTTGTGATTTTTGTTTTTCTATCTTCATTATTAAAATAAATGATGGAGGAGAGAGAGAAAAACTAACACATAATCTCCATCATTTATTTTAAAATCTAATGTTTTAGATTCATTTTAATGTTCTCATATAAATATGATATTCTCACATGATACGTTCCATATATATATATATATATATATATATATATATATATATATATATATATATATATATATATATATATATATATATATATATATATATATATATATATATATATATATATATATAGTCTCAAATTATATATACAGTTGTATGTGTATGATCTCAAATATATGTGTGCGTGTGTGTGTGTGATCTCAAATATATATTGTCTTTTTTTAATTTATTAATTCAAGTGTTGTAATCGATTACATCAAGACAAAAATTACTTATGAGTTGAAGAAATTTGAATTGCATTGTGGTTATAACCGATTAACGTAACCATGTAACCGATTACCACTGAAAGAAATTATTTATGTAACAACTATAATCGGTTACAAACTGTAATAGGTTCGTAAATTTTATTTTTTCAATTATGTAATTGTATAAATTGTGTCCCAATCATTTTGTAATGCTTGTATAAATATTTTGGAGTCATTTTCATCAATGATTAATAGAATACACTTTCTCACCCTCAATTATCTCTCTCTCTTAATTTCTCTTTCCCTCTTTACACTAATTTTTTTCATTATTCACCAATTTTATAGTTTTAAACTCTAATATATATATATATATATATATATATATATATATATATATATGAAAAATGCCAACACACACCCAAAATTGGTGGGGTCCACACAAAAATACACTACATGTATTTTCTTTCTATTTTTTTTTCTTCATCTTTCTAATGTGGGTCCCACTCAAAAATGATGGGCCCTACATAAAAATACACTAAGGTATATGTTGCTAATGCACACCTACATGGGTGTGTATTAGCATGACCATATATATATATATATATATATATATATATATATATATATATATATATATATATAATCAAGTCATATTTTCATTATTCTAGAATAGGTTACTATGACATCCATTAATATTAAATTCATGTTAATTAATGAAATATATAATTTATTATTCAATTAGAAGTCTAATTAGCTTTATTCTTTAATTTGATCATAGGACTAATCCGATACATTAAGAGTCTAAAGCGCAATATTTTACTTTTTTATCTATAATTATATTTATTTTTATAGTGTAATTTTCATATTTTAAAATATAAATTATGGTTAATATCTTTTTTTCCTTGTTATATAGACGCTTTTTGAAATACTTCCCCGTAAAAAAAAAAGTTGTATGAATTCTCCTAACATTTGAAAAATATCTCTCTTTAAACCTTTGTCAAGCCAACTCATCAAAATGATGATGTGGCAGTGTTTTTTTGTTTTTTTTTTCATTTTAATTATTTTTCAGATGTGTTAAATGTAAGGTAACAGGACAAAAATACCATTCACTGAAAAATAACTTATTCTTCTTCCACCCTGCACCATCTCAAAATAATCATCTTTTTTTCAAATGCCATTTTCATAACTACACCTTCATCAATATCACTTTAACACTGTTTTCCATCTCTTTCTTTAAGCCCAATTCCATCCTTTAAATCTACATCCATTAAACCCTCATACCATTCAAAACCTTCAAAGCAAAATCAACAACAACCTGCAAATTTCCAAATAAATCAATAACATCATAGGAAACTAAAAAGAGTAAAATGAAAACGAAAAAAAAAAAAGAGATGAAGAAATCAACACAGACTTAAAGTGTTCCGTTTGGCAGACTACCAACAACCTGTGTTCGACCTCCGCTAAACCTATTCTAGCATACGTTCCGTCGCCGATGCTCCCAAGTATGGCAACTGCGTGTTACTACAACCTCCATCGTTCCTTTTTATTGGGTATTCCATTCCTCAATATATTTTTATTATTTCCTTTATGCTATTTCCAAATCTGAACATGCTTGATCTATGTGTGATGTTTGTTGTGCTTTGAAAGAAGGAAAGAGAACTTGTTCATTGTTGGTGAAGCTTCGGTTTTGCAGAAAGAGTAATAGAGAATCGTATGAGTGAGAGAAGAAAGTGAGGAAATATTAGGGTTTGAGAAATGGGCGCCGTAACCGCTAGGGAAGCTAGTCGGCTGCCACCTACGATATCATACCTTTTTTGAGATGGTGAAGGGTGGAAGAAGAAGAAGTTATTTTTCAGTGAAGGGGACTTTCGTCCTGTTACCTTTCATTTAACACATGTGGAAAATAATTACAATAAAATATATTAAAAAAAACGCTGCCACATCATCATTTTTTGTGAGTTGGCCTGACAAAGGTTTTAAGAGAGATATTTTTTAAATGTTAGAAAAATTCACAAAACAAAGGTTTTGTTTGAATTCTAATGATGAATTTGTTTACTGCAAATTATTTGTTGAAGGAGGTATTGTCAATAATACGCTGAGGCCATCTATTCCAAAACGTTGTGATTCTGAGTGGAAAAAGTTGATGGAAGAATGTTGGAGCCCTGATCCTGAAGCCAGGCCAACCTTCACAGAAGTTAAAAATAGACTCCACAACATGTCAGCTGCACTGCAGAAAAAGAGACCTAATGTTGGGATTCGGTGAAAACTAAACATTACTTGTAAATGAAGGCAAATATGAAAGATGAACGAAATGAGTTGTTTGTGTTGGCTAGTTGTTTGTATAGAAAACATAGTGCAGAGGTATATGCTGAAAATGAGTAAGCTGAGCAACAACATCTGAGGGAAGCACACAGAGGCATTGTTTGGACCCAAAAAATGGTAAGCTGAGCAGATAATGCGAGCCGATGATGAAGCAAGAGAACCCAAAAAAGAACACCACAATAGGATATACTTGATCAACCAGCCAATATCAGTGCCAGCATATAGAACATCCCTAGAATGCAAATACGAAAGCAGCCGGCTTGTGCACTGCAGTCTGTCCACTGAGAATAAAACTCCCAACCTCCTGCAAACAAGACTCAACACCTCCTCTAACAATTAGAATATCGAAACCTCCACAGACTAACAAACTAGGCCAGAAAGCCTCATTCCACTGATGAAACACTAAATCAAATAACAATACCACTGATTAACCGCCAGGAAACCAAACGACTAAATCGAACTGACTCCAGTGGAGCGACCACCAACAACACTCCAAATCAACTGCTGACAAACTCCAAGCAATATCCAAGGAGGGAGTAATTTGTCCACCCAGACTATTATTTGTTAAAATCAAAGTCTTAAGATGTGAAAGAGCACCCATTGAGGCAGAAACACAATGTTAGTTCATCAAATTACCTCCAAAGTCTTAGGATAACAATGGTTATGTCTGCTTCTCAAAACTTGAGGAGAATTGCTTGAGTTCACTCTTGTGAATATGTAGCAGCTTTTAAGCAAAAGTATCCAATTGAAACCAAGGGAAAGGAAAGAAAATTAAAACAAAAATACACAATCAGTGAGCAGCACCTACATTTTTATACCCAGTAGCACTACTCATCAACTCACCTTCAAATTGCAACGGATTGAAAAATAAGCTGCAACACATTTTTATACCCAGTAGCACTACTCAGTAGCAATACATGAAGCAGTCTAGTAATGATATGAAAAATAAACACATGACTTCAATGGAAATACAGAAAACAGTGAATCAATTAAGCAGAATTATGATGTACACTAATGATAAAGTAGAGTTTACAATATATTTACCTGAGTATCAATGGAAGATGTAGAGTGAAAATGCTAGCAGAGCTTTCTCTTGAACCTGAAACACATTTCGTCGATTTTACGATTAATTTGTTTCTACCGAGTCAAAGATGAAAATGCAAACTAGAGAAATCATGAAAACACCAAAAGAATAATAAGCTTAAACCTGAAACAAATTGTGAAAATAGAGTTCGTTAGATTTGAAGAACGATTTTGTCGATTTTACCACTATTTCCATAAACCCGTGATTGTAATTTCGAGAATTAAGATACAAATTGAGGATTAGGGTCTGAAATTTGAAGAAAGAGATGAAGGAGATTCGGATTTTTGGGGATTAGGGTTTCTGAAATTTGTGTTCTTGGTGAATTGTATGTTCTGAAATTAGTGAAATTTGTCAATGTTTCAGAAATGAAAACCAACACTCAAAACCGGTTTAGGATAATAGTTATCGGTTCTTTTTTAATTTGATAAATGGGCCACCGGTTTGAAAATATAATTTTGGGCTGGATTTTAAAATTTGGTTTAATTTGGATATTAATTTGGTTCATGGTTATTAGTTATTTTGAACACCCCTACTCTCATCATCTCTTTCCTGTCTCTCAATTAGGGTTTCGGAAAAAAAAACCCACGCCGCCACCAAGGCTCTCTCGTCCTCTCCGATCTCTCTATCTCTCTCGATCGATCAATCAAGCCAACAAACCCTAACCCCACACAACCCAATACCCTATTTTTCATTATAGTTTTCGATTACAGAGTACAAATGATTTGCGAATGAACAGAAATAAAAGAAACGTAAAACGGCAATGGTGGTGCGACTTTCTCCGGACCTCCGCTAGAGATAAGTCTTCTCTTCCTCCTCTTTATGTGTTTAATTGTGGTCTGCCGATGTTCTTGAATTTGCGTGTAACTGCTGCTGTGTGTGTGATTCGATGAGTCCGGTCCGGTCTTGTAGGATTGTTGTGATGGAAATGTTTTGTTGAATGATCGTGTGATTTGCATTTCAAGTTTGTATTGAACCTTTTAAACTGGTTTGCATCTGGTCTCGAGCTATGGGTGTGATGTTTTGTTTTGCGGAGGTTTGATGTTGTATGTGAATTTCTGGTGATTTTTCTGGTTTCTGATTGTTATATGATTTGATGGCCTTTAGTAGTTGACTTTGAGGAATTTCCTGGTTGGTGGATGATTGTTTTTTTTTACTGACCTCCCCCTTTCCTGATACGTGTGTGATCTTATATACCATCGCCTGATTTGAATTTGAAGTAAATGTTGAGATCTTGAGAAAAAAATTGTTATACTTGTTTCCTCTTTAGCAAGACATGTTTTTGGATCATTTTAGAATCAATTTGAAATTTGTCTTATACTTTTTGGAAAGAATATTAAACCAATGATTTCTTGTTGTCATATGATTACTGTCATAAATGTATGGTTTTAAAAACTTCCTTTCTCATTTTATCGTGTCTGAGATGTATTTGGACTGTTTTAGAATTAGTCTAGAACATGTTGGATATTAGTTTAGGAAAGTTTTTGAAATTTGTCTACACAGGTTTTGGTCTGGTTTAATACTCAATTCTTTCCAAAACTGTGAACATCACTTACTGCTCTGATTCTCTCTTTTACTTTCATGTTGATCTCGTGTAATTTGCAATTTGGCAACCTTCCTTTTCCGTACCAACATGTAGAAACATGTCTTTATAAATTATGCCCGTGAATTTTTTTTTGGAATAAAATTGAATATTGTCTCAAACACGTTTTGGACTGTATCTGGAATTCACTGATGCTTTCATTATTTGCCAAAACTATCACTGACTTTGTAATGGATCTTACCTTAAATGGTGTTGCTCATGGATATAACTTTTTATTCAAAGGAATGTTTTATTATGTTTGATATGAACCGATTCTCACATTCTGCATCTTTTAGCAGGTTTACGGTGATACTCACTGCTTCTCGGATTTCGAGCTGGATAGATTGAAGATTTGTTGCCATTCACTCCATGGGTTTCCTTGATGAAATCGCGTGGACTCGAAGCACATGGAAGTGAGCCACGGCTGGAGTGATCACTGGGCGACTGCAACCCTTATTGACCAAAGGACCTTGCAAACCTTCAATTACATCTCTGAGAGGTAAATTAACATTGTCCTGTGATCCCCTTTGCATCATAATATTCAATTTATAGAAGTCTAACTTCGCTAACTTTTAAGTTCTCCCTTTTTATACTTTTAATGACCTGTTCCTTTCAAATTTGGTTGTTTATGGCCAGGTTATTTGGTGAATTCGTTGTCCATGAAAGACTTGACATTCCAGATGAGGAAGCACTAGAAGCTGCGCAAAATCAATACACCACTCATTAATGCAGATCCCGATCCTCTTTCAGACAAGCTAATTCCTTGATTGATCATTTCCACCGTGGAAACTCAAAGATTTGTGACAAACTTGATGAAATTTTAGTTTACTCACCTCACTTAGAAATCTGAGTCCATGTTTGCTTATTGCAGGTGCAAGTTCGAATATGATGACGACTTTGAGCAGCAATTACAACTTCAGCTGAAGGTTCAAGGCTTCAATCATGAAATGCTTGGTAAGTAACCATGGCGTGTTGCAGAGTTTTGAACATCATTTTGATGACAACTTGATTAATTCTGAATAAGTTTGTGGTGACAAAGCCCTTTTCTTCTCTACTAGTTTCTCCTTAATGACTATGAAAGACTAACCATTTTGACTTGTCCTGTTATGTGCAGTATTGCCAGGTGGATAAGTTGCCGCGATTGAGAACGTCGGCACAAAATCCATGGGGTTTGAGTATTAATTAGTGGCAAGTTTACTCTTCACGGTTCCCAAATCCATTAGGTGCTTAATGACATGAGAAAAAAAAGGAAGCAGGATCCACTGGTTTATTAAAGATCCCACAATATTTCTTGGATGTTCAGAACGTTCATCCATGCTTTTTTTCTTGGGCTACCATAATTGTGAAATGAGATGGATCATCTGTTAGTATTAGGAAGTCACAGTTAGGTTCATGGTTAGGAAATTAGAGCGTTCTTGGATTTAGTTAAGAGGTTAGAAAGGATTATCATGAAGCTAGTTATTTGGAATTGGTTTGATTTTCATTGTAAGATTATGTAATAACCTTTGACTGAACTTGACTTTTGTTGGAGTTTTAATAACCACCATGAAGAAATTTCATCCAGATGGGTTTTCCTTAATTAAAAACATTGTCTTCCTGGCATATGGGCAAACCGTGACAGAACTGATTATCGATATAAGGGTGCCAACCGTTAGGCACTCAACAAAAAGTAGTCTATGCCCAAGGAGAATCATCTCACCAAGAAAAACACTCGTTAGCACCGAAGCAAGAAAGGTACCACATATGGCAAGTGTCACAATTGCACCAAAATCTATTGGGCCCCATCTGAAAAGGCCAAAGAGGAATAATAAAAGTGTGTTCTGAGAGAGATTGTCAAACAAATTTATATCTTGAATCTTGAGATCTTGAATTCTTGAAACTGATGTGAATCCTCATGATATTTGTAACTTGAATAATGACGCTTTGAATAATCTTGCACTCATCAAATGTGACTTGTATTCTACGTGAACCACAAACATGAACTATGACTCCCATCTTTTTATGATTAAGACCTTGACCATTGGTTTTTGAAATTGACTTGAAATAGAGAATGCTAATAAAATTGACCACACTATTTTATCACTTGGATTAAGAAAACCAAACCAACCTTGAATCAAAATCTTGAACCAAGTACATGTTCAAAATGCTTGATGTCATTTGGACAGACTTGAATCAACGAACCTATTAGCCTTAATCTTTAATTTGGTCCCAAATCACATTCTTTTTTACGGGTTCACAAAAACATATTGACTTAACGAAACTCCGAGCAAGTTTTAGACTATGCTAATCTTTTCACGTGAACCATGCCTTGAGGAGTCTTTGGGCACAAGGATACAGCTTGGGATATAACCTGGTAGTGGCTAAAGGGTTGATAGGATGAGGACATAATCACAAGAATCCCGTACAAATTTGCAGAGACCAGAGAACCTCCACGAACACACACACAGCACATCCTTCAAGACCTTGAATCTTCTGCAGCAGTACCTGTATTCACAAATGAAACAAACAAGCAAAAACTAGATAAAGCGGTTAGTCATGCACGAATGATTACCCTAATATGTTATGCAGACGGTCAATGAATCTAAGGGAAAAATTTGGGGTACAACAGTTGCCCCTATTTAAATATCGTCACCGGATGACATGAACGATGAAAATCTTCATTAGGTCATGGTGAAAGATATTTAAATACAGATAACCAAAAATTTTGCCCTTAGATGCAGTGACATGCAATGTTATGGACAAAACTATCCTAATGCTGACATGCTATGAACTCTAGCATGATGAAAATGATGGAATGATAAAATGCAAAATGCAGACGAAACAGACGAGGAAAAGAGCCAACACAACGAGTAACAACTCACTGGGGATGACCAGACGCACTGGGGAAAAGAGAACAACACTGGGGACCCCGAAGGCGACGACCCAGCAGGTTCAAGCATTACCAGTTGATATATAAGTAAGCAAAAAGACAAAGCAGGATCCACACGGCGGTAGGATCATGCAAACAAAAAATGATGGAGTTTTCAATAAGAAATAACATCCAACGCCTGGAAATTCCTTTAAATGAAGAGATCAAATAGGATCTTCAGGAACCGTCAGGAAAAAGTATAGGGTTATTAAAAACTCTCCTGTATGCCAAGTAAATGGACTTCGTGCGGAAAACGCCCTGATAAACTTCTCAAAAGAGATTGCAGCTTATCAATTGTACGGGACTCACACACCATCAATAAAGGGATAAGTTTCTCCAAAGAGACTGCAACTTATCTGAAAAAGCAGTAAAATGATAAACTTCTCCGAAGAGACTGCAGTTTATCTGAAAAAAGCAGTAAAATGATAAACTTCTCCGAAGAGACTGCAGTTTATCTGAAAAAGTAGTAAAATGATAAACTTCTCCGAAGAGACTGCAGTTTATCTGAAAAAAACGGTAAAATGATAAACTTTTCCGAAGAGACTGCAGTTTATCTGAAAAAAGCAGTAAAATGATAAACTTCTCCGAAGAGACTGCGGTTTATCGAAAAAGAAACTGAAAACGATAAGTTTCTCCGAAGAGACTGCAACTTATCTGAAAAAAGTAGTAAAATGATAAACTTCTCCGAAGATACTGCAGTTTATCGAAAAAGGAACTGAAAACGATAAGTTTCTCCAAAGAGACTGCAACTTATCTGAAAGGAAAAAAAATGATTCTTCTTGCCAGACACGGTGCAACATAAATGCACGTTCAACCTAGGCTCGGCGACCAAAAAGTAAAGGTGGTATCCCCAAGGACCAAAAATCAATCTAGGATCAAACTAGAATGAAACTGTCAAACAAGACCCGCCATTGAGAAATGAACTCGAACGGCGATTTATCTTATCCAAGCATGGAAAAAGATAACTGAAATAACCATCATCCACGAGGGTTGAACTCTGTAGGGAAACTTGGAAATGATTAGCACTTTCTGCCTAAGGTTGACGACCTACTTGGAGAGATCAGACAAACCCAAAAACTCGGCACAAACACGACCAAAGATAAACACTACGCCAAAATTGATATTTTGTATCGCATAATTTAATAGCGCTTTTAGAGAAAGTGCTATTAAAAAGGAAACAAACATATCTATAATAGCACTTTATGTCCGGGTGCTATTATAGGGTGCAGACAATGTGTTTTTTATAGCACTTTGTAAAAAAACGCTATTATTAAACTTCACTAAGATAGCGCTTTCTTTAAAACGCTATTAATATTCTTCATTAAGATAGCACTTTTTGAAAAACGCTATTAAAGGTTATTATAGATTAAAAATTTGTTTGGACATATAATAGCGCTTTATTAAAAACACGCTATTATAGGCTGAAAAAAATTAAATTAATTTTTTTATTGGATGCCAGCAGGAATCGAACTGTGGTTCTTTAACTATTTGATATTGACCCTGAGATCTATGGTAGCGCTTAATTAAAACGCTATCAATGACATACCTAAATAGAACAATAAAATTAAAATTCTGTAAGGTAACAAGACTCGAAATTTAGACCTTTGGATATTAAAAACATAAACTGGCTGTTGGGCTGCTTATAAATTATTATATAACTTATGAATATGTTCATATATAAATTCATATATAAAGACAAAAACACTATATTATTAAAGAAAATCATCCCTCTAAAATATCCTGCGTGTTGTTCGTAAGGTTTTTAACGAAAACCAATTCAATTACCCTATAACAACAAATTCAATCATATTTCAATTTTCTTCTTTTAATTCAAAATTCACTCCTTTCAAAACCTTAATTTGTTGTGTTACCTCCGACGAACCCTAAAAATCCATCAATTTCTTGTGTCAACAGAACCCTTAAACACCATTGATATGTTGTGTGACCTTCTCCTATCCTTCTTCAAGCAATGGTACAAATACTTATGAAGTAGCTCTTCGTGGCTGCTTTGCACCCTAAATCATTTTATACAAACACCCTCTGCACGTTGAGGTTACATGGGTGAAGGATTTTACATTTTGATATCTGTAGTTCTGCTTCAACGTCACTGAAATAAGAACACACTGCATCTTTAACTTCAAATTTTTGTCTCTCTTTAAAGCTCCAGAATCACTGTTTCGAAGGAAAGCACAGGTATTTCTTAAGCATACTAGAATCGATATTTTGTGCTCTTATAATTGATATGAATGTTAGATGTTCGATTAAATGCCTCATAGAAAAAAATTTAATTATTCAGAATGATTATGATATTGTTTCATTGTTGTAGCTTGAGAGAGTTTATGGGTGCTAGCAGGGGAGTGGTATGTAGTGAAACCTTGGTTAGGGTCATTGCCAAGTCTATCGTAACTTTTGAACTCGTCGGTGCCGGAAGTTGAAGCATAATTGTAGCTGGTGAAGTGTGTAAGCGACATTGCTATTAACTCAAACCCTAACACAACACTGGTTTTCTTTGCAACCTTCTCCTCATTCTTATTTAAATAACTCGACATCGCCAATATTCAAGAAGTAGATTTTAGGAGCTTCAGTTGCACCGGAATCACCATTTCAAAGCAAAGAACAAGTACTTTTTCAAAGCTTAAGCATACTAGAATTGATGTTTCTTGCTCTTATAATTGATATGAATGTTATATAATCGATTAAATGCCTCATATTAACAAGTTATTTATTATTCAAAATGATCGCGATATTGATTCATTGTCGTAGAGGAATTGTATATGGTGAAACCTAGGTTAGGTTTATTGACAAGTTTATCATAGCTTTTGTAATCGCCGATGTCGGACATCAAACCAGAACCGTATACGGTGAAGTTTATGCTAGCTACATGTTATTTTTCTGTATAACTGTTGAGTTTTCCGCCATGGCGAGTTGAGGTTGTGTTGTATTTTTTGAACGAGACATTGTTTATGTTCACCCATTTGAATAGATTTTGAAAGAGCCGACTCCACCGAATCGAGCGGTTCCATAAATTATGAATCGTTTGTTTGAGTAGACAGTGAAGTTGGCATCGTCTTGGGAACTATTTGGCATAGTAGCACATGGTGCTTCCTATAACACTGTGTAAGCATTAGTAAGGGTGCTTATAAACTTAATGAATATTATGTTGTGATTATATTTTTCCAAGTGAAGTCCTCACTATCTTTTTTTATTGGCTTACTGTTATCTTTTTTTTTTTTTTAATTTGGCCATAACACTTTTGGTCTTTCAAATTAACTCTTGCATTAGACTAGTTGATATGGGTGTCTTATATTTGAAATGTGGTTAGTGGTTAAAATATGATGACTCCATTTTCTGTTGATATCATGTTATTGAGTTTAATAGTTGAATAACATGTTCTATTCATTCAGTACATGATATCAATGACTAATTTATGGCTGATATATTATTCAAATTTGATAGTTGTGAATATATATGATGTAAATGAAATGATCTTGTTGATAATTAACACAAATTTATTCAATGCAAATATGTATTTATTTTAGCAATTGAGCTTGTTTGATCTTTTACTCAAGATTAGATTTTGGAACGACTTGGTTTTGATTTTAGAAGGAAACCAATTTGATAAAACAAACAGTATTATAAATAGACACTTTGGTACATTCTTTAGTATCAATCAATCATATTTACAGGTACATTTCATAGTAACACATCAACTCTTTCATAATTTTGTATTTAATAGTGAATCATTTGATTATTTTTAATTGATTATTTGCAAGGATGTGATTGTTTGTGGTGGAAACACTGCGGGATATGCTGCTCGTACTTTCATTAAACACGCCGTTGCCGATGGTCGTCTTTGTATTGTGACTAAAGAGGTATAGTTTCTTTCTAAGTGGTATACTGTGTTTGTCTTGTAGGTCCAGTTTGTGGCAGTCATGCTATATTGATGAGAATAGAAAAATATTATTAGACATAATGAGATTGACATTTGTATATTTTTCTAGTTCTAACAATGCTTCAAGAATTTGTATATTAGAAGAATGTGTGATTTTTTTATTGTAATATTGAGTTACAAAATCTCATTTTCTTAAAAGAATAAATAAAGGGAATTAATAGCGCTTTTCTAGAAAATGCTATTAAAGATAGTGTCTACAATAGCGCTTTCAGAAAAAGCGCCATTGAATACTAGGACTATAATAGCACTTTTTCAAAAAGCGCTATTAAATACCTTTCATAAACAAGGTGTATGGTAAAGCGGAACAGGGTAATGATAGCGTTTATTACGAAACGCTATTAAAAACACTCATTTTAATAGCGCTTTCATAACACTATTATATGTATCAAATCTATAATAGCAGGGGTTTTTATAGCGCTATTAAAGGTCCTAAAAAGCGCTATTGAAAACAGTTTTTGGCGTAGTGAAAGAAACAAAAGACAAACAAACAGTAAACACGCACGAATGCAATGCATATGATGTCATGCGATACTTATGCTCATGTTGACAAAACAGAAAAAGAAATAGGAGGAAAAAACAAAACGATGAGGAAGCCCGTCCATCCTCTGCACGAGAGATACATCTGTCAATCTTGTACAGAAATCCAAAGGTGGAACCCAATAGTTGAACTTCAAAGTCCAAACTTCTCTAGGGAAATAGCAATCCACTTGGGGGTATAATATCATGACTTCACTTAGGGATCATCAAGATGAATCTGATTATTCGGATGAGAAAGATCCACTGGGAACGAATTACACTTATATTCATAGAGACTTTGATGGGGATAAGATAAATATCCGCCATAACTGAGGTAATCTGAAGTGGTGGTAGATACTATAGATGAGGCTTTGCGGGGATAAAATAAATCCACTGCTTTGTTGGGGAAGCTTGAACCCATATTGTAGTTGTAGACGTCTGAGTAGATTTCAATGGGGATGAAATAAAAATCCACTGTTGATTGAAATCTTGAGAATGCACTGAGGAGTGAAATAAACACTCACTTCATCGGGTAAAGTTGAGACCGAGGAGATTCTCTGGGGATTCTTTGGTCAACCAGATGCTTAATTCTTGTACTGATCCTGTCATAATTGCCTGAAATAATGATTCAGTGGGGAATCGTCATGACTTCCTGCGGTAGAAAACTTGCTGGGGAATTATCATACCATTTGAGATTCTTCGGGAAATTAGGTGAAGAATGCTATGAAGTCAGTGTAGCTTTGTCTTGCATGGTAGTCGCCAATTTCAAATATCAACTGTTGGAAAAGTCTTCGATTCTCGAATGCCCCAGACTGCATGGTCTACGAAAATAAATCATCTCAAAAGGATTTTACAGGAGACTTGGCGTCCCAACTATTCCAATGTCTTCTAACTCTTGAGAGATTGGTAGAATCTCGACGTAATTGGCTCAGATTGCCTATATTCTGTGTACTGAGTCTTCAAATCTGCCCCTTGAGGGACAGTCGGTCTGTGAAAGCAACAATTGAGAAATAACTTGCCCCTGTTCAGCTGAGTCTTCAAGCAACATGCCCCAGATTAACTATCTTAGCAATGAAAGGTAATCTTCAACAGGGTTCCATATCTCAGAGGTTGAACTTCTCGTAGTTGTTTGCGAACTTCTATGACATCAAGCAGTATTTATATGCAGAAAATGTAAATTCTGAAATTGCTAATACAACATCCTGTTTGTTTTGAAGTTTATTGAAAAAGGCATATCGCAAACTCGTGGCCGAATCATCAGTTAGGATATGACGTAATTCCTTTTTCTATAATGCCAATACGAATTTTTGAGTGTAACTCATAGGAGTCAGGAAACATTATCTCATCGAATATGCTTTCGAAATAAACCATACTTCAATGAGGTCTTTTGAGGGTTTTATAGTGGTTTTAGATCATAGTTGAAGAAACAAAGGATATGTGGCTTAAATTTTATTTGGTACCCACCCCCTTCTTCGGTATACTTACTCTTTTTTGAAAATTACTCTGTCCCTGGTACTACATGCGGGTTCTTTGAATTTTTTAGAGAAGAAAACTACTACTCCAAAGCTCAAAGGGGTTAACGAAGGTTTATCTCCGGTGTTTGGGATTTTGAAACAATGCCTTATATCCTTAGCAAAGTTTTGTTCAGAAGCATACAACAAGAGATGTTATGTTTTATTTCGTCATTCTCCATTCAGTATTGGCATTATAAAACAGTAAACAGTTTTAAAAATGAGCGAAGCGAATGGATTTCTTCGAAACAAACATTATATCGCATTAAGAGTTCAAAATAACAAGTCCTTACATGAAAATGTGCTTTAACAATCAAAGAAGTAATATTAAATGCGAACAAACATCAAAATAATCTTAGGAATAGATTCACTGGCCCTCCATGTCCGATCAGCGCAAAGGGATTCCATTCACAACTGGGCTTCCTCCATTGAAGGTCAGCATCTTCTTATTGATCATCTCTTGAACTTTCTCCTGAAAAGCCCTGCACTCTTTTGTCGAATGTCTCACTGTTCCGTCATGAAAATCACAGATGACATTTAAACTGTCCCTAGGAGGGAGGGATTTCGTGGGTTTAGCTTTTATAGGTGCCATTACTGAGTTTCGGGCAAAATAATTCCATAATCTACGATAGGTCATTGGGATGGGATCAAACTCTTTCGGAGTATGGCTCTGATGTGTTGCCTGACGAGATTATGGTTGATAAGTCAGATTTTCTTGAGAAACATCTTCACATCCATTCTTGGTAATTTCTTCCACAACCGGGACTAGTGAACCTGCATGATTGGGTGAAGGGCTATGAATCTGAATGCCTTGAGGCGTAAAGGAGATCATCTTGGAGTCGAGCAGGGTCTGAACCTTACTCGGGAGTACTTTACAGCCGTCGATTGAATGCCCTGGTGCCCCAGCATGGTAGTTGCATCGGGCATTAACGTCAAAACCTGGTGGATATGGGAAAGGCACTGGCTTCAATTCCTTTGGCACTATAAGTCCACCTTTGATTAGATCTGGCAAGAATTGACTGTACGGCAATGGTAGTGGAGTGAAATGCCTTTGCTTCTTTAGTCTTTGTCCAGCATGTTGGTGCGACCTACGGTGATATGACTGCTGATTCAGAGAACGTCTTTGACTAACCCACCATTGACTGCGAACTTGATCCTGATTCTGATGTATTCTCTGATGATATTGTGATTGATAATTCAAAGTTGCTTGAGTATCAGGAGTAATATCAGTACGAGCTTTCTTAATGTTTGGTTGAGAGTCACCAAAAGACAGAATCTTCTGATTCATTAACTTCTTCACGATACCCTTAAAAGCATAACAGTTTTCTAGATCATGGCCAGGTGCCTCTTCATGAAACAGGCAACGAGCATTGGGATCATAATTAAGTGGAAGTGGGTTAGGAGGCGGACCCAAAGCTTCAGTAGTAATCAAACCTTGTTGCACCAAGGAGGGGTACAGCTCAGTATAAGTCATCGGGATAGGAGAAACTGGAGGTCTATATGGTCTTCCATTAGGAGCATTGGACATGGTATCGGAACCCTCTGTGGTTGAAAATTAGGAGTGTTGGGTACTCGTTGATGATTCTGCGGAGTTTGTGCTGGCTGATAAGCAGGAGTCGATGGATAAACAAAAAGTTGATAGACGGGTGCCTGTTACATAGGCTGATAAGCAAGATCTTGTTGATACCGAGGAGGTCTCTGGTCAGAATGATAATATTGCTCCTTATGTTATTTAACTTGGCTACGAGATCTTTATACCTTCCTTGCAACACAGTCTTAGCAGCTTGTTCCTTACGGTCGGGAATCTCAGGAATGGGCATCGGTGTGTTCCCAGGAGTCACTGTCCCTTGCAGCGGGGTCTGGGAAGCAGATTGATTTGCTACCAGGGTTTCAACCAAAGCAGAAAGCCTTTCAATTCTAGCTTTTAGAGTAATTACTTCCTTGCGGAGTTCCTGATTTTCTTGCTCCATGTCATTCATCTTCCTTCTTTGATTAACTTAAGTAGTGACTTGATAGCTCGTCTCTCGGAACAGAGGACTCAGGGTGACAACAACACTGAAGAAAGACAACAGGAATAAGCAAAAGAACAGATAATGCACATGCAAAGATGCAAAGATATGAGATGCAAATGCAAGGACGAGGCAACTATCAAGGAACCTAAAACCGTATTTGCAGCCATTGTAGATATTGAAAATAAGACGTTTATTAAAATTCAACGGGCCAGTACACCTCCAAGGTTTTATTACATAAGCAACATAACAAAAAGGAACTAGGAGTCTAAACTGCTGGATGATGCCCCTTGTCTTCCACGGAGCTCTTCCATCAGCCTGTCGATCTGGTGTTGCATCCTGGCTTTATCCAGGGTAAGCTTCTCTATTTCAGCCTTCAGCTTCGAAACTTCATCTGATTTGACCACGGAAGGCTTGGGACAAGGATAAGGCATTCCCAACATAAGAGCCTTTTCACGTGCCCAGGTTAAACATTCTGCAATAACTGAGCAATTAGGATTTGTTGTCGCCGTCATTCCTTGTCGATTGATGCGATGCCAAGCAAACACAATCCCGATTTTCAGTTCTAGGTTCTCTCCTTGATAGAGAAAAAGTCTTGTCAGACTTTCTGGATCAGGTACTTCTTCCATTGGGTGCCCCAGCTGACGACGGGCGAGCACAAGATTATAGCTGATACATCCATTTGTGCCAAGAAGAGGTACATTGGGAAAGTCTCTGCAGCTATGAATCATGGGGATTCCTCCATATATCGGGTCATGCCAAACAATATCCGAGTGAGTAAGAGCCATGAGCTTCACAGGCCATTCTGAACCATCTTTCACGTCCCAGAAATCGATAGACCTCGGTAGGTGCGGAATAAACCACCTATAGATGATAGCGGTGCAACAAGCAATCCGACCTTCTCCCTTCAGAGCCTTTGAGCGGATAGAATGGTAGGCATCAGCTAACAATGTGGGAACTGGATTCTTGAGCATGAAAATCCTTATGGCATGGATGTCAACAAAATCTTCAACATTGGGAAATAAAAATAAATCGTAGGCCAGCAACGCGAAGATGTGCTCGAGCGCTCCAGTGTTCCCTACACTAGAAAAGTGTCGAGCCTTTTCGAATAAGAATTGGACAGGTAAGCCATCGATTCCTCCTCTGACCGTCATTTGAGTCCGGATTTCCAGAAGCTTTATGCGGGTTGCTCTTGCGATGTCTTCCTGGCTGGGCCTTCCTTCTCCACCGGAGAACGGAGGTGAATCTTTGACAGGAATACCCATAAGGGCGGAGTATTCCTCCAATGTGGGTGTCAGCTGGAAACCTTGGAAGATGAAGCAGTGGTAAATTATGTCGTAAAGTTGGACCAGCGTCTCCAACAGACCAGCAGCTACTCGAACCTGCAGTAGCGGAAGAATCCTTCCATACTTCGCGGTGAACGCTTCGGGATCTTTAACCTGACCTCCTAGTTCCCTTAGTTGTTCAACATCCGAAACCTTGAAAGTGTACGGCAAAGCCCCCTTCTTTCCGTAATCCATCGTACAATGCTTGCAACACAAAATTTCAAGTTCCTTGATAGAGAGAAATGAGAATGCAAATGCTATGCAACAATATTCATGGAAACTTGACTATTTATAATCATTGAGGAATACTAACAGACTTATTTTAATAATCATAAAAAAGCGGTTACAATCATTAGTACCGGAATACTAAAGATTGATTTATTATAAAATTAAAACGCGTATATACGCTTTACAACAGTAATAACGTAATAGCTAAATAAAAGCTAATAATGATAGATCTAAGGAGACTCTTCCAACGGTCTTCTTTCTTCTAGACTAAGCTTGTCGACGAATTGTAGTATTTTTTCCTCACTTTGTAGTTATCTTAGTTTTGAATATGAACCGAATATAGGAAATGAAATTTGTCTTGAAATAGTAACTCTGTCATTTAAGAATAGTCTTCAAGAGCTGGCACCAACTGGTAATCAGGAAGTGTGGAATAGTGATAAGCTGCAGCAGAACGGAGATGATAGCTTCCCATATCTTGATTTGAACCTTTATTTATCAGCAAAGTCTCTAGTCCCCTTAGATCGCCAGGTTATGACTTTTGTAAGTGTGCTTCAACGTTTTCTTTCTTTTTAGAGTTTATGGTATACCTACGATGTTTACAAATAGAGCTAAGTTCCATGAAACTTTATGATATGATGTTGATGGATGCATGAATGCAACAACCACGGGTAAGCACATATTCACATAGGCACAAAGGTACAAGCAAACAAACAGAGCCCTAGGTTTAGAGGTCACGGGCGTGGAGTCAAGGTCTACCCTTCCCAAGGTATGTACTATGGTTTCGATTGTACCTGCAAAACGGGTTCTACAAAGTTCCCAGAGTCTACGTAAATCCTTCGGATATTATCGGCCCACGTGACTACTCACGCGGGTTAACAATATTCTCAAGATAAACTTGTCTGAGTGTAGTATCGCGTAACAACTATTTGGGACTACTCCCTCATAGCCATCGCACTATATCCTAAAAGGCCAAGTGGGGTAAAGGTAACTACGGTCCTCAGCTTTTCGACTCCCAAATCAGAAAGAGTGATATCAATGCGACTACTCACATCAGACACCAACAATTCCAAAAGGCCTCGGTTGAGCATGGTCATCATATGCCAAACTCTGTTAGGACTACTCCCAACAGTCGACTATTGATTACACAACAATCCTATCATATGTGTACTCTCAAGTCCGGGTTAGGACTTATCTCACAATGTAACAACCCAAGCAAGTAGAAAATCGAAGCAAACAAATAAACAAATATACAGATATATACAAGTATAAACAAATAACAATAAATAAGAAAGTTAGGGGAAACCCTCGACTCTTCCCCAGTGAAGTCGCCATTTTCTGTTGCGGTGAGAATTGGATACCATAGTTATTAATGAACTAGGACCACATTTCTTTAAATGTTCACCACCGACTTTGATTTATCCAAAGGAAAGGTTCAAAAGTGAAAAAACCTAAGAGATCTAAGGTTCGGGGGTTGGTTACGCCTAGGGAAGGTATAAGCATCCTAAACGTCCGTAGTACTCTACGGGAACCTCTTGTTAATACTTATGCTATCTATTACTCGCTTGCTAAAGGTGATATGCTAAAGGTTGAAACCCTAGGGGTTAGTATCTAAGTATACTCGACAAGGTATCGCACCTTGTGCCTACGTATCCTCGGGAGTAGAATCAGAGTAATGCGTAGTTCTGAAAAGAGGAACTTCTTGACGGGGTCAAGGTTCCAAGGGGAAGTAAAGTCTTGGGCAAAACCTTACATAGAGTGCGGCGACTCTAAAGTTGTAGGTTGGTTTAAGAGGGGTAGGATTGTAAATGTTCGCGGCGGAGCATTTACTTGGAGTGCGGCGACTCCGATCCTAAGGCTAAGATTCTAAGTGTCTACAGGGAGACGTGGAGTACGGCGACTCCGAATCCTAAGGCCAAGGGTTCTAAAAGTTAGTCCTATGACATGGCAGTCAATGTTAATAACCTTTCCTTTGGAATGTCGAGGGGACAATTAACTTAGATTATTTGTGCGTACTAGCAAAGTGTGAGCTAG
The DNA here is from genome assembly GCA_022829125.1 of Lathyrus tuberosus. Classification (NCBI taxonomy): domain Eukaryota; kingdom Viridiplantae; phylum Streptophyta; class Magnoliopsida; order Fabales; family Fabaceae; genus Lathyrus; species Lathyrus tuberosus. The sequence continues at coordinate 3,176,795 of JALAZF010000435.1, forward strand.
CTTTAGTGTATAGTGACCGATAGGTTGAATGCGATGCCCGAAGGCGATCGACTTATATGGGTAGAAAATGGGCTCGACGTTGGATCGAGGATTTTTTATGTTTTGAAAGGTTCGAAACAAATAAAGATAAATAAGAAAGTGCATACATCAAGCACACAAAAGCATAAACAAGACACAGTATCAATCACAAGAAACACACAAACGTACGATGATGTATTCTAACAGGGGAACGAATGTATTGATAATTTAAGGAAAATAAATAGAAGGTTTATTATTTTTAATTTGAAGAGTTATTATATTAAGTTATTATTAATTTTTTTAAAGGAAAAAGTTAAAGTTTTTCTATCCTATTAATTAAAAGGGTTTTAATATTTTAAAAAGGTATTATTAGTTATAGATTATATTTTATTATATAAAAAAAGTTTTAAAAAGAAATTATATTTTAAAAGATTTCTTAAAAAAAAGATTTTAATATTAAAAAGAAATATTCTTTATTTAAAAAGGTTACCAACCTAAAAAAAGGGTTTTAACAAGAGTTTAAGAATAAATATAAAAGAGGTTATATTTTAAAGGGTCATAAAAAAAGTTCTAATACTCATTTTAAGGATTGGTTACATTAAAAGAACAAATTTATTATTTTAGAAAAAGGTTAATATTATGAATTTATTTATCAAAGAATTGTTAAATTAATTAAAAGAACAGATTTAATAAATTAGTTAACGGTGGGATAAAGTGTGTGGACGGAAGGGAGGGTCTACCATAGACCCTCAAACCTTAACCGTTTGATGTGAACAGGGTAAGATCATGGCGCTAAAAGGTGAGGGTGCACCGTGTGTACAGTGGGTGCACGTGCGTGCCGTGTGGCGTGAGGTACATGATCGAGCGTTCCAAAAAAAAGACAAAAAAGAAAAATAAGAACAGACGTAGCCTCTCCATTTCACTCCCTCTCATCATCTCTTTCATGCCTCTCAATTAGGGTTTCGTAAAAAAAACCCACGCCGCCACCAAGGCTCTCTAATCCTCTCCGATCTCTCTATCTCTCTCGATCAATCAATCAAGCCAACAAACCCTAACCCCACACAACCTAATACCCCAGTTTTCATTATAGTTTTTTATTACAGAGTACAAATGATTTGCGAATGAACAGAAATAAAAGAAAGGTAAAACGGCAATGGTGGTGCGACTTTCTCCGGACCTCCGCTAGAGATAAGTCTTCTCTTCCTCCTCTTTATGTGTTTAATTGTGGTCTGCCGATGTTCTTGAATTTGCGTGTAACTGCTGCTATGTGTATGATTCGATGAGTCCAGTCTGGTCTTGTAGGATTGTTGTGATGGAAATGTTTTGTTGAATGATCGTGTGATTTGTATTCCAAGTTTGTATTGAACCTTTTAAACTGGTTTGCATCTGGTCTCGAGCTATGGGTGTGATGTTTTGTTTTGCGGAGGTTTGATGTTGTATGTGAATTTCTGGTGATTTTTCTAGTTTCTGATTGTTATATGATTTGATGGCCTTTAGTAGTTGACTTTGAGGAATTTCCTGGTTGGTGGATGATTGTTTTTTTTTACTGACCTCCCCCTTTCCTGATATGTGTGTGATCTTATATACCATCGCCTGATTTGAATTTGAAGTAAATGTTGAGATCTTGAGAAAAAAATTGTTATACATGTTTCCTCTTTTAGCAAGACATGTTTTTGGATCATTTTAGAATCAATTTGAAATTTGTCTTATACTTTTTGGAAAGAATATTAAACCAATGATTTCTTGCTGTTATATGATTACTGTCATAAATGTATGGTTTTAAAAACTTCCTTTCTCATTTTATCGTGTTTGAGATGTATTTGGACTGTTTTAGAATTAGTCTAGAACATGTTGGATATTAGTTTAGGAAAGTTTTTGAAATTTGTCTACACAGGTTTTGGTCCGGTTTAATACTCAATTCTTTCCAAAACTGTGAACATCACTTACTGCTCTGATTCTCTCCTTTACTTTCATGTTGATCTCGTGTAATTTGCAATTTGGCAACCTTCCTTTTCCGTACCAACATGTAGAAACATGTCTTTATGAATTATGCCCGTGAATTGTTTTTTGGAATAAAATTGAATATTGTCTCAAACACGTTTTGGACTGTATCTGGAATTCACTGATGCTTTCATTATTTGCCAAAACTATCACTGACTTTGTAATGGATCTTACCTTAAATGGTGTTGCTCATGGATATAACTTTTTATTCAAAGGAATGTTTTATCATGTTTGATATGAACCGATTCTCACATTCTACATCTTTTAGCAGGTTTACGGTGATACTCACTGCTTCTCGCATTTCGAGCTGGATAGATTGAAGATTTGTTGCCATTCACTCCATGGGTTTCCTTGATGAAATCGCGTGGACTCGAAGCACATGGAAGTGAGCCACGGCTGGAGTGATCACTGGGCGACTACAACCCTTCTTGACCAAAGGACCTTGCAAACCTTCAATTACATCTCTGAGAGGTAAATTAACGTTGTCCTGTGATCTCCTTTGCATCAGAATATTCAATTTGTAGAAGTCCAACTTCGCTAACTTTTAAGTTCTCCCTTTTTATACTTTTTAATGACCCGTTCCTTTCAAATTTGGTTGTTTATGGCCAGGTTATTTGGTGAATTCGCTGTCCGTGAAAGACTTGACATTCCTGATGAGGAAGTTCTAGAAGCTGCGCAAAATCAATACACCACTCATTATTACAGATCCCAGTCTTCTTTCAGACAAGCTAATTCCTTGATTGATCATTTCCACCATGGAAACTCAAAGATTTGTGACAAACTTGATGGAATTTCAGTTTACTCATCTCACTTAGAAATCTTAGTCCATGTTTGCTTATTGCAGGTGCAGGTTCGAATGTGATGACGACTTTGAGCAGCAATTACAACTTCAGCTGAAGGTTCAAGGCTTCAATCATGAAATGCTTGGTAAGTAACCATGACGTATTGCAGAGTTTCGAACATCATTTTGATGACAACTTGATTAATTCTGAATAGGTTTGTGGTGACAAAGCCCTTTTCTTCTCTACTAGTTTCTCCTTAATGACTATGAAAGACTAACCATTTTGACTTGTCCTGTTATGCGCAGTATTGCCAGGTGGATAAGTTGCCGCGATTGAGAACGTCGACACAAAATCCATGGGGTTTGAGTATTCATCAGTGGCAAGTTTACTCTTCACGGTTCTCAAATCCATTAGGTGCTTAATGACATGAGAAAAAAAAGGAAGCAGGATCCACTGGTTTATTAAAGATCCCACAATATTTCTTGGATGTTCAAAACGTTCAGCCATGCTTTTTTTCTTAGGCTACCATAATTGTGAAATGAGATGGATCATCTGTTAGTAAATGGAAGTCACTGTTAGGTTCATGGTTAGGAAATTAGAGCGTTCTTGGATTTAGTTAAGAGGTTAGAAAGGATTATCATGAAGCTAGTTATTTGGAATTGGTTTGATTTTCACTGTAAGATTATGTAATAACCTTTGACTGAACTTGACTTTTGTTGGAGTTTTAATAACTGAAGTTCTGGTACAGACATGTGATGTTAAGTGCGATGTCACAACATCAATATCTGCTGTATGAACAAGACACTAAAAACCTGTGATGTTATGTGTGATGTTACAACAACACACTCTGCAATGTAAAATAACAGAAAAGCACACAAGGATTGGTCACCCAGTTCAGTCTAACAACCTACATCTGGGGGCATACCAAGCCAGGAAGGAAGTCCACTATTAGTAGTATTAAATTACAGACTCAACAGACCAGTTGACAATCTACCTAATTTCATCACTACCCAATGACCCTTCTACCTAAGTCCTCCCTAGGTAAGAGACTTCATCTCACTCCCAATCATCGCAATGATGTCTAGCAATCAACATCTCCGCCACTGCATCAACAACTTGATTTCCAACAACTCTCCAAACACATAGAAGTCACACTTCCATGACACACCTTGGAGTTGCTTCAAAGCTTCCTCCAAGAAAAATACAAAACTCATTACCTACAGGTTTCTGAGTAAGAACACAGTGACCATCTCACAACCCGAGTGGTTCACTTAGACTAAGCCCTAATGATCTACATCTTGGACCCGTACCTATTCTAGATTACAAGCATACTATTTATAACGTTTTCCCAACTGGATTTGGGCCTTCAAATCTTCTGCACCAAATCTGCAACAGATTCTGCTACTAAATAGATCTTCAATCAAATCTTCAATTAAATCTTCATATTTTAAATACTCAATCTTTACTAGATTTTATCTTTAATCTTCCACACCTTTAAATCATCTCCACATAATATTTCCAGGATATTATGTATCTTTTAAATCTTCACTTTTTAATTTAGCTGCAAGATCTTCTCCACACAAATAGGAACAATTCTCCATGTCTATTTGCACAAAAATAGTAACAAACTATTCTCCACAAGATATGCAGAATTAATTGTATCAGAATAAATCTTCTCCAATAAATTCGCCTGCAATCTCTCTATTAACAACAAAACACGTGCATCCCTAAAACATCACAAACTGATGTTCTGATGTTCTGGTATAGTGATGTCAAGACATCACTTATAACATCAGCATACAAAACTGCAACCCTAACAAACTTAACACAAACTGGATGTTTGTAACTCATGTTAAGACATCAGACATATGACATCATTAACACCACCATTGTTTTACCAAAATTCCAGCCAATAACAAGAACTAACAATCTCCCCCTTTGGCTAATTTTGGCTAAAACAATCTCAGCCAACATCAGAGATACCTGCCATATCAGCACTCAACTAGCAGCAGCAACTCCCCCTCAAAACTGCAACCAGCAAGACAGCTGCACAAACTACACACTCCCCCTCAAGCCTAGAACCACAACAGACAACTAGGCAACAACTAGGCTAACTCTCCCCCTTTTTAGCCACAATTGGACAAACTCTGAACATCGCAGCAAGCACAAAAGAAATTCCAAAATCAAACTCTGAATCATCCAACCAATATACTCAGAACAAAATCCAGACTCAGCAGCTACTACTGTACATTCTCTCCCCCTTTATGGACAAAAATTGACAAACATTGGTGTAAATGTATACTTCTGATTCAATCCATTGACACACAAATCTATAGAACCAGGTCTAAACTGTCAAGTACACCATGAACTTCACCAGTAACACAATGTCACGACATCTTGTTTGACATTACAATCTGGATAAACAACTTCTTCAACAAAAGATCAACTCTCCCTATCGAAGATAACCAGTGCTCCTTTGCAAGAAGAACACCTTAAATGAATGGAAAACATAAGACTCATCTTCATGTCTTCAAGAGCACACCCTCTGTTCAACACACCTGCTGAACGCATTCACTTAGTGCTTAATCCTCAAACAATCCAAATACCAGAACTCACATGATTCCCTCTTGGTTTGTTATCTTCTCAAGCTCCAAAACTCACATCTTGCCAAGCTGATAAACTTCTCTCTGTAATATCCACAGGAATGATCACAATGAAATCCTTGATCATAACATTTGGAAAAACCAGACACAGTCTTCATCCATCCAGTCAGGAATGCTTCTCACAATCATCCACAAGTTATGAAGCACACACACAATGTCTTCCACTGAACTCACACACCAAGACAAGTGTGACATCTCCCATCAACAAAGACCCTCACAAAGTAATTCCAAAATCTTTGCAGCAAAATCCATAGACAAGTACTCCCCCAGTCATGGTTAACTAATGCTCTAGATGAAGATGAACATTTGAGCACACTTGCTGAGCACATGCATTTTGGTACCATTGTCCCTTTCTCCAAAGGCAGTTATTCCCTATCATACTCTTCATCTTCAGACTTCCAATCAATCAATACCTGATCTACTTCAGTCTTCTCTACATTCTCCATCCAAGGCAGACCTTCTACTTCATCATTCTCCTGTATGACTATGTAGACGCTCCTTAGGAATAATGTATGCACCAAGCTCCTGAACCAGAGCAAAATCATCCTTCACCAAGGATATTCAACCAGATACTGTCCCAACATAAGTTAGAACATTTTCCACACACCAAGATATCATCACCATGATTCTTGATATGCTCCACCAACTGGACTTACTATTGCATAGTAATCCAAAGAACTAGAGAATTAACTTCTCATCCACCTTCAAGAAGAATAATCTCCTTGAGTCTTCAACTCATCACCCTTCTGCCCAAGAGTAACTTGTTCCAAGACAATCCTCAATAATAACCAGCTGCCACACTCTGATTATCTTGATTCTCCGAATCCACTTCTGAGATCAACCAAATGCCACAGTTTGATCACCTCATTCATGAATCCTCACGTTGTCAGAACTCTCACAAAGATACCTTGATCCACCAAGGAAACTTGATCTTCAAGTTACATGATCCACTTGCTCAAAAGCAAACACACTTAGACTCCCTAAGCCATGGTCATGTAACATCTTCTCCTTCCCGCAGCTCCCGCAAACTGCCATGAGAATGATCTTTTTGAAGCATCCTATTGTTCATTCCTGTAGATCACCCTATCATTAGCTGATGTGCCACATCACCAACTGAGACTCCTGATGTTAAGCTAGATGTCAGAACATTATGACATCCAACTATTGAATTCAGCTCTTCCTTCTGCCACTCAAAAGAACCTCCTCCCTTTGCAGAAACAGATTTCCATCCTCTCATAGACTTGATTCAACAATCAAGTTTGAGTAGACAACCTCCATCCTGCTCAGAAAATCCAAGGACTTCAAACCTACCACATCTGAATCTTCAGAAAATAAGTAGTTCAAGACTACCCCATAGCTATACCAAAGAATGCCACTTCCCTTAGTAGAGCCGTCAGTAGAAAGCCAGAGATAACATCCACAAATCCTCGACTTTCACACAACAAAACCCATGCTCCTAAGCACCTAGATCAGAAATAAACTGATCCAACCATCAAGACTATGATGTCTTCATAGTCTTCCATCTCCATAATTCAGGTCGTTACACACCAACACGCCACAAAGACAAATATACTGCGACATAGAGAAAAGTAAATTCTCAACACTTCTGCAGTCCTGCACTTTTACTTCAGACATATACATAGTCTCCCGTCAATGTATATTGTCATTAGTTGAATGTACAACATCTTAGATAACCGCCCAGCTCCTGTCAGAGTATTCACTATCGGTTAGATGCACAACCTTATCAAAAGCAGACAAATACTCAACTACTGTCAAGCTATTTATCATATGTGATAAGGTAACCTTCTCACACAAGGTACGGCATTTGATCTGGCCTGACATTCTTTTCCTGCACACTTGAGGCACTAGCTGATCCCTCTTTTGTTAATCCACACCACTGATCACTTCAGATTAGGTAAGTGGCTTGACCTGATACTTCACCATGAGCACAACTAACTTTCTTTGGCTGAGAAAGCAAAGAACTGAAATGATGTTTCAACATCAGTTCCGACATCAGTCTGTATCACATTAACCAACTGCTATGGCTCTGGAGACAACACCCATATTAATCCACACAAATCTCTTGTAGGGAACACACGAGACCATATCACCATCTGATCAACTTCCAAGATCAGACCAACAACCCTGCAGTAACTTGCATAACACACTCTTCCAGAAGCTTAACTGAAGAGTGATAACTGCCATCCTTTTGCATAACTATACCATAGAATATCTGCTACTTCCAATCCTGAATAATCTCATGCAAGCACCAATTAACCACTGGCTGATTTACCCTGCTACTGCACACACCTCTTGGATGCATTTTCCCTATAAAATTGTCCTCAAGGATCATCTCCTTCTCTTCTGCCATCAAGATTACTACCAGCACATCTGAGATGCTATGACATTATAAACATCATCTCAAACATTGTTCAACTTCACAGCTTCAGTGATCCTTCAAAACAGCTATAATCTAATAGAACTTTGACTCAGCATATACCATAGACTGCTGATGTGTAGCGCGATGTCGAGACATAGTAAGCTCAGCTTCTTTCTTGATGAAACTTCCTCCTCATTAGGTCACCACAACTAGGCTCAAGAGATAACTTATCAAGATCTTCACTCCCGCATGAAAGATTTGACAGTGATACTCTTTTGCTTTGGCTCTACCCTCTTCTTTCACCATCAAGAAAGATGATTAAGAAGGAATCATTGTTCTGAACAGATTGGTCTTCAATGTCTGACTTGAAATATATTCTTCTTCTGATCCTTCCATGTCAAACAGTCTTTAGAAGATTCATTCACCTTATGAACACTTCTTTCCCAAACAAGGATATGAGATAATCCTCAAGTAACTTTGGCATCTCTAACCAACCGGTTGAAACTGTCTTGCATAAACTACAACATCATAGAATATCCTGCTGAGGAGACCAAACCCTAATGTCTTTCCAAGAGAATATCTTCCTAGAATCTCAACACCAGAGATACAAGAACCAACCAGGGTTACAACAGATACCATGCAGCGGAACACATAACAACTCCTCAACAACCTTCAGGCACTACTCAAAACTCCTTGCACACTATCAGCACGTGCCAAGAATACTATATTATGAATAGTCCATCCTTCACTCCAAGGGATCATCCAAACAACTCTCTTCCTTGCTCATGAACCAGAAAGTAACTTCCCTAGATTTCATCCAGAAACAGACAGGATGCCTGCTCTGATACCAATTGAAGTTCTGGTACAGACATGTGATGTTAAGTGCGATGTCACAACATCAATATCTGTTGTATGATCAAGACACTAAAAACCTATGATGTTATGTGTGATGTTACAACAACACACTCTGCAATGTAAAATAACAGAAAAGCACACAAGGATTGTTCACCCAGTTCGGTCTAACAACCTACATCTGGGGGCATACCAAGCCAGGAAGGAAGTCCACTATTAGTAGTATCAAATTACAGACTCAACAGACCAGTTGACAATCTACCTAATTTCATCACTACCCAATGACCCTTCTACCTAAGTCCTCCCTAGGTAAGAGACTCCATCTCACTCCCAATCATCGCAATGATGTCTAGCAGTCAACATCTCCGCCACTGCATCAACAGCTTGATTTCCAACAACTCTCCAAACACATAGAAGTCACACTTCCATGACACACCTTGGAGTTGCTTCAAAGCTTCCTCCAAGAACAATACAAAACTCATTCATTACCTACAGGTTTCTGAGTAAGAACACAGTGACCATCTCACAACCCGAGTGGTTCACTTAGACTAAGCCCTAATGATCTACATCTTGGACCCGTACCTATTCTAGATTACAAGCATACTATTTATAACGTTTTCCCAACTGGATTTGGGCCTTCAAATCTTCTGCACCAAATCTGCAACAGATTCTGCTACTAAATAGATCTTCAATCAAATCTTCAATTAAATCTTCATATTTTAAATACTCAATCTTTACTAGATTTTATCTTTAATCTTCCACACCTTTAAATCATCTCCACATAATATTTCCAGGATATTATGTATCTTTTAAATCTTCACTTTTTAATTTAGCTGCAAGATCTTCTCCACACAAATAGGAACAATTCTCCATGTCTATTTGCACAAAAATAGTAACAAACTATTCTCCACAAGATATGCATAATTAATTGTATCAGAATAAATCTTCTCCAATAAATTCGCCTGCAATCTCTCTATTAACAACAAAACACGTGCAGCCCTAAAAAATCACAAACTGATGTTCTGATGTTCTGGTATAGTGATGTCAAGACATCACTTATAACATCAGCATACAAAACTGCAACCCTAACAAACTTAACACAAACTGAATGTTAGTAACTCATGTTAAGACATCAGACATATGACATCATTAACACCACCATTGTTTTACCAAAATTCCAGCCAATAACAAGAACTAACAATAACCACCATGAAGAAATTTCATCCAGATGGGTTTTCCTTAATTAAAAACATTGTCTTCATGGCATATGGACAAACCGTGACAGAACTGATTATCGATATAAGGGTGTCAACCGTTAGGCACTCAACAAAAAGTAGTCTATGCCCAAGGAGAATCCTCTCACCAAGAAAAACACTCGTTACCACCAAATCAAGAAAGGTACCACATATGGCAAGTGTCACAATTGCACCAAAATCTATTGGGCCCCATCTGAAAAGGCCAGAGAGGAATAATAAAAGTGTGTTCAGAGAGAGATTGTCAAACAAATTTATATCTTGAATCTTGAGATCTTGAATTCTTGACACTGATGTGAATCCTCATGATATTTGTAACTTGAATAATGACGCTTTGAATAATCTTGCACTCATCAAATGTGACTTGTATTCTACGTGAACCACAAGCATGAACTATGACTCCCATCTTTTTATGATTAAGACCTTGACCATTGGTTTTTGAAATGGACTTGAAATAGAGAATGCTAATAAAATTGACCACTCTATTTTATCACTTGGATTAAGAAAACCAAACCAACCTTGAATCAAAATCTTGAACCAAGTACATGTTCAAAATGCTTGATGTCATTTGGACAGACTTGAATCAACGAACTTATTAGCCTTAATCTTTAATTTGGTCCTAAATCACATTCTTTTTTACGGGTTCACAGAAACATCTTGACTTAACGAAACTCCGAGCAAGTTTTAGACTATGCTAATCTTTTCACGTGAACCATGCCTTGAGGAGTCTTTGGGCACAAGGATACAGCTTGGGATATAACCTGGTAGTGGCTAAAGGGTTGATAGGATGAGGACATAATCACAAGAATCTCGTACAAATTTGCAGAGACCAGAGAACCTCCACGAACACACACACAACACATCCTTCAAGACCTTGAATCTTCTGCAGCAGTACCTGTATTCACAAATGAAACAAACAAGCAAAAACTAGATAAAGTGGTTAGTCATGCACGAATGATTGCCCTAATATGTTATGTAGACGATCAATGAATCTAAGGGAAAAATTTGGGGTACAACATATAGGATACAAGTTCTTTGAAGTTCCACATCGCTTAGTTTTGTGAAGGAATAGAGAGTCTAAAGTTATATATAGGATTCAAGTTCTTCATTCCAAGATGTATCAGTCAAAAGCACTTTAAGCTTGTATTTGACTTTCTTTGTTCTCTTATACTCTTGTTTTAGAATGTTGTGAGATGTAGTTAAATATTAGTTTTGGAGGGTGTGGGTGTACTGGGGGGCTGAGTTAGTTGAGGGTATATTGTGTGTTGTAATAATTTTCACATAGTGTTATTCTCTAGTTGTCTATTGACAACGACCGTGATTTTTTCACTGATTTTAGAGTTTCTACGTTATGTTCTTGTGTTGCGATTGTGTTCCTCTTTTTTCTCTATGTTTTGTTTTTTTCCCTAACAAAGAGAACTCACCACCTATCATGTGGAATCCATTTAGAGATCAAAAATTTCAAAGACATATTCTTATTTCAAACTTTCACTATCTCTTTGAGAGCTCTGAATTTCTCTTTCAGAACAAAAAATTTCCCACCATAAGAACTAGATCCATTTCAACTCAAATAAACTAACTCCTCAAAATTCCCATAAGCTTCAAACATATAGCGATAAGCTTCAAATAAACTAACTCCTCAAAATTTCCCATCCATAAAAACATCAATGTTTTTAAATAACATTTATAAAAAGAGCTCGTTATAAATAAATTTAGTTTTAAAATTGTTTAATTACCATATTTTATTTCTGATTTGTCATGAGACATATTGCTTCTTCTTTTTTAAATTCAATGGATAAATTAATGTTGTATTAATTAAACACTAATTAGAAAAATAAATTAATATTGTATTAAAAATTAAAAGATGTAATACATTCTAATATAATTTTTTATTAAAATAGTTCAGTTATTTTAAGACTGAAACTGCATATGTTATTAATTTGAATGTCATTGTTCAGTTATTTATTTATGTCAAAAAGTGAATTTTACACTAGTTATCACTTTACTCCAACACCATAATTTAATCATGCAATCACATCCCAAAACTTCTTTTTCTATACACTTTTGTTAAGAAGATAGAAACAAAATACAAAGGGAACCTAATAATACACACACGACAATCAAGAAACTCATAAATATTAAAGAATTCTCATTGTGTTGTGTCACGTTTGGCAAACCAATTGATATTCATATTCAAGTGACCCTTTTCCAGCTAAGATGCTTTGTTTGAACGTCTAAAATTGGCTTTGGTTCAACTTTCATCATTTGAATTCCGTGTGTTTTGAACTTTTGATGCATCCACGAATTTGAAAATTCTGTTCATAAAGTAAGCAAAACATTGTCATATAAACAGTTCATTTATTGGGATTCTTACCAGAACAAGGATTGCCAAAAGTTTACACGGGGACATAAGGTCATCAACTTTAATTATTTCTTTTGTCAAGAATAACTTTAGTCTTTGTTTTATCTACATGTCTCCTCTCAAATTATAGTAGAAAGTGTGGGGATAGGATAAATGAAGTGTTTTTTTTCTTCTTTTTATATATATATATATGCGAAAATTTAAGACGGAGAACCTCCGCAAAAAGACCCAAGGCACAAGAAGTGTTGAAAAAACAAAATAGTAAGGTGAAAAAACGAAAGAGAAACTCTTGAAAAGAAACCACAACACCCCAAAAACCTGTTAGGGAAAGATTTCTATTAGAGAGCATTGAACATTGTGGGATTTCTTTTTCTAGAGCAACACCTTTGTGAGAGACACACCACATACTGACCTAAAACCTTAAGGTGATAGGTGAACAGGTGGCGTGTCTCTCACAAAGGTGTCTAGTCCTACACTATATTTAATGCTCCCTAGTATAAAACTCCTCTAACATGGTATCAGAGTCTGGTTCGTAAAGGGACCAGCTTACTTGTATCGAAATGCCTAGGAAGTGGTGTTCCGTTAAAATCGAAACGCCCAAGAAAGAGGTGTATTCGAAATACCTAATAAGAGGTGCCTAGTAATAGGTGTCAACGGCGGTACAAGTATATAAAAAATGGGAAACATTGTGGACTCACACTTGAGGGGGAGTATTAGAATAATATAAGCAAGTGTGAGTAAGTGGGAAAATAGTCCCACATTGGATAGGAATGTGGTTACTTGAGCATTTATAAGTGAAAGAACCCACTCACCTATCACCTTAAGATTTTAGGTGTACAAGTGGTGTGTCTCTCACAAAGGTGCCTAGTCCTACACTATGTATCAATGTTCCCTAGTAAACTCCCCCAACAAATGGACTATTTTCCCACTTACTCACACTTACTTATATTATTCCAACAATAAGAGATGCCTAGTAATAGGTGTCAACGGCGGTATAAGTATATAAAAAAGGGAGAACATTGTGGACTCACACTTGAGGGGGAGTGTTGGAATAATATAAGCAAGTGTGAGTAAGTGGGGAAATAGTCCCACATTGGATAGGAATGTGGTGACTTGAGCATTTATAAGTGGGAGAACCCACTGATCACCTATCACCTTAAGGTTTTAGGTGGACAAGTGGTGTGTCTCTCACAAAGGTGCTTAATCATACACTATATTCAATGCTCCCTAGTATAAAACTCCTCTAACAAAACCAACCCTACTAGAAAACCAAGACGAAACTCCAAAGCACCAAAAAACTCCCAGCAGAAGAGGCGAATTAGATCTTAAATTACCAAGTCACCATCAACAAAAATAGAGCACCACTAGAACAACCAATACTACCACCAAGAAGAAGAGCAGGCCAGACCACTTGAACCACTATTGGCTCTGACAATAGATAGGATTCGAAATACAATTTGAGAAGGAGTGCGAGTTCAACCTTGACCTATTAAGAAACCAAGTCCAGGTCAAATAAGTACTCTTATTCTCCACCTCTTTCAAATGAAAAGTTTAACATTTATTAGTTCAGAGACAAATACACGGTCAACTTGCAAACAATAGAGTGTTCATGTAGAAGATAACGTTGTTGGGTATTCTATGTTGTAACATGTTACAATAACATGGCTGAAAATTTGGTGAACTTTATTCTTGAATTTTACATAAAAATACATATCAAGAATGTTATGAATCAGTCATTTATCCAACAAATGGGGGAAACTTATGGGAGCCTACATCATGCACTGATATTTTACCATCACTATATAAAAGAATGTCAGGTAGACCAAAAATATTTAGAAAGTCAGATATTACTCACTGATTAGTGAAAACGGGATTACTAATAAGTGGTCACTCTACAAGTAAACTTGTCAAAAGAAAACATCTTGCAAGGTATCAAATGTTATTACCCAGCTTTACATGATGCACCTGCTAACATGTTACAACCTACATTTTCTACCATGTTAGAGTCTTAGAGTCTGCATCTGCTACCATGTCATGATCAACTTCATCAACACGGGTTTCTCCTACCCTTGTTCGTGCATCACATCCTACACCTACTACCATGTCATATCCAATCTTGGCATCACAGGTTGCTCCTATCTCTGCTCATGCATCACAACTTTCACCTGCTACTAGGGGTGGCAAACAAGCATGCACGCTCCGTTTAGACCCGAACCACAAAAGCCCAAAAAAATGGTGTGGAGCGGATATAGTTGAGGCTGCAAGCCAAAAATCTTTGCCCATCTCGCAAAAAAAATGAGTATGGGGCGGGCCCACATGTACTGCACCTTTTAAGTCTAAAAATACAAATATTATGTTAATGTCCGCGTCTACAAAAACCCACAGAAAAATGAGGTAGGTGGGGCGGACACATTAGTGGATGCGTGTATAAAACATTGACCCGTCCCACAAAAAAGTGCGAAAAAATAGACATGTTCAACAGATTATACCCGTTTTGCCACCCATACCTGCTACCATGTCACAAACAACTTCAGCATCATAGGTTGCACTTGGCCCTGCTCATGCACCACACCCGACATATGCCTTTACTACTACATCCAAATATGAAAAAAATTAAGTCTAACAAAGTTGCATCGAGGGTTACATCTCAACCAAATCCAACCACGCCATTTAAGCAAAAATTGAAAAAACCTTTTGCTATGGTCAAAGAGGTTGACACTTAAAAAATAAGGACAAGTTCCAAGATACACACATGGAGGTTAAAATCTTAAAACTTTAACATTGTATTTTAGAATCTTTACTATATTGTGCTCAAGTGTGATCTTTAAATGACACGACATTACTTATAATCTATATATTTTGCTCATATGTCATAATATTATGATTTTTTAGATGATTTTGATGTAAACAACTTTGTTCAAGAACCATATTATATCATAATTGTTAACATTTTTTTAGTCATATTAGGTTCCAAAACTTTACAATTTAAATCAACATGACAATTTATATTAAAGACAATTTCACTTTAGACTATTATTGACAACATATTGCTAAGAACAAGCATGTAAAAATAACAACTTTCAATAAAATTTTCACTTAAGACTTTTCTTCATTCACCATCTTTGACATTTTCATTTTTATTTAGATATTTCAATATCTTTCTTCACACAATTTTGACATTGAGCATCTGTCATCTATTATTGAATAATTTTGTCTATTCCACGTGAAGAATTTGCATCCAACTTCATTGTCATTTATCTAAATGTATTAAAATTATTTATTTAGTTTAATAATTGTAACAAAATGATTCTTTTAAGTTAAGATTGTATTACAAACAATAACCACATGGTTTCGTAACTTCGTCTTCAACCTTTAAATCTAGTAAAAAGAAGTAAAAAAGTTGTCAGAACTTACCACACACTCTTCAATTCCAAAATCTCCTCTCAATGTTTGATCCATTTTTGGTTATAGTGCAAATTACAACTTTTTTCACACTAATATGTGAGTTTAAATTATTTTTTTAAGATAAACACTTGAGTGATTGCTTTTAGAGCACTGATTGAGTATCTTTGAAGAATGGCTATATTTGGTGGAGTTCATAGAATACATGAACATTAATTAAAGTGTTTGCTTAAGATATTCTATAATTTTTTTTTGTGTTGCACTTAATTCAAATAAGACTAGGAAAATACTAATTAATTTATAAAATTCTAGGTGCGGGAGAAGGTCAACATTTGATGTCAAAATATTTAATAATTATAAACTTGTGAATTGAAAAATATATGTATCTCTTGAAAGAAATAAATTTCATATAGACTAATTGAACAAAAGCTTTAATAAGATATTGTCAATCTAAAGTATCAAAATCTTTTTTGATGTCTTTCTTCAAAGTCATATTACTTCAAAAGAATTTGTTGTCTAACATATTAATGGCTTCTGAAGTAATCCCAACACACTCATAAATACTTCTTTTACTAATGAAACCTCTTTAGTACTCTGAAACAATTTTAGGTGTTAAGATGGTCAACTTGTCTGCAACATCTTAGCGGTCACTTTGAATTGAAAAATTGCAAGTGCAAGAGCTTTATATTGCTCAATAGAATCTGCTACATGTTTAGGTATAAAAGTCACATTTAGTGAATTGAGATTCTACATGTTGTTTAGGTATAAAAGTCACATTTAGTGAATTGAGATTAGGAAGGATCCAACATTGTTTAAAAAATTGATTCACCAAATTGATCACATCTGTCTCTACCAATACCATCGGGGTTTGGAGCAGAAATATCATCCACATTATATATTGCATTATTAATTTTCTCTAGTTGAAGCATTCTAGTGAGATACTCATTATTTGCATGAGTTATACGTTATGGGATAGTCGATTGCTTTTTTTAGCTAAATATTTTTTATAAAAGTTAATAACATGATTATTTAATTCAATGCCCTCCTCTTAAAAAATTGTCATGTCTTTGTATAGTGATTTTGGTACTATCATATCTCAATTTGACTATATTGTAAAAAAACTTGTATTCATCTCTCCACCCTCAAACCACTTATTTCTTACTTTATTCCTTTAAAATTGATTATGCATATGCAATGCTTTATCTAACAAAACTTAGACATTTTTTTTCTCTAATTCAAAATCATATTATAACCAATATCATTAATAAAACTTTGTATCTTGTTAATCTTATTCATAGCTTGAGTGACTTTAAGATGAATATTACTAAATATCTATTTATTCTATTTCATAGAAATAAGTTTAAGAGATCTCAATTTAAAAAATAAAACAAACTTGGGACATCCTTATTGTCAAATATCTATTTATTCCAATTATTAAAATTTCATTCACTAATTTTAAATATCTTTGAAATAAATATTGTAGAAATATTTAAAATTATCACACATGTACTTAATGTTTTAAAATAAACAAGTCAAATTACACATACAAACTAAGTCTTCACCTCAAATTCAAATCATTTAATTCATTAAGTAAACCCAACAAGTTAATCGTACACATAGTCTTTCAAAGTAATTTTAAATTGTTTCATTTCTTTGCCAACCCTAGTAGTCAATCATAAATACTCCCTATGTCCCAAAATAAGAGTCTTTCTAACACAAAAATTTTGTCCCAAAATAAAAGTCTTTTTATATTTTCAAGACAATAATAATTGATTTTTACCAATTGTACCCCTAATAAATATTATCTACACAACTTTCAAGATATCATATCACATTACACTTTTATGACAACCAATAGTAACTAAGGACATTTTTGTAAAATTGTTACATTTAATTCTTCAATCATTACTTTTCTTAATCTATGTGCAATAACCTTAAAAGACTTTCATTTTGGGACAGAGGAAGTATATCACAAGATTTTTATTTAAAAATGTAGGGCAAATCTTTGTCATTTTCTGAATAAAAAAGCAATGATACTATCTGCCAATGTTGTTTTTGCATGCTCACAGTATATCATGTGATCATCACAAAACAACAGCAGCAAAATACAATAATCCCAAATATTTCAAAGGATCCTCTCATGTTTGTCACAATCACAGTATCCACGCTTCTACCACAAAGCTTCTTTCTGCATAAAAACATTACCATCTTCTTTATGCACATGCCAATGATGCCATTACCAAATATTCACTAAATATGTATATGCCAAAAAAGTATTCAACATAATTTACTCAAAAAGAAAAGGGATCTTCCTAATATACATGTTCTGTTCCAAACACAACATTCTTAATTTTACAACATCAAAAAAAATATACACATACTATTTTTATGAAACTTTTCCACCACTTCTTAGAATTGAAACACCTGAAAACACATTCCATATTAATATATTATACATATTGAGCTAATTTATCACAAGATGGGATAAAAAGCCAAAATTTCTACACACAAAACAAGTACTCTAATCAAGAGGTTGCTGCATTGTCACAACCAAAGGACTTGTGACAGTGTGTTTTCCATCAAACCAAACTATGGAGCCACTCTTCACTAATGAACTTCCAGGTGAAAGCTTAACTTCTCTAGTTTGTACCCTAACAAGGAAATTCAATTTCTGACCAATTCTTCGAAAATGCAACATGTCTGGTTTTACGGTTACTACCATTCCCTCAGGTGGGTTAATTGTTACTTTGTAAACTGATTTCGGGTCACCGACATTGGTCACAGTCCTGATGAAATGTGTAGACATTTTATGTTTTCCATATTGTTGAAAAACTGCAGATAATGATGGATAGTTCAAGTTTCCGGAGTGTCCGGCTTTTTTAGCATTGCTACAATCTGCAGTTTTTCTTGTGATTGTTTGAATGTTTTTTGTGGTGTAATTTGAGTTACACAAGAAATCAACGTAATCGTAAACTGAGATATCGTAAACCAAACCAGGATCCAATGCTTTCTCGGGATGAACATGTCCTGCTCCATAATCAAACACGGATGAAACGTTCCCGTTTGATTCATCCAACATTGGATCGCCTTTGTTGTCGACCGTGTAAGCAGTGGTCATAAGAGCTGATTTGATAGCAGCTGGACTCCAATCAGGGTGAGCTGCTTTCAACAAAGCAGCTAAACCGGAAACATGAGGACACGCCATAGATGTACCCGACAATATGTTAAATTCGGTCCTTCTATGATCAGAAGCGATACCAGAAGGTCCAACTTTGTCTGGCCAAGCAGCTAGAATGTTTAAACCAGGTGCTATAACGTCCGGTTTCAAAATCTCGGGCGATTCAGGGTTAGGCCCTCTCGCTGAGAATGATGCTACCACAGGAGCTGGCCTAACCCCAAGCCTAGTTCCCTTAAACACAATAGTTGCGGTCGGTACTGATCCAACCGATTTTTCGGCAGAGGCGATGTAACTTCTAATTATATCACCGCCTATTGCACCAACCGATGTGGCGGGTAAAATGTGGCAATCGGCCACTAACCCTTCACCGTCAAACACTCCATTAGCCAAAATCATGCCAATTCCACCCGATTTTTTCACTACTTCGCCTTTATCAGCTCTCGAATTAATACCTCTATCACAAACAACAATTTTTCCTCTCACAGACTTAGGATCCAAAGAACCTTCTAAACAGAGTGAAGAGGAATAACCATCACCACCTTCGCCACCGTGTTCAGAACTCCCAGCATACACAATCGGATACATCCGACCCGGAGTTAGACCCGGTCCACCATAGATACTAACTCCGGGTATAACCTTACCATTTCCAAGCTTCACATCCGCAGGAAAATCTCTATCTATTGTTCCAGCACCGACAGTAGCCACCCAAGGAGCTACATTGGTGACGGTGAGCCCACCGGGCCCACCGTTTCCGGCAGAGGCAGACACAAAAACTCCGGCATTAGAAGCTCCAAAAGCACCAATAGCAATGACATCAAGATGATACGGCACAACAACCCCACCGACACTGAGAGAAACCACGTCGACACCGTCAGCCACCGCAGCATCAAAGGCGGCAAGAATGTCAGAGTCAAAACAACCACCGCTCCAGCAAACTTTATAAACAGCAAGACGAGCCTTCGGAGCCATCCCAGCCGCAACACCTTTAGCAAAACCCAAAGTAGACGCCGGAGAAACATATCTCCCGGCGGCGATGGAAGCAGTGTGAGTTCCATGTCCATCCGAGTCTCTAACCGAACGATACTCACTAGTCTCATTCATCTTCCCGCTCGTAGCTTCATACCCGCCGGAGAAGTACTTCGCTCCGATGATTTTCCTATTACAAACACTCACCGGAAAATCCTTCCCAGCAACACACCGACCTTTCCATTTCGCCGGAACTGGGCCAAGCTCACGATCATTAAAACTCTCCCTCTCCGGCCAGATTCCGGTATCAATAACTCCAATAACAAGATCCGACCCGAAATCCGTTTCATGGAGCAACCCAGTTCTGTCAGCGGTCTTCAAGCCTAGAAACTGCGGCGAACGAGTTGTATGAAGGGTTCGAATTTGTTCAGGTATAACAGCGGTAACATGGGGAAGTGATTGAAGATTTAGAGCTTCTAGAGGTGAGAGCTTAGCTGAGAAGCCATGGAAAACGGTGTCGTATGTGTGGATGAGAGTGTTGGGTGTGGTTGTGATAGAGGAAAGTGAGGATTCGTACCAGTTTCTGTGAGATGGGAAAATGGAAGGTTTGGAATCGTGTTGGACTTGGATGATGAAGGTTGAGGAAGAGGAGAATGAAGGTGGTGGGAGTGTGAGGGTGGTGGTGAAGAAGAAGAGGAGAATGAGGGAAGGGAATGGAGACATTTTTTTGGGAGGGGTGTGAGAGTGGAGTGAGGAAAATTTGATTTAAAGAAGATAGAGTAGATTTGAGTGCATGTGTTTTAGAGTGAGAGAGTGTGAGTGGGGGAAAGAGAAGGGAAGGTTATTATTATTGTGATAAATTAGTTGTTACTATTAGCTAGCTACAATAGTACAATAGAATGGACTACCATTTACTCAAAATTATGGATGACAGCGTTGAGGAAGGACACTATCATCTAAATTCCCATATCTACAACCAGAGAAATTTATACGTACTTTTCTTTTTTTTTTTTACGAACAAGCTAATTCCATTAAGCCACCAAGGCAACAGCAGAAGAATTACAAGAAGGGGGTGGGTATGCACCCAAGCCAAGTTCTAAAGCCTACCGTTTTTGCCAACATGGCCATATGGTGGGCATCTTTGTTATAATATGTGCTAAGGAAAACAACAGACGAAACAGAAAAACAAGATAGTAAGGATCGGCAATCTGCTGCTAAGATTTCTAATCTAGCATCAACCATGACTCCATTAATACAATCAACACAGTTTTTAGAATAAAAAAAAAAGGATTTTAGAAACACCTATGTCACGCACCAGACTAATGCACCACCTTAAAGCCAACATCGCAGCTTGTCCTGGATCAAAACAAAAATTAAGTTTTGGAACAGGCCGCAAAGTTATATGATCATGTGCTCGATCCATAGCTTCTACAATTTTATTATTTACACAAACAATGCCTTAAACCTCTCAGTTTATTTAAAAACCGAGGGGTTAGATAATTTGTTTTTTTAAAATAAATTCAATACATTGTTTACACAGAATATTAATAAATTAATTTGTTTACAAACTACATTGTTTACAGAGAATGTTACATTATTTACACAAAATATTAAAGTAAAAATGTTGTTCTTCATCGCCATCGTTGTCAGTGAAGAACAAATGTTGGATATCTTGGAGAAGAGAAAATGTTAGGGATCCTCGTTTCATAGATCAAATGTAATATATTCTCTATGACTTGCATTCATTTGTTTCTGATATAAAACAAAAAAAAGTTAGCTAAATAAAATAAATATTCAGTTATATGATTATTTAAGAAAACATACCTTAAACCCAAGTAATTTTCTGCTCTTGTAATCCATCTTAGAGAACTTTTTCAAACGTATTTATGTTTCAAGCGCTTCATGTTTCATTTAGGTTAGATTTTTAATATTCAGCATGCTTTTATAACGGATGTCCCTTAGATTTCACACAGATCACTAATGGCAGATTCTTGAGCCTTGATAAACATTAAATGGACGACAAAGATTTGCTTAAGGACGAATAGTAAAAAAACGCTTAACTATCCCCTCGACCAAGAAGAAAACCGAGGTGAATAAGCTATTTTTTTTAAATTACATTGTTTATACAGAATATTACAAATACATTGTAATCCATCGCATAGATCCGTAGTAGCAACTCATGATAAAAATGGACGATGGTGAATATTAGGCGGCTACATATAATTTAGTATTAGGGTAAAATATGTTTAAAGAGGGCTTTAAAAGTAAAATATGCTTACTAACCACCTCGGTTTTACTATAAAACGAGGTTTTATATTAACTATCACCTCGGTGTTAAAGAAAACCGAGGTGACTATTTCTTTTATTTTTTTAAAATTATATTGTATACACGAAATATTAAAAACATTATTTACGACAAATCTTCGGTGATATCCAAATTTTGTTGCATACCTATTAAAACAATTTTTTTTAAACAATAATGATTTTCTACACTTGTAATCTACCAACTGAGTACTCTTCAAAGACTGAGCTAGTTCCCTTCTTTGTTGGTTAAGCTTCATTCTTTGTTTAACTCGAAGCAAGAATGATTTTATGCACTTGCAATCTATCAACAGATCAATTTTCAAAGGTTGAGCTCCCTTCATTGTTGGTTAAGCTTAATTCTTTGGGTAACTTGAAGCAAGAACGAATTTTTGCACTTGCAATCTATCAACTGAGTACCCTTCTTTAACTGAGGGTTATTCCAAAAAATACAACAACGACAACATCAACACCATTATATGAGATAAATTGCAATGGCAGAAAAATGTTTTGTTCAACATTAACACCATTTTGTGAAGTGCACAAATGAGCATGAAGTATATGTAAGGATAAGCAATAGTGAATTGCTTATACTATGTCTCTATGTCGATGACCTGTTGATAACAAGAAGTTGTAAGAAGGAGATCGAAGACTTTAAACATGACCTAAGTGAGGAGTTTGAAATGTCAGACTTGGGAAATCTCTCATACATCCTTGGTATTGAATTCTACAAGAGCAGTAGAGGTTTGATAATGCACAAAAGAAGATATGCAGGCGAAATACTCAAGAGATTTAAGATGCAAGATTGCAACCCAACTTCGACTCCAGCTGAGCCCAGATTGCAACTGTCGAAAGATTCAGATGAAGATGATGTCGAGCCAACCCAATATAGGAGACTTATTTGGTCACTAAGATACATTTGTCACACAAGGCCTGACTTAGTATACAATGTAGGTATGGTAAGTAGATTCATGCAGAAGCCAAAGATATCCCACCTAGAAGCGACGAAGAGGATACTACGGCATCTGAAAGGAACTCTCGACTACGACATTTTGTTTCCTGCAGCTGATTAAGGAAAAGAATGCAAGTTGGTGGGATACACCGACTCAAGTTGGTGTAGTGATGCTGAGGATAGAAAATCCACAGCTGGCTATGTGATTATACTAGGTGGTGCACCAGTTGCTTGGAGTTTGAGAAAGAAGCCAATAGTGGCATTGTCGTCGTGCGAAGCAGAATACATAATTGCTTCTCTCTGTACATGTCAAGCAAAATGGATGGTGAACCTGGTCGAAGAGATTACAACGAAGAGTCATTGAGCAATTAACATGAAGATCTACAGCATGTCAGTTATCAACCTGACGAAGAATTCGATATCACATGGGCGATGCAAGCACATCAAAATGAGGTTCCATTATCTTCGAGAGAAGGTAGCCGAAGGGAAGATGAACTTGGAACACTGCAGAACTGAAAATCAGATTGCAGATATCATGACGAAATAAGTACAAGTCGAAGTGTTCAAGAAGCTAAGGTCTATGATGAATATAGATAGCTTAGACACAATGAATTAGGTGGCGTGTTGATATTGTAATTCCTTGTGTCGAAGCAAGTGTAGCTCAACAAAAACAAGGATGTGTCGAAATTAGCATAGTGTGTGTGTCGATTTGTGTTAGATGTTGATAAGTGTTAATTGTAACTATTCTTGTATATAAGTTTTGTTGCACTTATCGATACTTTTTGTTAAAATCGTTCGAATAAACCCCGATTTGTTTAGAAATATGTTTACTTTACATTTTAGTGTATATATTGCGTATCGTGTAAATATCAATGATTTTAATTGATTTTTTCTCACTTTTTTCAGGTATTCAAGCAAGGATATCTTGCCATATTCATAAAGAGCATTGAATAAGCTTTCCAGCGCTTCCGACCGTGCGTAAATCAGAGTTGCGGTTCAGAAGTTGTGGTCAAAATAAGGCCTGGGTTGCTATCAAGTTCGCTTTGCGAGCTTAACAGCGAATGTTCGCTTTGCGGATGGCTGGCAAGTTCCCAACGAAGGCTCCCAAAATTGGACAGGGGAGAAAGAGACCAAAGTTCACTTTGCAAACTGTGCAGCGAGCATTCACTTTGCGAATAAATCGTTCGCAATGCGAACTTCTGGAATTTGGCAAAGGTGGTTTAGCATTTCAGAGGCACTTAAGTGCCATTTTTTTAGGCTTGCTTTGCGAGTAAAACGTTCTCTTAGCGAATGTGACATATTTTTTAATACTATAAGTGCATTTTCAGTCATTTTTTAGGTTATGTTTTGGGGTATTTGTTCCCAATTCATCAAATCTTCATCCTTTGTTAGTTTAGAGCTTAGAAAAGCATCAATGGTGGTTGCAACTCGACGATTAGAGGCCGATGATTCTTGGATCGTGATTGACACCGCGAGAGATTTTGATTCCTCTTCTCTCTTCCCTTTGTAGTTTCCATTGGTGTGAATTTGTATGTAAGTTTACTTTGATAGTATGTATATTTATTGCTCATGGCTTTGTATGCGAGCTATTTTACAAATCTCTATTGGTGTTATCTTTGTTTTAATCGCTTTATGCATGGATTTGAGTTGCGGTAGACATATCCTCCTTGAATCCAGAATTAGGATGAACATTTATTAGGTTCTTGACTCTAGAGATAGATTGAGGCTTAATATTCACATGAGTATCGAAGCTTAAGGCCATCTGTATCTTGAGTCGGATGCGAGAGTGTCGACGATGGTAATACGGTTGTTCTCTCAACTTTGCGTTAGACATAACTTTTGTTGTGGGCGATACGTGATAATATGGACGAGTGATTTAGGTTGCGTGCAAATGAGTAGTAAGTTTGAGTATTTGATAGGGTAGATGAAATGCAAACCCGAGAGTTCTCTACTCTCCAAAGAATGAATTCTTTTTACGTTCATAAGTTTTATTTCTTGCATTTAATTTAAACCCATTTTAAACCCAAACTCTTTAACATTTAAATGGTCGAACGACATTCTTTCCCTCGAACCGATCTCTGTGGACACGATAAATTCTCGGAAAAATACTTCCAGATCTTTTTGTTGCTTGCCGCTTTACAGCTTCAACAAAATGGCGCCGTTGCCGGGGATTGGTTTTGATATTGAATCGCATTGCGATAGTTTCTTTATTTTTTAGTTTTGTATATATTGTATATATTGTCTATTTTCATTATGTTTGTTCAAGTGTTGTAAACATTTTGTTCCCTTAACGTTTGTTTAAATGTTTGATTAGGACACTTGCTTTTGGTTTGCGCGGTGAGGCATCACCATGGCATGAAGGAAGGAAGTTGCTAGCTAAGCATAATAAAGGCGTCGAGCTTACAACGAAAAACCAGCATGTTTTATTATTTTCTCTTGTTGTGGTTTAGCTTAGGTAGTGTGGTGAACATTCATTAAACAAGTTGTACTCGGATTTTTTGTGAAATTCTCAAATCTTCACTTTACAACTTGTTTAATCCATTTCCATCCGGTCTTTTAGCTTGTTTATATTAATAGTTTTCGTGTTTGTCAATGAGCTTGTTTTGAGTAGCTTGAGGAAATTTAAGGTGATTTTCCAAGTTTGATCGTTTCAATTTGCGAATGTATGGTAATGATATGGTTAATTTTTGTACACGTCCAAGGTATGTGTTTATCGCTTTCTTGACTTTAGCATATTCATGATACTTAGGCATTTTACAAACTTCCATGTCATTCACTCTTTTGTATACTTGTTCTTGTTGTGAATCACTTTAGTTCCCACCTTTTTGTGAGGTAGCTTTCCATTGTTCATATATGCGTGGAGTACCAACATTCTTGTTCTAACTGGATTTTATTATGCTTAATCTTTTGTTTGTGTTGATTATATGAAAGCATGAAAAGGATTAAGGCATTTTGTTTCATTTTGAGCACAACTACCTATCTAAATAGTCATTCTCCTTGTGAGCGTGTGATCATTTGTAACCCCTTTGAGCTTTTTGATCCATGTTTTATTTGAACTTAATGCTTGTCTATGAGTATTTAGTTCACTTATTTTTTATTGGATTTTGTTTTTTCTTGAACCCTCAACTTTGTGTTGTTGTACGAATTTTTGCCTTGCCTTAGAAAGTAGGGAGTATTCACATGATGATGGGGTTGAATTCAAGTTGGAGAGAGAATGATTGTTTACTCATTGGTTGGTTTCTATGAGGATGAAAAAGAAAAGAAAAAAGAGAAAAATATGAAAAAAGAAAAGAAAAAAAGAAAGAAAAAGAAAATCCTTGAGAAAGGAAACAAAAAGAGTTCAAATAATTATGCTAAATAAGTATTGTGTTTTGTGTAACATTTGGGATTTTGGAAGAAGTTGATTGGAATTTTGTGTTTGAGTCTTTGTGAGTTTACGCTCCCTTAGGTTTAGGCAAGTTTTTGTTTCAATTACCTTTAGAAATTGCCCCTTGTTTGTTTACCCGACCACGCTACAACCTTGAAAGTCCTTGTGATTCTTGCCTTTGTATGTTCAATGTGAATTTTTGGATGGTTGCATAATTTAGTCTATTATTTGCATGATTGTTGTGTGAGTGATAAGTACCTTATTTTGTATTTTTCATCTACCGATGATTGCTTTTGCTAGGTGTGATTCACTTTGGAACTTGTGTTGTTTTAGGATGTTTGGCATGATTTTTGTATTTTGCATTCGTTTCGTGACTATGTTATCGTCGTAGTTTAGTGGTAAGTATTTACTTTGTGTGTACCGTTTTTCATTTGAACCATACATTTGTTTCTGTTTTTCAAAACCTGTTGATTCGTGATTCTTTGGTTATCACTCTGTTTCTTTGAGTTGTTTGATTCTTGTTTGAGGACAAACAAGTTTAAGTTGGGGAGAGTTTGATAAGTGCAAATTGTAACTATTTTTGTACATAAGTTTTGTTGCACTTATCGATACTTTTTGTTAATATCGTTCGAATAAACCCCGATTTATTTATAAATACGTTTACTTTACATTTTAGTGTATATATTGCGTATCGTGTAAATATCAATGAGTTTAATTGATTTTCTCTCACGTTTTTCAGGTATTCAAGCAAGGATATCTTGCCATATTCATAAAGAGCATTGAATAAGCTTTCCAGCGCTTCCGACTGTGCGTAAATCAGAGTTGCGGTTCAGAAGTTGTGGTCAAAATAAGGGCTGGTTTGCTGTCAAGTTCGCTTGGCGAGCTTGACAGTGAATGTTCGCTTTGCGAATGGCTGGCGAGTTCCCAGCGAAGGCTCCCAGAATTGGACAGAGGAGAAAGAGACCAAGGTTCACTTTGCGAACTGTGCAGCGAGCATTCGCTTTGCGAATAAATCGTTCGCACTACGAACTTCTGGAATTTTGCAAAGGCGGTTTAGCATTTCAGAGGCACTTAAGTGCCATTTTTTAGGCTCGCTTTACGAGTAAAACGTTCGCTTAGCGAACGTGACAGATTTTGTAATACTATAAGTTCATTTTCAGTCATATTTTAGGTTATGTTTTGGGGTATTTGTTCCCAATTCATCAAATCTTTATCCTTTGTTAGTTTAGAGCTTAGAAAAGCATCAATGGTGGTTGCAACTCGACGATTGGAGGCGGATGATTCTTGGATCGTGATTGACACCACGAGAGATTTTGATTCCTCTTCTCTCTTCCCTTTGTAGTTTCCATTGGAGTGAGTTTGTATGTACGTTTACTTTAATAGTATGTATATTTATTGCTCATGGCTTTGTATGCGAGCTATTTTACAAATCTCTATTGGTGTTATCCTTGTTTAATCGCTTTATGCATGGATTTGAGTTGCGGTAGACATATCCTCCTTGAATCCGAAATTAGGATGAACATTTATTAGGTTCTTGACTCTAGAGATAGATTGAGGCTTAATATTCACATGAGTATCGAAGCTTAAGGCCATCCGTATCTTGAGTCGGGTGCAAGAGTGTCGACGATGGTAATACGGTTGTTCTCTCAACTTTGTGTTAGACATAACCTTTATTGTGGGCGATACGTGATAATGTGGACGAGTGATTTAGGTTTCATGCAAATGAGTAGTAAGTTTGAGTATTTGATAGGGTAGATGAAATGCAAACCCGAGAGTTCTCTACTCTCCAAAGAATGAATTCTTTTTACGTTCATAAGTTGTATTTCTTGCATTTAATTTAAACCCATTTTAAACCCAAACTCTTTAACATTTAAATGGTTGAATGAGATTCTTTCCTTCGAACCGATCTCTGTGGACACGATAAATTCTCAGAAAAATATTTCCAAATCTTTTTGTTGCTTGCCGCTTTACAGCTTCAACAGATGTCGAAGTGTCGAAACAGGTTGCTTGACACAGGATTTCGACTTAGACCAAAATAGAAATTTTGGGATTTTGTAATTTTGGGCTTTACCTTAGGGAGCAAGGTATCTCAATTATAAATAGAGGGAGTAACCCCTATTTTGAGTAAGAAGAATAAAGAATAGTATTGTAACACACAACATAAAGTCACAGTTGAATAATATTTTTCTCAGTTTGAGAGCAGATAGTTACTCTGCAGAAATCATTCTTCTCTTCCCTTTTTCTATTAAACCCTAATCTTCTTCCTTATTCAATTTTCTTTCTTTCTTCTTCCATTAACAATTGTTGTGCATAATCATTCTTGCAATGAAGGTGTGATTGTTTCACTTGAGTGTAGAGTGAAGAACAAGGAATTTCGACCAGGTTGATTGAATCTTGTTCATCAAGATTGATTCAGAATTCTCAAACTTTTGGGTTAATTCCAACATGATACTCTTCTTCTTAGTGGAATAACAAAACTGCCATTTTGTTTACAAACTTATCTTTTTTTATAGTGGAGAATTACGATAATGCCACTAAGATATTTTCTTGATACTCAAATATGAAATAACCTTTTTTCTTTTATTCAAATATTTTTTTTCTCTTGTAATAAACTGAATAATAAACTTGAGAATCATTGTTTCTCTCATCTCATTGATAATCAACTTTATACATACATGTCTTATTTATTTCTACTCAAGAGCACACATCAAATAACAATATAAGATCATAATCTTAATTTTATTTATACAAAAGTTTGTTATCTTCAAAACATTAAAAATATTTTTCCTCATCAATATGATGCATGAAATTTATGCACAAAAAGTTTATGTCAAAAAGTAATGAACACATAGAAACAATAGATGAATTGTTTGAAAAATAAGTTGGGAAGAGGTGATTTGCTCAATGAAAAATTGTGCTATTTATAGTTTATAAGATACCACTAGAAATAATGGCAATGTTCAAAGACATGTTCATGATCAATATGCAACAATTTAGAAAAGGTATGGTGAACATGTAAAATGAATAGCTATGAAAAAGATTTAGAAATTTTCAAAAGTTTTAGAGGTAAATCGATTTACCTAAGGAGGTAAATTGATTTACCTATCAATAACTTTCAACCAAAGGGTATATTTCCATCAAAGGGTGTCACACATTCTCAACATAAACATTTGTCATCATTTAACATATCGCAGCGAAATTTAAAATATTTAATAACATCTCTTCATGGTCTCAAAAATAGAACTTTTTTTATCGAAATAAAATAATTAGTTCAATAACAACTCAACAATAAGCGGAATAAGATAAACAACGACCTCATCCCAATGTTACACTATCAGAGCGACACCAAGTACTAGACAATACGCGGAAAGCGATAAACGAAGAAGGCACCTGCCATTTTCCATAGGATATCATCTAAGGCTTCTCGGTCTCTGCCTGAGTATCTGCAACATATGCGTAAAGCCACCATAACAAGCAAAAAAGGGTGAGAATACAATTCAAAATATGATAACGGTGCAAAGTACAACATAGATAGATAACACACAAGTATTCTCAACATCAGAAAACTGAATCACACACTAATCAATCACGCAATGCAATGCACTACTCAAATCTACTCTAATCCATGTGGTACTAAGTTTTGGAAGTTCAGAGTTATGTTGCTAAGGTCATCCACTCATCAGATTACATCTTTAAACCTAACTACACATCCAGACCACAACACTAGATCGGACACGTCATGATCACAACACTAAATCACGACTCACCTATCTCCAATATACATTATGCATGCAATGCAACAACACACAGATCCACAAAGGTATCAACACCACCCATAACTCATAACTAGTTACAACACTAAATCAGTTACTCGAAATTGGTTACAACACTAAACCAATAACATCAACATCAATTAGTAACAACATTTAACTGATATCATATTATTTCCAATATAAGACTACCACAAATTATAGGTTCCCTCTTTGAACCAACACAATCAATTACCGCATAACCCATTTGTTTTAATAATCATGTTAGAAAAATGAAGAAAAACATAAGAAGAAAATGAGAATAGATGTGAAAAATGGTAGGAAATGAATGACCTATTTATAAAAAAAATAGAAATACACATAAGCGTCAGATCTTTTTATGACTCCTCTTTGTTCTACAACATTGATGTCCAATTGGACCAACGCATTGGTGGTGCAGTCGCCACTTTAACTGACGGCTAAGTACAATTTTGAAAGAAAGTACTACCTCCGTTCTTTTTTATAAGAGACAACTAACTTTTTAGGTTTATTGAATAATCAATGTATTTAGTCTATAAACCGATCAAATACATTGATTATTCAATGAACGTAAAAACTGAAATGTCTCTTATATAAAGGAACGGAGGTAGTATCAATTAATCTAGCGCATGCTCTTTGCTATGAATTTTTTTTAACCATGCATAATTTGGTATATAATTGAAAAAGAAGATTATTTTAAAAATTAAGTTGAAAAAATGGTTATTTTAAAATTTAAAAAATAAAAGTAAATTCTTAAGTACTCATAATAAGTAGTTAGATATCGATACTTTTAATGTAAATTGATTTAAAATATTATTTTTTTTAAATAAAATAAAAATGACATGACATCAAATAAAAATGTTTTATTGGATTATGGTACCAATTTTGGAGTGAATCCAAAGTTACCAAAGTGTTGACTTTAGAAAAAATCGTGTTTTGTTGTGTTGGCGGGTGAATTGGAAAAATAATTATATTTTCTCAATTAACTCTAATAATTGAAAATATGTAGGAAAATATCTAATTAATATGTGTGTGCTGTGTAATCTAAATATTATCGGGAAAAGTAGGAGAATTTTTATATCCCATAAATCATTGTTGTTTGTGTTGTTACAGTAAACGAGTGGGCTCGTGTTTTTTCTGCAAAAACAGAAACTAGAAAACATGTGTGGTACCGATTATTTGTCATGTCTCAGGGAAAAACAAAACACAATCCTGCTGTTCAGATAATAATGGACTACATTTTAATAATAACACTTAAAAATTAAAAAGTGAAAGAGTATTTAAAAAAGTTGAATCAATAAAAATTAACATACTTGAATTAATTTTGAATTAAATACATCAATATATATATATATATATATATATATATATATATATATATATATATATATATATATATATATATATATATATATATATATATATATATATATAATAAAGCAGGATGAGTTTTTTTGGCAAGTTTTCCATTTGTCAAAATATTAGACTACTTACTATTTTAAAAAATGCTATTTATAGAAATATTTCTATAATTATATTTAATATTAAATATTTATTTTATTTATAATTTTATTTTCAAATGCATCAAAACTATATTTTTTAAATTATTAAATATAGTATTAAATAATTATCTTGAAAATTGGAAAAAAAAAATCGTTTCAAATTCTTTGTTCCATTATGATAACCCACATATAATGTTTTTCTGGAGAGCTATTAGAAAACACGTGTTAGCTGGATATTGGAAAACATTAGATATGGATAACCCAAGATTTAATTAATAATAGATTTGGATAGTACTACTTTCAACTAACCCAAGATCTAATTAATAATAGATATCGAAAATACAATATCAGCCACAAATCCATGGATTTCTGCCGCTTCAGCTTCCATCGACAAAATCTATGCTTTTGTGTCGCTTCAGCTTCCATTCGTGAAAATTCGTAGTAACCTTTGAGTACATGTATCCGTTGAGCTTCTAATCAACCTCGAATGAATCTTTCTATCTATTGACTTCTACTCTCATCAATGGTTTGCTTTTCCGATTTCCCAGTCAGCACATCATCAATGGTTTACTTTACTCTACATGTATATATATCACCAATTTCTTCTCCAAATTTTCATGTTTTTCTTATCATTTTCTCTGGTGTTTCAATCTGTTGCAATGGCCACCGGAAGACGCGACTTTGTTACTGAAATCACTCCTGCAAAGGAATCATGGAATATTGTTGTTAGAGTTATTCGCTTATGGTTTGAGCCGGACATGAATTCGAAACAAAAATATTATGCGATGGAAATGGTTCTAATGGATGAGAAGGTTGTTGCTTTTGTTTCGTTATTGAATTCTGTGTATGATTATGTTCTGTGATTTTGTTATAATCTTTTATCGTTTTTAATTTTTAATTGACAAGGTGACAAGATTCAAGCTTTCGTTCGAAAAGTTCTGCTGTCTCGATTTGATAATAAGATTCGTGAGGGTAGTGTTTATAATTTAAAATCATTTGGTGTCGCTGCTAATACTGGAGGCTATAGGACCACAAAACACCAATTCAAGTTGAATTTACAGAATGCCACTGCTGTTACAGAACTTGGTGCTGATACGATAACAGTCTTCCCTTACTCATTTGTATCTTTCCCGGAGATTGTTGGGAAAATTGACATAGACTACTTGATTGGTAAAAATCCTTTAAAACTTCTATTTAATACATAATGTGTGTTCTGTTTTTCCAAAATGTATTATCTTATGGCTTACTATTCAATATTCTGATAGTATGATTTAGTATTATCTTATGGCTTATTATTCAATCTGTATTATATTTACTACATGGACTACTTGATTCGTGATCTGTATTCTATATGCTGAGATTGTCTTATGGCTTATTGTATGATGTTGATATTATCTTATGGCTTATTCGATATGCTGCTATTGTCTTATGGCCAATTCTGCTTACTACATAATCCTTATTATTCAAAATGTTGATATTGTCTTGTGGCCAATTCTATTTGCTACATAATCCTTATTATTCATCTGCTTGATATTTCTTTTTGCTGCCTGTAGAAAATGGTTTGTGTTGCGTTAGGCACAATCAAACATGTTATTGGTGGCAATGATTGGTGGTATGCTGCATGTGTCTGCAACAAGGCAGTTGTTGCAGATTCCAAAAGGTTTTTCTGCCCAAAGTGTAACAAGCATATTTGGACAATTGTGCCAAGGTATTTAGATGTAAATTGTTTGAATTATTCACGGCTAATTTATATATTGTATGATATTATCTAATTATCTAATGTCATTACTACCTTATATATATATATATATATATATATATATATATATATATATATATATATATATATATATATATATATATATATATATAGGTACCGTGTCAAGCTTAGAGTAATTGATGAAACAAACTCGGCTACTTTCGTGCTTTTTGATCGTGATTGTTATTTGTTGACCAAGATGTGATAGCACCAAATTACACTGTATATTTGACTCTGATTTCACATGTTTTTAGTTGTTTATTTGTTATTTTCCTTTGCTATTATGGTATTTTGTTTTACTTTCAGATATATTGCCTGATTCGAGCCTACAGTAAGAAAACGAAGCAAAACAGAGCTAAAATGAAGATTTCTTGTGTAATCTATATACTAGCCATTTCACTCAGCGGACGCCAAGGAGGACACCGTTTGCATAATAACTTCACTCACACGCCATCGGTCACAAAAGACGTTTCACCTTCCAAAGTACACTCGACGGACGCGGAGCAGGGGTCGGCGGGCGCCGACAGTTATAAAGAGGAAACGGTCTGAAACGTTCAAGGCAGTTACACCTGAAGAAATTAGTTTCTAAAACGTTTTTCATAATGATTAGGGGCAGTTGCAAATTCGAATTTCCTATAAATAGGCCTTGCATTTTCACTTTTTAGATATCCAATCTTAGTTTTCAACATAGGCATAGAGTTCACTTTGTAAAGCAATAATCCGTCATATCTAGGGGTTGTTGCACTATAGTTGTTGGATTGGAGCAATCATAGTTAGGAGTTATTTACTTTCCAGCAATTTATTTTTCAGCATCTGTACCAGATTCAGTCTCTGCTTTGGAGCAGGTTTCTTTTATAAATTACAATTTATTTTATCCACATCGCTTTTATATTATTTATTTTCCTGCACTGCTTTATATTCGTTTATTTTCCGTCTCTGCCATTACCTTATTATTTTATTTATCTGTGTGATATGTGTCTCTTGGAACTGAACTTAAGCGTGACACTTGTGTTCACTCTCTCAAAATACACTCTCACACTTCGCACTTTTTTATCTTAAATATGCCTTACTTTGCAAATCAATTTATCTTTATGTTCTCAATTACTATATCTAGCTAAATCCCTTGTGCTGGGATGTGAGGATCGTCGTTCTGACGGTGCTCCACATGACATCTCTTTAGAAATACTTTAGGGGCTGTTTTTTATTTTAATTAAACTCTTCTGAACTTCAATTGATCGGTCATTACGTAAATGAGACCGTGTTTTTGTTTGCGTAATGACTGTGACTAGATCGGGTAAGATCGAAAGTCATCTGGCATTTTAGAAAAGAGTTTGTTAGTTGTTAATTGATAAATACAGCGGAAGCACTTTATTGATTAACTAGGAAAGTTTTATATTATTAGAAAGAGGTTTTAAAACTATTTTCGGACGCGTTTATAGATTTAGGATCCGGTTGGCCGAGAATATGCCGGAAACCCTTTGGTATAAAATATTTTCAATCGAAAGCACTTTTTTTACTAAGTTTTAGAGGTAATTACATAAAAAATGACTTTATCACTTTAACGCAAGGAGCGACCGGTGCAGCGTGAGCGGCTGGTATAGATTAAAGGTTAGGTCTGTTTCCGATCACGCTAACGCGGCGGATCCTTTTTAATTAACTCTTTTTCAAAGAAGAAAACATTGCCCCGTAAGTGTTACTATTTAGATGATAGGAGTATTGTTTGATTGATGTGAATTACATTCCAGTATAGTATTTATTTGATTTATTTCTATTTTCGTTCTATAGAAAACCTTTACCCTGATATCAATTAGCCTTAGATAAACAACGTAACAATAGTAATTGATAGATTGACATTGGTCTCTGTGGGATCGATAAATCTTTTATATTACTCTGACGCAATCCGTATACTTGCGGATAACACACATCAAGTTTTTGGCGCCGTTGCCGGGGACCAATTACGTCAAAATTTCGTACCCTATTGTTACACCGTCTAGACTAAGGCATCCCTTAGCTGGTAAATGCGAAGAACTCGCAGTACCGGAAACTTAGTTGATCCTTTAGAAGAGCCTGAACGTTACGCCCGAGCTCGTCTTTTACTTTGAAAACTTAAAAGAGCAATGGCAGAAGAAGAAAACGCTAAACCTCTTAAGGATTTCGCCTTACCCTCTAACGAAGAACCTCATTCTAGTATAGTTAACCCAGCTATACCAGCCAATAACTTCGAATTAAAACCATCTCTGTTACAATTAGTTCAACAGAACCAGTTCGCAGGTCTTCCTACGGAAAACCTGAACCAACATCTTAAAGTCTTTATTCAACTAGCCGATACCTTAAAAGCGAACGGAGCTCCTCCTGAGGCAATACGTCTAAGACTATTTCCATTTTCTCTCAGAGATAGAGCCCGATCATGGTTAGATTCCCTTCCATCCAACTCTATAACCACTTGGAATAACCTAAAGAAAGTATTCCTTGCTAGATACTTTCCACCGAGTAAAACTGATGTCTTACGAAACCAAATAACCCGATTTACCCAAAGCGAGGGAGAATCACTTTTCGACGCTTGGGAAAGATATAAGGAGCTATTAAGAGCATGTCCACATCATGGCTTAGAACAATCCATACCTTTTATAATGGACTCATGTACAACACCAAGATGACCATAGACGCTGCCGCTGGTGGCGCTCTAATGAACAAACCCTACGCCGAAGATAGCGCTCTCATTGAGGATATGGCACAAAACCATTACCAATGGGGGACCGAACGAGCACAAGTAGAGAAGAAAGAGACCAAAGGAGGTGTGTATGAAGTGAGTTGTTTTGACCATATGAACGCAAAGATGGACGCTATAGCCCAATAAGTAGAAAACCTAACTATCAACCCCACAGCAATTGTAGCAGCAATACAACCCGGATGTGAAATCTGTGGAACCCTAGGACATACCATGGCTGAATGCAACCTGCTAGCCGAAAGTCCCACAGATCGGGTAAATTACGCCCAAGGAAACCCTTATTCAAACACATATAACCCTGGATGGAGGAATCACCCAAATCTTTCCTATAAGAATAATAACCCCACTCAAAATTCAACACCTCAAAGACCACCCGATTTCCAAACTCAAAGACCCAACCAATATGCACCATATGCCCCTCAAAAATCAAATTTTGAGAAAAAGATGGACGAATTCATCTCAGCTCAATTACAACAGAACAAGGAGTTCATGAACCAAAACGTTCACATAAATGGACTAATTACTCAGTTGGGTACTAAACTCGATTCTGTAATTACCCATAACAAAATGCTTGAAACTCAAATCTCTCAAGTAGCACAACAACAATCTACTCATGCTACACTAGGAGGACAGTTTCCTGGACAACCTCAACCTAACCCTAAAGGGCATGCTAATGCTATAGCCCTAAGGAGCGGGACCACTTACGATGGGCCTATAAACCCTAGGTTGAATAATCCAGAACCTCCTAGAAAAAAGGTTGTGACCACACCTGAGAAAGAACCTGAGAAATCTAAAGATACGGAAGTTAAGGAGAAGGAAAAAGAAGAGAATGAAAAAGTTTATGTACCACCTCCTCCTTACAAACCTCTGATTCCATACCCACAAAGACTTAAACAAACCAAATTGGATAACCAATATAAGAAATTCATAAAAGTGATTGAGAAACTCCATGTAGAGATTCCATTCACCGAAGCTATTACCCAAATACCATCTTATTCCAAATTCCTTAAAGACATTATAACTAATAAACGAAGATTAGAATATCCTAAACCTATAGAATGTAATTCAATCGCTGAGAATAAGCTTGCTAAGAAAGAGAAAGACCCAGGAAGTTTTTCTATACCTTGTGTTTTGGGAAACCAAGTTATAGATAAAGCACTTCTGGACTTAGGAGCAAGTGTAAGCTTAATGCCTTTAGCCGTTTGTAAAAGGTTAAACCTAGGAGAAATACAACCAACTAGGATGTCTCTCCAATTAGCCGACATATCAGTTAAATATCCAATTGGCATTTTGGAAGACGTCCCAGTTAGACTTTGTCAACTTTATATTCCAACAGATTTCGTAGTAATGGACATTAAAGAAGACGATGAGATCCCAATCCTTTTAGGTAGACCCTTCTTATCAACAGCTGGAGCTATAATTGATGTCAAAAAAAGGAAAAATGACATTCGAGGTAGGTAATGAGAAAGTAGAATTTATACTATCCCAATTCTTAAATGCACCAGTCATAGATGACTCATGCTATGTCATTGATATAATTAATGAATGCATAAGAGAATTAGATAAAGAAGATCCAGTAGAAACCATCAAACTACCTTACCTGAACCTTATATAGATAACAGTCTTTATGAATGCTTGGCACTTACCCCAGATCATATGCCATGTCCGAAAAAACCATCAATAGAGCTTAAGGAGCTACCTAAGAATTTAAGATATGAGTTCTTAGATGAAGAATTAAATCGCCCAGTCAAAGTCAGTGCCACGTTAGATGGTCCTGAAACCAATCAACTCTTAGATGTTTTAAGAAGATATCCCTCAACTCTGGGTTATAAAATTTCCGATCTCAAAGGAATAAGTCCTTCTATGTGTATGCATCGAATTATGCTGGAGGAAGACACTAAACCCTCCAGAGAACATCAACGAAGGATAAATCCTATAATGAGCGACGTAGTAAAAAAGGAAGTGTTAAAGTTGTTAGAGGCTGGAATAATATACCAAATATCTGATAGTAAATGGGTAAGCCTCGTACATGTGGTACCTAAGAAAGGAGGTGTCACCGTTGTACAAAACCAAAAAGGAGAACAAATAGCCAAACGTGTAGAAAATGGTTGACGGATGTGTATCGATTACATAAAGCTCAATAAGGTAACTAGGAAAGATCACTTCCCACTTCCATTCATTGATCAAATGCTCGAACGTTTAGCTAGGCATTCTTACTTTTGTTATTTAGACAGATACTCGGGATTTTTCCAAATACCCATTCACCCTGATGATCAGGAGAAAACAACCTTTACATGTCCATATGGAACATTTGCTTACAGACGAATGCCATTTGGACTATGTAATGCCCCAGCT
This sequence comes from Lathyrus tuberosus, assembly GCA_022829125.1. NCBI lineage: Eukaryota > Viridiplantae > Streptophyta > Magnoliopsida > Fabales > Fabaceae > Lathyrus > Lathyrus tuberosus. Next base: position 3,215,404 of record JALAZF010000435.1, read on the forward strand.
ACCTTCCAACGCTGTATGATGTCAATCTTCGCAGATTTACTTGATGAGATCATGGAAGTATTTATGAACGATTTCTCGGTATGTGGATCCAGTTTTAAAAACTGTTTAACAAACCTCGAGAAAATCCTGGAAAGATGCGTAGAAGTCAACCTTGTTCTAAACTGGGAAAATGCCATTTTATGGTGACTGAAGGCATAGTACTAGGACACATAGTGTCCGAAAGAGGCATTGAGGTTGATAAAGCTAAAATAGAAGTAATAGAAAACCTTCAACCACCCAAAACCATTAGAGAAATCTGAAGTTTTCTTGGACACGCCGGTTTCTACCGACGCTTCATTAAAGACTTCTCCAAAATAACTAAACCATTAACTAACTTACTTATGAAAGAAGCCGAATTCAAATTCGATGATAAATGTCTTGAAGCCTTTAAATACCTAAAAGAAGCACTGATTTCCGCACCTATAATTCAACCACCTGATTGGAATCAACCTTTTGAAATTATGTGCGATGCTAGCGATTACGCTATAGGCACTGTTTTAGGACAAAAGAAGGATAAGAAACTCCATGTAATTTACTACACCAGTAGAACTTTGGATGCGGCTCAGCTGAATTATGCCACAACCGAGAAGGAACTCCTGGCAGTAGTCCTTGCAATCGACAAATTCCGATCCTATTTACTAGGAGCAAAAATCATAGTCTACACTGATCATGCTGCAATAAGATATCTATTAAGCAAAAAGGACGCTAAGCCTAGATTACTACGCTGGATCCTTTTACTTCAAGAATTTGATTTAGAAATCCGAGATAAGAAAGGCACTGAAAATGTGGTCGCTGACCACCTCTCAAGGCTTGAATATCTAAAACCAGATCTTGTTCCTATCAATGATGATTTCGCATACGATAGATTAGTAGGAGCAATTAGAACCATCCAAGATGATGATCCTGACCCTTATTTAGAAGTAGACATTGAAAAAGCATTCGCAGTGACAATCGTACCTTGGTATACAGATTTTGTTAATTATCTAGCAGCTGATATCATACCCCCTTATCTAAATTACCAACAGAAGAAGAAGTTCTTTCATGACGTAAAACACTTCTATTGGGATGAACCCCTTCTATTCAAGAGAGGCGCATATGGCATTTTCCGTCGTTGTGTCCCTGAAGAAGAAGTAGAAACTATAATTAAACATTGTCACTCTTCACCATATGGTGGACATCTAGGCTCGTCCAAAACATGCGCTAAAATACTTCAAGCAAGTCTTTTCTGGCCAACGTTATGGCGCGATGTTCATGCTTACATTGTAAGATGTGACAGATGCCAACGCACTGGGAAGGTCTCAAGAAGAGATGAAATGCCTTTGAAAAATATTCAGGAGGTAGAACTCTTCGATGTTTGGGGTATAGATTTTATGGGACATTTTCCATCTTCGATAGGAAACAAGTATATCTTAGTAGCCGTTGATTATGTATCCAAATGGATTGAGGCCATAGCTGCACCCACCAACGATACTCGTGTAGTCATTAAACTATTTAAAAACTATATTTTCCCTAGGTTTGGAGTACCTCGATTGGTTATAAGCGATTGAGGATCGCATTTCATATCTAGGATATTTGAGAACCTATTAAAGAAATACGGAGTGAAACACTGAGTAGCCACACCTTACCACCCACAGACTAGTGGACAAGTGGAAGTCTCTAATAGGGAAATAAAACAAATCTTAGAGAAAACCGTATCAATCTCTAGAAAAGATTGGTCCTTAAAACTACAAGAAGCCTTGTGGGCTTATAGGACCGCTTTCAAAACCCCTATAGGAACAACCCCATATCAATTAGTCTACGGAAAATCTTGCCATTTACCCTTTGAGCTTGAACATAAGGCCTACTGGGCCATAAAAGCCCTTAATATGGATTACTTAACAACCGGAGATAAACGAATTCTAGATATTCATAAATTAGAAGAGTTACGCCGAAATGCTTATGAAAATGTCGTAATATATAAAGAGAGAACCAAAGCATGACATGGCAAAAGGATATCAAAAAAGAGTTCAACGTAGGCGATCCTGTTCTTCTTTTCAATTCTAGGTTACGATTGTTTCCAGGTAAGCTATGCTCAAGATGGACTGGACCCTATGAGGTCACCAAAGTCCTGAAATCTGGAGCATTTGAAATTGCAAATCATTCATGTAGTCCCTTTCTAGTGAATGGACAAAGATTGAAACCCTACTATGGAGGTGACATACCTACTTACTACTCTGGTCACACTCTGATAGATCCACCTATAGCAACTTCCACAACGTAATTTCTTCAGTCGTCCAGCTAACGACGTTAAACAAGCGTTGCGTGGGAGGCAACCCACGATTTTCTTTTCGTTATCTTTCTTATTTATGCATAGAATTTATTTCAGAAAAAGAAAAAGATTTATTATTTATATTTTTTTTCTAACGTGACTGACTTATGCAATGTCTATGTTTATAGGTTACAGATCACATCATCTCAGATATTCCACACTAACTTTCTTTTCAGGATGTAGAGCTATGATGACATGCACATCGTGTTCAGAGACGACGTACAGAGGAAGAAATTTGTAGCCCTTTCTGAGAGACCGATCCTACCCACTAGGTACCCTGACCCAAACTGTCTGACAGCCTTAGGTATTGAGGCCAGTGTGAGGTACCTTTGTCACCAACTCCAGTGGGATGAGTATTCTGAAGCTATGAATGTAACCTATAAGCATCTAACCTTAGAGTTCCTCAGTTCACTCATTTATGACCCTTACAGTGGAAGAGGTTGCAACAACGGAAGCATAAGATTCAGACTATTTGGAAATGAGTATGCCCTTAACCACAGAGATTTTGCTAGAATACTTGGTTTTCAATTTGGCACGGATGCAATCCATTTTATGCATGAAACCAACGTTATGCAAGATGAGCTTGATGGATTCTGGAAAAAAATCACCGGTGGAGGAGGACCTGATCCTTCCACCCAATTAGCAAACAAAATCCACAACCCAGCTTTTCGTTATTTCCAAATGATCCTAGCTGAGACTTTCTTTGGTAGAAGTGAAACCGAGAACCAAGTTACTGCAGAAGAGATTCTGATGCTCTTTTGTACTACTGAGTCACGCCCTTTAGCCAGTGGTAATTTTCTGATGTATAACCTATATTTGAATGCTGCATCTTCTAGAGGACCCATCCATGTAGGCGGTACTATTACACACATAGCTTATGCCCTAGGTCTAGCCAACAAGCTAACTCATCTTACCTCCCATTATGGCTACACCTTAATTGACATTCATCATTGCCTTGACCGTGGTCTTATCAGGAGAGCATTCTTTAGTGCAGATAACTTTAAGCTCCTAATAGACAACGAAGTCATTCACTACTTTGGTTTGCCAAACCATACCCGAACAAGTGTCCATGATAGAGCTACCCGGTCATACGCTTTGGAAGGCCAAGACGAGACACCCATCAGACCTAGGAACCACCCTGTGCCTGAGTACCACCCTACACCCTATCCTGAAAGGACTACTGTTTATTCCTCTAACGTCAATCTGCAACGCAGGGACATATATTCAGAGTTTGACGCTATGCGCAAGGAGGTCATTTCTCTTCGCGAAGAATGCGCCGAGCTCGCCTTACAGATACAGATCTCAGACGAAATAAATGCTTCATCCTATGATCTTTTGCACCAGGAGATTTGCGATCTAAGACGCCAGCTTGTAGAAGCACAGACACCTTACCCCCACAAGAGCCAAGGTGTCCGTCGACAGTCTTTCTAGAAGATTTTCAGGAGCTCTGGGGCATAGCTCACACTTTGTATGGGAGAGACACACCACATGCTTGTTATGATTGTTTATATTTACCTTTACCGAAATCTTATCTTTGTTTTTATTATCGTTATTATCAGACTATTAGTAGACTTTATTTTCCATCGTCATTAGTACTAACCTATGTTTTTTGCAAGTGTTATATTTCAAGTTATAATAAATATCTACATCATTACAATCTATTGGTTATATTTAATTTTTTCATTTTTATTATTGGTTATATTTAATTTTTTTTATTTTTTATTATTAATAAAAAGAAAGAAAATATATATATATATATATATATATATATATATATATAATAATAATAATAATAATAAATTATTAAAAAAATAGATGAACAAAATATTCTCTATGTTTCTTACATGTACCAATATGCTATAGACACCCCAAGGAGAAATTCATCAGCCAACCAAAGCCCAAACCCGTGCCAGCCCAATTTTCACAGTCCGCGGACGTGGACCCCCTCTCGGCGAACGCGGAGGCGTTATGGGATTTAAACGGGCCAGAATAAGAAAACCACAATTTTTGCCACTCTCTTCATCTTCTACCTCCAAAAATTCCGACTTTAATCACCATAAAACCCCATTAAACCATTAAAATCCCTTATTTCATAACTTCCCCCTTACCATTACACCTTCCATCACACACTATCCCTATAAAAACCATAGATTTCACCCAAATCTACAAAAACCCAACTTACCCATTTTTCCATCACCAAACCTTCATTTCACTTCAACAATGGCAGCAGAGAACCAAGAAAACATCATTTTTCGAGATGGAGATGACGGAGTCAAGCAATGGGAAAAATGGGAGAGACTTCGGACATGCAACATTCTTGCGACGAGGTACATTAATGATATTTGTCTGTATAACCTTGGTATAAGATTTAGCGTATTTTATCTGTTAAAAAATTTGAAATTAGAGAATATTTTTATTCGCAAAGAGCCTACCTACGAAAGGCTAACCCGCGAATTTTTGAGTTCTTTGGAGTACACTGTCAGAGAAAACACTGCCAGCACCGTAGGCACAGTGAGATTTAGGATGTTCAATGTTGAATACATTTATACCACTGATGCACTTGCTGAGTTATTAGGATTCCATTTTGGGAATGGTGCATCCTGTGAGGCACCCATAGACACAAATTGGTCAACTGAGGTCTTTCAACTGTGGAGAAACATCTCAGGCCAAACCACTTGCTCCTTTGATGGAAATTTGGCTTCTGACATTCATAACCCGGCCATACGGGTATTCCACCTTTTATTAGCTGATACTATTTTTGCTCGTGAAAACTCTAACAAGATGAATTCCAAAGAATTTATATTTTTACAAGCTGCTTTACTTAGAAGAAGATTAAATCCTGTACCATTTATGATATCACATACGAGGGCAATTGAGAAAAAGGGCAACACCGTGTCATTTGGAGGGTTGATTACCTTCATTGCACGAACCCTCCACCTGGACGCTGAGTTGGCCACATTGGAACCACTTCCTCCTCGCACCATTAATTTAAAATTTCTGCGAGATATGCATTTATGCAAAACGAGGCCGGAAGAAGGCTATATCCTCATGGTTCGCAATGCTGGCATCTCAAGTGTCGCCTTACCTTGTTCAACACGCACTGATGTGCGCAAAAGAGAAAACTGGCTCTATGATTTGAAGGCTGCTCCTATTTTAGGCCCATTACTTCCAAACGTCCCTGAGGACGAAGGAAATGAGATAGATGATGAATATGACCATATGGAGCATTCCCTCATTCGTGTATCACCTGCACACACCCCACCTGTTACTGATCATCCTGCAGGTACTTCTTCCAGATTTTATATCACTCAAGAAATGTGGCAAGCACAACAAGTCAGAGAAGAAGAGCGTGATGGCCTATTCTATGCCATGTACCAACAGCAGCAAGAGATGATGGATTTTATGCGGGTGTCACAGCAATCCACTCTTGAGAGTTTCCAAGCACTTAGAAGTCAAAATGCCTCTCTAATAGAGAGGATTGAACAGATGGAGCTGTCACATACCACCCGACACTGTAGTAGGAGCCGTCGTCCCAGACGTTCAGAGCAGGATAGAGAGGGCCCCAGTGGCCGGCATGATTGATTGCCAGGTTTTACCTATCCCCTTCTTACTTTTATCGAAACATTGAGGACAATGTTCGGTTTAAGTGTGGGAGGAGATATTTACTATTTTTAGTTGTCTTTATTTTTATGCTTTCTAGTATAGTTTAGTTTGTTTTAAAATGTGCTTAACGAGTTATTTTGTGTAGTTTATCTATTCTTCCAATTTTTGAGCCTTAACAAAAAAATTTTAACAAAGAAAATAACATTTATTTTGAAAATTTTGGCTATTAGGACAAGTAAGATCATTTGCAAGGGCTTGGGAAAACCTTTTTGAAAAATCGATATCGTTTTTTACACCGTAAGTTTCTCAAATATAGGAGCCTATATCCAGTTTTTTTTTTTACTATGGCCTTAAAATCTCACCCTTCATCACTTACCCTTAAATAGTTTATCCTAGCAGCCAGCACCATCTTAGCCACCGCTAAGTGACAAACCGATGCAAATAGGTAAGATCCTGCAAAAAGAAAAAAAAAAGAAAAATCCCAGAAGATACTAAAGTATCTTTAGAAAATATTTTTGCAATAAAAATTATATATCCAAAATAAAAAAATATATATATATATCAAGTCATTGATATAAAAGGATCAGGATTACCACAGGTTATGTTCACCATGCGAGTGAAAGATAACGGGCTTAATGTGATTGCGCTCGAATAAAAAGGGATAAGAAAGGAATGAGTAAGATAGGCCTAAGTATAAAATCATGGTTTGGATTGGTTTGTATAGGAGAGAAACTTATGACCCGCAAAATCGCGGAAAGTGTGATTACGATACCCTTGGTTCATGAGTTAGTACCTACCAATGTATCATTGATCAAACTTAAGTTCTTTGCCCGGATTAGATACTCGTATGTTTGCTGTTTTTCCTCTTTCAGTTTATGAAAGTTTGCTTGAGGACAAGCAAAGGTTTAAGTGTGGGAGAATTTGATAGCACCAAATTACACTGTATATTTGACTCTGATTTCACATGTTTTTAGTTGTTTATTTGTTATTTTCCTTTGCTATTATGGTATTTTGTTGTACTTTCAGATATATTGCCTGATTCGAGCCTACAGTAAGAAAACGAAGCAAAATAGAGCTAAAATGAAGATTTCTTGTGTAACCTGTATACTAGCCATTTCACTCAGCGGACGCCAAGGAGGACGCCGTTTGCATAATAACTTCACTCACATGCCAACAGTCACAAAAGACATTTCACCTTCCAAAGTACACTCGGCGAACGCGGAGCAGGGGTCAGCGGGCACCGACAGTTATAAAGAGGAAACGGTCTGAAACGTTCAAGGCAGTTACACCTGAAGAAATTAGTTTCTAAAACGTTTTTCATAATGATTAGGGGCAGTTGCAATTTCGAATTTCCTATAAATAGGCCTTGCATTTTCACTTTTTAGATATCCAATCTTAGTTTTCAACATAGGCATAGAGTTCACTTTGTAAAGCAATAATCCGTCATATCGAGGGGTTGTTGCACTATAGTTGTTAGTTGGATTGAAGCAATCATAGTTAGGAGTTATTTACTTTCCTGCAATTTATTTTCCAGCATCTGTACCAGATTAAGTCTCCGCTTTGGAGCAGGTTTCTTTTATAAATTACAATTTATTTTATCCACATCGCTTTTATATTATTTATTTTCCTGCACTGCTTTATATTTGTTTATTTTCCGTCTCTGCCATTACCTTATTATTTTATTTATCTGTGTGATATGTGTCTCTTGGAACTGAACTTAAGCGTGACACTTGTGTTCACTCTCTCAAAATACACTCTCACACTTCGCACGTTTTTATCTTAAATATACCTTACTTTGCAAATCAATTTATCTTTATGTTCTCAAATACTATGTCTAGCTAAATCCCTTGTGTTGGGATGTGAGGATCGTCGTTCTGACGGTGCTCCACATGACATCTCTTTAGAAATACTTTAGGGGCTATTTTTTATTTTAATTAAACTCTTCTGAACTTCAATTGATCGGTCATTACGTAAATGAGACCGTGTTTTTGTTTGCGTAATGACTGTGACTAAATCGGGTAAGATCGAAAGCCGTCCGACATTTTAGAAAAGAGTTTGTTAGTTGTTAATTGATAAATACAGCGGAAGCACTTTATTGATTAACTAGGAAAATTTTATATTATTAGAAAGAGGTTTTAAAACTATTTTCGGACGCATTTATAGATTTAGGATCCGGTTGGTTGAGCATATGCCGGAAACCCTTTGGTATAAAATATTTTCAATCGAAAGCACTTTTTTACTAAGTTTTAGAGGTAATTACATAAAAAAGGACTTTATCACTTTAACGCAAGGAGCGACCGGTGCAGCGTGAGCGGCTGGTATAGATTAAAGGTTAGGTCTGTTTCCGATCACGCTAACGCGGCAGATCCTTTTTAATTAACTCTTTTTCAAAGAAGAAAACATTGCCCCGTAAGTGTTACTATTTAGATGATAGGAGTATTGTTTGATTGATGTGAATTACATTCCAGTACAGTATTTATTTGATTTATTTCTATTTTTGTTCTATAGAAAACCTTTACCCTGATATCAATTAGCCTTAGATAAACAACGTAACAATAGTAATTGATAGATTGACATTGGTCTCTGTGGGATCGATAAATCTTTTATATTACTCTGACGCAATCCGTATACTTGCGGATAACACACATCAAGTTTTTGGCGCCGTTGCCGGGGACCAATTACGTCAAAATTTCGTACCCTATTGTTACACCGTCTAGACTAAGGCATCCCTTAGCCGGTAAATGCGAAGAACTCGCAGTACCGGAAACTTAGTTGATCCTTTAGAAGAGCCTGAATGTTACGCCCAAGCTCGTCTTTTACTTCGAAAACTTAAAAGAGCAATGACAGAAGAAGAAAACGCTAAACCTCTTAAGGATTTCGCCTTACCCTCTAACGAAGAACCTCATTCTAGTATAGTTAACCCAGCTATACCAGCCAATAACTTCGAATTAAAACCATCTCTGTTACAATTAGTTCAACAGAACCAGTTCGCAGGTCTTCCTACGGAAAACCCGAACCAACATCTTAAAGTCTTTATTCAACTAGCCGATACCTTAAAAGCGAACAGAGCTCCTCCTGAGGCAATACGTCTAAGACTATTTCCATTTTCTCTCAGAGATAGAGCCCGATCATGGTGATTCATGATCGTGATTGATTGATAGTGTAAAATTTGAATAAAAAATGTTAGACTTAGTTATAGTTTCCATCTTAATTTTTTCTTATTTTTCATCTCTATCTTTCTCTGTATTTTGAATAAGTTTTCTCAACTAAATCGAGTAATGCTTATGTTAAATAATCACTCCATTTAATGCTAAAAACAAGTTAACTTTACTTGCATTTAATAAATAGGAAGCGGTATACAGTTTCTACATCATGATTGCAGAGAGCACTTTAAAATTATTTGTATTTCTCTTCGGGTGAGATTTTGTTATGTTATAATAATATTATGTGTTATGGACTGGGCCAGTGTCTGCCCACCAGTCGGGCAGACCCAACCCAATGTCATGGTAAGCAGCCTATTAAGGCCCAATCCTCTCCCTCGTCAGGCACACTCAGATCTCGTCGTCGTCGAGCAGACACAACATGGCCCGGGGAGAGAACGAGCATCCTCCCCACGCACTCCACATGCTCCTCCCGCGGGGACACGTCATCAGATGACTACCCACCTCCGAAAGAGTTTGTCTACCCACTTTTCGGAGATCTCGGGACAGTTACTCCAGGGTGAAGACCACGTGCTGGTTTTTCCTACGCCATGTAAGCCCTGGTAGTTATCTGCATTAGGCCTAGTGACCCAACCCAGTGCGGACGACCGTTGGCCCAGCGTCGGGGGCACAATATAAATACCCTCTTTCACTAGAGGGTCAGGTTTTCTAATTCTCACTCTCACTACCTTTCTGTACTTGATTGCTCCGTTCCAGACTTTAGCATCAGAGTACCTTGCAGGTACACCCCCCACCGCCTAACCACCACCGGAGTAGCGGAGCTCACGACATGCAGTTGACCACCAATCTGATTCTGATCAGGTACGATCAGTGGTGCCTTCTGTGGGAACCTTTGTTTCCCTATTTTCCTCCCGTAAAACCAAAGTAACCTTCAATTTCTGACGATCATGGCCAACCCTCGAACTGACGCCAACACTACGCACACCGCCTCTGCACCATTCAACAACGGAGACGACCACGACCCCAACGTGGTCGTTAACGTTGAAGAAGGCGACCCCATGGATGGGCGTACCGCCTCCCCCTCCTTTGATGACGCGACCTTCAACGCCGCCCAACGAGATGGTAGCCCGGCTGTCTACCAGCCGTCCCCGTGCCACCTAATACCGATCCGAACACGGTGGCCCTGTTCACACTCATCAATCAGATCAATCTGTTGATCTCCCAATAGAACGTGTGGATAGAAGCGCTCGAAAGGGAGCGACAACAATGCTCTCCCCCACGGAGACATCGTCGCCCTGTATCTTACAGTCCTTCTCCTCCCCCACGGAGGACACGACAAGATAACTCTAGGAGCCCTTCCCCCCCACCCGCGGGGCGTCGCCCGCGTCTGGAATGGCCCTAACCTGTGGTCGCCCAGAAGCGCAACCGATCCCCTCCTCGAAAGAAACGACGTTCCTCGGTCCAAAAAAGGAGCAAGGTCGACGACTACAGCGAAAAGCCAAAGAGCTGACCAAGAAGTTCCCCCCGACAAAGCAGGCACGGTCGGGGCGACCATTCCCCATCACAATCACCAGTAAAGAGTGACGAGGACGACCAGTGTACCCCACTGTCCAAGGAAATTATGGAGGCCCCTTTGCCCATCGGGATGAAGAAGCTCCCACCCTTGGTGACGTACGACGACACCGCCGACCCGGACGAATACGTCGAGAGTTTCGAGGTAATGCTCAACTACAGGAACGTTTGAGGAGCTATCAAGTGCAGACTCTTCCCGACCACCCTCCAGAAGGGTGCCATGGCATGGTACAAGAGCCTTGCACCGAAGTCCATCACCGCCTGGAAGGAACTGAAGAGACAATTCTCCAGGCATTTCACTGCTTCCCGACGCCACCCGAAGACGAAGACTCCCTGGAAGCCATCGTCCAGGGAAAAGACAAATCTCTCCAAGATTACATTGAGAGATTCAACCGGGAAGCCGTCCAGGTAGCCACCACGGACGACATGAAAAAGTTTCTGATCGAGCGAGGACTACGAGCTCGTACTGAGTTCACCAAGGTTGTGGGCATCCAAAGGCCCCGTAACTTGGAAGAGATCCTCCACAAGACCCAAGCATACATTCAGTATGAGGAACTGGAGGCCGCCCATTGTGCCTGCGACTCGCGGCATCAAGAGGGCCCCCGAAGCTCCAGGCACGAAGACTCTACCACTCCCCGACGAGGGGGAGAAAGAAGAAAAGAAGACCGTCCTAGAGACTCTCGTGAGCCGAGAGGTCCAGCTGGTCGGTTCACAGAGTACACGCTACTCAGTGCTCCCTGCGAGCAAATTCTAGTCGAGTGCATCAACTCGGAATTCCAAAAAGGAAGTGTCCACTTTCCGAAGCCAACACCACTCAAACCAAATGTTGACAAGTCCAAGTACTGTAGGTTCTATAGGAGCCACTGGCATGTCACCGAGGACTGTATCCACCTCAAGGATGCGATAAAAATCTTGATCAAGGAGGGGCACCTCAAGCAGTACACAAAGAGGAACGACGCCCCCAGACAGGATGCCCGGGAGATGCAAAGGGTCGAGGAGACGACCCCTTCCACTGGAGAAAACGGACTGCAAGTCGCTTTGAGTGTCACTCGACCAGAGGACTTCTACTTCCCCGACGAGCCTGAGATCCCTGTGACCGCTCGTAGCCTGTGGGAAAGTTTCCCAACTGCAATGGTTATATCCGGTGGGGGGTTCAACAAGATCTCTGTGGGGTCGATTAAACGGAAGTTCGACAAGCTGATCGACGCGAGCTCGGCACAGACTACCACCTTCGAGAAGGTACAAGGGAAGTCGAACCTCATCACCTTCTACCTCAAGGAATTGTCGGGCGGCGCCCCCAACTCCACTATCTCTCTCCTGATAAAGGCGCAGATGGCGAACTTTGATGTCTGTCGAATCCTGATCGACCAAGGGAGTTCGATGGACATCATGTATACCCACCTCTTCGAGACCCTCCAGCTCAATGAAACACATATGACCCCCTACGTGGGCTCAGACCTACAGGGTTTCAACGGCACCACTACCAGACCGTGGGGCTATGTCGAGCTGATGGTTACTTTCGGGAGTGACGAGACTGCCCGACAAGTCAAGACCCGCTTCCTGGTGGTGGAGTGTCCTTCCCTGTACCAGTGCATCCTGGGAAGAATGACTCTGGCCGAACTCACAGCGGTACCATCTACAGTCCATCTGAAGATGAAGTACTACATGACCAGAGGCAGGGTCGTCACCCTCCATAGGGATATTGAAGTTGCTAGGAGATGCTTCGAAGCTGCAACCAAGGGTTTGACCTCGATCAACGTCAAGTCCAAGATCGGAGAGAAGCCAGCCCCGGACGCAGAGCAGAAGCCACTCCCGCGCGTCAATGCGGTGGACCTCGACAGTCGCTTCCCCAGAGAGCAGGAACAAGGAGAAGCAGCGGACAACGACCTCCCAGCTGAAGGCAATAGACAACCTCTCCACCCAACGCTCCCCATTTTAGACAGAGACTTTGAGCTCATCACTCTCGGGGACGATCCAGATAGGAATGTGAAGATTGGCACAGGGCTCCCCGACCTAGCGAGGAAGCAGTTGAAGGCCTGCCTCCGGGAGAATGATGACTTGTTCGCGTGGAGTGCGTCAGAGATGCCCGGCCTCGATCCAGAGGTGGCCTGTCACTAGCTTACTGTAGATCTAGCCGCTAGGGCTATAGTGCAACGTAGGCGTATGCAGTCTCCCGAGAAAGCGTAGGCTGCTGAAAAAGCTGTAAAAGACCTCTTAGAGGCAAATTTTATTTCGGAAGCCCAGTACACAACCTAGTTGTCCAACGTTGTACTTGTTAAGAAAAATAATGGAAAATGGAGGATGTGCATTGATTACACTGATCTTAACCGGGCATGCCCGAAAGATGCTTATCCACTGCCTAACATTGATAAACTGGTCGACAATTCTGCAGGTTTCAAATTATTGTCCTTCATGCTCGCCTACTCAGGGTACAATCAAATCCCCATGGCCAGGGCCGACAAGCAGCACACTGCCTTCATGCCCGAGTAGGGTAACTACTACTACAACGTAATACCCTTCGGCCTGAAGAACGCCGACGCGACCTACCAGCGGATGATGAACAAAATCTTCCAGGGAGAGATCGGCGACACGCTCGAGGTCTACATGGATGACATGATCATAAAGTCTGCAGAAGAAGTTGACCACACTGCCCACCTCAAGAGGGTCTTCGACACGACGAGGAAATGCAAGATGAGGTTCAACCTGGAAAAATGCACCGTCGGCGTTCGGGAAGGCAAGGTCCTCGGTTTCTACCTCACGGAACGAGGGATAGAGGCGAACCCCGACAAGTGCAAGGCATTCTCTGAACTCCCGACGCCGAACTCAAAGAAATCGATACAATCACTAAACAGGATGCTGACCTCGCTCTCCCGCTTCGTGGCCAAATCGACACAATACACACTTCCATTTTTGAAACTCCTACGCAAGAAAGCCATGTTCAAATGGACCGAAGAGTGCGAGAAGACGCTCCTCCGCCTCAAATAAGTCCTTTCGCAACCCCCGACCCTCTCGCGACCAGAAAACGGGGAGACATTGTTCCTATACCTCGCCGTCACGAGCGAAGCGGTCAGCACGGTTCTAATTCGAGAAACCCCCGACGGGAAAAACCCAATTTACTTCACCAGCAAAGCCCTCCAGGGTCCGGAGCTTAGATACCAGCAGATCGAAAAAGTCGCTCTGGCCCTCGTCACTTCGGCCAGAAGACTGCGGCACTACTTCTTGGCCCACACGATCGTGGTAAGGACCGAACAACCCGTGAGACAGCTCCTCGGCCGACTAGACATAACGGGTAGGATGCTCAAGTGGTCACTCGAGCTCACCGAGTTTTACATCCAATACGAGAGAAGAAAGGCCCTGAAAGCTCAGGTGATGGCCGACTTCGTAGCAGAAATGACCCTTCCAGAGCCTTCGACCGATGGACCCCAAAAATGGATGATCTACGCCGACAGGGCATCCAGCTCGATGGGAAGCGGAGTGGGTATCATCCTAGAAAACGAGGAAGGTATCTTGATCGAAGTCTCCCTCACGTTATCCTTCCCGACGTCGAACAACCAGGCCGAATACAAGGCTTTCCTCGCCGGGTTACGGCTGGCCGAGGATCTCGGCACCGAAGAAGTCAAAATATTCACTGACTCCCAGCTCGTGGCCTCCCAGGTACGAGGAGAGTACCAAGCCAAGAACGACAGACTCATCGAATACTTGGCTCTGGTGAAAGAAAGGATGAAGAAGTTCACCTCTGCGGAAGTGAATCACGTCCCACGCAAACATAATACTCGGGAAGATGTCCTATCGAAACTCGCGAGCACAAAGAAAAAAGGCAGGAACAAATCTATCATTCAAGAAGTGCTTCTACGACCAAGCATCGAGAAACCCGTCCCTGCGACTGACATGAACGCCATAGGAGACGACCACTGCTGGATGACCCCGGTGTACGGGTACCTCACCACGGGAAAACTACCCGACAACCCAAGGACGCCGGAGTAGTAAGGCGACGTGCCTCCTTGTATACGATCGTCGAGGACAAGTTATATCGATGCGGCTTTTCGATCCCCCTTCTCAGGTGCGTCGAGGAATCCATGGTCTCTGGCATACTCCAAGAGATCCACGAGGGGATCAATGCGTAACACCTTGGCGGACGCTCCCTAGCCCAGAAAGCGTTGCGAGCAGGATACTACTGGTCCACCATGTAGCAGAACGCCAAGGAACACGTCAAGAAGTACGACAGATGCCAACAACACAGGGACATGCACCTGGCCCTGCCCAGTGAGCTTAAAATGTTGTCGTCCCCGTGTCCGTTTGCCTGGTAGGGGATGGACATCCTCGAACCCTTCACCATGGGGTCATACTAAAATAAGTACCTGATCGTCGGCGTTGACTACTTCACCAAATGGATCGAGGCTGAAGCCCTGGCCAAAATCACGGCCCACAACATACTCCGTTTCTACAAGAGGAACATACTTGACCGGTTCGGCGTGCCCCAGGCAATTGTCACCGACAACGGGACACAGTTCACCGACAAGAACTTTTAGGACTTCGTCACCAAGCTGGGCACGAAGCAAAACTTCACCTCGGTCGAGCACCCACAAATAAACGGGCAGGCCGAAGCCGCAAATAGGGTGATCCTACGAGCCCTAAAATGGAGACTGAGCGACGCCAAGAAAAGGTGGGTCAAGGAGCTACACATCGTCCTCTGGGCCTACAGGACAACCCCGTACTCCACTACCGGGAATACCCCATTCCGACTGACCTACGAAACTAAGGCGGTGATCCCAGTGGAAATAAGGGAACCCTCGAGAAGGACTGATTCTCCCCTCAACGAGGAGATGAACGATGAGACCCTCTGAGAGGAGCTCGACCTGGTCGAAGAGATACGGTCGAGCGCATCCCTCCGCGAAGCTTCACTCAAGCAGAAGATAACTTTACGCCATAACAACAAAGTTATCAAACGCGAATTTCAGGTGGGCACCCTCGTCCTACGAAGGAACCAGAAAGATTCGCGTGAAGGCAAACTCGCCGCGAACTGGGAGGGCCCCTATCGCGTCCGCGCGAAAGCGGGTACATTAGCCTATTACCTCGAAAATCTACACGGGGAGGAACTTGCTCGACCATGGAATGCTGAAAAACTTAAGCAGTACTACAGTTAAACACTGCCTGCAACCTATTTATATCGCTACCACGGGGGCGCGCTAAGGTACAAGCGCGACTCCCCTCCTCGAGACAAGAAGACAAGGGTTTGCGTTATGTGTGCGCGAGGACCCTTGAAACGACAGGGATACCTCGACCGAGCTCCACCGTTGTCGTACCAACTAGGTAGGACACCCAGTTCCCTACACCATTGACGTACCTCGATCGAGCTCTTGGTTTCTTCTAAGGTCGGAATAAAACTCTGACCACTCGACCAGTTCCCTACACTGTTGAGGATCAACAAAGTCGAGCAAAGGCCCCAAAATACTTAGACAAAAATGAAAGTAACAAATATATAATTAACATGCAAACTTCACACACAAGATAAAGAAAGACAATGCATTGGAATCGGGCAGAAGCCCGTTGTTCAAAGAGTACATGTAAAAATACCATAAGCCCCTGGCACGCAGGCCGGGCAGAAAGTGATACAAAACGCGGCATGCAGGCCGAACTAAATAAAGTCAAAAAGAAAGTGGAACGCAGGCCAGACAAACAAAAGAAGCTCAAACAACTATCTCCTCCTCAATCCGGGCCTCCGTCTCCCCGTCACCACGACCATCATCATCATCGTTCTCTCCAGGGACGACCACCTTTCCGTCGACCACGCGGTGGAATAGATTAACTCTTTCAAGGGCAAGCTGGACCCCCAGATTCTGAGCCTTGACCTGCGCTACAACACTATTAAAACCCATCTCGAGGGGCTCCAAACAGTCTTGCTCGAGCTCCCAGACTTTGGCGATCTGAGCACAGTGGTCCACGAGGTGCCTTTCTTCCTCAAATTCATCCTCCACGGGATGGGCAACAGTTTCCAGCTCGGCAACCTTATTTAGGAGACGGTCCCGCTCCTCTTGGGTTCTCTTCAGCTCTACATTCATTTCGTTCAGCTCATGGAGGACACGCACGTGGTTCTCGCACCTCGTCTTGGCCTCCAACAGGTCACTCTCGACTTTGTTCTTCTCCTTCTCGAGGACATCGTACTTATTCTGCAGCCTTTTCAATTTGGAAGCTGGCTTGTCTCATCATTCAAGACCAAGGCGGTCTCAAAAATTTGCACTATAACAGCCATGTCCTCGGCCAGCACCTTCCTTTTGGCCGCCCTCTAAATCCCCAGAATCGCCTTCGCCTCGGCCTCGGCCACGGTGGGGGGATTCCCACCGAAGAAGTCCCACTGCAGGTGGAACGCAGGCAACATGAATTTCTCAACGGGCATGGGCTCCTCGAGGTCCACGAGGACAGGCCCCTCGGGGCGCGACCTCTTAGAAGAGGTCTTTTCCGGGGGAGGGGACTGACTGCATTGAGGGGAAGCAAAACCACTTCCTCCCTCGTTAGGTATCGTCGTCTGTAGGACTTATTGGACCCAGCCTTTACTTCTCTTCGCACCCTTGGTGGCTGCTAGCTTCATGATACACTCAGTCGCGTTCGACATTTGGCATGCGACAAGAAACAAGAAACAAGTCAGTATACAAAAATAAAACATGGTGAACGCCCGAGCAAAGCAAATGACTACTACCTAAAAACCTCAAGGCTTTGTCTTTATACTTGCACTCGAGGAGGGCCTTGGTGTTGATAAAACGGGGCTCAGTGACGACCTGCCCTTGGGCGTCGAGGATGAAACTCCTGTCTTTGTTTATACATTTAGCCCGAGTAAAGCCGGCGACATACTCGACCAGCTTCGTGAACGACTCTCGCTCCTCGACGCATAGTTCACAGGGCTTCACAATGTAGCTCTCCGTGCTACTCTCGAAGTGCGCCTCCTCCCACTCCAGGGGGCACTTAAACTCAAATCTTTCCTCCCCCATGTCACCAGTCACGAGATCATATAGGGACCCAACGACTTTGTGTGTGGCGGGCATGACAATTTAAAACCTGTCCTTGAAGCAGCGGACGAAATCTAAATATGCCTTGAACGGTTTCCTCGGATGCTTCAAGGAAACCTAGCTATGTCGGCCATAGACAGTTAACCGTTGCAGGTGGAAAGTACGAAAAAATAGAGGGAGAGTGACTCCATGCGAACTATTCACACACGAGCTCAAATGCCCGCATGAAGGCCATCACATTAGGGTGGAGCTGGGAGGGCGCCAGACGCAGCCAGTGGAACACCCCCCGTTGGAAATCGCTGAAAAGGAGACGGAGTCGGCTTCCTTGAACGCAAACTCATACATGGGAAACCTCAATCCCCGAAAGCTCGAGCATATGCGGTGCTGTTCTCTAGGTTTAAAGATCGCCCAATTCGCTTGGTCGCCCACAACGACGTCCTCGACAATCGCGAAGGCATCAGTGTTATCGAGGGTGAACCACGATCTAAGTCTTAGGGGCTCTTCCCCTGTCCAGTCTGTGGGCGTACGAATCGGTTCCTCCCCGGGTTGCTATAAGGGCTCTTCCAGATCGTGTTCGTCATCTATCTGAATTATGCCCGTGAGCCTCACGACCATTTTACCTAAAAAGCAGAGGAGCACGGTGAATTTGACTTCCAAAATCAAATCCACCCTTCCACCACAAATCAAGTGAAAGGGCGTGGAGGGCGCCGAGCAACCCAGATGACTCTCCCAGTCAATAAGTCAGAAACTTCCCCAACCCCGACGAGATCTAACAAGCACAGGGGGCTCTCCGACAGAGACATGAATGACCCCCTTCGCGCTAGTGGAGCCAGACTCCCCGGGACCTTCATCCCAGCTCCCTGTAGCATTCATCGGCTCCCCGGGACATTCATAGCATTTCCCCGGTGCATTCATCGCAAAATTCAATAAACCACCGGAATCCCCCTAAGGTTTCTGGAAAATACACCGGAAACTTCGCGAATGTGGCCGGAAAACTCATATATTTGCTGGCAAACTCATGGAAATTCCCAAAATATTCAAAAGCCACCCTAAAAACTACGTCCCTCCCCAGAAAATCAACAATAAAGTCAAACTACGATAGAAAGGACATGAGAACTTACTTGATGACTAGGGGTTCGGATGTCAGGGAATGCTTGACAACAGTGGCGGCAACGGTGGTGAAGTCGAGCACAGAGGGAGAGCTTGAAGGGCGTAGGAGACTGATCAGTGGAAAGAAAGGGTGCAAATGACACGGACTCGCCACCTATTTATAATCCTAACACGGGACTCGAGGCGTCTCTAAGCACTTGAGTGCCCCTACTCCCAACCGTCCTAGGCATTAATGACACGTGCCACGTGGCACCATGAATCCCCGCGTACATCTTTTCAGTTCCCTTCGTGCTCGCGGCCTCAGCGCGTCCACTTCCTTCTGTCTCCCCTATATGGTCGACCAAGATACCAAAGGGGGACAACCCCGACAAAAGGTGACCTGTGGATGTTGGACGGACATTCGTCCCCGCGACTCCTGTCTCGTCCCGTGTCGCCTACGTTCGCCACAAACCCAGTGTTTCGGGCACGAGTCTCACTTAGCATGTCCTCCACGAATGGGATGACCCTTAAGTTATTACTGCGACACTTCAGAGCAACGACTTAGGGGGCTCCTGTTCTGGACTGGTTCGGCGTCTGCCCACCAGTCGGTCAAGCCTAACCCAATGTCACGGTAAGTAGCCCATTAAGGCCCAATCCTCTCCCTCGTCAGGCACACTCAGATCTCATCATCGTCGAGCAAACACTACATGGCTCGGGGAGAGAACGAGCATCCTCCCGCGCACTCCACGTGCTCCTCCCACGGGGATATGTCATCAGGTGACTATCCACCTCCGAAAGAGTTAGTCTACCCACTTTCTGGAGATCTCGGGGCACTTACTACAGGGCGAAGACCACGTGCTGGTCTTCCCTACGCCACGTAAGCCCTGACAATTATTTGCATTGGGCCTAGTGACCCAACCCAGTGCGAACGACCGTTGGCCCAGCGCTGGGGGCACAATATAAATACCCTCTTTCACTAAAGGGTCAGGTATTCTAATTCCCACTCTCACTACCTTTCTGTACTTGCTTGCTTCGTTCCTGACTTTAGCATCGGAGTACCTTGCAGGTACACCCCCCACCGTCTCACCACCACCGGAGTAGCGGAGCTCATGACGTGCAGTTGGCCACCGATCCGATTCTGATCAGGTACAATCATTATGCATTAGTTTTCAAATCATTAATGATTTAGTAGATGGTATGTAGGAATGTCAACTGAATTTTGTTCAAGAAGACTTAATGAGATCCCTCTAAATATAATTGTAGGCACTTTAAAAGATAGATCACCATTTGCAGATCATATCAACATTGGTAGTATTTAATGACAAATTAATCTTCAAAATGTCTTTAACAATTTGATGAGTTAAAATGGGTAATCAATGAGAAATGTTCCTATTGATGTCTTTGATAATTGATTTCGCCTTAGTAGTTTGCATAAATTGAATATCCAATGGTAATACTAGGTGTAAATCTTTAATTTTGTATCCCAACCAATTGTCAGTCCATAAATCAATCTTCTTCTTATCACCAATCTGCCATATACTATGTTCCTCTAGAAAGGAAAATATATGCTTAATGTTAGACCATATTGAAGAAAAAATATGATGCATGGTTAGTTTTTTGTACCTGGAGTATCTACTAATAAGCATAAACGACAATTGATTATTGATAGTTAACAACTTTCAGCAAAGAGATAAATAAACAACTTTGTTTATTTTCTTAATCTCTCTAGGACTAAGACCTACTTGAGACAAAAAGGAGCAAATAACCTTTCAAGATGTAGTAATCAACTTTCTACTGTCTATTCTTCATGTCCGTAGAAATTTTTTAATGAAAAAATCTAGTTTGCTAAGAAGATTGATTGACCATTCATAAATTCTAATACTATACAAAAGCATGTCTTGTATGATTGACTTGACCAATGAACCCTACCCATTATAGAAATAAGGAGGCACTTCCAAGTAGAAAGCTTGGCTAATAATATATCTGCTAAGATATAAAGACGGTGAATTATATGCCTGCCTTTGAATATAGATACTCCAAGATAGTTAAATGATGTATGCCCCACAGTTAGGGGTGGAAATAGGGCAGACCGGCTAACACGGGCCTATGGCCTAGCCTACATAGGTTTAGGTCAGAATATATTTCTTTTTTAAATAGGAAAGGCCTAGGCTTTTTTATAAGCCTATATAGTTAAAAAGGTTAGGCGTTAAGCCATAAAAAAACCTTTTAAACCTATCAGGCCGACCTATTTAAATAAATATGAATAATCCTTTACTATCATTATGTTATGTTTTATACTTTGAATTAAAATACATAAATAAAACTTGGTTATCATGGAGAACTTATGAAAATAAGATGAAAACACCTTATGAACAATGCCATAAGTTATTTTCATAAGTTCTCTTAAGCAAATAGTCTCACAAAATGTGTGCTAATAGGTAAGTTAAAATAAGTCAATGCAAACAAACTTTTAGTCTCTTTGATCTTTTAGTTTTTTTTAGTCTATTGCAAACATTATTTGAATTGCTTATTTACATATGTCTAAAATAAATAGGCTTTTATGTAGGCAAACAGGCTAACCAGACCTTCAAAAAGGTCAGGCTCAAGCCTAAAAATAAGCCTATGACAGGTTACATGCCAGACTTAGGCTTCATTTTTTTGGACAAGTCAGGCTTAGGCTTGGAAAATCCTAGCTCGCCCTAACCTATTTCCACCCCTACCCACAGTGAATCAAAGCATATCTGCAATATGCCTCGATCTAGATTCAGAACTACCTCTGCCATAAATCTTATATTTAGTTGGAGTGATACATTGACCATAATTCTGACCATATTCTTGAAGGAGGTGGTTAATAACTTCAACATTTTCATGGTAGCTTTGTAAAATATCCTAAGGTCATATGCAAAAAGTGTGGTTAGGAATCTTTTTCTTAACAACTGATATGCATGTCAACTTACCCTAATTTACTAACATAGTTAAATGCCTACTAAGTTCCTCTTTAGTAATAGTGAAGAGAAAGGGAGATAAAGGATCTCTTTGCCCCACTCCTCTAGAGAAAGAAAAAATCCTGCAACTTTTCTATTTATTATGATTGATAGTTTGGGCGAGTTTTGAATGATAAGTATCTAATAAAAAAACCTTTGATCAAAATCAAATTGAATAAGAACTTTAATAAGATATTGTCAGTCTAAAGTATCAAAATCTTTTCTAATGTCTATCTTCAAAGTCATACTACTTCCAAAGGATTTCTTGTCCAACATATTAATGGATTTTGAAGTAATCCCAATGCACTAATAAATATTTTTGCCCCTAATGAAACCTCTTGGGTGTTCCAAAACAATATTAGAAGCTAAGATGACCAACCTGTATGCAATGATCTTAATGACGATTATGAACTGAAAATTTGCAAGTGCAAAAGGTCTATACTGCTCTATAGAATATGCTCCATGTTGTTTAGGTATTAAAGTCACATTGATTAAAATAAGATTAGGAAGAGTTCAACCTTGTTCAAAGAATTTATTCACTTAAATGATCATATTAGTCCTTATTTATACCAATAGACTTAGAAAACATCCCCCCAAAGACATCAGGGCCTAGAGCAGAACTATCACCCATATTGTGCATTACATTCTTAATTTCCTCTAACTGAGACATTCTATTGAGATATTCATTATTCACATGAGTTATAAGTTGTGGGATGGTTCTCTCAACCAGATCAATATAACTTCAACTATTTTCTGAGATAAACAAGTTTTTGTAGAAGTTAATAACATGATTGTCTAATTCAATTTCCTCCTCTAAAAAATACTGTCATACCTCAGTCTAGTGATTTTGTTACTAGCATAGCTTAATTTAATTGCATTGTGAAAAAACGTTATATTTCTATCTCCATAGTTAAACCATTTATTCTTTACCTTGTTCCTCCAATGCTAGACCTACATATGCAATTTCTTATCTAACAGAAGTTGAGCATAATTTCTTCCAATCCAACATCAACAATGTAACATGCATCATTAATCAAACTTTGTATCCTGTTAACTTCATCAGAACACTAGACTGAGGCCAACCATCCAAGAATCTCCATAGTTAAACCATTTATTTTTCTCCCATTTGTCCAAGTGTAATATCTATCATTAGTGTTAAGATGCATAACCTCATTTTTATTTGTCCAAATAAGAAACTTATAAGTGGAATTTATGTTTGGAGGGCATCTACCAAATTTCTCATCGGAACCAATAACTGCATTGAAAGCACCAGCATGAACTAAGGGCTAAGATTGGGTTGTTGAAGATTGGTATGTTCATTATATACCTTTTTTTGAATCACATGAGATTTAATTGCATATACCGTTGCAATGAAGAATTTAGTTTAATCCAGTTCTATAGAAAAATGCACATATTGTTCAAACAAACTCAACACAATTGGATTCATATCTATTGGACAAAAAACCCATAGGTTTGAATCACGATTCTGTCTAAAATTTAATGTAATTATCTTAATTATAATTTTTTTAAGACACACATCCGGGAAATGAGCATAAGTTAATTGGTTCAGCAATCAAAAGCAAGTCAGATTTTTGTTGATCACAAATATTTTTAATAGCCAACCTAGTATCAAAGTTTTCTTCTCCTCTAGCCTTCCAATAAATTGCTTTCATTGAGAGATGTTAAGTTTACTCGACATGGATCGAGTGTTAATTTAGATTCTAGACTGAATAAGTTTAAGCCTTCCCCTACCCTTTTTCTTAACCATAATACATTCTTCTTGATGTGGCTTAGGAGGATTGTCTTCATCACCCCAAAGGTTATTATTCTCCAAATGCAAACCATCAAAGGGATCTCTCACTGAACTTTTACCGCTATTTTCCATAACACTAAGATCAAGATCAGTTTTCTCTTTTCTATCATCACCTATCTCTTCCTTAATCATCAAATTCACATTAAAATCATTAGCACTTTCTACTACTATTTCTTCCTCATTCAAAGAGTTTGCTTATAATAAGTGATTCTTATTAGCATTAACCTTATTCTCTGGTAGAATGACCACAAAAAGTCATCATCCTCTATATCATTCTCAATAGTATGATTTACTGCCTTATTCAAATCTATAGAGTCATTATTCACTATGATATTTAAATATTCATCATTTTCTATGTTTTTCACATTGTCATTAACTTATATAGCCAGTTTTGACTTTTTAGGTGTGTATCTTATAGATTCTTTAATCAGTGGCTTCTCAATATTCTTGCCTTTAAACTTCTAACATTTGTCAATATTATGACTAACACATACAATGGTAAAAAAGAGGTAAACTCTCATATTCCAATTCAACAAATACTGCATAACCTTTGCGTTCCACCAAAATGCAGTCATGGATAGTATTTGACATGTTACGGTCTATCTACACACACGCAAAATGCCCCAAAGTTGTTTTTCTTGTAATCTTATCAATTAATGAAATAATGTCAACACCGGAAACAATTGCAAATATAATAGTTGGCTCCTAATACTCGAATGGCAAACCATGCATCCTCAACCACACTTGTGCATGTGTAATCTTCAAATTTTATAAAGTCTAAAATTTGAGGTTCACATAGACAAACACAGGAGTGATGGCGTAACATTCCATGTCCCCACACTTCAAATTGATATCCTCCATTGTTTTGAATGAAAAATTAAAGTACCCACACCCCAAAGGAGTTAAATCTCAATTAGTAATTGGACTCCATAATTTCATGAGTTTGTCACGTAATTATGATGTCTATAATGGCACGTTACCTTTACTAGTAATCAATATCTCTTGTAAATTGTTCCTACATCATTTGAGTTCTACTTTATAAGTCTTTTTAGGTATCTTGATCAATAGAAGATTCATGTTAAGGGAAAGTTAGACAAAATTAGAAATCAATATGTCAAAATCATTTTGAAGAGCTTGTACAAAGGATTTCTTTTGTGCTTGAGATTGAGATGGAAACATACAAAGTTCTCTCTCTCTCTCTCTCTCTCTAAAATAGTCAATCTATTGTAATAATTTTTACATAATATAATCTTTTTGTTGTTATTTATCAATGAACATACCTTTTCTTCGATTTTAGATTTTTCACAACTTATAAATTTTTTTACACATGCCATACAAATATTTTATAAATTAATCTAAAAAGTGTCTTTTTCTCCCATACAGGCACGGATCTACCTGCATGGCATTGGAGGCAACGGCCCCCACTAGCTTACTTATATTATTAAAAATTAATTTAAAACGTTGGTTTTTCACATGATGAAATACAAGTGATGCCTCCACTAAAAAAAATAGTATTTGTATATTTTAAGAACTAAATATTCATAAATAATTAAACGGTTGTTTTGTTAGGTATTAAAAATAAATAAAAAATTCAATAATTTCAAAATAAAATTATCCTTAAAAAATTTTCAAATATTTAAGTATCTTTGAGTTTTTTGAATATAAAATAATAAAATTTTGATAGTTTAACTTTTTTACAATGATATATTACTTTTAGATTGATATATTTTTTATATAAATAATTATAATAGTATATATATATTTGTCCCTATGGGTGTACATGGGTTGGGTAAATTCAACAAACTCAGTAAAACCCACCTAAACCGACCCAAAAGAATGAGTTTGGTCGGGTCATTGGGTGAATATGGTTTTCAAAAATGAAAAACCATTCAAAATAATTGAGTTTTGGATAAACCCACACCCAACCCACAAAATTCATAGGTTATTGAGTGAATATTTTTTAATTATTTTTTATAATTTGATAAGTGATGACACTGATGTATTTAATCTTGGTTGCTTCAATTACAACCTTTTGAACATATTTTATTTTATAAGTAATGGTTTTAACTTATTTAGGATGTCACACTTTTATTATTTTGATGCTAATTCTTGTAAGCTATAAGTATTTTATAAATTTTATGTATTACTGTAATGTAACTTTGGTTTTTGTAAATATGTTTATGATGAATTTTATTGTGCATTTAGACATTTGATGTTTAAAAAAATAACGGTAATAAGTTAAATTATTTATTAAGAAAAAATGTGACAAATCATTTATAATTATATAAGGAAAAAAAAAAAAATTTGGGTAACCCACTACCCAACCCAATCCAACCCACAAATTTGTGGTTTTATCCAATCCGATCCAATGATGTTGTGGGTGGTTATTTTACCTTATCCAAACCAGTGTACCCTATATGGGTTGGGTCATAGGTTTGACTAAATTCAACCCAAACCAACCCATGTACATCCCTATTTGTCTCCACTGGTCAAGATTTCTGAATCCGTCTCTGCTCCCATATAAGTTACTTAAATACACTTATAAAAAGGTATCGCTATTAATTTCGTGTATTATTTTGAACCAAATAAATAGTTTCTTTGAATTTTATATTACTACTTTGAACCAACGAAATAGTTTCTGTAAATGTGCTACCAATACCATTGTCCTGCAGTGACCTGCTTATGTAATTGATGCACTTGTAAATAATATGGACCCATGGTACGTCAACCATCCATGATTCATGCTAAAGCTGTTTATTAGTGCTTCAAGAGATTCAATTTATTTGACCAAAAAACACAGGCATTCAATTTCCAGACCCACCCTCTATAGTTCACTATATCAATGCTTGACTTTTTGTTGGATACAATCATCCAAGTTAAAGGTAATCCTCTATCCACTCAATTAAATAAAAATGATATTCATGCACGTTTCATATGTGTCAGGATATTTATTGCATAACTATAAGCTAAATTGTTCTGACCAACATTTTTCAAAGTTTTATAAACGAATCAAACTGCAGATAGTTGAACCCAAACTAACTAAATGTAACCGCAATTAATGAACTAAACCCGTGCATTGCTAACTTGCTGAGACTCAATTTTCTTTTGTAACATTCAGGTCCCATTCGTTTTTGTTTAATTGTAAACTCAATGAACTGAGCTACTAAAGAATAAAAGTTAGAATTTACATTCCCAAATCACGGAAGACTAAAGAGTTTTAAAGAATTATATAATATATAATTATATAATTTTACATATTTCTTTTATAAAAAATAATTAATACTGTATATTAGAAAAGAAAGAGTAATTAGTGAACACTGACAGACAATCAACATTTTATTTTTTGTTTTATTATATTGTTTCACTATCCAAATATTCAACCCTAAAAAAATGTACTCAGTAAATATAATGTATACACCGTCTCCTTCTATTCTATTCTTGATTATCTTTGTCTCATCTATTCTTCATCTCCTTTATTATCATTATCATCACAATAATCATTCTCCTTTCTTCGTTCTCATCAACACAACAACAATCATCACCGTCGATGATTTTATTTTTGCGCATTCTAGTAAACTGAAAGCTTCAAAGAAGCGGTTCAGAAAAAAACTAGGGATAAAAACCAAAAAGAGAGGCCATAAAAATCTTTAAAAAAACAAGATTAGGTGACCACCATATCAAGAATCAAAAGGTCATCAAAATTCTTGACAAAACCAATATTTTGTGACTAGAAAATAAAAGTAGGTGACTGCCACCTCAAAAAAAAAAAAACCATTGGTTCTAGAACCTTTACATATTCACCTTCAAAACTCTCTTGGAAGTTAAATGTGTGGGTCGAATTAACTGAACATAGGACTGTAGATCACCAAGAAGAATGAGTTAGGTTAAAATTAGATTTTAAGCCTTATATCCTTTTGTTTCAAAAATCATGAACCAGGCTAGGTTACAACCCTTAAAAGATCTAATTGAAGCAAGGTTTATTTTGAAAGCATACTACAGCAAAGTTGCATTAACCTAGCTCCAAATATCTTTGCTAATCATTTGTATTGATCACATCATCTTTCACATTATTAATGTCTAGATCAACAAAGTCTATATCAACACTATGTCCTGATCACTTACTCATTCATTGTATATCACAACATCATCTAAATAATGATTTTGATTTCAAAACCCGCATGAGCATTGCATTAGAATTACCATTTGAAGGAACAATTTTATTTGCAAGTCAGCCATTAACATCAAGGAAGTTCAAACAATGAGCCAACAATGAGAAATCATCAAGGAATTCGATCATTCAGGATCCAATATGGGGAAAACCACCTCAGGACTCTATCGACCAAGAGAAGGTCTCCTAGAGGTTTTGTTTACTAGAGGAAAACCACCCCACAATTCGGTTAGTCAAGGACAAATCTCTTTCAGACTCATACTGGGGCAAGCCACCTCAAGAGCATAGTGAAGCCAACCATCTCAGGACTTTATCCACCAGGGAAAATCACCTAGAGCTTTTGGTAAGTATGGGAAAACCCTCTAAAGATTGGTTAATCAAAGGTAAACTGCTAAAAGAGTCGTTTAGTAAAAAACAAATTACTTCAAGGCTCATACTAGGGAAAGCCACCTCATGAGCACAGTGAAGCAAACCACTCCAAGAGCCGGTTTATCAGGGGCATATTGCTTCAAAGTTCAAAATAGTTGGGATAACCATGTCAAGGTCATATTATGACAAGTTGCTTCCAAACTCCTTTCGAGGAAAACTTCTTTAAAGATCCAATGGAACAAGGCAAGATGAGTTACAGAGGGGCAAGTCCTCTCCATACTTTCAAGTTGCTCAAGTAAAACTCTGTTGTGCGCATCAGCAACCGTTAAGTTCAAAATGAGTGTCGAGAGATCATGCTAGCACCCCCATCCTATAACCTTTGATAAAAAAACCTTGATGCAAAAGAACCATTCCATCCATTACCCACAAAGCATGCATTTTTGGAAACCTTTAAGTCATTGCATAAATCATTCTCATGGATCAACTATGTTTGCATTTCTCTAGCATTAACACATGCATCTCATCTCACTCATTGGGCATGCCCTATAGCATGAATATGACATCATTAAATAGCCTTGTAACACAAGCATGAAAGATTAAACGACAAAAGCCCCAATCTTGCTTGGCACCAATCAAAAGCTCAACCTTATGTGGCACAACCCAAAATCAACACATTGCATGCATCGACCACTCATCACACTTCATGCATTTATAAAACCAATATTGCATAGACAATCATCATACTTCATAAAAAGCAAATCTCATGCATCGCACGAGTCGTGAATGGCGCGCACCCTCATTCCTATAGACGATTACTTGTCTAGTAAATTAAAACTCTTTCAGAATATGATGCTTGTTCGGAATTTGTCAAAAGTAACTTCCCGTCTGACAGTTAAACTAAAGCCAGTTCTCGTATGACAGTAAATCAAAAACCAGTTCCCGTCTGGTAGACTATTTGAAAGTCAGTTCCCGTATGACAGTTAAATAAAAAAACCAGTTCTCGCCTGGTAGCCTATTGTAAAGTCAGTCCACGTCTGATAGTTAAATCAAAGTCAGTTCCCATCTGGTAACTTTAAAAAACTAGTTCTCATCTAGTAGTCTATTATAAAGACTAGTTTCTGTCTGACAACTTAATCATTTTCACCAGTTCCCATCCGGTAGTCTATTTTAAAGCCAGTTCTAGTATGATAAGCAAATCAAAATCAGTTCCTATTTGTTAGTCTATTTTAAAGTCAGTTCCTTTTTGGGAACTTAAATAAAAAAAACAATTCTCTTCTGGTAGCCTATTTTAAAGCCAGTGCCCGTCTGACAAGCATATCAAAACCAGTTTTTGTATGGCGATCTACATTTAAAAAAACTAGTTCCCATATGGCAACTTAATCTTTTTCACTAGTTCCCCTATAGCAGCCCATTTTTAAAGTTAGTTCTCGTCTGGCAGTTCAAATTCAAAGTCCAATTTTCATTGGCACACACATCCATTAACCTTTCACATGCATTGACTATGCATTACATTCCATGCATCATCTCATGCATCAACATAAAACATACATGCATAGCATAAGCCTGAGATTCTCTGACTTCTCATGAAAGGTCATGTAAATCCTTTGGAACTTTTCCCTTGCAAAGGACTTCTCGTGGGATATTCCCAGCAAGTATGCTCAAATTTGTCCCCCAAGCAAAGGTCTCTCCAGTGAGTCCCTTTTGGGACTTTCCCCCCTGCAGAGCGTTTCCCAGTATTCTTCTCCTTAGGGAGTTTTTTCTAGAATGTTTCCTCAGCCGACGATCACCGTGTGTGATACCAGTCAATCCTCAGTAGAATTATCAATTTCCTCTTTCAATCTTTAGTCGTTAAAAGTTTTTCTATTAATTCTCATAAAATCTTTCGGTGTCTATTTTTTGAGAGTTTTCCCTGTTAATTCTCAAAGGATCTTCCAGTTGTTGATTATTTTGACCCTTGAGAGTTTTCTCTGTTAGTTCTCAGAGAATCTCCTAGTTGTTGATTATTTTGACTGTTGAGAGTTTTCTTTGTCAATTCTCAGAGAATCTCCCAGTTGTTGATTATTTTGACCGTTGAAATTTTTCTCTATTAATTCTCAAAGAATCTCCCAGTTGTTGATTATTTTGATTGTTGAGAGTTTTCTCTGTTAATTCTTAGAGCATTTTACAGTTGTTGATTGTTTTGACTGTTGTGTGTTTCTATGTTAATTATCAGAGAATCTCCTATTTGTTGACTGTTTTGTGCGTTGAGAGGTTTCTCTGTTAATTCTCAAAGAATCTCTCAGTCGTTGATTATTTTGTCTATTAGAGATTTTTCTCTGTTAATTCTCATAGAATCTCCAAAATGTTAATTGTTTTGCCCGTTGAGGGTTTTCTCTGTTAATTCTCAGAGAATCTCATAGTTATCGATTATTTTGTCGATGGTTTTCTTTGTTAATTATCAGAGATCCTCTCGATTTTTGCTTTTTAATCAAAACTTGTCATATAAGGCAAGACCCTACCTAGTGGATAGAGGCAAACCCTTCATATCCCCTAGCAAGGTTGGCCCTTCATGAAATTCATCTATTTCACCATCTTCCCTTTATAGGACGGCATTTGGGTCTTTTTGTATTTAATTATCTTCCACCAAGAATATATGAAGGTTGTTGTCATTCATACTTTCGAGTTAAAGATAATTAAATAGGGGCAACTATCATACCTTAATTTTGTCCAGGAATTCTAAATTTTCAAGCAACTAGTCTTATTTTGTCTAGAATAAAATTTCGGTTTCACAGGTATAATGGTTGAATTGATTTCCCAACCGCGCGTAAAATCAAAGAACAATGTTTTTTAGGTTTAGACCGGCGACTGTCTGTTCTACTGAACTACATTACGCTTAGGTTAGTTTAACGTGCTCATTTAAATTTTTTGTATCCGCGCGCATTTTGATTTTGATCAGTTTGAGCCTTTTTCATTTGGGTATTTTTAATTGCAATATTTAATCCGCGACTATATGATTTACTGATCTATATTGTGCGTAGATTATTTTAGTGCATTCATTTGTTTTTTTCCGCATGTTCATGCATCCTTGTTTTGCTCAATTTATTTCCTTTTTATTTCGTTTTTTATCAAAATAAATAATGTAGAATAAATAAAATAATTAGGTTTATTTTTTTTTGTTAAAAATACTAGGTGATGCAAGTAGATACAATGTAATACCCCGTATTTTACTCCTGATATTATTATATAGTGATCGACTGAGCCCTGTGTACTCTGAGAAATTATTTGATAAAATAATTAGAGTAACTGTGGAACTTAGAATAAATCCAATTAATATTATCTGACTCTGAGGTATTTTATTAATTTGGACTTAAGAGACTTTTGGACATTAGTAGTATTATTTCTAATACTAGTTTACTACATAATTCTTTTCCTCCCATTTTCCAAACAAAAGAAAAAGTTAGTAAGAAAGAGAGAGAAAGAAGAAAGAAGGAAAAGAAGGAGAGAAAAGTGGAGAAGAGGAAATTTGAAGAACTTCAAGAACAAATCATCATCCAATCCTTGCCTAATCATCTCATTCTCTTCATCTTCATCTTATCTAAGAGGTGGGTTCTAGTTTAGAAACTTTTGATTTTGGATTTCATGAAGTTTAAGATAAGTTAGGTTTTTGGTGAAAATGATTATATCAAAAAATCGATGTTTCTAACGGTTGAAATGAGTGATAAATCTCGTAGTATGATCATAACATGTGTAGAATCGTTTATCAACACTTGTTATGAAGTTTGGATTAGTTTTGATTATTTTGGAAATGTTAGGTTTATGTAGAATTTGGTGTTCATATGGAAAACTTGTTTTATGAAGTTTGATGATGAAACTATGATAGAAACAGGTTGAATATGCCTCTAGTTGGTTGTTGGAACTAGTATTGAGGGTTTAGAGGGGCTGGTTTTGAACTGTTATAGCAGGTATTTTTCTGAGTTTTGTAGAGCGCGCTTAGCGCACAGAAGCCCGCTCAGCGCGGTGTTGAAATCCAGCAACCTCAGATGGCAGAGAGAAGCGCGCTCAGGGGGGGGGGGGGCTTAGCGTGACCTGGGGCTTAAAGTTGTCTTCCTTAAGTGAGAAAATTCATAACTTTTGACTCGTTTATCGGAATCGAGCATTCTTTATATCGATGTAAAGCCGAGAAGATATTCTATGCAATGAAGATGAAATGTGTCAATTTTACCGACCGATTAAATAATTGAGAAAGTTCCAAAAGTGATATATTTATGTTTTAATTGTTATATATTATTCTACTATGCAATTATGACATGCCTTGCCTATCCTAATATTGTTTAACATGGTTGTAAGTGAATATGCATGCTAATATGAAAATGAGATAGGAAGAGTGAGGAAACCTCCAACTTGAACTATAGGAGAATCTAGTAAGGAACTAGAAATTGTAGACAACTCTAGATGGCGATGCTCGGGCACGTGTTGTTGGAAGATACATCCTTGCCGAGTATTGGCCTAGTTGAGAGTGAAACACTAGTATGGAACATGTGGTTAACCTTTGTAGTTGTGAAAAAGGCAATAAAGGCTTTAAGGCGGTGTAGTCTTGTGATTGTAGAATACAATCGTATTGTTGTATGTGATCATGTAATCGTAACCGGAATATTTTGAGTGTAGTTTCATGGGTCTCGAGCTCCTCTGAAACGGGTACACAATTACTTGGTAGGTTTAATTCCCTACGTGCAGTACGATTGGAGCCTATGCTATGGGTAGAGACTTGTAATGGTTAACAGGCCATGAGAAGTGACGGTTCACGGTTAACAGGCCGGTGATCCCGAATCCAATTTGTATGCCAAGTAACTACAAGAATCTATGACTCGGGTTGCCTTCTAGACGTAGAAGCGGACGGGAAGATGAGATGCCTTGGTTATTTTTATCGATTAGTGATGTTGTGAGTTAATGAACTCATGTCATGTTTCGATATAGTGTGAGAATTACAAAGTGTGAACTCAAGAGTCCTTTTCCCTTTTCCCCGGACTTGAGTTAGGATTGTTGGAACCTTGTTAATAAGAGAGAATCCATAAGATAGGGAACTCACTGAGATTTGATGTATCTCACCCCACGTTGTTGATGTATTTCAGGTGTTTCAGGTTCTGAGAAGGGTAAGGATAAGGTCGTGTGATCTTTTCCTTGCTTGTGGATGGCTAGCTTTCGTAGTGGAGTTTATTTTGAGATCATTGTTGATCTAGTTCTTAGTTTTTATCTTTTGAACATCTTATGTATATTATGCCTTTAGAACTTTTAGTAATTGTATTTTGGGGCATGTAATATATATAATGTGTTAACTAGGAGCTTATAGTGTTTCAGTACCAAACACTTGGATTCATATATAACATTTATGTTGTGATGTATGATTTTTATTTATGGGTGTTACAGTTGGCATCAGAGCAGGTCGTATCCTCGACCTAGCAATGAAATAGTATAAGTATTTCTTTCCGTTTCATATACGTCGTGTCGCCGTTGGTCTTAAGTGTTATATTTATGGCATTGAGCCTGATCAACTTAATCCTATTTGTATGACCTTTAGGAACATGGCTGAAGGACGTAGAAACACTCGTGTTAGACCCCACACCACTCCTGTAGGGACGAATTCGCCGGGCGGCGATGGCAATGCTCCTCTGTATCAGTTTATGCAACAGATGCAGCAGCAACAGAATCTATTCATGCAGCAAATGGTGCAACAAATGAATGGAGGTTTGCATCCTACGGTAGTTGTTCCAGAAGCTGAAGGTGGAAAATTCTGGGATTTTATCCGCATGAATCCCCCATAATTTCATGGTGGATTAGATCCCGTGAAGGCTCACGAATGGATTTCTGGTATGGAGAGGATTTTCTTGATAGTCCAATGCAGCGAAGAGAACAAGGTGTTATTCGCTTCTCATTCACTGAAGGGTCCCGCTACGAGATGGTGGGAGAGCGCTTCGGCTTTGATGACTATTCAGGAAGTGCCTAAAGTTTGGGAACAGTTCAGAGTTATTTTCATGGAGAAGTATTTTACGAGCTCATTAAGGACTCAGAAAGAATTTGAATTCCAATAATTAAGACAAGGTAGTATGACTGTGGCCAGTTATGCTGAGAAGTTTGAGGGCATGGCTGCTTATTCTAGGCAGGCTATGTATGCTTCTGACGAAAGGTGGAAAATAGACCAGTTTCTGTTTGGACTAAAAGCTGAAATATCTCATAGTGTATCTCAGAGGGAGTTCACTACATATGCTGAAGTTTTAAGGCAATGCTATGTGGCCGAGCATAGTTTGAAGAAAGTCCAAGCTGAAGGTGTTGCGAGTAGAATAAATCAAGGGGATCGCGGAAGATCCAACCAATAATTCAGGCCTAGGCAACAATCCTTCAAAGGGAAACGAGTTCAAGATTCAAGGGCGAGTACACCTCCGGTGTGTCGCACTTGTGGCAAGAATCATTCTGGAAGGTGTGGTTTTGAAGGGGTAAAATGTTTCCAATGTCAGAAGGTGGGTCATATGAAAAGAGATTGTCCTCAGAATAGGACCCAGACACAAGGAAGGGTTTATACCTTAGATGCAAGGAAGAAGAAGAGTGACAATTCCTTAATTGCTGGTACGTGCTTCGTTAACGGGTTTCCTTGTTTTATTTTATTTGATTGCGGAGCTACACACTCTTTTGTATCGATGCAATGTATGAAGCGACTTGGGTTGCGGTCCGTTCCTTTGTCTCCTCCTATGGTGGTCACTACCGCCATGGATGAAATAGTTGAGACACCGTTGATGTGTGAAAACTGTGTTTTGTCTGTGGACGGTAGAGTTTTTCAGATTGATCTTATTTGCTTACCACTTAAGAAAGTTGATGTCGTTTTGGGAATGGATTGGCTTTCTGCTAATTCGGTGTTTATTGGGTGTGAATAGAAGCTCATCATAATTCCATCTGTTGAGGTCACACCAAAAGATGTTTTAACAACTATTCTAGAAGGTACGGTTGGTATGATAAATTTCTTGTTTGAAGAAGAGAAATCTGTTCTGTTGGTTCTCACTAAGGAAGGGAGTAGCGACCTTCAAGTTTTGAACATTCCTGTAGTTTGCGAGTTTTCCGAAGTTTTCCCCAAAGATGTCACTTCTCTTCCTCCGGAGAGGGAAGTGGAATTTTCTATTGACCTGGTACCGGGAACGGCTCCTATATCCGTTTCTCCGTATCAGATGGCACCATTGGAGTTAAGGGAACTAAAGGAACAATTGGAAGAGCTTATGGCTAAGCATTTTGTTAGACCTAGTGTCTCACCATGGGGAGCCCCGATTTTGTTAGTAAAGAAGAAAGACGACGGGATGCGATTGTGTATTGATTACCGTCAGCTGAATAAAGTCACCATTAAGAACGAGTATCCCTTACCCAGGATAGACGACCTACTAGATCAATTGAAAGGAGCCCGTGTGTTCTCAAAGATTTATTTTAGGTCGGGTTATCACCAAATTCGAGTGAAGAATTCCGATGTACCTAAGACTGCATTTAGGACCCGTTATGGTCATTACGAATTCTTAGTGATGTCTTTCGGTGTGACTAATGCTCCAGCTGTTTTTATGGACTATATGAATCGATTATTCCAAACTTACTTGGATCAATTCGTTGTGATCTTCATTGATGATATTCTTATCTATTCCCGTACTCCTCAAGAGCACGAAGGACATTTGAGAATAGTCTTATCGATCTTACAAGAGAAGCAGCTTTTTGCCAAGTTAAGTAAGTGCGAGTTCTGGATGTCTGAAGTTAGTTTTCTTGGCCACGTTATATCACAGGGTGGTGTAGCGGTGGATCCATCAAAGGTTGAAGCTGTGATTAATTGGGAGAGACCGAAGAATGTATCGGAAATTAGAAGTATCTTGGGTCTAGACGGTTACTACAGGAGGTTTATCAAAGGCTTTTCGCAATTAGCGTTGCCAATGACTAAGGTTACTCGAAAGGATTACCCCTTTGAGTGGAATTCGGTGTGTGAACAAAGTTTTATGAGTTTGAAGGAAAGATTGACTACAGCTCCCATTCTGATTATTCCCGATCCTAGCAAGTCGTATGAGGTATTTTGTGATGCGTCTAAGATGGGATCAGGGGGCATTTTAATGCAAGAAAGTCACGTGGTGGCTTATGCTTCTCGACAATTGAAAATTCACGAGAAGAATTATCCAACCCATGATTTGGAATTAGTGGCGGTGGTGTTTACTTTGAAAGTGTGGCGTCACTATTTATATGGAGTACATTTTGAAATGTTTAGTGACCACAAGAGTTTAAAATACCTCTTTGACCAAAAAGAGTTGAATATGCGTCAAAGGAGGTGGATGGAATATTTAAAGGATTATGATCTAGAGCTAAAATACCATCCCGGTAAAGCGAACAAAGTGGCCGATGCCTTGAGTAGGAAAGTTTTGAGAAAGGCCGAATTGATGATGTTAGAATATTCGTTGTTGGAAAGGTTTAGAGATTTAAATCTTCAATTTGTGTGGACTCCTAATGGAGTGATTATGGGGAATTTGAATGTCAATTCTACTTTAAGAGTTAAAATTCAACAAGGACAATTATTGGATGAGAAATTGCAAGAGATGCTAAGTCAACCGAGTTTTATGCACGCTAGCGATGGAATAATTATGTTTAACCAAAGAATTTGCGTTCCGAACAATGCGACTTTGAAAAGAAAGATTTTGGAAGAAGCGCATAAAGGTGCTTTCACTATACATCCGGGTTCTTCAAAGATGTATCAAGATTTAAAGAAGGACTATTGGTGGTTCGGAATGAAAAGAGATGTTGCAGTCTTCGTGTCAGAATGTGCGGTATGCCAACAAGTTAAGATTGAACATCAAAGACCGGGAGGATTATTGCAACCATTAGAAATCCCAATTTGGAAATGGGATAATATTTCTATGGATTTTTGGAAATGGGATAATATTTCTATGGATTTTGCAGTAGGTTTACCCCGTACGCAAGGTGGTTATGATTCGATTTGGGTAATAGTAGATCGGTTGACAAAGTCGGGGTATTTCTTGGTCGTGAAGACTACCTTCAAAGCGAGTCATCTTGCAAGGTTGTTTATTGCCGAAATTGTGAGATTGCACGACATTCCCTCAAATATTGTGTCGGATAGAGATCCGAAGTTTACTTTAAGATTTTGGAAAGTTTTTCAACAAGCTATGGGTACGGAGTTGCGTTTGAACACGTCTAATCATCCTCAGACGGATGGTCAAACGGAATGAACGATACAAACAATGGAAGATATGTTGAGAGCTTGTGTGCTAGAAAGTAAGGGTAATTGGAAATAACTACTACCATTGATTGAGTTTTCTTATAACAATAGTTACCATGCGAGCATCGAAATGGCTCCTTATGAAGCTTTGTGATCCGCTGTCGCGCACGGATCAAAACGAGTGATTTTCAAAACTGTAGTAAAGCGACAATGACTCGAGTCGTATCGTAAAGTTTCTTGATTTATTAACCAACAGTCGTAACGAATATGGGGGGGAGGGGGGTTGTGATCGATTCAAGAGAATAAAGCAGAAAGAAATGATTATTAAAATAAGTGATTAAAATAAGTGATTATAAAACAAACGGATTCACTGTGTCGGGTTCTACTTATCATCGACTGCCAATATTACAATTCCCTAAGCGGATTTTCTATCCTATTTGATAACAATATTAGTCAACAAGCGTGATTGATATTATGAGAAATATGTTCCTGTTGCCGGATTAAGCATACGGTTATAAATAACGCAATTTAACGATTAAGCAAGGTTAGTTGCGATTAAAATTGGGAACACAAATCAATCAAACTAAATCAATAATGTTGTATGATAATCGAATTAAGCAAACAACGATCACAAAACAATATTGAAAGGAATCGAAATCAAATTATAAATATCATAGCAATCTCAAAGTTTGGAACCTGAGTACAGTGAATTCGTCCAGAAAGTGTTAGTTCTCCATGAGTTCTTACAAAGCGTATAATTTTCTCTTGGAAATTCTGTCACGAAAAACTCTAGCGGCTGCCTAAGTATAAGTGAAAGACAATCCATTTGGTTTACAACCCAACTGGGTCAAATACAAAACCCAGGCCCATTACAATTGACCCAAAACAAAAAATATTTCTAATGCTGCAGCTTTAACTGATTTTCTGGAGCTGTTGCACTCTGAATCAACTTTCGGCCTCTTCAAGAAAATCGTAGCTCTTTCTCTTAGCTTTCCAACGACTGGTAGAACGCCTCATTCCGACAATCGAAGCTCCAATTATGAGTTTATTCGTAAAAGCTGCAATTGCTGAAAAATAAAGTGCGAAAATTAAATAAAGGAAAAAATCAACTAAATTAGAAAAACATTATAAAACATGAAAATAAGCAAAACAAACCAAGGAAATGTTTAAGTACAAACATGGAAGAATGTGCATCGAAATGCACTGATCAAATTCCCCCACACTTGAACTTTTGCACTTCGAGCAAAATAAAATAAAAACTCAAGAAACACAAAAACATCATCAGTTACTCATTCCAGGCTACAAACTCTTCTTCAGTTAAGGTTGCGTCGATAGGTACTAATCTTGCACACTAAGGATATCGTAAGAACACTAATCTGCAATTATGCAGTCATAATCCTCCTTCCTTTACAAACCATTCTGAATCATGTTATTATGCCAAAGCCTAACTTACTCATCCTTTTACTCTTTTTCATTCTGGCGCAATCACATTAAGCCCGTTATCTTCACACACTCATAGCAAGGCGACCGGTTAGTGATTCTGATCCAACTAACAACGAGTTTTTTTTATCAAACTTTTTTTTTGAAGGTTCCACAACCGTTGGGTTAAGTGACCGGGTGAGGGTCACCAAACTTAGAAGGTGCATTCCCCTTTTTTTTTTTGTAAAACTTGGATCACTCAATTATTTTCATCGGCTTCCCTGCGTAGAGTGCGTGTGAGATGGTGTTGACTGCTGAAATAAACTACTCAAGAGCTGTTAAAAAAATTGAGAATTCAAGGCTATGTCATAACAAGTATTCAAAATGATTTCCACACGCAGGAGACTTACGGTGTTAAGACGATACCGATCTTTCGAACTTTTCCCAAATCTCCACAACCAACCTCAGATTAATTTATAGCCTAAAACTTTCAAAAAGATGCATTTTTTTATTTTATAAAGAACAAAGCAAAACAAAGAAACGGTTCCCTCCCCCACACTTAAAACACATATTGTCCTCAATTAAAGAACATAAATATAGCATAAGAGTGAGAGAAAGGAAAGAACACACCCGAGGGATTAAGGTGGAATGTAGCTTTTATGTCTGGTGGTTTTGGTGGAGGCCTTTCTGCACTACGAACATATGAAATAGGAAAAAGTGAATAGCAAGTGAACTTGGATATTAGTAAAAAATATGGTGGCTTAGGAGGAATAGCCTGCACATATGGTAAACCTGCAATAACAAAAGTATGAAAAACAGAAAATCCACATTTAGCTTGTGAGTCAGATAAAATAGGTGGAAGAGATGCACAAATGGTGAAAGATAACTCCATGTTGTTTGGCTTAATTAGAGTTTCTACCAAAAAATATTCTGCTATGGACAATGGTTGCTTATGACAAAAATCCATATTTTTGGTGTCAAATTCAAGAGTTGTTGAATTTTCTAGAATTTATGCACAAGTGGTTGTCGGCATCAAACTATCTTCACCTAAAATGGCTGCACTGATCTCATGACAAACATTACAAACACCACATTCACAAACAAAAATTTCAAGAGAGTTATCTACTTCAAGAGAAGTATATAATTCATCCAGATCAGATTTCAAGAAATTTTGCGGTATAATCTCTTTCACGCATTCACTTGAATTTTTGTTTCTTACTATGTGTTCATCAGATGAAACAAACATTGTTTTAATGGGCTCACCTGGAAATTCATCAAGACTGGTATGCAATAGGTTGTACATCATCATGAAACATCTTGTCCTCTTGAATTTGATGGACGCTTGAGATTATTTGTTCAACTTGGACTTTTATAACTGGAAGCGTAGATTGCATATGTTGTTGAAATTGCAAATTATTTTCAGTCATCCGCTTATTATTTTTAGCCATTTGCTTGATAATTTCTTCCAAATATGATTGTGTGTCAGCTTCCAATGATGCACTTTGTTGAAATTGTTGATATGACCAAATAGGCTGCTCTTCAAGATATGAGTATTGTCCTTGAAGACCACCTACCTTTTGGGTCTCACCACAAAAATTAGTATCTAACAACATAGGACATGCATCATTACCATGAAAATTTGAAGAACAGATATTGCAAATCACAAGTTGAATATGATTTTGATAGCACGATTGTTGTTCTCTTGCTCCCATCAAATTAATAAGATAAGCCAACTGATCCAATGAGTCTCCCATTTTTTTTTTTAGATTTTATTTGACACGAAAGAAGAAATATGATTAAAATAAATTCATAAAAATACAAAAACACTAAATTTCATCTAATTAAGAAAAATAAGAATTTTGAGAATTTTTTTGGATTTTTTCGAAACTGTGAAAACAGTAAAAAATTAATTAAAAATAGAAAAAAGAGGAATTTGGCGATTTGACAATTGGCTAATTCGACAAGAATCCCCGGCAACGGCGCCAATTTGATCCGCTGTCGCGCACGGATCAAAACGAGTGATTTTCAAAACTGTAGTAAAGCGACAATGACTCGAGTCGTATCGCAAGGATTCTTGATTTATTAACCAACAGTAGTAACGAATATGGGGGGGGGGGGGGGGGTTGTGATCGATTCAAGAGAACAAAGCAGAAAAAAAATGATTATTAAAATAAGTGATTATAAAACAAACGGATTCATTGTGTCGGGTTCTACTTATCATCGACTGCCAATATTACAATTCCCTAAGCGGATTTTCTATCCTATTTGATAACAATATCAGTCAACTAGCGTGATTGATATTATGAGAAATATATTCCTGTTGCCGGATTAAGCATACGGTTATAAATAACGCAATTTAACGATTAAGCAAGGTTAGTTGCGATTAAAATTGGGAACACAAATCAATCAAACTAAATCAATAATGTTGTATGATAATCGAATTAAGCAAACAACGATCACAAAACAATATTGAAAGGAATCGAAATCAAATTATAAATATCATAGCAATCTCAAAGTTTGGAACCTGAGTACAGTGAATTCGTCCAGAAAGTGTTAGTTCTCCATGAGTTCTTACAAAGCGTATAATTTTCTCTTGGAAATTCTGTCACGAAAAACTCTAGCGGCTGCCTAGGTATAAGTGAAGGACAATCCATTTGGTTTACAACCCAACTGGGTCAAATACAAAACCCAGGCCCATTACAATTGACCCAAAACAAAAAATATTTCTAATGTTGCAGCTTCAACTGATTTTCTGGAGCTGTTACACTCTGAATCAACTCTCGGCCTCTTCAAGAAAATCGTAGCTCTTTCTCTTAACTTTCCAACGACTGGTAGAACGCCTCATTCCGACTTTCAAAGCTCCAATTATGAGTTTATTTGTAAAAGCTGCAATTGCTGAAAAATAAAGTGCGAAAATTAAATAAAGGAAAAAATCAACTAAATTAGAAAAATATTATAAAACATGAAAATAAGCAAAACAAACCAAGGAAATGCTTAAGTACAAACATGGAAGAATGTGCATCGAAATGCACTGATCACTTTGTATGGAAGAAAGTGTAGGACACCTTTGTGTTGGGCGGAAGTTGGGGAAGATAGAATCTTAGGACCCGAAATTATCCAAGAGACTACAGAAAAGATTCGAATGATCCGCGAGAAAATTAAACAAGCACAAGATCGACAAAAGAGTTATGCGGATAACCGGAGGAGACCTTTAGAATTTGAAGAAGGTGACCATGTGTTTCTGAAAGTTACTCCGAGATTAAGACTGAAAGGACCGTTTAAGTCACGGAAGTTAAGTCTGAGATACGTGGGACCGTATCAAGTTTTAGAAAGGATTGGAGAAGTAGCGTACAGGTTGTCCTTACCGCCTTCTCTATCAGAAATGCACGATGTTTTCCATGTATCTCAACTTCGGAGGTTTGTTCCAAATCCTCTTCAGCCGATTCTACCGGATACTATTGAAATAGAAGCAGACTTAACGTTTAAACCTCAACCGAGCCGCATTTTGGGAAGAGAAACGAAAGTATTAAGGAACAAGGACATTTCTCTCGTTAAGGTGCAGTGGGATGTAACGCATCCGGGTGATGCAACTTGGGAGCTTGAATCGGAAATGCGAGAGGCGTACCCTCATCTGTTCAGGTAATCTTTAAATTCAAGGGCAAATTTCTATTTTAAGGGGGGAGGGTGTAATACCCCGTATTTTACTCCTGATAATATTATATTGTGATCGACTGAGCCCAGTGTACTCTGAGAAATTATTTGATAAAATAATTAGAGTAACTGTGGAACTTAGAATAAATCCAATTAATATTATCTGACTCTGAGGTATTTTATTAATTTGGACTTAAGAGACTTTTGGACATTAGTAGTATTATTTCTAATACTAGTTTACTACATAATCATTTTCCTCCCATTTTCCAAACAAAAGAAAAACTTAGTAAGAAAGAGAGAGAAAGAAGAAAGAAGGAAATAAAGGAGAGAAAAGTGGAGAAGAGGAAATTTGAAGAACTTCAAGAACAAATCATCATCCAATCCTTGCCCAATCATCTCATTCTCTACATCTTCATCTTATCTAAGAGGCGGGTTCTAGTTTAGAAACTTTTGATTTTGAATTTCATGAAGTTTGAGATAAGTTAGGTTTTTGGTGAAAAATGATTATATAAAAAAATCGTTGTTTCTAACGGTTGAAATCAGTGATAAATCTCGTAGTATGATCATAACATGTGTAGAATCGTTTATCAACACTTGTTATGAAGTTTGGATTGGTTTTGATTATTTTGGAAATGTTAGGTTTATGTAGAATTTGGTGTTCATATAGAAAACTTGTTTTATGAAGTTTGATGATGAAACTATGATAGAAACAGGTTGAATATGCCTCTAGTTGGTTGTTGGAACTAGTATTGAGGGTTTAGAGGGGCTGGTTTTGAACTGTTATAGCAGGTATTTTTCTGAGTTTCGTAGAGCGCGCTTAGCGCGCAGAAGCCCGCCCAGCGCGGTGTTGAAATCCGGCAACCTCAGATGGCTGAGAGAAGCGCGCTCAGCGCGACCTGGGACTTAAAGTTTTATTCCTTAAGCGAGAAAATTCATAAATTTCGACTCGTTTATCGGAATCGAGCATTCTTTATATCGATGTAAAGCCGAGAAGATATTCTATGCAATGGAGATGAAATGTGTCGATTTTACCGACCGATTAAATAATTGAGAAAGTTCCAAAAGTGATATATTTATGTTTTAATTGTTATATATTATTCTACTATGCAATTATGACATGCCTTGCCTATCCTAATATTGTTTAACATGGTTGTAAGTGAATATGCATGTTAATATGAAAATGAGATAGGAAGAGTGAGGAAACCTCCAACTTGAACTATAGGAGAATCTAGTAAGGAACTAGAAATTATAGACAACTCTAGATGGCGATGCTCGGGCACGTATTGTTGGAAGATACATCCTTGCCGAGTATTGGCCTAGTTGAGAGTGAAACACTAGTATGGAACATGTGGTTAACCTTTGTGGTTGTGAAAAAGGCAAGAGAGGCCTTAAGGCAGTGTAGTCTTGTGATTGTCGAATACAATCGTATTGTTGTATGTGATCATATAATCGTAACTGAAATATTTTGAGTGTAGTTTCATGGGTCTCGAGCTCCTCTGAAACGGGTACACAATTACTTGGTAGGTTTGATTCCCTACGTGTAGTACGATTGGAGCCTATGCTATGGGTAGAGACTTGTGATAGTTAACAGGCCATGAGAAGTGACGGTTCACGGTTAACAGGCCGGTGATCCCGAATCTAATTCGTATGCCAAGTAACTACAAGGATCTATGACTCGGGTCGCCTTCTAGACGT
This sequence comes from Lathyrus tuberosus, assembly GCA_022829125.1. Lineage (NCBI taxonomy): Eukaryota > Viridiplantae > Streptophyta > Magnoliopsida > Fabales > Fabaceae > Lathyrus > Lathyrus tuberosus. Next base: position 3,259,493 of record JALAZF010000435.1, read on the forward strand.
AGAAGCGGACGGGAATATGAGATGTCTTGGTATGGTTATCGATTAGTGATGTTGTGAGTTAATGAACTCATGTCATGTTTCCATATAGTGTGAGAATTACAAAGTGTAAACTCAAGAGTCCTTTTCCCTTTTCCCCGGACTTGAGTTAGGATTGTTAGAACCTTGTTAATCCGAGAGAATCCATAAGATAGAGAACTCACTGAGATTTGATGTATCTCACCCCACGTTGTTGATGTATTTCAGGTGCTTCGGGTTCCAAGAAGGGTAAGGATAAGGTCGTGTGATCTTTTCCTTGCTTGTGGATGGCTAGTTTCCGTAGCGGAGTTTATTTTGAGATCATTGTTGATCTAGTTCTTAGTTTTTATCTTTTGAACATTTTATGTATATTATGCCTTTAGAACTTTTAGTAATTGTATTTTGGGGCATGTAATATATATAATGTGTTAACTAGGAGCTTATAGTGTTTCAGTACCAAACACTTGGATTCATATATAACATTTATGCTGTGATGTATGAGTTTTATATATGGGTGTTACGTACAATTAGGTACCTACTTAGGCCCAAGGGTAGAATTAACATTAAATAATTATGAAAACCCTGGTTGCTAGTATAAATGAAAACCTATGGAGGCCAATTCAAAAAAGACCAGCCGCATACCTTCTTTTCCTCTCACTAAAAAAATAAAATAAAAAGAAAAAGTTGAAATAAGGTAAAGGCAGAAGAAGAGTTGGTTCCTTCTTCTTCTTGAAACACCTTTGCCACCCCTCACACTCTCATCTCCATTTCACATGCCACCACTTTCGTCCACTCACCAGCACCAGACAACATCGTTTTCTCTAGCGATCTCTAACCACGCTAGCGAACACTACTTAACAAAAACACCAATGGCACATGCTCATCAACACTGAAATAACTCACAACAACAACATACCACCACTGTCAACTGCAGATTCGTTTCCTCCATTATCACAACTCGATTTTAGTAACGATTTGGCAAATTTTTCTGTTGTGTTTATTGCGTATATGTTGTTTATAGTGTATTTAGATCTAAAGTTCGACTGTGTGTGTTAATTTGTGCATTGACTTTGCTGGACTGTTGTTGGACTATTTTCTATTATAATTCTGTAATAATTTAAATATTTGTGTTGTTTTGTGCAGATGATTTTATTTTATTTGAATCGAAATCAGATCTGATGCGTTAGGTAGGTTCGACAATAATTTATTTCGATATTGCGTGCCTAACTTGTTTGTACATATGCGTGCAATGGTACATAACACACCATTGCATTACGTGACGCGTCCTTGCATAACGACTCACAAGTGACGCCATTGCATTATGTGATGTGTCCTTGCGAGACAATTTGCACAAGACGTCTTTTCGCACGTTAAAATTGGGTTTTCTTTTCGTTTCGATTGTGATGAATGCGTGCTAGTTGTGATTTGTGTATACATGATGATTTCCTTCTCGTTTCATTGCATTGTGTTACGCCTTTACGTATGAGAGCTCAACTTGCGACCATGCATTAAAACTCATGACCACACGTTAAAATTCGTGCCCCTGCATTAGAAATCGCGCCCTCAAATTAGAATTCGCGACCTTACGTTTGAACTCGCGATCTCACGTTATAATTCGCACCCTCGCGTTAGAATTTGCTCCCCCACGTTAGAACCAACACTCTCGCGTTAGAATTCATACGTTAACTCAATTTGCTCCCCTGCGTTACAATTCACGTCTTAAAGTTTTACCTATGCATACGTATCAATTCACATCATTACATTTTACCTTTGCGTATGTTGACTCTTTTCTTATTTTTGTGCTACCTTTTCGTTTATTTTACGTAACATTTCATTAAGCATATTTTCACAATCCGTCTTAAAAAAGATTTTTACTTAATAAAATTGGGCGAAAAAGGATATTGGGGTGCACGCTCCTTTGAAACCCCAAATAACCGGCCCTGGGACACATGCCTTGGTCTTATCGAGCATTCTTTTTCCGCCATAAAACACATCATCAAAATTCAGACGAAAAAGGACATTGGAGTGCACACTTCTTTAAAACCCCGAATAATTGGCCCTAGGACACACGCCTTGGTTTTACATGGCATTCATCTTTCGTCAAAATCTTTTCTCAAATAAATCGAATGAAAAAAGACATTAGGATACACATTCCTTTGAAACCCTGAATAATCGGCCCAGAGGCACACACCTTGGTCTTACCGAGCATTCGTCTTCCACCATAAAACACATAATCAAAATTCAGATGAAAAAGGAGATTGGGGTGCACACTCTTTTGAAACCCCAAATAATCTGCCTCGGGGCATACACCTTGGTATTATCGAGCATTTGTCTCCCATCAAAATCTTTTCGCAAATAAATTGGATAAAAATGGATATTGGGATGCACACTCCTTTAAAACCTCAAATAATCGGCCCCGAGGAACACACCTTGGTCTTACCGAGCATTCACCATCCACTTAAAAGCAATTTCAACCAATCAAACATCTTTTTTTCCTCAGTGCAACCGCAAACCTTTTCACAAACGAACGATGTTTTATCCTTTCTAATGCGATATAAGCAAACACATAAGCCTCTCATGCACCAGCATACAAACAACATGTAACTGCTAGAAGTGCCATCGAAAGAGATCATTCTATCGCGATACAAACAAACGCTTAATCCTCCCATGCACGAGAATATAAACAACATTTAACTGCTAGAATAAGACCTGAACATCGTTCACTAAAATCAACCAACACATACATGGTAGGAGTGAGATTCAACGTCTTGTTAAACACTATAATAAAAAATCCAAAAACACCTTTGTCTTTCTTAGAACTATGTAGCTTTGAATTCCTCATGGCATCCGAGGATTAGTATGAGCAAGACTCGTAACATTTTCAAGTACTCTAATAAAAAACTTATTTTTAGTCATTTTGTTTTCAAACTTTTAACAAATGAAAGCTAACATTCTATTTGCAAAACTAACTAAATGGTTTTTGTTGAGTACAATAGATGTGAGAGGGGTTAATACCTTCCCCTCGCATAACCGACTCCCGAACCCGAATTTGGTTGCGATGACTATTTTCTTTTTATTTTAAGGGTTTTATCGATACTTTCTATTTCCTTTTGAATAAATAAACTTTGGTGACGACTCTATTATCATTTCAAGCATGCAAATGCCCGTGGTATTTTTTCCGTCGCGAGACAAGGGAAGAAATAATATCTTTAGAATTGGATACATGTTGTTTTAACTTACTTGTTTCTTTATTTCACTTCTTGCAAATAAAAAATAAGTCATGATAGGAGAAATTAAATGTTACCTAGTTTTCTTCATGATTTTCCATGAGGCAAATGTTGGCTTATTCTTCACATGAGGATTCCATGTCATTATCATCCCAATATATGTAGCCCCATTTTACTTCTCTTTGAGGTTTCTTGAAATTTCTTTGATCCAGGTTCTGATTACTTCATTGGTTCTTGTTTTGAGAGAAATTTAGTTTTATATGCCATTTATTTTCGTATTGATGGCATGTAGGAGTGACTGAAAATATTTTTTCACATTGCTTCTAGAACTTTGAAATTTATTTTTTGTGCCTTAGGAATTCCTTGATTTTTTTAAACATGAGTTTCATGTTTTTATTACTTTCATTTTGACAATCTTTATCTTTTGACTCCATATCTTTGATGTTTATAACTTTAGGGCAATAATTTTCTTCTTTTTCTTCAAGCCACCCTCTTCATCATTTGCAAGTCTTTTTAACTCAATCTCATGTTTCTACAATTTACCAAAGAGAGTAGTCAAGTCCATGGATGGCAAATCTCTATATTCATAATTCACCGTGACTTTGGATTACCAACTGCGTTTTAAACATTTAAGAACTTTTACAACCAATTCCTCATTTTCAAAAACTTTTACAAGGGTTCTCATGTGATTAACTATGTGTATAAAGAAATTTTGAATATCATAAATATTTTCTTCAGGCTTCATTCTGAAGAGTTCATATTCATGAGTAAAAAATGCGTTCATTCTTGCCCTCTTTATCTCAGTAGTATCTTCATAGGTAACTTGGAGGGTGTCTCACATTTCTTAAATAATCGTGTAGTGTGAAATACGCATGGTGGTCTGGAGGGTTTGGATAGCAGCGGCCCGCAGTGGAGGGAGGGGGGAGGGGGTCTGGTCGCTGGCTAGCGGCGGGGTTTTGTCGCCGTTGAGTGGCGGTGGTTGGAGGGTTAGACGACGGTGGTCTAGTTGAGTTAGTTCCAGCGGGTGATTTGGATCGGTCGAATATCGTATATGGTAAATGAAGGTTTTTTGTATCTGGTTTGGTTGTTTCGGTCTGTGGATCAATTTATTAATTAGTTGTGTTTTGAGCTCGTTAAGTACCTGTTGGGTTTCAACAATTATAAATATGTATATTTGTAATTCTTGTCTTTACTACCTTCAGAATTTTGAAAGCTAAAGACATAGAAAAGGGTTTGAGAATACTAGTGGTAATTTTAAAGAAACAATAGTAAATTTGTAAAAGTATGTTTATGGAATTTGAGAAACTCTTGGAAATATCCAAGAGAGATTGAAACACTTCTAAATTCTTTGAGCATTTGTGATTTATGTATAGAAAGTGGGAGAGATTGATAAACACTTGATAGAAAATAGAATTTAACTTTATGACTAAATTATTGTGTTTTTTTTTTAATCTTTTATCTTCTTTTATCAAGTTAAATTGCTATAGTATTGCAAACAGAGTTGTATTTGCATAAGACCATTTTTTTTTTGTCATCTTCTTTGTCTCCTTCGCACATCAATATTACATGATATCATTTATCATACAAATATTTATTTTATTTGTATTGGGTCACATTTAATTCTATCGCATACTTTAAGCTTTCAGTTTTCCCTAATTAAGAAAAGCCATAATTCAATCAAAATTTTCCTTGAATCGGGTTGATGGTGACCCCTCTTGGCTAGCAGCTGTTTTTTTTTCTCGTGTCCCAAATCTTGGTGATATCTCAACTACAAATTGTCATGGTGTGGACACCTGAAATAAAACAAACTCCTCTTTATTTTTTTCTATGCCTCCAATCTTGATGATCTTAACTACAAGCTGTCATAGTGGGACCTTAAGAAATAAACTTCACTTTATTTTCAATCCTCCCGCATCAATTTGAAATAAACTTCTATTTAACAATTTCAATAAATTTAATAAATCATTATATTAAAAGCATAAATATTTTAATTACAATATTTTAATATTTCTCGATTTAGTTACTGCTTATTATAACTTTTTTAACACTATCTTATGGTTAAGAAAAATTCTTCCCCAAATCATGTGAAGTAAACCCTAAAATCTCAAATTGATCTCAAAAAACACCATTCTCTCAAACTTAAATTCATCTTCAATTTCAATTTCACATTGAATTCCTTTTCATTCGATTTTGATTTCAATTTTAATTTCACATTGCTTTCGTTTTCACTCGATTTCGTTTTCAACGATTTCACACGGTTTCAATTTCAACTTGCTTTAGTCTTCCTCGTTTTTACTGTCTTGATTTCGATTTCACCTTGCTTTCGACTACAACATTGGCTACAACTTCTCTCGTCACAAGGAGTAACAACAATAACAACATCTTCTCTACTTCGATCTTGTTCGTGCAATTTCGTTAAAGATAAGTTGGATTTTATAAATAATTGAAGTTTTTATTTAAATTCAAAATCATCAAATTAGTCTGTTTTCTTTGACTAATTATATGTAGTTGCAATTAAATAGCAGTTTTTTGTGATTATTTTTTTTAAATCTGTTAGGATTACAAATTAGTCAAATATTTTGTAATTTACACTAAATTAGTGAACCAGTCTCAATGAAATAATTTTCTGCAAAAGCTAGAAGCCACAGATCTCAGTGAAATTGGTTTTTAAAACATATAAGAAAACTACTTTGTAATTCGATTAAAAAACAATCCAGTTTTTAAAAAAAACTGGTTTTAAACTAGTTAAAAAAAATTAAACCTGTTTTAAACTATGAACTGGATCTGAACTAGTTCTAAACCGAATTGTAATTGATTTAACAGATTAACCACTTTTTGTTAAAATAATTTATAAGAACTCCACTGAATCATTAATATGGTTCGGTTCAATTTAATTATTGAACCACAAACACCTCTAATTTAAACCATTTGTTACGTATCTCAATATTTCTGAAATTAAATCTAGATTTTTAGTAAATTATGAAAAAAAACAAATGATTTTGTAACCATAATATAAAACTATGATTGTGTTTTATCCTTAACCACAAAATAAAGTTTTGATTGTGTTATCTTGTTAACCAATTTTATTTCAATTATTGTTCAACTTTTAAAAAAAAAATCATGGGGTTAAATTATGTTGACCGGCTACTTTTTTTAATGTTGTAATTAAAGTTTAAGTCAATCACAAAAAGTTAGAAGGTAAATTGATATTATAGAAGAGAGACTCACACAAATAGTTTTTTTTTTTTTTTTTTTTCTGATTCACCCTTTACTGAAAGCTACTTCCAATCCCTTTACAATGAGAGATTTTCAATATAATTAAACTAACTACAAAGATCACTACGATATTTCTTGGCTCAACTGATCTATATCTTATATTTCTCAAACACAGAGAACTAGGGGTGATAAAACAGGTCCGGCTTGCCGGACATACCCATTTTACCCCTTTTTTTTAGAATGAGCCAAGATTTTAAACATGCACCCTCTAGTAAGTCCGTCCCATTTTTTGAGGGCTTTTGTGGGCGCGGAAAATAAAATGAATTTTTTTTCGCAATTTTTAACTTTAAAGGTGCAGGGCCGCCATACCCCACCTTTATTTTTTTTTAGGAAAACCAAGGTTTTAGCCCGCACCATCAACTATGTCTATCCCGCCCCACCTCATTTTTTAGAGGCTTTTGCGGGGCGGGTATAAACGGGGTCGACATTCCCGTTTGCCACCCCTACAAAGAACTAATCTAATCCATATCTTTTTGTCTTCTCAAAGAATTTGACTAACAACCCTTTGAGGATTCAAATCAAATAAATGAATAAATGATAGTGTTTATAAATATCACTCAAATGATTGATAATTGCATAATAAATTTCAAGTGTATGCATGTATGTTTTGTATGTCATATAAAGTGTCATACCCCAAATTTTACCCCTAGATTCCATCATCATTTGCATAGCATCAACACATTTTAGGTGTGTCATTCATGCATAGCTAACCACCAAGATTATCAAAATATTGTCTTGCTTTGCTTTGTTTGTGAATTAGGGTTTGCATCAAGGAGATTATTGGTTGATCAGTCAAAGTCTTGGATTGATCATCAATATATCAAGTTCTCATGATCAAGAGTTTCCCTACATCAACAATCAAGTGTATTGTGGCCTCATTACAAGTTTATCAAGTTTCAAATCCATCTGGTCCACAAATTAGGGTTTTTGAGCCAAAGTCAACTACACCTTTGACTTTTGACCAAGACATGATCTCAAGCCTTGGAGCATGATTCAAGACACTCAAAGACACCTTTAGAGTCCATCCATAATGTTCAAATGGCTTAAGAGTTTGATTTCATTGAAGTATGCACTTTGGATTTCATCTGATACAAAAGTTAACCACTGATCAAAGTCAAGTTTGACTTTTGACTTTTTGGTCAAACATGGGCTTCTCAAGTCAAAGATCATGAAAACATGTGATTTGGATCATGATCAATCAAGAAAATCAAGGAAAACATCAAAGAATCAAGATTTGTGAAAATTAGGGTTTCATAATTTTTTTCTAAGTTATGAAATTCTATGATTTTTACTCAACTTGCCAAGCTCATAACTCCCTCATCAAGTAACCATTTTTTTTTGCTCCAAAGACCAAATTGAAGAGCTTATTCCATACTACAACTTTGTCATAGAGGATGATTTCTCAAAAAATGCATGGATTGAGAGATATGATGCCATGAAGTGGATGTTTCAATACTTTTGGAACCAAAACACAGAAAAATTTTCAACAAAATCTGCCTTATAAAATGACTCACTTTCGAAGATGTCAACATGAAAGTTGTAGAAGATGTTTCAAGCTTTCCGAAAAGTCCAAGAACACAATTTTATCATATTTGAGCTAGGAGTTTCGAAGAAGGGAAGCAGGCCTTGAAAACTTGAATTTTGGTTTATGTTCATGCCAAACTCTTTTTGCAAAACCTATCCAAACCTACATACTCTTGCTTTGCAGGTCATGTTAATTGCAAATCTTCCTCTAAACAGAAGTTTACACAAGTTTGTGATGCATTGACCAAAGATTTGAGCCATTAACCAAGTTATAATGCCATATATGGATTGTTTTGCAAGAAAGTTCACATTGCCATTTGTATAAAGTGACTTTAATCAAGAAGTCAACTTTTCTTGAGCCCATACTTTGTTCCTTCTGCACACAAACCCTTCTTGGCACAGAAGCAACACCCCTAAACTTTTCAACCACTCTAGAAAGGCATGGTACTATGCCTTGGAACCACAAGAACTCATGAAACTACCATTTGAATCCAACCAAACCATTTTGCTTCAAACTTGGTTCTGTATAACACTCAATCCTCCAACCTTTCCCTATAAATAAAGGGCACATCCTCAGTCCAAAACACACTAGAATCGCCCAAGGAAACATTGAGAAACACTTGCTGTAACACCCCCTTCTACACCCCCAGGCTATTAAAGCGATAACAATTAATCAGAGTATAATTAAAAATTCACGGCATAGACAGAGGCGTCACATCAATTTGAAACAAACATATAACAACCTGCTTATATAGATATGCAACAATTCAAGTAGCACATAACAAAGGAACTGAGTTCCTAACACCCACAATTTAGATACAGAATAAAAGCGAAAAATCTGTAACTGAAACTCATATATATATATACCATAAAAAGTTTGTCTGTCATATACAACATCATACATGTACAATCCAAAAGATATATATACATAATACAAATAATCACATAACGATCTCCCCGACTACCCGGTGCTACATATCAGAGCCGACCGACAAAAGAATGAAGACCTAAGCTTCATAAAAAGACCTCCAGCATCTAATCTGCAATGCCTCACAGAGCATTTAAAAACAGTAAAAGGGTGAGAAACACAATCATAATATAATTGCATACAATTATATAATAACACGAAATTACACATATAAAATATTCTCACCACCACTTATACTAGAATTCAAACACAAAACAACACAATGTATATTTCAGATATCCATCACCAAGGCATATCAACCATGCACAATACAAATATCACCAACATATATACATATATCAACTCATCAATTTCATCCACAATTCCACACACAATCAATCCATTCATGATTTATACAAATGCACAGAGACCGACACAACGACTCTATGCAATGCATATGCGGTACCATCCATCCATTAATCTCATCACTAGTTCACTCAGGAACTATTGGAACCATCGCTCGTTACTTAATGTAACTCCCCATCGGACATACGATGTTCCCCGTCACTTTAGGTCCTCTTTGTATAAGGCACACGACGTTTATGGATCGCTCACACCTCTTTGTATAAGGCACACGACCCGATCGCTCACACCTCTTTGTATAAGGCACACGATTGTCTATAATCATCGCTCACACCTCTTTGTATAAGGCACACGATGTTATAGCGGATTCCCTCTGGAACCGTTTCGTCGCTCACACCCACTAGGGCACACGACATCACAAGAATGCATATCATGATGCTTGGCATACAATGACTCATGACATTCAAATGTACACATATATGCAACCATAATCATGCATATACAACCAAACACAACACATTGCATTTACTTGCCCTTAGGCTACAAATCATCATCACAACATGTATCACGTGCATTTTCATTTCACAACAGCACACAAGTCATACAATACCCATATCAACAACACATTGCATGATACACATCAATTACACACAATTAAAATGGTACAAGTTGACCAAACGACACCTTTCCAATTTCCCGACATAATTTAACCGGCCAACAATCTCAAACACCATTTTAATAAGAAAGAACATGTCAAAAGCTTTCCAACGCACCAAACCACGCCTCAAACCGACTCACGGATCAAAAGTTATAAAGAAAACAAATTGGGAAAAACTGTCATGTTCGCAATGCGAAGCTCCTAGCGAGCCCTTCGCTTCCTCATTCGCAGTGCGAATGTCCCAGCGAACCAAGTCAGAACTAAAAATAGCCTAAAACATTCCCAACGTTCGCAGTGCGAACTCCTAGCGAATCTTCGCTTCCCCCATCGCAGTGCGAGTCTCCCAGCGAACCAAGTCAGAAAGAAAACAACATAAAACAATACAAAGTTTGCAATGTGGAGAATGCTCGCCCTCACCTTCGCAGTGTGAAAAGCCAGCGAATGCTCGCTTTCCCCTTCGCTAGGGGATTCGCAGTGCGAACCTGCGAATTCAGCAAAACCCAGTAGCGCTGTTACACAACCCAAAACCATATTTTCCCCACCAAAACACTTCCAAATCAACACATAGCAATCAAAACATAACCCAATCATGGTAACTAGTATTCTACAACATTTACACCGATTTTCAACCGCGAAAACATCGATTTCTACTCGTTTATCTCATTTCGACCTATATTTGAAAACCAATAAAACTTCCACACAAACATACATAATCATACACAAACATAGTATAATCGAGTTTCGCACCCTTACCCGATTAAATCGTGTTTAGAAAAGTCGGTTGATCGATTCCTAGATTTTCCAAGTTTTCTCTCTTTTCTTCTTTCTCTTCTTTTCTTTCTTCCTCTTTTTCTTCTCCTCTTTTTCTTTCCTTTCTATTTCTATTATGTTTCTATTCATATGAAAAATATAATATCTACCCAAACAAAAGAGCAAAATACCCCTACACTCAAATATCTTGCAAACGTTCCCAAAACGCGCTAACACATAATCACGATGAAAAATAATATATTTTCAAATAAAAGTCAAAAATAAAATAATATAATAATAAAATAATCAAAACGACTCAATTAAATAAAACAGACAAAACTGGGGCGTTACAACTCTCCCTCACTTAGAAATTTTCGTCATCGAAAATATTACCTGAGACGAACAACTCCGGATACGACTCCCGCATCCGACTCTCCAACTCCCAAGTCAAATTGCCCTCAGCAGTGCCTCCCCACGCCACTTTCACAAGTGCAATATCCTTTCCCCTTAACCGCTTCAACTCGCGATCCAAAATACTAACTGGTAACGCCTCAACCGTAAGGTTCTCCCTTACCTCAACCTCATCCATCGGAATCACATGCGACAGATCCGGAACATACTTCCGAAGCTGTGAAAAATGGAACACATCATGCAAATTCGACAGACTCGGCGGCAACGCCACCCGATAAGCCACAACACCCACTCTCGCGGATATCTGGTAAGGGCCAATAAACCGAGAAGTAAGCTTCTTCGACTTCAATGCACGACCAACACCCGTCACCGGCGTAACTCTAAAAAATACATGATCACCCTCTTGAAACTCAAGATCTTTCCTCCTTCGATCATGATAACTCTTTTGCCTACTCTGAGAAGCCTTCATTTTCTCACGAATAAGTTTCACCTTTTTCGTAGTCTGTTGCACCAACTCCGGTCCAACCACCGCACTCTCACCAGACTCGTGCCAACACAATGGTGTTCGACATCTTCATCCATACAACGCTTCAAACGGTGCCATTCCAATACTCGAATGGAAACTGTTATTATACGTGAATTCCACCAACGCAAGATAACTATCCCACGCACCACCTTGTTCAAGAACACAAGCCCGCAACAAATCTTCCAACGACTGAATCGTTCTCTCGGTCTGACTATCCGTCTGCGGATGATAAGCAGAACTCAACCTCAACGTAGATCCTAAAGCCTTTTGCAAACTTTCCCAAAATCTGGATGTAAACCTTGGATCTCGATCTGAAACAATACTCAACGGAACACCATGTAATTTCACAATCACACTGATATAAATCTCTGCCAACCTTTCCAAAGTAAAACTGATGTCAATCGGAATGAAATGCGCCAATTTAGTCAGCCTATCCACAACCACCCAAATCGCATTATGTCCCCGCTGAGTGTTCGGCAACCCTGTCACAAAGGCCATAGAAATGATGTCCCATTTCCACTCAGGAATATCCAACGGTTGCAACAAACCACTAGGCTTCAGATGTTCTACCTTTGACTTCTGACACGTCAAACATGAATACACAAACTGAGCCACGTCTCGCTTCAATCCAGACCACCAGAAAATCTTCTTCAAATCTTGGTACATCTTATTAGCTCCCGAATGTATACTCAAATTACTCCGGTGTCCTTCCTCCAAAATCATCTTTTTCAACTCCGCATCATCAGGAATACAAATCCTACCACGAAACCTCAAAACACCCTGATCATCCACTTTAAAGTCACCCTTTTTACTTGTATCTCCAACCGTCATCAAATCCACAAATTTCACATCCAATTTCTGTTTCTCGCTAACGGTCAACAAAAAATCATTAGTAACCTTCAACATACCAAGCCTCACACTGTCAGACGTCAATTCGCACACCAAACTCAAATCTCTAAACGCTTTCAAAAGTTCCCACTCCTTAACCATCAAAACAGACATTTGCAACGATTTTCGGCTCAATGCATTGGCTACCATATTAGCTTTACCAGGATGGTAATTCAAGCTAAAGTCGTAGTCCTTCAAAAATTCCAACCATCTCCGTTGCCTCATATTCAACTCTTTCTGATCAAACAAGTATTTCAAACTTTTATGATCGCTAAAAACTTCGAATCTTGCACCGTAGAGATAATGCCTCCAAATCTTCAACTCAAAAACCACAGCCGCTAATTCAAGATCATGAGTAGGATAATTTTTCTCATGCACTCTCAATTGCCTCGAAGCATTAGCCATAACCTTACCTTCTTGCATCAACACTCCACCTAGCCCAATCAAAGACGCATCACAATACACTACAAACGGTTCAGTAAGATTCGGCAAGATCAAAATCGGAGCTGTCATCAATCTTCTCTTCAGCTCATTAAAACTTTCCTCACACCGAATATCCCAAATGAACGCTTGACCTTTACAAGCCAACTGGGTCAATGGAAGTGCTAACTTAGAAAAACCTTCAATGAACCTTCGATAATATCCGGCTAATCCCAAAAAGCTTCTAATTTCAGTAACAGATCTTGGAGCCTCCAATTGTAGAACTGCTTCTACTTTTGATGGATCCACAACAATACCGTTACCTGAAATCACATAACCAAGAAAACTCACTTCCGACAACCAGAATTCACACTTGGACAATTTGGCAAAAAGTTTCCTCTCCCTCAAAACCTGCAAAACAATACGCAAATGCTCCGCGTGCTCCTCCCGAGACTTAGAATAAATTAAGATATCATCAATAAACACCACAACAAAACGATCCAAATGCTCATGGAAAATACGATTCATGTACTCCATAAACACACCTGGCGCATTAGAAACCCCGAACGGCATCACAGAATATTCATAATGACCGTATCGTGTTCTAAAAGTCGTCTTCTGAATATCTTCCTCTTTCACTCTAATATGATGATAACCCGACCTCAAATCAATCTTACTACACACGCAAGCACCTACCAACTGATCCATCAGATCGTCAATTCTCGGAAGAGGATACTTATTCTTAATTGTCACTTTATTCAACTGACGATAATCAATACACAATCGCATACTTCCATCTTTCTTTTTCACCAATAAAACTGGAGCACCCCATGGCGACACACTCGGTCTCACAAACCTCTTCTCCAACAATTCATTCAACTGCTTCTTTAACTCAACCAACTCAGATGCCGACATTCGATATGGTGCCATCGATACAGGTCTAGTACCAGGAACTAGATCTATAGAAAACTCCACCTCTCTCTCTGGCGGCACATCTAAAATATCCTCTGGAAACACCTCCGGAAAATCACACACAACAGGAAACACATCAAGTGAAACTTGACTATCCACAGACAACGATGCAAACAACCCAAACAACTGAGCTTCGTCCGCCAAAAGTTTCTTCAACTCTTTGGTAGATAAGAAACTCGAGTCCTCGTATTCTTCAAGAGAAGGAAATCTTACCAGCTTATGATAACAATCAATATGAACCCGATTGAAATGTAACCAATTCATTCCCAAAACCACATCTAAACCCTCCAACGGCAAACACACCAAATTCATCTCAAAGTCTTTACCATAAATGGTCAAAGGACAACTTAAACAAACCAAAGAAGTAGTTACTGACCCCATTGCTGGAGTATCAATAACCATCTCTCCCTCCATCGAAGACAACACAAGATTCAAACGCTTCGCGCACTCAGACGAAATAAACGAATGAGTCGCTCCAGTATCAATAATAGCAACTAAAGGCGTACTATTAATAAAACAAGTACCTCTGATCAGACGGTCTGCACTTGTAGTCTGAGTTCCCGCCAAGGCAAAAACTTTCCCACCAGCCTGAGCTTTCTTTGGTTTCAGACACTTCGTACTAACATGCCCAGCTTCACCACAGTTGAAACACTTCACCACATTCCTTTTACAACCACCTGCAACATGCCTTAAACCTCCGCAATTCGAACACTTCCTCAAATTTTTCCTACATTCGAACTGACGATGTCCCAATTCACCACACCTAAAACATCTCGGAGAATTAGACATACCTCCTCCACTTGGCCTTCGATCAAAAGTTCCCCTTTGTTTACCCTTATCAGCTGGTGTCACATAAGGACCACTACGAAACTGTTGCTTCCCTTTCCTCTCGCTCACACTCTTATAGTGAGTAGAACGAGCCTTACTATCTTCCTCATAAATCCTACAACAATCCACCAAATCCGAAAACCTCCTAATCCTCTGATAACCAATTGCCTGCTTTATCTCAAGACGCAACCCGTTCTCAAACTTCACACACTTAGAAAATTCTGCAGTCGCTTCCGCATAATGTGGACAAAACTGCACAAGCTCCACAAACTTAGCACTATAGTCAACAACAGACATACTACCTTGTTTCAACTCCAAGAACTCAATTTCCTTCTTTCCTCTTACATCTTCAGGAAAATACTTCCTCAGAAACTCAATGCTAAACACAACCCAAGTGATCTCTTCCTCTGCAGCTTCCAACACATGACGTGTACTAACCCACTAATCATCAGCTTCTTCCAGCAACATGTGAGTACCCAATCTCAACTTCTGATCCTCAGCACAATCCATCACTCAGAAAATTCTTTCAATCTCCTTAAGCCAAATCTGAGCACCATCAGGATCATATCTTCCTTTGAAGATAAACGGTTTGTTCTTCCTGAACTCATCATTACCCGCAGCATTAGGTGCACCCTGCACAGCCCGAGCCATAGCTTGCATAGCCGCAACCAAAGCAGCATCATTCCTACCAGCCATATTCTGTTCATTTCCAATAACAACAACTATGGTTAAACAAACAGCTCACCGAACCACAAAGACCAACAAGAACTGACACAAACTGACACGGACTGGCTCGGATACCACTTAATGTAACACCCCCTTCTACACCCCCAGGCTATTAAAGCGATAACAATTAATCAGAGTATAATTAAAAATTCACGGCATAGACAGAGGCGTCACATCAATTTGAAACAAACATACAACAACCTGCTCACGTAGATATGCAACAATTCAGGTAGCACATAACAAAGGAACTGAGTTCCTAACACCCATAATTCAGATATAGAATAAAAGCGGAAAATTTGTAACTGAAACTCATATATATATATACCATAAAAAGTTTGTCTGTCATATACAACATCATACATGTACAATCCAAAAGATATATATACATAATATAAATAATCACATAACGATCTCCCCGACTACCCGGTGCTACATATCAGAGCCAACCGACAAAAGAATGAAGACCTAAGCTTCACAAAAAGACCTCCAGCATCTAATCTGCAATGCCTCATAGAGCATTTAAAAACAGCAGAAGGGTGAGAAACACAATCATAATATAATTGCATACAATTATATAATAACACGAAATTACACATATAAAATATTCTCACCACCACTTATACCAGAATTCAAACACAAAACAACACAATGTATATTTCAGATATCCATCACCAATGCATATCACCCATGCACAATACAAATATCACCAACATATATACATATATATATATCAACTCATCAATTTCATCCACAATTCCACACACAATCAATCCATTCATGATTTATACAAATGCACAGAGACCGACACAACGACTCTATGCAATTCATATGCGGTACCATCCATCCATCAATCTCATCACTAGTTCACTCATGAACTATTGGAACCATCGCACGTTACTTAATGTAACTCCCCTTCGGGCATACGATGTTCCCCGTCGCTTTAGGTCCTCTTTGTATAAGGCACACGACGTTTATGGATCGCTCACACCTCTTTGTATAAGGCACACGACCCGATCGCTCACACCTCTTTGTATAAGGCACACGATCATCTATAATCATCACTCACACCTCTTTGTATAAGGCACACGATGTTATAGCGGATTCCCTCTGGAACCGTTTCGTCGCTCACACCCACTAGGGCACACGACATCACAAGAATGCATATCATGATGCTTGGCATACAATGACTCATGACATTCAAATGCACACATATATGCAACCATAATCATGCATATACAACCAAACACAACACATTGCATTTACTTGCCCTTAGGCCATAAATCATCATCACAACATGTATCACGTGCATTTTCATTTCACAACAGCACACAAGTCATACAATACCCATATCAACAACACATTGCATGATACACATCAATTACACACAATTAAAATGGTACAAGTTGACCAAACGACACCTTTCCAATTTCCCGACATAATTTAACCGGCCAACAATCTCAAACACCATTTTAATAAGAAAGAACATGTCAAAAGCTTTCCAACGCACCAAACCACGCCTCAAACCGACTCACGGATCAAAAGTTATAAAGAAAACAAATTGGGAAAAACTGTCATGTTCGCAATGCGAAGCTCCTAGCGAGTCCTTCGCTTCCTCATTCGCAGTGCGAATGTCCCAGCGAACCAAGTCAGAACTAAAAATAGCCTAAAAAATTCCCAACGTTCACAGTGCGAACTCCCAGCGAATCTTCGCTTCCCCCTTCGCAGTGCGAGTCTCCCAGCGAACCAAGTCAGAAAGAAAACAACACAAAACAATACAAAGTTCGCAGTGTGGCGAATGCTCGCCCTCACCTTCGCAGTGCGAAAAGCCAGCGAATGCTCGCTTTCCCCTTCGCTAGGGGATTCGCAGTGCGAACCTGCGAATTCAACAAAACCCAGCAGCGCTGTTACACAACCCAAAACCATATTTTCCCCACCAAAACACTTCCAAACCAGCACATAGCAATCAAAACATAACCCAATCATGGTAACTAGTATTCTACAACATTTACACCGATTTTCAACCGCGAAAACATCGATTTCTACTCGTTTATCTCATTTCGACCTATATTTGAAAACCAATAAAACTTCCACACAAACATACATAATCATACACAAACATAGTATAATCGAGTTTCGCACCCTTACCCGATTAAATCGTGTTTAGAAAAGTCGGTTGATCGATTCCTAGATTTTCCAAGTTTTCTCTCTTTTCTTCTTTCTCTTCTTTTCTTTCTTCCTCTTTTTCTTCTCCTCTTTTTCTTTCCTTTCTATTTCTATTATGTTTCTATTCATATGAAAAATATAATATCTACCCAAACAAAAGAGCAAAATACCCCTACACTCAAATATCTTGCAAACGTTCCCAAAACGCGCTAACACATAATCACGATGAATAATAATATATTTTCAAATAAAAGTCAAAAATAAAATAAAATAATAATAAAATAATCAAAACGACTCAATTAAATAAAACGGACAAAACTGGGGCGTTACACTTGCCACACCAGAATTTGCATCAAAACCTTGATTGTGCCAAAAAACCTCCATTTCCACAAACTTGTCCAAAACCTTCTCCATTCACAAAAACCTCAAACTACTCATCCACACACATCACAAATCACCTAGCAAAGGTGTTCCAACCATCATCTTTATCAAAAGCCCTCAAGATCAAAAAGTCAACTCTCAACACTCATTTTGTTGACTTTCTGCACAAAGCATCCCAAATCTTTATCCTGACCTTTTCCAATCCAACCAAGCCTTCAAACACCCTCCATAAACATCCCAAAAACTGTCCATAACATCATTTTGCAACTGTAACTTCATTTCCATCAAGATCAAATTCCCATTTTTCACACTTGCAAGAGGGATCGTGTAAGGAAGTTGAAGCTGTTTAAGTGCAAACTAAGCATCCTAAAAGCATCTTGGAGGTTCATATAAGCAATTTGGATCATTAATCACCTTCTGTAATCACTTGAAGAGGCATTGGACCTTGCTCCAATATGTAACAACATTTCCATCTGCAACTATGTGATTCTGATACCATTCTCATCCATTTGAATTACAAACATGTTTGCCACAATATAGAGGTCATTTACCCTTTGTCAATTGATTTGAATCTTTTATGTGTGTGATTTCATTGTAGATTTTCATTTTAGGGTTTATTCTGGTTTCAATCTGATTTTTTATTATGGAATAAAAATTAGTGTGATTAATTGATAACATCATGTTCCTTGTGAAAAAAAACAACTTTCATGTTTACATCGTGCTATTTTATGGGAAAATGAGAGAGATACGAATTTGAGGTTTTCAAAAATGGTGGAGGTTGAAGATGATGATTAGATGGCGCCATTTTTAGTTTTATGGACATGTTTCAATATTTGTTTTATTGTTTCCATGTTACTAATGACTTGGGCATTGCGCCACAGTGGTTGTGTGTGTTGTTTAGAGTGTGTTATATGCATAAGGTATGGGGTTCAGACCCCCCTTACCCCAGACCTTTTGGTTGTTTTTATTTTTCATGTTTTACATGTTGGCTTATTATACTATGTTGTGCATGCGTTTCTTTTCAATCCTAAGCAAATGGCCCAGTGGCTAGGTTTTTAAGCTGTAACCAAGGGTGCGTGAGTTCAACCCTTGTGTGGACTACTTCCTTTCTTTTTATCACTTTATACATTTTGTTGCGGTGAAAATCGGATAACAAGCTATTAATTAACTTGCATCGTATTAATTTTACAACCGACTTTGATTTATCCAAAGGAAAGGTTCAAGATCGAAAAAAAAAACCTAAAGGAGGGGAGATCTAAGGTTCGGGGGTTGGTTACTCCTAGGGAAGGTATTAGCATCCTAAACGTCCGTAGTACTCTATGGGAACCTCTTGTTTTAACTTGTTATGTCTTACTCGCTTGCTAAGGGTGCTATGCTAAAGGTTGAAACCCTAGGGGTTAGTATCTAAGTATACTCGACAAAGCATCGCACTTTGCGCCTACGTATCCTTACGGGAGTGGAATCAGAGTATCCATAGTTCACCGATCTAAGGGTGAAGGATAGGAACCATTGACTATGGCCAAAGTTCCAAGGGGAAAACGAGTATGACTCATTTTTAGAGTTCACGATAACTCTCTAAGTCTACGTTATAGGGGGAAGTGAGTTCTCATCATAATGAGAATCACATGGAGTGTAAGAACTCTAACCTACTTCTAGTTATGATTTCATTGACTCACGATAGCCAAGAAATATGGGCGAACCTAGAAGGATAAGGTATGATGACTTTGAAGGTCAATTTAAGGTATTCTCCCTTTGGAATGGGGGGAAAGATAACAGTTGTAAAGATTATCAAAAGATAAAGAGATAATAATGCACATATGATGATGTAAAAGACATGAATAGGATAATGAGATGAGATGAAATCAAACAAAGAGAAAATCATACATATTAGACAATTACATGTTGAATAAGAAAGTTTAATAAGAAACCCTACAACACATTTATGATCTAATCATGCATAAAGGCCTCAAAAATTAATATTTTTTACCAATTGCTTTTTTATATATGAAAAGTAGAGTTAATAAGGAGAACATGGCAAAAAGAAGGGAAGAAAAATGATAAAAATTAAATAAGTTATGATAAATTGAAAATAGAGATATAAACTAAATAAAAAACAACTAAGTGGTAAAATTAAGGAGATGGCATTTTGAGGATTTGAACTCAGGTCCACTCGCCTATAGCTCAAAACTCACACCACCAGGCCAAGGCGCGCATTTGGAAATGTAGTGGAAACACACATATATAATGAGAAGCGAGCGAAAATCAGAAAAAACAAAAGGACTGGGGCGAGGGGGATTCGAACCCCATTCATTGGCATGGATAACACCTATAACTCTCCTCCTGGACCAGCGGTGCTACGCCCTCATCCATTAATTGTATGATTCACAAATTAAATAAGACAAAAGATTTCCTAAATGCCCAATTAACCAAAACATGCGCACACATCCTTGCCCACTGATTCCCAAAATACTCACTTGCCCAACCAACATCATACAGTCAAAAGCAAAGTAGATTGAAGACAAATCTAATTTAATATATTTTCCAAAACCACAAGGCATCATGAACTTAAACAAGTAAAAGGCAAGGCACACAAAATGAGTTCAAGAATTTCTCAATGATCACAAATGCATAAAAAAGGAACATGATCATGTTATCTTCAAATTAAAACTCTTATACCATCTAAACTTAGGATTCAACAAGATACACAATGAAAGAACAAACACATAACTCCAAAAAATGACATCCATGGTCTTAAACTTCCAACATGTAACATTTCGCAAGGTATACATTTCTTAAATTCAAGTATGCAACTGGTTCAAAATCAGAGTGACAATAGATTGCTCAAATGAAAAGGTTAGGCCAAACATTCTAGTCAATTAGAAGCAAGTAGTGTGTTAAGAACTTAGAAAACTTGGATGTGTGGTAAAGTGCAGATCATCAGTCATTACACAGTCAGTTTTAAGAACTTAAAATTAGCAGTTCAAAAGTTTAACAATAACACTTAATTCAAAAGGTCTAATAGCTGGTCAACATGATATCAACACATAAACAAAACATGAGCAATTACAGATGAGATTTATTTCAAACAGATTAACTTTAAACAAAATTAACATGGACATTTTGCAATTGAATGATGGGCTCAAGGAAGTAAACATATAGAACACACACTGACCTAGTTGAAAGCAGGCTGACATACATCAACAGAAAACGAAATAGTGATTTGAAAAAATTGTTTTCAGGCACATCAACCAATATTAACTTAAAGCAAAGATCAAAGCACATTGATTTGGGCAAATGGACAAAAAGTGTTGACAAAACTGATACGCACATGTCTTGAGTTATTTATATATTCAATGATCAGGTGTTGACAGTAGAGTAGTATGACAAATTATGCACAAAGAAGCATGAACAAAAGAAAGAACTCAATCAGTCATGAAAACATAACACACATTGATGGAATTCAAAACAGGTCTCCACATAAATGAGTACAATCTAGTATAATTTGCCAAAGATCTAAACAAACATGACTTGGGTGCATACGGTTGACAAATCAGTAGCTTGGTGGCATGTTGTATGTGTATATCCATGTGTGTACAAGCATGAACAAATGAATCAAGACATGGATTCATGCTATAGCAGAGATACATCAAGAAAACCAGGTCATAGAAAGGATTAAAGTATATCAAAATAGCAGTTCAAAGGCACAAGGCATCGAGTTATGATTTAACAGCAAAGTTAGAAAATACAACTTTGATCAAACATCTTTAAGAACACAAACACATATGGATTGGTAGCATCATTATCAAAGTTAATGTATACATTCTTGGCACAGAATTACAGCAAGGCATGAAACTCAACAAAAGCAAGATGAAAGCAAACCTAGAGGCATGGACAATGTGCTCAATAAAAGGAACAATGATGTAGACTATATCAGTTCACTCAAACATCAGAACTAAGCTAAAGACAAACCAACAAGTCAATCTATAAGAGAGTAGTTATAACCTTGATAAAACACTGAAGCAAACAACATGATATTCATGCAATGGTATTCAACAGAACAAAGGCAAACCATGAAAATAACTCAACATCAGACATACATCTGCCACACATATGGAAACCAACTACTAAATTGGATCAGCAAAATACAAGGCAAGAGTCTCATACCAAAGTTTTAAGGGATTAACACATACATTCTTAGCAGGGCATAAACATAGAGCAGACATAGATACATATAACTCACAGCATAGAGGCATATGGCTACAAAAATAATCCAACAGGGGCTAACACAAATAGCTAACAGTTCACACCATCTACCCTTGAACATGTGATCAAGCAACAAAGTCATCAATGCAGATTAATTGTAAACAGAACCATGAACATTACAACCTCCATTATGGTAACTCATCGTCACATACACGTATAGCAATCAATGTAGAACATCATTTACTTTGTAAATTCAAACCATAGCAACATTTTTTAGGCACATATTCAGACAGATACAATGAAATGCATATAGTAGAGACTAAATCAAAATGAACATTATTAACAAAGGGGTAAGAACACGATACCAAATGGAATAAATTCCACTGTCTTTAGGTGTGATGAATGCTCTCTCTTCCAAGAACAAGCTCCAATGACCAACTCCAAATTGCTAGCCCGAAACTCTTTATGGAACTTCAGAGAACTTTTTAAGTGTTTTTCTAAGAGAGTTGTTGATGTCCTCAAGTGTTGAGATTGAGCTCCTTATATAGGCTACTTGATGGGCCGGGTTGAGTCTCAAACGCTTGGTGGGCAAGGTCAGAGCTAGGGTTTGCAATTTGAATTCAAATGTTGTTCAAATCTTGGAGACAAACGCTCCTATGTCGTGCCAAAGAAATCAGATGCTGCAGGGTCAGCTTCACCATTTCATGTATGGATTCAGAACTCTCCCTCTGGTGTCATTGAGAGGGTATCGAATGAGGTAAGGTCTTGGGATTGAGAAAGCATCTTCCAGGTGTGTCAGGATGAATGCTAAGATGAGTAACTCCTCAGAATCAACTTTTATTGAGCCAAACCATTGAGAGCTCAAAAGGGAATGGTCTTTGGAGAGTTTAATTTGAGTAAAAATGCGCCAAGGCTTTGGAATTGAAACGGATACGACTTCTTTGAACAAATTGACGAGGTTTGAATTTCTTCTTCATTCTGATTCTCGTACGCAAGGAAGGAGAAGGAACAAATCTTGGTTCCCTGATTTCTCACGAGCCACATGTCAGCTCTCCATTGGCTATGAACGAGGGTTGAAAAGTCAACACTCAAAAACTTGATTCCCATTGGTTGTTGGCAAATGAAAAGTAACTCCAATAATTAACAACATAAGTGCCACGGTGGACCAATTATCAATTGGTAATGAAATTAAAATCCACATTGTTTGCAACAAGGGCTTATGAAAGGTGGGCATTGGAAATAAAATGGTTTTTTTTGTATTCTTTGTTGTGAACAAAAGTGATTAGGAAAAATAAATAATAATGGATAATTTGGCAATTGATTAGGATTGAATGTGGTTTAGAAGAATTAAGTTGAACAAATTGAATAAAATGGTTAAATGAAAAGATTGATGAAATAGGTTTAGAAAATGAAGGTGACAATTGAGGGTAGATAAAGTGGGTAAAAATTTGGTCATGGTGGGGTTAGGGTTATAGAGGCATCTCTTAGAGACTGGCTTGATCCAATGCTCCACCCAAAAATCTTGATCAATCACTCTTTGAATCTCCTCAAGATAATACCTGATAAAAGATGAAACAAACACAAACAAAACCTGATAAAAGGGTTAGATATGCAACATGATTGCCCTAATATGATATGCAAGAGATCAATGGATCTAAGGGAAAAATTTGGGGTACAACACATTTCATGTTTATTACAATTTTCCTTTGATCATATCTCTCAAACCATTTATCATTTTGAGCTGATTTTTTGCACACCTATTATCGTTTATACCTATTTTATGAATATGAGAAAAATTCCAAAAAATATTTTATTTTCAATCACTTTTATTTATTCAAAGTCGGTGCCTTTTTAATGAGTGTTTAGGGTTTTAATGGATTTTCTTTGACTTATTTCTTGGTTCCACTTGATCTTGATGATTGTTGGGAATATGATACACCTTGTTTGAACCTTGTTAGATGTTGTTAATATTTTTCAATTGGTTTTGCCCAAGTTTGGCACACTTTAATACTTGATTTTTATGTGTATATGCCTTGAACTTTTAATGTTTAAACCATGAACATTTGCCTTGCCTTGGATGTGTAATGTAGACATACTTGCTTGCTTTTTCATACCACATTAAAACTTTGATGAACATTTGATCCATGATTCTTATGTCTTTGATAACATGTCCATATTGCTTAAAGCTTTGATATCATGTCTTGTTTGACTTTATGTTCATTAGATTCAAACCTTTTGAAATGTTTAGACTTGTTGTAATCACAGTGAACCTTTGACATGAACCCTTGGTTGTCACCCTTATGTCTTAAACCATGTCTATCTTGTGGTATCTTAAACTTGTCCTTGATTGTTTGAAATCTTAAATTGTATTCATGATAAAGTGGTGTTAGTGTCAACCTTAAACCATGTCACAATCTTGACCTTAGTTCATGCATGTTTGATATTGTTATATCCATGATGCACATGTTGATTTGAACCATTGTTTGATATTGTTATATCCATGATTCACATGTTGATTTGAACCTTTGTTTATACTTCATATCCATGCTCGCATGTTGTTACTTATGTGGTTATATTCCATGCTCACATGTTATTGTTATGAACATGTTATGATATGCCATACTTGTGTTGTTACTTTGGTCTTGTTAGAACCATGTCTCATGTATGCTTTAAATATGCATCATCCATGTTTAAGCTGTTTATCTTGGTTGTTACCATGATTGTTTATGACTTTGTTAAGTCTTGCCTTAAATGTTTTCACATCTACCTTCATGTGGTTGTTACCATGTTTATTTGACTTCGTTATATCTCATTTCATCTCATGTGATCCTTTGATTGACATCATGTTTGAATATCATCTTTGCCTTGAGTTGTGTGTCTTTGTTTGATATCATGTTTGAATATCATCTTTTGTCACTTATTATTCACCTTGATTGATGTCATGTTTGAACATCATCTTTACCACTCTTTATCCACTTTAATTGATATCATGTTTGAATGTCATCCTTTGTCATCTTTACTTTGATATCATGTTTGAATATCATTCTTGTTCATCTCATCCATTATCACCCATATACTCATGTTTATTTTGACTTTGTCTAGTCATCCCCTAGTGGTGTTAGCTTGTTAGCTCTCTTTCTTCTCTTTTATTTTGTTGCCTAAATCCAAAGGAAAGATTTATTAGGTTAGAGTTTGTAAACTCTTTGACTTTGTTAAGTCATGTACGTGTTATTGTTATAAACACTTACTTTCCCCTTTGGAACCTTGATCACTATCAAGTGTTCTTCACCCATAGTTAGGTGAACTACAATTGCTCTGATTCCATCCTTGTTAGGATACGTAGGCATAAGACTGCGAAGTCTTGGTGAGCACACTAGCGATAAACCTACTTAGGTTCCCTATCTCATAAAACCCAAAGTAGAACATTTCTAAACATTAGCAAGCAAGTTACCATAACACAAATACTTTCAAGAGGTTCCTATAGGATACTATAGATACTTAGGGTGTTAATACCTTTCCTTAGTATAACCAACCCCCGAACCTTTAGATCTCTTCGCATTGTTGTTACATTGCACAATTAGGGTTTTATTTGATCTTTTCCCTTTCCTTTGGATAAATTAAAGTTCAGTGGTGAAACATTATATGTTTAGTGATTCAAGTTAATATAATAGCTTGATATCCGATTCTCACCGTGTTCGCCGGCGCGAACAACCGCTGGCCTTCCGTCGCATGTTTACTCGCGGGATCGGCCACACAAATCCCAGAACAAGGAATTGGAAGTGTACGTATGTGTTGTCTTTCGGCTTCTTTGCTTTTTGGTAAAAGTTATAAAGTTTGAATGATCAACCAAGTTTGGAACAAAGCGAAAAATTAAAAGGAAGGAAAGGCAAAACAGAAAGCAAAAAAGGGCAATAACTTAAATTCTGAAAGTAAATTGCATTAAGTAAAGTTGGACGCAATTGTACATTTTCGCGGGATTGAACTCGTTTCTCTCTAAGCTTGGTACTTTGAGTGTTTTCCCTTTACAATGTGAAAAATGCGACCCCTAAAAATGGAAAATATAATGCTTTATATAGACCTAGAAAATAACTGTTTGTTTTCCCAGACGTCCTTTGGAGCTGACACGTGGCACCCCACTCTCTTTTCAACTTCCCATATTCTTGGAACTTTCAAACTTTTCCCGCCCAAACACTTATCTTTGAATTTGGGACTTGTCCTTCGCCTCACTTCCCTCCGACGCCGTGGCTCGGCGCCACCTCTCCGACGCATTTTTCTGGCTTGTGTCGGATCGACACCTTGAATCCCTTGACGTCGACGTGCCATTGAATTCCTTCTTGTTTTTTCACCTTTGGTCGAAATCACCTGTCAACAAGTTGCCCCCCCAAAAGGCCAGTTTTGACTGAGTACTACGTCGGCTGAGAAATCTGGCTTTTTGGTTTGCGCACGAGATTTTGACGGATCTCCCTCGACACATTCGCCAACGCTTTGTCTCCTAAAACACGTGTCAAGCGCCGTCTGACATGATGATGGCAATCCCATACCATGATTTCCAAGAAAAACGCCATGATGGCTAGTCTCGTCTGAGTGATGGGCCTCAAAACCGACTCCCACTTACTTCTCAGAAGTTGAAAAGCCTTGGTGATCTTTCATCTTTTGCGTGCGACTTATAAATAGCCTTCCTCTAAACCGTTTCATAATTTTTCATAACTTCTTCTTCAAAACCTGCTATTTGCTCTGAGAATCACACTTTGGTCTCTTCTTCCTAAAGCGTTCGTTACCTCAAAACACCTTTGCATTTCTTTCCACCTAATGGCTTCGTCAAACATTGCTACCACTTCCATTCCTCAAACCACTGGTAACAATCCAGTTGCGTATGTGCTCTCTGAAGCGGAAACACTCAATCCTCTTCCTCAACCGTCATCCACTGACGAGACGGTGGTAGCCAACTGGCCTCGCCAGATGGTTATCCCCTTCACGGTGGAAAACAAGCTTTGTGGTTTCCATTCCCCCTTCTGGACAACAGACCTAATCCACAAGAACTCCAAAAGTTCTTTCCTTGCTTCGACCAAACAATTCCACCTGCTTTCGAGAAAGGCGGTACTTTAGATCTCAAGTTTATGGCGCCTAAGTCTCGAGTTTTTCAATCAATGCCTACCCCAGGGAACAAAGATTACATTGCCTGGCTCGACAGGGTCGAAAGTAAGCGCAACAAGCAATGGAAGGAATATGGCATTTTCGACACCATCCAACTCTCCAGAACTGCTCATAGGGTCAACCCTTGTTTGCTGCTTGCGTCAATGTACTTCTGGGAAGGGTCGACCAACACATTCCACCTCCCCTGTGGCATGTTCACACCAACACTGTTCGACGCGTCGGCCATTACTAGCCTTTCGCCACAAGGTGAGACGTTCGACCCAACCTTGGAGACCGACCATGCTTTCGACTTCAACCGTGCCAGCTTTCAGAACTATATTGAAGATCATCATGACAAGCACTCCAAAGAAGTCTCTGATGAGGATCACATTGCTTTCCCGACCTTATGGTTGTCGTACTACATGTTTTGTCCTGGCTCCTTACAAATAGCCAAAAGTTTTATTAGTCTGGCCAATCAGATCCATGAAGGTCGACAGATATCTTTGGCCAAGCTTCTGCTAGCCTCTCTCTACCATTCTCTTGGCCTGTCAGCCATGAGGCTGAAACTCCTCCACAAGACCACCAAAGTTCTAAACATCTCAGGGCCTATGCGGCTGTTGCAGCATTGGCTCAACGCCACTTTTGAACACAAGTTAGGATATCCAGCTTCCGTGACAATGGAACGTCTGAATAGAGAACGCTCTGTCGAAGGAATGCGCCTTGCTCTGATGACTACCCAAGAAGCTCCGAAGCAAACGCTCCTTATGAGGTATCTTACTATGTTTGTTGAGACCACCTCTTTTGTCCCCGACATGGCGCCGTTTGTGGAGCGTAAGTTTGGCCCTGAATGGTTTAGAAATCCATTTCCTGGGGTTTCCCCCAAAGCTGCTGCTCAGTCGAATGCTATATGGCGGGCGTTTCTCACTCCTACCATGATATCCTTCCAGATCGACCCGGGCAGCACTGGCTATGGTTTTATGAACTACCAGCCAAACTTGGTAGCCCGACAATTTGGCCTGAGCCAAATGTTGCCGAAGTTGCTGGTAAAAAATTCTGACGATATAGTACAATCCGGCCGATGCTTGGCCCACGAGGGTCATAGATCTTGCATGAGGTTCGTTAGAGCCACTCAACATCTTGAATTACCGGTATTTGTACTCTAGCCTTCGTTTTTTACCACTCAAGAATTCGACGCCTGATGGTCGGAGTATCAGGCTCAAATCTTCACTCCAAATCTTTTCTTGGAGAATTTGGTCGATGCTTTTGCTTCTATGGCTGGTGGAGCTCTTAAATCGTCGACCGCGGCCTCTGTTGCAGATGTCGACCCCGCAGAAGATCCTTCCAAAAAGGTAGTTTCTAGATTTTAACTTTGTTTCGTCCGTGGATTCGAACTAAACTATTTCAACTGTGTTTTCAGGGACGCAAACGGGAAACAGCTGCTGCGTCGACCTCCACTAGGCCGGCTAAAAAATCCAGGACCACTACTTCACGGGTATATTTTATTTTCTTATTCTGCTTCTTCTGTCTTTTCTTTGTCTGACGGTATTTCTGCACAGGCTTCTAAGAAAGCCCCATTCTCCTGAAAGAACTGAGTCGAATGAGAGCACTCACTCTCGAGTTTTCACCACAGTGGCTCTAACATCCCCTCCATCCACACCTTTGGTGAGGAAGAAAAAAGCGTTGACACGGAGGACGCCTTCAAGAACCGACACTCCAGCATTGGCCCCGGTGGTCCCCAGAAATCTTGAAGACGTATTTGAGCCAATCCCTACTGTCATCCCTCCCAAGACAACACCTCTTCAGCCTGCGCAGGTACTTTCCCTTCTCCGTTTTAGTACCTTAGATGACTTTTGGGTAAAAACTCTCACTTGCATTTTGCTTTGTAGGAAAATGTGGTCACTTCGACCACTGTCGGTATTGGCGACACTGAACTGGCCGCCGACGCCACTACTTCTGGCATCACCATCACACCAAGTCCTCAGAAAATTGATGAATACCAGATACCCGTGTCAGAGGAAAACTTGGTGGCGAAGACGCCTCCTTCCCAAACTGACAACCTTGAGCACAATGGTGCAACTCTTGGGAGGGATATCCATCCTTCGCCTGTCGTCACCACTACTGAAGTCAGAGAGAACTTTCACGCCCCTGAACATGGCCCAGAGAGAAACTCACCTACTATCAACAAAACCCCTACTCCCGAGGAACTCTTGGCAGCCAAGAAAGCAGATTCAGCAGTGACTCTGAAGGCGCTACACAAACTTCGCAAAGAAACTGAAGAGATCTAGCCTACCAGTTCGACAACCATCCCAACTCCTGAAGTAGATGCCTCCTTCAACCTCAAACTTCAACAGTTGCGGTCTTATCTATTTGAAGAACAGTTCCTGGCGGCTGTCGCCGAAGAAGCTGCCATAGCCAACGACGTCTTTAAGCTTTTGGATGAACTTTCTGAATTCCAGCTTCCTGCCCCCATGGCCATGTATCTGATCGAGTTTGAAGCCTTCTTCACTCAATTGGCCAAAGACTTTTCTATGAATCATCAGGTCGGGGCTCAAATTTGGTTCCGACATAATGATATGAAACGTGAGTGGTACCTTAGCTCAGTTTGTGAACAAAAGCTTGGAGACTTCGAAACCAAAAAACAGGAGCGCTCCGACAAACGTCAGGATTTCGACCAGCGGATATCTGAATATCAAGCTCAGATAATAGAGCTAACAAAAAATATTATTGAGGTCGAACAACAGAAAGCCTCCTTAGACTTAGATGAGCCTTTGCCCTCTCAAGAGGCTGTCGACCATGAGGTAGCTCAAGGAATTGCTCACGTCGAAGCGACTATGAAGATCAAGGACGCTATTAGCCGCATTCAGAGACGAAAGATGCTCCTCGAGAGCAAGATTGTTCATGAGAAGACCCTATTTGAAGACTTTAAGTCTAGATTTCCTGAGTTTCCTTAGCTTGTATGTCGAACTGATGTAACAAATAACACTTTGTAAGCCATCTTTGGCCCTTTAGCCTATTTTGGCCTTTAATCAATGAGAACTATATTTTGATGTGAATCTCTTGTAGCATAGGTCTATATTTCTTTAAATATTTCCCATTTACTCTTAAGATTCGTTGGTCCTCTCCCAACTCTTGCACTTCGTACGCGTTGTTACTAAACACTCGAGTCACCTGAAATGGTCCCTCCCAGTTAGGTGACCATTTTCCCATCGTCCGATCTCGTCGATCCATGGGCAACACCGCTTTCCAAACATAGTCATTGACAGCGAAGGTTTTCTCTTGGACCCTTTTGTTGTACACCCTGGTGACTCGTGCCTTCTGGCGCAACAAGACATTTAAAGCTACCATCCTTTCCTCGTCTAAGTCCAAGAGTTCATCTAGCATCATTTCCCAATACTGTTCCGTAGGAATCTCGTATTGTCGCCGTTCTCTAACTAATTGCAGGCATACTTCTGCTGGTAGCACGATGTTATACCCGAAGGTTAAACGGAATGGAGTCGAATTGGTTGACTCATTGGGTGACGTCCGACAAGCCCAAAAAACTTGGCTTAATGCCTTATGCCAGTTCTTTGGCCTTTTCGCAACATGCTTCTTGATTAGCCCAATTATTACCTTGTTAGCTGCTTCAACCTAACCATTCGCCTGCACATAGTATGGCGTCGACGTAACCAACTTAAAACCTATTTCTGCCGCAAACTCTTGCATTTTCTGCCCCACAAACACAGAGCCTTGATCTGTCGTGATTGTCTCAGGTATCCCGAATCTATACAAGATATGATCCTGGATGAAATCTATCACGGTCTCTTGATCCACCTTCACTAATGGCACAACCTCTATCCACTTCGTGAAATAATCTATTCCCATGAGGATGAATCTTTACTGCTTCGACGAAGCTGGCCGAATCTCTCCTATTACATCCAAAGCCCAACCTCGAAATGGCCATGGCTTGACTACAACGTGCAGCTCGCTGGCTGGTATATACTGAATATTTGCATGCCTATGGCAATCCAGGCATCCTTTCGCGAAATCTATGTAATCCTTGAGCATTCTGGGCCAGTAGACACCTTGTTGAAACAAAAGCCATTTCATTTTGTGGCCAACTTGGTGAGCTCCACAAGTCCCACTATGAACCTCAGAAATTGCCAAATAGGCATCAGTATCTCCTAAGCATTTGAGCAATATTCCCTCTGGAGTTTTCTTTAATAACTCATTGCCCATAAGGACATAACTCATTGCTCTGTATTTAGTCTTTCTATCAGCACTTCCTGATGGATTCTCCAAATACTCCATGATTGGCCTTCGCCAATCCGTTTGTGACATATTGTTACAAAAACCTCATAACTTCCTAGACCTTTGACCAAACTCTTTGAATCCTTGGATACCGACCAACTTGATGGTGAATGTAAGTTCGACACCATCTTCGCCCTAGTTTCGATGAAATCTCTCAGCTTACCTTCCGACACTTTATAACCAAAGGCAATTTGTGCTAATTCATTAGCTTTATGGTTTTCTACCCTTGGCACATGCGAAACGTTGACAACTTCGAAATGCTCTAACAAACATTTCGCCAACGAGAAGTAGCTCAAAAGATGCTCTTTCACGCACTTGTACTCCCTCGTGATTTGTTTAATCACCAATTCTGAGTCGCCTCTTATCTCGACCTCTTTGGCTCCCAAATCCTTGAGTATTTTGAGACCGGTGATTAAGGCTTCATACTCCACCTCATTATTTGAGCATTTGCCATCAACTTTGCATTTAAATGTGGTTGGAATACCTTGTGGGGATATTATCAAGATTCCAACACCTGCCCCATTTTTATGGCTTGAACCATCAAAGTACAATTTCCACGGAGCAATGTCGATACTGTGTATCGATGTTTCGACTAACGCGTGGTCGACAATAAAGTCTGCCACTATTTGACCCTTCATCGCCCTCAAAGGGACGTATGTCAGGGAGAACTCAGTTAACGCTAGTGCCCATTTCCCAATTCGACTATGCAAAATAGGCTTGGACAACATATGCTTAATAACATCAAAATGCGACGAAACATAAACATCAACTGGTTTAATATATTGCTTTAATTTCATACATGAGAAGTACAAGCATAGGCACAGATTTTCAATCATAGTGTACCTAGTTTCAGCATCTATCAATATCCCACTAAGGTAATAAATGGGTCTTTTGACACCACTACTATCCTCTTGTGCCAACATACTGCCTATGGTCGTATCCGACGCGACAATGTACAACTTCATGCTTTTATTTATACTAGGTGGTAATAGGGTTGAAGGCTTTGTAAGGTACTCCTTAATTGCGTCGAAAGCCTCCTACTGCTCCTGTTCCCAACGGAATTCACTTTCCTTCTTGATCTTGAGCAATGGTGAAAACACTTTCGTCTTGCCACTTAGGTTCGAGATGAACCTCCTCAAGAAATTTATCTTCCCCAACAAAGACTGGAGCTGTTTCTTTGTCGTCGGAGACTTGAGATCCAAGATTGCCTTCGTTTTGTTCTGGTTGATCTCGATGCCTCTCTTGTAATACCCCGTATTATCTAAATGCTCAATTGGATATCAGATGAGATCAGATAAATATCTATGTGCTTTATCTTTGATTAATTGGAATAGCGGAGTATCCTAAGTGCTCTAAGTATAGTCAATTGGGATCAATAGAGCAACTTGAGAACTCTAAAGAGATCAATTATTTTATTAAAGAGACGGATTAATATTTATTAGTTCAAGAAAGTATTTTTAAGGTAACACTAATAATTGATCAATTGGCGTTAGAAGACAAGATATCAATTAGAGATAGTTACCCTATTGGATTTATATAATATAATATAAGTATTATATATATATTTATATGAGAAAGAGAAAGAGGAAGTGGGTGAGAAAAAGAAGAAAAACGTGGAAAAGAGAAAGGAAGAGAAGAAAGAGAGGAAAAAGAGAGGAAGAAGAAGAAACCATGGAAGAAGAAGAAAAACTTATGGATCATCTTCAAGATTCATCATCTTCTTCAACCTCCTCTTCGATTACTAGGTGAGTTCCATTAGTTAGAAACTTTGGGGTAGAAATTGGTGGAAAATAAATTGGGGTTTTAATGTTTGATGTGAAATAACATGCTATATGTGTTAAATTGATGAAATGCATGTCTAAATGTGTTAATCTATGTGTAATTGAGTTATTGGATGCATTAGGATCATATGGGTTGAGGTATTTGGCCATTTTTAGGTCCCAAACACGTTTTGGAGAAATTCTGGTTCGTCCAGATTCGCCAGGTGAGTAGGTGGCGAGTCTATTTCGCCAGGGATTCGCCAGGCGAGTAGGTCGCGAGTCTGATTTGCCAGGGATTCGCCAGGCGAATTTGCTTGGGACAGCAAAACATTATTTTTCGTATTTTCGCCATAACTCTTGATCCGTAACTCCGATTGACGCACGGTCGGAAGCGTTGGGAAGATAATTTTATGCTCTTTGTGATAGTGAGGTAGAACCATGGCTATATGCTATGAATTGATAAGATAAATATAGAAATGTAGTGTATGTACTTTTGTTTCCACCGAAACATAAGGATCGGGAATCCGATTGATACGAGTCCAAAGCCATTGGAAAGATAGTTCCATAGGGTAGTGAATGGTGTGTTAGACCATGAGTTAACCAAGGATGCTTGGTAGAGGGTGTTAGTTGTATGCCTTTAAATGTGTGTGAACTACGATATTGATTATGTTTAACATATTATGCTTATATGTTGATTGTGGCTTGACTAATGGCTTGATGTGATCACTTGTTATGTCTCCCTTGTATATGTGTGAATATAATGCATTATGTTGATAAATGTTCTGATGTGATGATTGCCGTGCTTATTCCCGTTCGTTCCGGTTGAACGTTCGGATGTGATATGATGTGATATGACGTGATATGATGTGATATGATGTGATTGTGATGTATGCTTGAATCGGAGTAGGCCTAAGCTACTAGGTGGTGTTTCACCTGAGTTCCGGACTTGGTCCGATGAATACCGGACTTGTTCCGAAGAATACCGTTGCGATGAGCTTGTGGGGGTCTTATAGGGCGTTTACCCACTTGCCGTTAACTCATCTGCGTGCTCGGTATACACCTTAGCTACCGTTGCGATGTGCTTGTGAGGGTCCACTAGGACGTATTCCTCACTTGCCGTTAACACATCGGCGTGATCGGTATGGTGGGGTTGTGATGCCATGACGGCAATATCGCTCTGTTACTCACCTCTAGTGGTGTCATGTAGGCAATACCACTAGGCTTTCTCCCGGTGGGCTTGTGCAGTCAGGTAGGCGTTCTTGCACTTGCCGATACACACATGCGTATTGATGATGGATGGATGGGCTCCGCGGCCACTTAGGCGTGTATCACTTCGGACTCATCTGACTCATCGTGCTGTGTGCTTGTGCTAGTCTCTTGACGTAGGCACTTGGTTACTCATCGAGGGTGTGTTATATTGTGGCCTATGTAGACAGGTTGATACTACTTCTGGATTCCTCGTACATGAGTACGGGTCTGCATGTTTGGTTGTTTGTGTACTTGTTGTTATTTCATTGGTGAGTCAAGGGACTACCAATGAGGATATTACCCATTGTTGTGTATTTTCCCCAGACCGCGAGTAAAACCCCGGATCCACGGTGGATCCGTTTGATTGTATGTACCCTGTAGAGCCGAGGGAACCCACAGGATAGGGGAACTCACTGAGATTATTATCTCACCCCAATATTGTTGTTATTTTCAGGTGTTATTTGCAGGTTTGATTTACAAGTGGAGCTGTGCTTGGATGTTTCAAGAGAAGCTTAGTTAAGCTTAGTCCGCTGTGTATTATTTTCTTGTACAATGAGGAATATTGTACCTTATTCTTAGATTTTATTATTTTGGCTAGTTTCCATGACTTGTGCCATGTGTTGTATTTATGTTTTAGAAATGGTCAAGTATGTGAATTATGCCATTAGGCACTTATGATTGTGTCAGTACCGAATATAACACTTGTATGGTATTATTCTAGATAAATATTATACAGGGCGTTACATCTCTTGTGGACTACGAATCCCAGAAAGTCCCCTGCATGAACACCAAAAACACATTTTAGTGGATTCATTTTTAATCCATATTTTCTCATTCTCTCAAACGAGCGTCGAAGGTGGTCGAGATGACCATCCTCTGATGACGATTTTATGACTATGTCATCAATGTATACCTGCCTAAAATTCTCAATAAAGTCATGAAATATAACATTCATAGCCCTTTGATAGGTTGCCCTAGCATTTTTCAGCCCAAAAGGCATCACAATCCATTCGTATGTCCCCAAAGCAACAGGGCATCGAAACGCAGTTTTGGGGACATCCTCTTCGGCTATGAGGATTTGATTGTAAACGGAATAGCCGTCGAGCATGCTTAAATATTCGAATCCCGCGGCTGAGTCGACCAGCATCTCTGCCACAGGCATCGAATATTCGTCTTTAGGGGTAGCGTTGTTCAAATCCCTAAAGTCGATGCAAACTCGAAGGGTTCCATTTTTTTTAATAACAGGTACTATGTTTGCTATCCATTCGACATACCTTGCAGTTCTGATGAACCGACTTTTGAGCAGTCTTTCAATTTCCTGCTTGATCCTCGATGTGACTTCTGGGGTGAAGCGTCGAGGTTGTTGCTTTACTGGCCTCTTACCTGGCTGGATTGGAAGTCGATGCTCCACTACGCTCCGACTCAAGCCAGGCATTTCGCCATAATCCCAGGCAAAGCAATCCTTGTACTCTTTTAATACTTTAACCAGCTTGGCCATCATTTCTGGCCCCACTTTGGCACTCACATATGTGGGTCTTTTGGTTGTCCTATTCCCTAAGTCAACCTCCTCAAGCGGGTCCTGCACTTGCATTTTCTGCTGCTCATGATTTGGGTCTTTCTCAAACCCTAAAGGCTCATCGTCATAAATACAATCAAGCCTCCGGCTTTCTAAAGCTTCTTCTTGGCCTTGTTGGCCACTTGTTTGTGTATCACAGTCGGTTCCCTTACCTATTTGTGGAGATTTGTCTTTTTCAAGTGCCGACATCCTTCTGTTTTCAGCCAAATAGGCCGAAATTCGAGTCATGCTTTCTAACTCAGCAGTCATTTTCACCAACTATGGGCCACCCCGTTGGTGGCATTTCCATTGGCTCCATGGCTTCGTCGGCAGCATCCCAGATGAACCCATAATCGGGGTCTAGGTTAAGGACGCGACCCGTGTCGACAGAGGTGTAGGAACCTGACCCGTCATCACAAGGAGCCACATTTGCTAAGTGTTGGTCAAAAGACTTCTTGTTACCCTTGGCTTCGTTGACTTTGTAGTAACTTTGATATGCCTCAATGTTTTCGACGATGTCATCCTTTCTCCAAATGGTCAATCTCTGGTGCATTGTCGACGACACTGCCCCAATTCCATGGATCCACTCCCGTCCTAGCAACAGATTGAAATTTGCTTTTGAATTGATGACCATGAAGAGTGTCAGCCTGTTGGTTGTACCCACTGCCAAGTCCACTTGGACAATCCCCAGGATGTTACTGGTCTTGCCTTCATAATTGGACAAAACCATGTTATGCTGTCGGAGGTCAGCCTCCGTTTTCCAATTTTCTTAAATAGATTATGAGGCATCAGATTCACAGTTGCTCCACCATCCACAAACACCTTGTTGACAGCCACTCCGTCAACTTTCGCCTTTATGAATAACGGCTTCAAGTGGTACATCATCCTAGGGCTAGGACGTTCAAACATAGCCATTTGCTCTTCGACCACACCACTATTCATCACATAATAACATAGCGGCCTGTCATCCGCATTTTCACTAGGAACAAAATCTTCTTCTGCTTCAGAGATCTCAGACACCACGTCATACTCAGCTGGTAGGACCGACATGATGCCACAATTCAGCACAAAATCTTTGCCATAGGTGTCGTCGTTGGTGTCGTCGTACATGTCCTCGTCAAAATCTCCCTCAGGTGATGGATCATACTCGTCATCCGACTGAGGAGAATATTTTGGCTCCTCTTCATCCGACTGAGGAGTATACTCCGGTTCTTTTTTGTTTTCCACCAGCGAAGTACATTGTGAGCTCTGGGTCGACACCGCCCATTTCTCTCCTGATGTGTCTACGGTTACCGCCATTGTCTAGTTTGTCACCACTCTGTCTTTTTCTACCCATTTTCCTTTTGGGTGTTGGCGTTTTTGTCCAGACGTTCCGACAGGCTTCACTTGTGAAGTTGCAGCTTCTCTCTCAGCCTTCTTATTGCGCTGATAGCGCCTTCACTGGGTCCTAGTCATGGGGTTTTTTCCCTTGTAATTAGGGGACACCCTATATCCTGTTGGTTCGACTCTTTTGTCGGCGACATTCGCCTCTTTCTCCAAATCTAGAGCCTTCCATTTTGGTCTTTTACTTCCTTTCTGGCTGACTGGTGCCATCCATCTTTCCTGTGGGGTGTCTGACGGAGGCACAAAAGTTTTGGGTCGTGCCTCTTGGAACAACTTTCTGTATTCCTCGTTTCGACGAGGAGCCCCAGCTTTGTCAAACACAAACCTTGGGACAGGCGGCTTGTTTTCTGACAGCACTTCTCTCTTGCTTGCCTCATACCTCTCAACAGCTTTCTCGTCGAACACAGCGTTGCACCTAGGGCATAATGCGGCCTTCGACCCGCTTATCCTACACTTCTCCTAGAAATCTTCCAAACTTTCGCCAGCCTAGGGATACACTGCTTCGAGTTTGTCCTCAGCTTTCTTGTCGGAACCTTCAGTAGTTTCGACCATCATGCACTCCACCACCTCAGCCATTGGTTGTTTATCAAGACCTTCAGTAGCCTCGACCATCATACATTCGTACACTTCTGAGTACAAAGCTTCTTAGACCTTCAGAGGGTCGGTGTCAACCTGCATCTTCGACTTCTCGCCAAATTGGAGTTGACCCTCCTTCAAAGCCTTCTGCTCCAAATCCCTGAAAAGAACACATTGAGCTGTTTTATGACCAAGAAAATTATGAAATTTACAAAACCCCCTCTTTTTCTTTTGTTCTAGAGGGGGGTCTTTTAAACCAGGCGGAATAATTATTTGACCATCTTTAACCATTAACTCGAATATTTCATCACATTTGGAAACATCAAAAGTGTAAGTTTTAGCGACGTATTTATCTGTTTTTCCGTTTTTGGCGGGATTTTTCCCGTTTGATGGTTTCAACAATTTGCATGTGTAGGGAGGCCCTGGCTTAAGTTCAGCCACGTGGATCTCACTTTCATCGACAAATTCTTCATCAGCGGACGAATATTCGTCAGCAGCCACATAGGACACTTTTTCATTTTTACGATATCTATTAGACTGGGTTTTCTCAGCTTTTAATCGTTCAACCTGGCAAACCCGGTCAGCCAGCTGCGCCATATCTCTAAGATATTGCATGTCTAACTTCTTTCTGCTCGAATAATCTAGACCACCAGCGGCCATTTCGACTAATTCGTGCTCAGAGACTTGAGTAAAGCACCGTGCTTTCAAAAGTCTAAACTTGTTCAAGTACTGGTCTACTGACTCTGTGGCTTTGCGTTTGACGCTTGCCAACTCTTTCAGACTTATTTTCGAATGTCCCATATAAAATTGTTCGTGAAACAGTCTCTCCAATTGTGCCCACGTATGGATGGATTGAGGGGGCAACGTGGTGAACCACGTAAACACATTTTTTGTGAGGGAACTTAGGAAATATTTCATTTTTAAGTCCTCATTATTTGCTATGTCGCCTGCTTCAGTTTGATACCTAGTGACGTGTTTGACAGTGGACTCCTCAGTCTCACCAGCGAACTTGGTGAACTTTGGCACCTTCCAACCCCTGGGTAACTCTGTTTGTAATACAAAATCTGGTAATGGGGGCGTGTACGTTGGCCGTCGAAGGCCTGGGTTTGCCCCATTACGAACCATGATACGTTCAACTACGGCCTCCAAGTTATGTTCCCCAGCCAGGGCGTCCTGTCGAACCTGTTGGACGACAAAGTCCGGATCTTGGTTCCTATGTACGATCACGGGAGGCCTTTGGACCCTCCTAGGAATCTCTTCGAACTCACGGGGCTGTTCAATAGTTTCGTCGAAGACCTCATCCTGACGAATGAGCGTCTCCAGTCGAGGCGGTGGGGTCTGTCGACCCTGAGCCCTAGGGGCGCCTAGAAAGTCACCTATACGTGTCATTTGAGTTGCCAGTTGTTGGTAACTCTGCGTTGACTCTTGTATCAGTGGCCTCAATATTGTACCCATCTGTTGAGTCAACATATGGACCATCTCATGATTATTCTCATCCATCTGTTGCCTCATGACCGCGACGGAACTAGAGGTAAATGTTGGTATGGATTGAGAGAAAAAACAGGGGATCAGACCATCGGGTTCGACAGATGTCCTGCCCCCTGATAAGGCGAAAACACTGGGGACGAACTTTCCCCAAACAAAGGGCCGGTAGAGTGTAAACTCGACATGAACTCTGTCGACATCCCATAGGGTCGAGATATAGGCATGGTGATACTAGGCATATACTGCCCCGTAGTCCCTGCCGTTGTTGGCTTCGGGTCCTGTCGACGTGACGTCGCGGTTAGTCCACTAGGGGTAGTCGACACCGCTGACACGGTACTAGAACCAACATCAGTTGTTTGTGTCACGACCGTAGTTTTAGTCGAAGACGGTTCGTCGTTCGAACGTGGTATTACCATCTTACCACTACGCAAAAATATACAATTAATTCAGATGGGTCCCACCGGGTGTGCCAATTTGTTCGCCGGCGCGAACAACCGCTGGGCTTCCGTCGCAGGTTTACTCGCGGGATCGGCCACACAAATCCTAGAACAAGGAATTGGAAGCGTACGTCTGTGTTGTCTTTCGGTTTCTTTACTTTTTGATAAAAGTTATAAAGTTTGAATGATCAACCAAGTTTGGAACAAAGCAAAAAATTAAAAGGAAGGAAAGGCAAAACAGAAAGCAAAAAAGGGCAATAACTTAAATTCTGAAAGTAAATTGCATTAGGTAAAGTTGGACACAATTGTACATTTTCGCGGGATTGAACTCGTTTCTCTCTAAGCTTGGTACTTTGAGTGTTTTCCCTTTACAATGTGAAAAAATGCGACCCCTAAAAATGGAAAATACAATGCTTTATATAGGCCTAGAAAATAACTGTTTGCCTGCCCAGACGTCCTTTGGAGCTGACGCGTGGCACCCCACTCTCTTTTCAACTTCCCATATTCTTGGAACATTCAAACTTTTCTCGCCCAAACACTTATCTTTGAATTTGGGACTTGTCCTTCGCCTCACTTCCCTTCAACGTCGTGGCTTGTCGCCACCTCTCTGACGCATCTTTCTGTTTTGTGTCGGATCGACACCTTGAAGCCCTTGGTGTCGACGTGCCATTGAATTCCTTCTTGTTTTTTCACCTTTGGTCGAAATCACCTGTCAACACACCGCGACATAAAGGATACAAATCGCCTAAGAGAATTAAAATTAATTATAACATTTTAGATTTAATTTTGATATGTGTTTATGATTAACTAGATTGAACCATCTATAAGGTAAATATTGAATATGATAAGTTTATGATCATGATTGTTTTGAGTATAGTAATTTGTTAATTATGTTTATTGTTGTTTTATATGCTTCTTATATTAAGAAAATGGTGTTGTGTGTCTATTGAAAAAAAAGTGGAACACTAAATCATATTGTTTGTTATTAAATGGCTTAATAGAAAATGGTGAGTAGTTTAAAATGTTTGTATGATAAATAAAGTAATTCAATTACTCTATTGTCATGGTTTTGTGATATTTGGTTAAGCTATAAAAAATAAATAAAAGGCATAGTTATTTGTGTGTTTGAATATTCAGAATTATTAAAGTAGAAATATCTTGCAATTATTTGACGAAATGATTGATAATGATATGATGGTGAAGACATTATTTAGGGATGTGATTGTTGAAGAGATAAATCAGAAAGAAAAAAAATATTATTTTCAGAAGAATTCCATTCGAGATTTATGTCGTCTCCACAAGGATCAGTTCAAGGGAAAGAATGTCGTTCGACAATCTCCACGTATTTAAGCTTGGGTTTAAAATGGTTCTCCAAGGGTAACATGCGGAAATTAAAAGCATAAAAGCAAATAAATAAACACATTCTTTAGAAAGGAGAAACTCATCAGGAGTTGCATTTCCTTATACCCATCATGTACGAGAAAAAACTTATTGATCAAATGTACTCACCCTAATACTCGTCAAAACTCCCACGTAACGCTCATAAACGGAGGTTATGTTTAACGCAAAGTCTGAGAGATCAACCACATTCTTTCGAAGGTGATATCTCACGCAACAAAACATCACGGAGCATTAAGCCTTGACACACACACACACACACGTGAATATTTAGACCATTTCCCATAGCCAATAGTTCATCATAGGTCGAGTTTGAAAAGTATATCTCTACAGCGATCCAAACCCATTAAGATATATATTAAATAAAAGATAACATCGATTAAGATTTGTAAAAGGGATTTTATACAAAGATCCATAGATGAACATACAATCTAAGTAAACATACATACAACAACCCCAACACAATGAAAAATACAAAGAGAAGAAGTAAGAAGAACAAATTTCTTACAATTTGTCATCTCCGATTGAACTTCTCACGGTTTGTCATCTCCGATTGAAGTATGATTTGGCTCCGAATCATCTAGATGAATAATCCATGTGTTGTTTCTAAGCTAAAACTATTAAAGAATATGGTTTTGATCAATTGGGTCCAAAGGTTCCCAAAAGATAACCTAAAAAATCTAAGAAGTAAAGTATATATACAAGTTTGAAACTGCTATGTTCGCACTGCGAACTCCTTATTCGCACTGCGAACTCTGTTTTATTGTACGTGGTCTGGAAGGAAATGTACTCAAAACGCCTTATAACAAATATCTTAGCTCGCACTGCGAGCTTCCTCACCCAACCTTTGCAATGCGAACTTTGCCTCAAAAATCTACTGCATAAATAGTGTTTTCCTACGCTTCCTCTTTGCTTTGTGTTCACATTGCGAACACGACAGCATGGGGAAAAATTATTTCTTGCTTTCATCACAACTTGAGCACCGTAACTAAAAATTACACACGGTCAGAAGCACCAGAAAGCTTATTCAATGCTCTATAAGCCAATTACAAAATATCATTGTTTGTACGCCTTCAAAAATGAGAGAAAAACTATCAAACTCATGATATGTACATGATTACGCATATTATACACTATAACATAAATTATACAAAATATACACAAAAGTTGAGGTTTATTGGAATAAAACAAATGAACTAAGCTGATAAGTACCAATTATTCACACTCAAGTTCACTACAATTTAACACTTATCAAACTCTCCCCAACTTAAACTTGTTTGTCCTCAAACAAGAACCAATTAACTCAAAGAAACAAAAGCAATTATCAAGAATTCATGTTCAACAAGTTTTTTTTACAAATGGAAACAAACGTATGGTACAAATATCAAAAGTACATGTAAAGTAATGCTTACCACTAAACAACAATAACAACATGACAATGAAGTAAAGTCCAAGTACAAAACACATGTCATGACCCATCTCTTATAAGTCTACCAACTTGCCACCACTAGTTCAGCGGGGCTCTCATAACAATCCTCATTTGAGGAAAATGCAATCTAAAATAAACTCCCATTGCTCCCTCCTTTTTGGAAAATCCTTCTTTAAGTGTCTTATTTAATAACAAGTGAAATATTTTTTTTACTTCGATTTATCAAAGCTCATGGACTTAGACTTAGACTTGGATTTCTTCTCCTTTTGGTTTCTGCTGCTCTCACTCACGCCTCTTGAAATACTCAAGTCTTCTCCACTAATGTCAAACTTCAACTCTTTCATCTTGGTTAACTCCTTGACTCTTATAGTTGATTATACATTTATAAGGTGATACTTCTTTCCTTATCATAAACAAAGACATCTTTGAAATGCTCAAAATATATGGATAATGAGTTCAACAAGAGTAGAGTCTTATCCTCATCATCAAGTTTCACTTTAATATTTTACAAGTCATCAATGATCTTGTTTAATTCAATCAATTGCTCCATGATAGATTTATTCTCCACCATTTGAAATGATTAGAGTTGTTGTTTCATACCTAACCTGTGAGCTAAAGACTTGGTCAAACACAATGAATTAAGCTTGACCCATATCTCCACCTTAGTATTCTCCCTTGCGACTTCCTTCTGGACTTTATCTCTGAGGCACAAGATAATAACACTCATGGTCGTATCCACCATCTCGATAATCTCTGCTTGTGTTAGTCCTACAGACATCAATGCCTCACCGTTCAATATTTTTATACATTTTTTTCGAATTAAGATTTCTTACATCTTCACTTTTGGTGCAACTTGTTAAGAAATTGAAACGTTCAAACACACCAAAAGAGCAATATTATGAAAACTAAAATAAATGGCCTCAATCAAAATTAATCACTCAAATAGTGTAAGTAAAACTACAAGAAGAACAAAATAATAAAAGATGAGTACATACATAATTTGTGTGTCTAGTTTGATCAATTCAATTTACTCAGGAGGAAAAGGGAGATTTCTGATCCATTATACTTGAAAAGTTGTTTGAAGAGATTACAAAATGTGTTAAGAAATCCTAATTAATTTTCACACAAATCCAAGGTGTTTAGAAGTGTTTCATAATCACCTTAGATACCTTCAAAGGTTTTCAAATTCTTGAAAAAATAAATCCCAAA
Source organism: Lathyrus tuberosus (assembly GCA_022829125.1). Classification (NCBI taxonomy): domain Eukaryota; kingdom Viridiplantae; phylum Streptophyta; class Magnoliopsida; order Fabales; family Fabaceae; genus Lathyrus; species Lathyrus tuberosus. The sequence continues at coordinate 3,303,631 of JALAZF010000435.1, forward strand.
AATATCTCTTTTTGTCTCTCTTAGTTTCTCTCTCTTAAAAAATCCTCAATGTTACTTGTAATAAAAAAAAGGGACTTAAAAACACCTATTATAGGCATCAGATAAAACACATTGTGTTTCTATAAAAATCACAGAATGCATTGCGTCTCCACTAGACACACTTCATTTTTGTAAGGCAAAACCCACTTTGTGTATGCACAAACTGTAGGATGCACTGCGTCTCCCCTAAACATGCTTCATTACTGTCAAACACATGGCATTATCACAAAAAAATTCTTGATTTTGAAGTCAACACCGTAATTATAAAGATCACTAACTATACATTTTGTTCTACAAAGAACAAACAAAACATCTAAAACATCTAAAACCTGTAACCTTGTCATTCTCCACATGAAAATCTATGGCTTGAATCTCAACATAATTTTTAATTTGTGTATGTATGACTTGTTTTTCAAATACTAGACACTCTCATATTTGTGTTACCTTTGTTGTTTCAACGCATACAAGTTTAGGATGGTAATTACTAAAAACGAATATTTTCATAATGTTTTTTCAACCATAGAAAACACACTAGTAAATAGTTACACGATACTTTTAAATAAAATATAAGATTCATAACTCAATACTTTCAACTTTTTTATTCAATTTAATTTTTATTTTAGAAAAGTAACTAAAAAGTTGACATAATATTTGGGTTTAATTTGTCTTATAAAATAAAAAATCACATAAGAGGACGAAGGAAAAAAATTACAAATATAAAAAAGCAAAGAAATATAAAGAAAACAAAATTGAGAAATTCTGATTTTTTATTCTTTTTGATATTGTAATCTTGACCTTGCAAGTCCATATCCACTTTGTGATATTCAAGTTTGGACGAACTTCCAAATGTATCTGATAATAAGAAAAGAATTAAACTAGTTTAATAATTATTAACAAACAAAAAAAATACGAAAATTAATGTAAAATAAAATAAAATAAAATTTAAAATGAATGGATAAGAACTAACCCTCATGAACAAAGTCATTTAATCCAAGCAATGGTGAGTCATATTCATCTGTTTTTTTAGGTAAAGGAAGAACAGGGGTTCCCTTAATCTTTGAAGATTCCAAGGGCACAACCCACCAAGGACAAACCCTTTCAAGATGTGTAAAGGTATTTGGAATAGAATCCCATTGAATCTAAGAGGAAATGTAAGAAAATTTATTTAAATTAATAAAATAAAATAAAATAAAAAATGTATTAATTACAAGTCAAAGTTAATAATTATAAAAGATATAATAAGATATTTGATTTTACCTTAAGAGATCTCCAATCAGAAGCATGCCAATTAATAGGATCAATATCTTCATTACCAACTATTGTACCATATCTAATTACTCAAACAAACAAACAAAAAAAAAAGACAAAAGAAAACTAGTTAATACAAATAGTTTCTTATATTCAATAATTATCATGAGTTTTTGTAAAACAAAACAAAAAAAAAATGCTATGAGTATCATAAAAAGTGTATTCCCAAACTTATCATAAAATAAATAAATATTATGATCACCTTTTTGCACATTCTTCAACTTGAGACAACATGTGTACCCTTGTTCCAGTTGAGTAATCTTTTTCAATTGACTCAACATAAGTTTTCAGAGGAATCATAAATTCAAAGGGAGTAATCCTACAAAAGATGTATATCATTATATGATTATTTTCATTTCGAATGATAAAAATCGTTAATAATTACTCACCAAGGATAATATTGGACATGGAACAAAGTTCCTGCAGAAACAGCATGATGAGCAGGAGCCAATTGTGAAAACTTCATGTTTAGACTAGATTGCTGAGACCATGTTGTGCAACATATATTGTTATGTTGTTTCATATCTCGACGAATCCCAATACCAAATTCACCATTCTCACCACTACAGTAACATAAGTATTTTCCAAATTATGGCTAATGGAATATCAAGAAAGTAAATATGAAGAATGGAGATAAAAAGACAACCTGACAAAAATACATGAATCTCCAGGAGCAAGATTTTTTGAGTTTACGAATGTGCTCCAACCATTAGTGAGCATGTGTTCTTTCTTATTACCTGCATTTCATGTTAAAATTTAAATAACTCATAAATAAGAAAATAACTCATTCTTTCAATACAAAATTTTAATTATTACTATAACTATATGGATATTGTGGTAGTTTGGACGGCTACTTTATGGATATTGTGGTATCGTAGGAATAGATTAATATTTGATAACAAGGCTGTTCCGGTTATCGACTTGTTAAATTCCATCAAATTTTTTAGTTGGAGATTGTTAGCCTCCTTTGTGGTCTCTTTTAAATACCCATTCTATGAATGGTTTGTTGTTCCTATGGCATGTATTAATAAGGGATAGTGTTGTTCTTTGTATTGGGTTGCTGCACCCCTTGTGCAGCTGTTTGGTGTTATTGGAATCATTGCTTTTTGAAAAAAAATATTATTACTATAACTATGATGCTTAGACTAACCAAAATAGTCATACTCATTTATATTAACAATGAAGACAATAATAACTTTTGAAATAAAATAATTTGAATTTACTGCAATAAATATGTCGAAAAATCCACTCATTTCCATGCAAGTCCTTCGCCACTAGATCATGCATTGGTAGTTCAAGGGTCATATCCTATAAAAAAAGACATGACACAAAGCAAATTCTTACAATAAATAAACAACAAATTCTTGATGAAAAGTTAAAGACAAGCATATCACAAAAACAAACCAGTGGGGGGAAACATCTCTCAGCATGTTCCTTTGGAATATAAATTCCATTGAGTGTACTTATTTCCGTTGAAGTGAGAATCTTACTGAAAGAGTATAATTCACTAGGACTCTGAATTTCATGATTATCCTCTATGATAATTTCTTGTTGCTGCAATCAACCAAAGGAATAACGAAAATTATATAAAAGAAAAAATACATTTAAGAGTTAAAAACTATTTTATCTCATATTAGAAATAGCTAACCTCTGGCAATGGGAATAATGTAACTAGAGCAAAAATTTCATCTGTGTCAACTTTTGCCTATAATACCAAATAAGTATACACTTTTTAGAATATGAATTCAGTATTTTTAGTTAATTAAGTAAATAGTTTTATAGCAAGACGACAATACCTTTAACTGAACATCCATAACTATGCATAAAATTTTAGGGGACAAATGATAGTTAGACATTTCCATATGATGATCTTGTTGATGTTGAAATATTACCACCTATTCCAGATTTCCGAACCAAATAGATTAGACTACTGATTAAACTAACTTAACAAAACTAAAAAATAATAAAAAACTTTTAAAAATAATAAGTGGTTATAATTTAATTAATTATTCATGATTATTCACAGTAAAAAAAATCATATTTATTTTATAAAATAAATTATTCAAGTATGTGACAATATAATATTATTATAATAATGGCTTAAATAGTGTTTTCGTCCCTGCAAGTTAGCGAATTTTTGGTTTTCGTCCCTGTAATTTTTTTTTGTTGGTTTTAGTCCCTATATCTTACTTTTTGCTTGCTGTTTAGTCCCTAAAGCTAAAATCCACAGGAAAATCTGAAGGTTTCCTGCGGATTTTCCTACAGATTTTCCTGCGGATTTTGATTTTAAGGACTAAAACGAACGCGAATGTGAAATATAGGGACTAAAACAAAAAAAAATAATTACAGGGACGAAAACCAAAAACACGCTAACTTACAGGGACGAAAACACTATTTAAGCCTATAATAATTTATATAAAAATTAAATTTCTTTATATAGAAAAGAATAAAAATAAATAAATGTTGACTACAGATTTATAAAAATTAATGGTGAAAAAATTATAAAATAAAATATTTTTTTGATGTTTTTCTAACACTAACTCCTAAATAAGAGGATATATATCATTTATGACCTAAAATAATTGTTTAAATAATTTTATTATAAGGCATATTTAATAAATACATCATATTTTGAAAAAAAAATTAGTATATTACATATAAATTGAGATAAATTTTATATAGAAAAATCCTGCAAAGTATATATATATATATATATATATATATATATATATATATATATATATATATATATATATATATATATATATATATATAATGGGTTATGCTAATGCACACCCATGTAGGTGTGCATTAGCAACATACACCTTAGTGTATTTTTGTGTGAGACCCACCAATTTTGAGTGGGACCCACATTAGAGATAATGGTTATGTGAATGATGCAAAATAGGAAGACAAAAAATGTAATTAAACCTAAATAGAAGAGTATTAAAATAAAAATAAAATTATTAAATATTAAAAAATCAATAAATTGAAAACTTTTGTCATCCAAAAATTGAGAAAAGTTTGACGAAAACTTTTTCTTAAACTACAATTCAAAATATTTGCGATTAATTTATTGTAAATCCATTTTAAAATTTACCATATATATATATATATATATATATATTCTCTCCTCCATTCTTAAAATAAATGATGGAGGAGACAGGAAAAAAAGCTGACACATAATCTCCACCATTTATTTTAAAATCTAATGGTTCAGATTTATTCTCTCACACACACACGTGTGTGTATATATATATATATATATATATATATATATATATATATATATATATATATATTGCTAGAACTATACAAACACAAATTAGATTATTTATGATAATTAAAAAAAAATTTATCATGTTAATACAACTCAGTTGGTGTATAAATATCTGACTATAGAAGAGTGTGTTTGAATTCGTGTTAATACAACTCAGTTGGTGTATAAATATTAAACAAAAAATTGCTTATGTATTTCTGTCTTTTAACTTATAATAATGATATGAAAGTTATTAGAGAATTAACATATTTGTGATACGATAAATATAAAATAACTCCATATTTTACTAAAATAAATTACAAAAAATAATTTAAAGGTTTAGAATATAAAAAATGTGAAAGAATACAGAACCTGTTCTAAGTGTCCTTGAGGGAAGTAGAAAACCTTCTGCCCAATTTTGGGGACGTATCCAGATCCAGAACATGCATGCCAAATTTGAGCACAAAAAATATTTTCCACATCTATAAAAACAAATTAAAAATATATATATATTAAAAAGCGAAAAATGATGGTGAAAAAACAAAGACAAACACAAGATATAGATTTTTAAAATAAAAATAATGAAAATGAAGTTAAAACAATTACCCAAGACTAAACCAGACGCATCATCTCTGCTTGTATAACTCATCCCTCTTCTTTCTCTTTCAATGGTACGAAATGAAGGCGGAGAAACCAAATCGGTGTATTATAGAGAAAACAAAAAAAATATAATATATAGAAACAAATATACAATAAAAAATGAACCGAAATACAGGAAGATTAGAATAAAAAAGGACAATTAATATTAAATAGTTGCGTGTTTTCTAAATCAGAGAAAAAAACAAAAAAAAAATTGCATAATAAACTCAAGTTTATGTCAATCCACCTTTTTTTTAAATGAGAAAAAGTCCCATTTACCCTCTTTGTGATGAGGCCGGTCATGAGTAACCGTTGAACGAATTGGATTTAAATGTTGTTCATGTTAAAAAAAGTGAAATATAAATTAATTCACAAAGAGAATATATATGAAATTTATCATAATTCTCTTATTCAAAAATGATAGAATTAGTAACGATTTAATTTTAGCTTACTTGATAAAAAATCTTACACTAGTTGTAATAAGAGTAATATTCACTTCAAAAATTAAATACAATTTCTCTTTATAAGGAATATCGCTACACTTAGGATTTTGCTTGGTCACTTTCACCATAACAACACATTCAAATCATCCTATTTAATTGGTTCTCTTTGGCCCTTATACTCATTCATCTTCCTTAAATCACCCTACTGTGATTGATGTTGATTATTTACCTACAAACACAATTGTTTAATAGTCACACAACTATGTTAGCTTGCCTTAAACACATTTAGGTAATCTAAAATCGTTTTTCCTAGAGATTCTAAACATTTGTGATACCCATTTAATTTCGTCATTAAAACCATGTTTAAAATGCTTCTGCCTTTTCCATCAAGATACCATAAGTATATTGTCAAGGTTTGACTAGTTGTAAAAATAACTTCATGGTTCAGTTAACAAATCTAAGGGAGGCATCCCTATCACACTACCTATTTTTCATGAGATACTATTAAAACTTTGAAACCCTTTTGGAAAGTGAAGGATTGTTCCACTTGAAAAAATATTATATGAATTATATTTGACCATTTCTTATTACACCCCAAAGGTTTCTTAGGCACCACGCGAATTTCCGTTTTTGCCCCCAGTTCCCGGATATGTACATCCGGACACACCATTTTTTAAAAAAACGTTGATTTGTTCCGGATGTGCATATCAGGAATAATTCCTGATCATCAGGAGAAATAGCAGAACTTTATTGTTTGGAATGTAAAAAGCTACAGAATGAGGGGGGGGGGGGGGGGGGGGGAAGCTCTGGCGCGAAGTTATAAGAAATGGTTCCGGATTTGCACATCAGGAATTATTCCTGATATGCACATCCGGAACAAATCAACGTTTTTAAAAATAATGGTACTTCCGGATGTGCATATCCGGAAGCAGGGGGTAAAAAAGGAATTTTGCGTGGTGCCTAAGAAACTTATGGGGTGTATTAAGAAATGGTCTTATATTTCTTGTCTTTGGAAGAATTATGAAGTGTTTAGACGGTTGACACATAGATTATCAAATTAGATTTATTGTGATCACATTCTTTGATCAAGTGTTTTAGTTTGGAGTAAATTAAGAACACTAAGGCTTAAGGTTGGAAGAGAATTCAAAATCTCCCACAAGAATACTTGAGGACAAAGACTATTTTTACTATTGTTTTGACTAGTAGAAAATTTTGTTTTAGCTTCAGATTATTAGCGTCGGACATGACATTGACGCTACTCCACTACTACAAATAACACTTTTTATGATGAAGCTTTCACCTCAAAATGTTAAAAACGAGAGTATAGTTCATGGTAGCGTCATGCTAACAACATTTTACCTCAGTTATCCATAAAACCGAGAGAATATATCTATAAGGAGCGCTGTTTTATTTTTAATATAACCTATTACTACGGTCTTTTGAAAAAATCGAGAGAATATAAATATTAGGGATGCTTTGAATCCTTGTTACTTCATTTTTGTGTTTTTTTCAATGGTTTAATTAGTCTTTCTCACTTGGCGCCTTTCCATATTCCATTTTTTCTTTGTTAAATTTTGTTTCTTCATTTTTTTCTAAGTTAATCAGTAAAACTCAAAATCTTTGTTATCAATAAAAAAGATTACGCAGTAATACGATTGAAAAGGAAAGGAAAAATTTCATTAAAAATCAGAGAAGCGGGATAACAAATAACGAAAAATAGGACAACAGATAACTATATGGCATATTCAAACTTCTGACTCAACTGAACTTCAATAGTTAATCCTACTCTTTTTACCCTTTTAACTATCCCTAACTGAGAGAAAAATTCAGAAAGAACACTTCCATATGTTATGAGGAAAGTAATTTCCCCGCGAGAGGTCACAATCATTTCCATTAAGAAGTTAAAAATAGTAAAAGGAAGATTAATTTTGACATTGTGGATAAGGAAGTACAAAAAATACTTGTCATCTGAAATAAGCCTTTCTAATTATTTCTTTCTTGGATGGAGATTCGATACTAGAAGTTGATGCCAAACTTTTACAATTGGGATGAGAGTAGCAGGAGTGGTGAGGTTATTGTAGTTGGCATAAATTAGGAGAAGGTGGTTTGAGAAAACATTGTTGAATATATATTGTTCAACACAACTACCTTTCTCTTCACACTTTATTTTTTGAGCAATAAGTGATGGAGTAATGTTGACAGGAAAGCCATATACACTGGACTTTATTCACTTAGCATCCTCACCAAATTTCCTAACAGAGGCATTTAACTAGAACTCTGTTACGAGATTAGTGTATATGGGTCCATGAAGCATGTCAAAGTAACCTTTCAACTTATGTTTGGAAATAGTTTTTATTAGATCAAAACCTTGGTCTTTCAACTCTTTGAAATAAAAAAAAATCATTGATAACGAACAAAAGATTTGCATCTCTGTTGAAGGTTTTTGTAGACATTTTTTGAATAAAAAGAAAAGACTTGTAAACTAGATTTGAAGAGCCAAAGAGATAGAAATGAAATGAGACTTGAATAGTGTATAAATAAATTAGAAAAGAGGAAGTGAAACAATCAAAGAAGCTTAAACTCCTCTTTGAAAATCCAAAAGATACATTACGTTTTGAATAGGGATGATCATTACTATTCTAGTGATATGATTCCGAGGCGCGATGTTTTATTTTTTTTCAATATAAAAACAACACATTACCTCGATTTTCTCATATAACCGAGGGGAAAACCCATGAACCAACAATCCAAGAACTTTTATTTTTTATTATATTTTTTATTTGTAAATATTCTTTGAAATCAATGAAATGTAAAACAAAATCAAAATTTATTTACCTCGATTTTATATTAAAATGAGGGTTAAAGTATTTTACCTAAATCAAACATAAAAAAAGCATTAGTGATTATGTTGATTAAATATATGGCGTTCATTTCATGGCATATCAACGCTCAAGCCACTACCATTAGTGATCCATGTGAAACATAAAAAATTTCCATTATAAAAGCATATCTCTGAATATGAAGAAGCATGTGAAGCATCATGAAGCGCTTGAAACTATCTACATCCACCTCTTGAAGGTTTGCAAGATCATTTGCCATGAAAAGATCGCTAAGATGGATGCAAGAGCAGAAAATTATTTGGGTTTAAGGTGTGTGTTCTTAAATATTTATTTGAGCAAAAAACATTTATTTGTTTAACCTTTTTTTATGAACCCTTTTTTTTTGTTTCATATCAGAAACAAATCCATGCAAGGTAAGCCATTAAGAATATAGTTGCACCCAACATTTGATCTTGCTCAAATAACAGCAGAAGACACAAAAGATTTATCATGGTTCCTCCCCTAACTGAGAGTACTTCATTCCCCTTGCCTCACAAGATATTTTCATTATAACCACTTTATGACTACAATCGCTTATGCTTCTGCATAAGTCTTTTACACTTGCTTAGACGAACTGTCTGAGACTTCCTTGCTTAGAGCACATGTCTAAGACTTTCCCATGCTCACACCTTCTGACCGAGCCACCTGCTCCAAGACTGAGACTGAGACTTCCCCTTGCTCAAGCTCTCTTGAGACTTCCTGCTCATGCCCCTCAGACGGAAAATTCCCCTTTGCTCAATCAGACTAGCTGAATAAGACTTTCACAGCTCAAGCACTTAAGCAATGAGACTTACGTGGCTTAAGCATCTTAGCTCAAGACTTGTTGCTTGAATCCCAATGAGACAAGACTTCTGCTCAAGCACATAGCAAGATACTTTGATCTAAACTACTAAAGGCTCAGCAGAACAGAGAACAAGGTTTACATGATGCAAGCATCAGAGGAACGGAAAATCACCATAACAAAAACCTAAAGCTCTTAAGATTTCTAAGATATTCAATAGTAAGAAATCTTAATGTCTTTTACAATTGCAAACTAAAATAGAAAAACTGCATATTACATTAGAGTTATTAATTGCTTGATCTTGCTACTCCTTCATTTGAAGAATCCTAGTTAAGATTCAAACTTGAATCTCCAGCCATATTTATAACCTTTGAAGAAACTAGCCGTTAAGGAAGTGACTTGATCAAGTGTCTTTAATTTTGCCCCATAGTACAAGAGACGTTGAAGATGGATGCACAGCAGATTTTGAATCCTATGTGTAACACGTTTACCCTTTGAGTATTCAAGAGGTTTTGTATTGATAGAGCCGTTAAGAGCAGACATTCGTAGAGCATGCTAACCTTTCTTGAGCCTTGCAATCCTGTAGACTCTAGCTGACAGACTGATAAGACAATACAAAATACTTTCTGCACTACAGACAATATCCATAACTTTATCACCAACTCTGAATGGTACCAGATGCTGATATACAATTACCAAGTGTAGTAACTCGTCTGAATGTTGAGGCCTTCAGCTCATAGTCTACGCCAAGCCACACTAGCAATTGTTCTTCAGACTCTGCCACCAGAAGCTAGCAATGAAGCAACTCCCAAGTGTGTCTAAGTAAAACAGATTCTGATTATTTATGTACAAGAACCTGCATAAATAAAATACACATCAAATAAACCATTATTCTTTTAATACTTTTGTTATCATCAAAACTAAAAGAGAATATGTCATGAACAAATCTTGTTCTAACAGCTTTCTCTTTTAGAAAAATTAAGTCTGAATTACGATTAATCTTTAGGGTGGACCACCATTGTTAATGATTAATTGAGACTATTTTGTAGTAGATATCCCCTAGGACTAGGGAAACCCTATGAAAACCGAATTGTTCTTGATAAAGTAATGCTTAAATTCATCTGTAATTCACTATGGACATAGGAGTTAATTTGAATGTTTAAAGGTTTTCTCACTAAGGACTTAGGAGTAAACACCCTTAAGAACCGGTAATCAATATTTTGTAATAAGTTATTGCAAGGTCATGTTAGAATTGTTAAAGAATCCAATCATACACTTTCTCTAGCATGTTCACTCTTATCACTTTAAGTCGTTCAACCGCTCTGTTTATTTTTACTTGCTATTTTATTTTCAATTCCTTAAAATAACAATTCCAAACCCCTAGGTCTTTTGTTTAACTTATTTAAAACACGAACTCTATATCGTCAAACAGTCCTTGAGATCGATATTTAGGATTTCCCATTATTACCACGTCGACAGATTAGTACACTTGCTAATTTACTGATCAATGCCCATCTAAGATATGAAAAGATAACAAACTAACTCTAGTATGAAAAAATATAATGGATTCATGGGATACCAAATTAGAATCTGATTAGCAAGAAACATATCTTTACTCCCATAGTTTGTTCAAAATTGTGTGTTCAAACTTGCTCAAATTTTAGGAATATATGAAAGAATCTATATTGAGACCGGTGGAGGAGAAAGTAGTAAAAGCATGGATTGACAACGTCATGCAAATTGGAAATACAACAACAAATAGGGTTGAATTTGCACACAGTAGATTAAAAAGTTATATAGGAGATAATATGATTGATATATGTAAAAATTAGGATTCAATCAATAGCATGATAAAGTAGAGGCATATTAAGATACAAACTTCATTTCATGTGAGCATCATTCTACCAGAACACAAATTCAATGGAAAGGTGTCATAGTCCCAAATAATTGGAAATATTTCTAGGAACACATAACATTCAATTTCATATTAGGAATGTCAAGTGGATGGATGTGGAGTAAATAAATTGAAATGTGCTTTCTTATTAATGAATTGGTATGGATTGTTGTTTGCATGTGCAAGTTACTCCATGATAATCCCATTTGTTTAGACGAAATTCAAATTTAGTGATAAAGGCTCCGACATGACAATAATGGTAAAGAGTTTCAAGAAATTCATCTAGATATATGTATTCTACCAAAATGGAAAGTTGATAAGGTGCGTGTAAATCATATTTTTGTTATGTTATTGGAATAAATTAGTTTGTACAATCTAAAGAATGTCTAATCTAAACGTGTATCAAGCCCATTTGGATTGTAGAATCTGAAATATACAAGTAACATAATAGAACAATTATGTTTATTTGCTCAGAGATCACAACATATGTGTATGCACTACAAAAAATATTTTAATGTTGATGACTATACTATGAAGGTACACATGAAAAAGAAGTTTCGTCAATTTTCTTTCTTGTAAATAACTTCAATATGTTTACCTCCAAAACAAAATGTGCACCAAAGAGGGGCTGTTCTATTCCTAATGATTGTCCCACTAAGCACTCATCATCTTTATATGAGCACGTCAACTCTTTGCATCTAGATACACATGCTTCATAGTCAAAGGTAGGGCCGACCTTGGGCCCGGGCAAGGAGGCCCGCAGCCCAAGGCCTCAAAAAAATAGGGGCCTCAATTTTTTTTATAAATGATAAGTCTGAAATAAATATATAAATATTAGTTATTGAATTTAATTTGCAATGTATGCTAATTAGCATAGTGGTAAAAAAGTTTGTTTTTGACTCGAAGGTCAATGATTTGATTCATGGTACCAACACTTTTACTATTTAAATGTGTTTTTTTACAAAAAAAAAACCTTCCTTTTTATTGAGGCCCATTTTTTAAATTGGACCAATGCCTATAAAGTTTTGAGTACGACCCTAGTCAAAGGAATCAATGCCCAATTATAAATAATGTGTCATACTAATCAGTCATCAAAGCCTCCTCCAGTACAATACAACTTCCCAAACAATTATGAATTTCCTTTGTTTATACAACAATATTTTTGGAAATGTCATTGATGTTGAAGGAGATGGTTGGTGTAGATTCTGTGTTATTTTCAAGCTCCGTGACATGTATGTTAAATCTCATTCCATCATTCGTCTTGATATTATAAGAGATCTAGACATTAATTGTGTAGGTTATCTCCAACTATTTAGGTTAGAGGGATGATTCAACCATTCAAACATGCTCTCATCCCTACAAAAGTTTTCTTAATACTTAAGGATAGATGAATGATTATACTGATTATGAGATTTTTAATTGCTCAAAAATATAAAATTGTGCTAGTTCTACTGAACATATATGTGTTCATAGAAACATATTATTTGTTATGAAGCAGGCCAAAAGAAATTGAGCAGCTTAGTTTCTTTGAATATGTGTGTAACAACCATTTGGTAGAGGTAATATTTTCTATCTTCTATTCATATAATGTGAATCGTTTCTTATGAGTAACTATAATATCCTTCTAGACCGTGACGATACATTGTCCAATTATGGGATATATTGTCAATCAGAAGCATTAGTCTGTGACAATACATATCCTTCTAGAATGGTTAAATTAAATGAACTTAGTTGTACTCAAAGTGATTTCATAATTGAATATAATGTTAAACCTATACAGATTAAAGACATTGAGAAATATGAGGATTATACGAAAGATGAAAACGTGGATAATAGAGTATACCTTAATAGAGATTTATTTAAAATATATACATAATTGGAAATTAATTATATTTTTGAAATAATATTTTAATATATTTATTTACGTTATAGTTGGTTTTGATTTATTTATTCATGTTAATTCCCCCCTCTTCCCCCTCCCCCCCATATTTTCTAATTACTCTCATTTCATATTATAAAAGCAGAGCACCTTCTATTGTTCATATGGATCCTAAAATATGAAACTCCTAATTCGTTGGAGTATGGTTATTCCTGCTAATTTGTAGTTTTAGAAGGTGATCCAATAAAGACCTTTGTTTTTTTACAAATAGAAGGTTGGTTGGGATTTAATGGTGAATTATTGTTAAGATTATCGATACTTCGTGCTCAGGTCCCGGGGGGTGGGGGGTACATGATAACACTCAAACTTCAAGTCACTTACGACCATAAGTTATAGGTATTTAGGGTTACAATAGTGTGAACCAAAATATGGGGCATGCATTAGGTTTATAGGGTTTAAGTCCGAGAACCTTCTCTAAGGGGTAGATGCTCAAAAATATTTCTTTTCCTTGATCCTACATTAAAGATTTCTTCGTGGAACATTTTTGCATTCTTTTCTTATATCTTTTCCCTTGTTGGGCCTTCATGGAGTTAGTGTCAACCTAGTATAGAATAATATCCCCCAAAGTTTGGACTATTATCGCCAAGGTGTGGAATTTAGTTTAGCTTGTTTTCTTACACCTATTTTGGAGTTTACGCTCTTGAAATTGAATTATCTGAGGAAATTTAACTTTCTAGTCCGCTTTGGCCTTTATTGTCTTTTTTGCTTCTTTATTTTCCCTTTGTCAGAATGTGAGGAGACATTCATAGCTTTTTTCGCATTCCCCTTCTACTATGTGGGGCCTAAACACTTGAGAGAGATGGCATATGAGGGGTGTGCCATGATTAGTGCATGGAAACAATAATTGCCATTATGGCTTGATGAAGTAATTCCCAGTAATGTGGATCTCGACTACTAGTGAGTGTACAATCTCGATGATTCTTTTATTTTTGTTTGTTGCATTTCTTCTCCCTCAACTTTTGGTTCCGATATAAAGTGTATAAATAGGAGTAAATCACTTCATTTTATTTGATTTAATTTTTATCTCAAACTCTCTATTGTTCTCAATGGAACTATTTGTTTCTCTCTATAGATGTTTCCTTTTTCATATTATATTCCCTCAGTTTTAAACGCATTCAAACTATATTTCATGCGTATTTTTCTTTGCATTGTTTTTCTACTCGTCTTTCTTTACATTACATTTATTACATTCTGGGTAGTGGTAGTCACCTCCCCTCTTGGGGGTGGTTCTATCATATGTGAGGTGTTATCCCCCTAATGTCTTCCCCATGTCATGGGTGAAACAAACTATTTTAGCTTATTCATTTATTAGGGGGGGGGGGGGGGTCTTATTGACTAATGATGTTATAAAGTCTCACTGTTCAACCCTTTCACACAAAGTGGAAAGGTGGGAACACGAGGTTAGCTTCTTCGAAATCACATTTTCTCAAGACTTTGTTAAGTTTATCTTCTTGCCTCTAGTCATTTTCAAAGGGAGCACAATAAGGTACATGAGGATGAAAAAGAGGTATGGGAGGATGTGAAGGGTGTCGAGGCAAAGCATGTGGAGTCCACTAAATATGTGAACTTCCTATTTAGAAAAGTTAAAGTGTGATAAAGATGCATTTTTTTGTCGCAAACGTTAGAAAATAAGAGGGAGAAGTCGGGGTCAATGGTGAAATAGATGGAAAAAGATAAAGGAAAACTACATTTTTTTTGTGAAGAAATCGACCATGTTGAAATAAACTTCTTTGAGGACATGGATGAATGTGTGCATTTTGTGATAAGACTCATATAATTGAATTGCTCTATATTTATGATCAATGGTGGGTTTTTGACAAGAGAGGGTAGGTTGTAGTCATAGCTCATGTGGTATCATGAAGAAATTATATATTTTACTTTCAAAGTAATTACATCATAAGATTAGAATGAGGCTATGCTAATATCACTTAATAAAGCTCTAAATAAGGTGAATGATTTGAATAAATAGAATTTAGGTTTGGATGATGGGAAGAAGGCTACCTCAAAGGATCTATTAAATTCTGAGGAAGGTGCAAAGAGGGTGAAAGTGAACCTTAAAAAGAAAGAGGAAAATATGATTGCTCTACTCGTGGAGAATGGACTCCTTGAGAAGACCAAAAAATAATTTGTGGATTCCATTCATGTTGTTGGGATGCAATCACTAAATTATTTCTTAGATCAAATATATGTAGTAAACTCCGGGGTTTAATTGGAAACGATCGAAATGGATCATAAGAAGAGAATTATAAAACCCTATGTTCTAAGAAGAGAATTAGTGTACTGTAGGGACAAGTTTTTATTTAAGGGGGGATATAATATCCTATGCTAATCATTAGTCTATTAATGATATGCTAGTGGTCTAATGGGATGTATTAGGAAGCCTTATCTCCAAGATTAGATGAGGATGACATGGCTAGAAATTTGGATCTATTTTCAAGGGATTTATGGACTTTACTTGTAACGCCCATATATACATACATACATCAAAGCAAATATCATACATGAATAATACGTTTGGTACTGAAATATATACAAGTTCCTAGTTAACACATTGCATACATTAAATGCCCTAAGTACAAAGTTCTAAAGTCTACGGCATAACATATACAAGATGTCCCAAAAAACTAAGAACTAGATCAATACAATGATCTCAAAATCTTCACAACGGAAGCCTTGCCACCCAAAAGCTACGATCCGTAAGGGAAGTCAAATAACCTTGTCCTTACCCTTCGCCGAACCTGCAGAACCTGTGATGTAAACAACAACAGTGGGGTGAGATACATCAAATCCCAGTGAGTTCGCTATCCTATAGTCCTCTCGGCTTTACAAGGTCCTATCATCCTAACTCAAGTCAAAGGGGAAGGGAAAAGACTTTGAGTACACACCCGCCATATACGCATTCACACTCGTGAGCCTGTTAACTCACACTAGTACCAAAGTAAGTCCTGAGCCTGTTAACTCAAGAATCTCGTTACTCAATAACCGTACCAAGGCATCCCCTGTTCCCGTCCGCTTCTACGTCTAGAAGACGATTCGAGTCATGGATCCTTGTATTTACTTGGCATACGAATTGGATTCAGGATCATCGGCCTGTTAACCGTGAACCGTCACTTCTCACGGCCTGTTAACCATCACAAGTCTCTACCCAATGCACAGGCTTCAATCGTACTACACGTTGGGAATCAAACCTACCAAGTAATTGTGCATACGTTTCAGAGGAGGTGCTCGAGTCTCATGAAACTACACCGTAAGATAAACTGGTTTATGATTACTAGATGCACGCCTCGGCCTCTCATGCACGAGCGTGGTCACTATGTTATTCCACATTATCCGGAAATGTTTACGGTAATAATTCTCACTCTACCTATTTCATATTTTAACATGCATATTCACTTACAATCATGTTACACAACAATAGGATAAGCCAGATATATCATAATGGCATAGTAGAGTAATATATAACGATTAAAACCTAATTATATCACTTTCGGACTTTCTCGATTATTTAATCGGTAAGTAAAGTCGACATCTTTTACCGTCATCATAAAGGTTATTTCCACAGCTTTTTATTTGATATCAGGAACACTCAAATAGGATAAGCGGATCAAAAGATATAGAATTTACAAGAAAAAGAAATATTGGAAAAGTCCCAGGACCGCCCGGCGAAACCCAAAAATCGCCCGGCGAAACCCCCTTCGCCGCAACTTCGCCCGGCGAAGCAGAGGCGTCCCCAATTCTCCCAAATGACTCAATAGAGTCAGAAACGTGTAAATGCTGCGCCTCTCAAAACCGCCCGGCGAAATCACGAACCGCCCGACGAAATCAGCGAACCGCCCGGCGATTTACACCAGATGCATAAAAATCCGTTGCGTTTTCTCTTGATCCAAAGGGGGAAAATTCATCTTTCTCAATTCAAATCCTCCCCAAACAGCACCAACAAGCATCATAAAGATTCACATGCATAAAATGATCATTCAACATAGATTATACCGATTTTTAACCGTTAACTTTCATTGATTTGTAAAATGGTTCATTTTCTCACAAAATCCACCCTAACTCTAAAAACTCAAGAAATTCTACACTAAAGCATCTATCTAGAACCCACCTGGATTAGAAGTTGAAGATGAAGGAGATGAGATGATTTGATGAAGGATTGATGATGATTTGCTCTTGAAACTTGAATTTCTTCTCTTTTTCCTCTTCTCCACTTTCCTCTCCTTCCTTTTCTTTCTTTCTTCTTTCTTACTTCTCTTACTATCTTTTTCTTTTTATGTGGAAAATGGGAGGAAAAGAAAACATATAGTAACTATCATTAATAAATAATACTACTAAATGTCCAAAAAGTCACTTAAGTCCAAATACTCAAATATCTCAGAGTCAGATAATATTAACTGGATTTACTCTAAGTTCAACAGTTACTCTAATTATCTCTGCAGATAATTTCTCAGATTACACTGGGACTCAGTTGATCACAACTAATATTATCCAGAGTAAAGTAAATTTACGGGGTATTACATCCTCCCCCCCTTAAATAGAAATTCACCGATGAATTTAAATTAATTACCTGAAAAGATGAGGATACAAGTCCCACATCTCTGATTCTAGTTCCCACGTCGCATCCCCTGGATGCGTCTCATCCCACTGAACTTTAGCCAGAGGAATCTCTTTATTTATTAACACCTTAGTTTCTCTTCTGGTGATACGACTCGGTTAAGGCTCAAACGTTAAATCTGCTTCTATCTCAATAGTATATGGTAAAACTGGCTGAAGAGGATCTGGGACAAATTTCCGTAGCTGAGACACATGAAAAACGCCGTGCATCTCCGACAGAGTAGGCGGTAAGGCTAATATGTAGGCTACTTCACCAATTCTTTCCAAAATCTGATATGGTCCCACATATCTCGGACTTAACTTCTGCGACCGAACGGTCCTTTCAATCGCAATCTCGGAGTAACCTTCAAAAACACGTGATCTCCTTCTTCAAACTCTAAAGGCCATCTTCGGTTATCCGCATAACTCTTCTGATGATCCTGTGCTTGCTTAACTTTTTCACGGATCATCCTAACCTTCTCCGTCGTTTCGTGAATAATCTCGGGTCCCAACATCCTATCTTCCCCAACTTCTGCCCAACACAACGGTGTCCTACACTTCCTTCCATACAACGCCTCATAAGGCGCCATACCAATACTTGCATGATAGCTGTTATTATAAGTGAACTCAATCAACAACAAAAGTTCTATCCAATTTCCTCCACTTTCAAGGACACAAGCTCTCAACATGTCTTCCATGGTCTGTATTGTCCGTTCTGTCTGACCATCCGTTTGCGGATGATTCGACGTACTCAAACATAACTTCGTTCCCATTGCTTGTTGAAAAGCTCTCCAAAATCTCGAAGTGAACTTTGGATCTCCATCCGAAACGATAGTAGTAGGAATACCATGCAATCTCACTATCTCTGAAATGAACAACTTTGCGAGATGACCCGCCTTAAAAGTAGTCTTTACGGCTAAGAAATGCGCAGACTTCGTTAACTGATCTACAATTACCCAAATCGAATCATAACCACCTTGAGCACGAGGTAATCCCACCGCGAAGTCCATTGAAATACTATTCCATTTCCACACTGGAATTTCTAAAGGTTGCAACAAGTCACCCGGTCTTTGGTGCTCGATCTTCACTTGTTGACACACCGCACATTCTGACACATACACTGCAATATCTCTTTTCATCCCGGACCACCAATAGTCCCTCTTTAGATCTTGGTACATCTTGGAAGATCCCAAATGTATAGTAAAAGCACCCTTATGTGCTTCTTCCAAAATCCTCCTTTTTAACTCCGTGTTATCCGGAACACAAATCCTTCGGTTGAATACAATAACTCCGTCTGTAGCTCGCACAAAACCCGGTTGCAATAACACTTCTTGTAACTTCTCATATAACCTTTGCTCTTGTTGGATTTCTTCCCGAAGAGTAGAAGAAATATTCAAATTTCCCATAATCACACAATTAGGAGTCCAATTAAATTGAAGATTTAGATCTCTAAACTTTTCCATTAAGGCATACTCTAACATCATCAAGTCGACACTATGCAACACTTTCCTACTCAAAGCATCCGCTACCTTATTCGCTCTACCCGGATGGTATTTTAGCTCTAAATCATAATCTTTCAAATATTCCATCCACCTCCTTTGACGCATGTTCAATTCCTTCTGATCAAAGAGGTACTTTAAGCTCTTGTGGTCACTAAACATTTCAAAACGTACACCATATAAATAGTGACGCCACACCTTCAAGGTAAATACAACTGCCGCCAATTCTAAATCATGCGTTGGATAATTCTCTTCATGGACTTTCAACTGTCTAGAAGCATAAGCCACTACATGTCCATCTTGCATTAACACACCGCCTAATCCCATTTTCGAGGCATCACAATATACTTCATACGACTTGCTAGGATCAGGAATAACCAAAACAGGAGCGATCATTAATCTCTCATTCAAGCTCATAAAACTTTGCTCACAAGCCGAATCCCATTCATACGAATAATCCTTCTGAGTAAGTCTCGTCATCGGTAAAGCCAATTGAGAAAAACCCTTAATAAACCTTCTATAATACCCTGCTAGTCCTAAAAAGCTTCTAACTTCAGACACATTCTTCGGTCTCTCCCAATTTATCACTGCTTCAACTTTCGATGGATCAACTGCTACACCTCCCTGAGATATGACATGTCCAAGGAAATTAACCTCTGACATCCAAAACTCACACTTACTTAGCTTGGCAAAAAGTTACTTCTCTTGTAAGATAGATAAAATAATCCTTAGGTGTTCTCCGTGCTCTTGAGGATCACGAGAATAGATAAGAATGTCATCAATGAAAATCACCACAAATTGGTCAAAGTAAGGTTGAAATATCCGATTCATATAATCCATGAAAACTACCGGAGCATTCGTCACACCGAAAGGCATCACCAAAAATTCATAATGACCATAACGGGTCCTAAATGCAGTTTTTGGTACATCTGAACTCTTCACTCGAATCTGATCATAACCCGGCCGTAAATCAATCTTCGAGAACACACAGGCTCCTTTCAATTGATCTAACAGATCGTCTATCCTTGGCAATGGGTATTTGTTCTTGATGGTGACCTTATTCAACTGACGGTAATCAATACACAACCGCATTCCACCATCCTTTTTCTTTACCAATAACACTGGAGCTCCCCAGGGTGAAACACTTGGTCGAACAAAATGCTTAGCCAACAACTCTTCCAATTGATTCTTTAGTTCTCTTAATTCAAGTGGTGCCATGCGATACGGAGAAACGGATATTGGATCCGTTCCCGGTATCAGGTCAATAGAGAATTCCACTTCCCGCTCCGGAGGAAGAGAAGTGACATCCTCGGGGAAAACTTCAGGAAAGTCACAAACCACCGGAATACTCAAAACTTGGATGTTACTACTCTCCTCCTTAGTAAGAATCAAAAGGACGAATTTTTCCTCCTCAAACAAGAAATTAATCATTCCAACCGTACCTTCTAAAATAGTAGTTAACACATCCTTCGGAGTAGCCTCATCGGACGGAATAATGATCAGCTTTTCCTCACACCCAATAAACACCGAATTAGAGGAAAGCCAATCCATTCCCAAAATAACATCCACTTTCTTAAGCGGTAAACAGATAAGGTCAATATGGAAAACTCTATCATTCACAGACAAAACACAATTTTCACACATCAACGGTGTCTCAACCATCTCATCCATGGCGGTAGTAACCACCATAGGAGGAAACAAAGGAACAGCTTGCAACCCAAGTCGCTTCACACACCGCGTGGACACAAAAGAATGCGTTGCCCCACAATCAAATAAAACAAAACAAGGATGTCCATTTACGAAACACGTACCTGCAATCAAGGAGTTATCACCCTTTGTCTTCCTTGCATCCAAAGTATACACTCGCCCTTCTTTTCTTGTGTCTGATTTTTATTTTGAGGACAAACCCTCGCTAAATGGCCCACCTTATTACACTGATAACACCTTATTCCTTCCAAACTGCACCTCCCACGATGATTCTTACCACAAGTACGGCATACCGGAGGCGCACTAGTCCTGGAATTCTGAACTTGTTTCCCTTTGAAAGATTGTTGTCTCGGTCTAAATTGCTGATTCGATCTGCCACGATCATTTTGATTCACCCTACTTAACTCTTCTTCTGCTTGCACCTTCTTCAAGCTATGCTCCGCCACATAACACTGTCTTAACAATTCGGCATAGCTAGTAAATTCTCTCTGAGACACACTATGTGAAATTTCAGCCCTTAAACCAAACAGAAATTGATCAATCTTCCACCTCTCGTCAGGAGCATACATGGCCTGCCTAGAATAAGCAGCCATAACCTCGAACTATTCTGCATAAGAAGCCACGGTCAAGTTACCTTGTCTCAACTGTTGAAACTCGAACTCCTTCTGAGACCTCAAGGAACTTGGAAAGTATTTCTCCATAAAATTTATCTTAAACTGCTCCCATACCTTCGGTACCTCTTGAATTGTCATTAATGCTGAAGCGCTCTCCCACCACCTCATGACAGGACCCTTTAACAAGTGAGAAGCGAAGACCACCTTATTTTCCTCACTACACTGAACTATTAAGAAAATCCGCTCCATACCGGATATCCATTCATGCGCCTTCACCGGATCTAATCCCCCCTGAAACTCCGGAGGATTCATACGAATGAAATCCCTAAAAGCTCCCCCTGCAGCTTTCGGAACAACCACTGGAGGATGCACACCACCAGCCATTTGCTGTACCATTTGTTGCACAAACTGATTCTACTGTTGCTGCATCTGTTGCATAAATTGATACAAAGGAGCATTCCCTTCGTCCCCTGGCGGATTCGCCCCTGCTGGAGTAGTTCTCCGTCTACCACGGTTGTTTCTGCGCTGGTCGGCCATGTTCCTAAATGTCATACAGATAGAATTAAGTTGATCAGGCTCAATACCATAAATATAACACGTAAGACCAATGGCGACACAACACATATGAAACGAAAAGAAATACTTGTACTATTTCATGGCTAGGTCGAGGATACGACCTGCTCTGATACCAACTGTAATGCCCATATATACATACATACATCAAAGCATATATCATACATGAATAATACGTTTGGTACTGAAATATATACAAGTTCCTAGTTAACACATTGCATACATTAAATGCCCTAAGTACAAAGTTCTAAAGTCTACGGCATAACATATACAAGATGTCCCAAAACACTAAGAACTAGATCAATACAATGATCTCAAAATCTTCACAACGGAAGCCTTGCCACCCAAAAGCTACGATCCGTAAGGGAAGTCAAATAACCTTGTCCTTACCCTTCGCCGAACCTACAGAACCTGTGATGTAAACAACAACAGTGGGGTGAGATACATCAAATCCCAGTGAGTTCGCTATCCTATAGTCCTCTCGGCTTTACAAGGTCCTATCATCCTAACTCAAGTCAAAGGGGAAGGGAAAAGACTTTGAGTACACACCCGCCATATACGCATTCACACTCGTGAGCCTGTTAACTCACACTAGTACCAAAGTAAGTCCTGAGCCTGTTAACTCAAGAATCTCGCTACTCAATAACCGTACCAAGGCATCCCCTGTTCCCGTCCGCTTCTACGTCTAAAAGACGATCCGAGTCATGGATCCTTGTATTTACTTGGCATACGAATTGGATTCGGGATCATCGGCCTGTTAACCGTGAACCGTCACTTCTCATGGCCTGTTAACCATCACAAGTCTCTACCCAATTCATAGGCTCCAATCGTACTACATGTAGGGAATCAAACCTACCAAGTAATTGTGCATACGTTTCAGAGGAGGTGCTCGATTCTCATGAAACTACACCGTAAGATAAACTGGTTTATGATTACTAGACGCACACCTCGGCCTCTCATGCACGAGCGTGGTCACTATGTCATTCCACACTATCCGACAATGTTTACGGTAATAATTCTCACTCTACCTATTTCATATTTTAACATGCATATTCACTTACAATCATGTTACACAACAATAGGATAGTCCAAATATATCATAATGGCATAGTAGAGTAATATATAACAATTAAAACATAATTATATCACTTTCGGACTTTCTCGATTATTTAATCGGTAAGTAAAGTCGACATCTTTTACCATCATCATAAAGGTTATTTCCACAGCTTTCTATTGATATCAGGAACACTCAAATAGGATAAGCAGAACAAAAGATATAGAATTTACAAGAAAAAGAAATATTGGAAAAGTCCCAGGACCGCCCGGCGAAACCCAAAAATCGCCCGGCGAAACCCCCTTCGCCGCAACTTCGCCCGGCGAAGCAGAGGCGTCCCCAATTCTCCCAAATGACTCAATAGAGTCAGAAACGTGTAAATGCTGCGCCTCTCAAAACCGCCCGGCGAAATCACGAACCGCCCGACGAAATCAGCGAACCGCCCGGCGATTTACACCAGATGCATAAAAATCCGCTGCGTTTTCTCTTGATCCAAAGGGGGAAAATTCATCTTTCTCAATTCAAATCCTCCCCAAACAGCACCAACAAGCATCATAAAGATTCACATGCATAAAATGATCATTCAACATAGATTATACCGATTTTTAACCGTTAACTTTCATTGATTTGTAAAATGGTTCATTTTCTCACAAAATCCACCCTAACTCTAAAAACTCAAGAAATTCTACACTAAAGCATCTATCTAGAACCCACCTGGATTAGAAGTTGAAGATGAAGGAGATGAGATGATTTGATGAAGGATTGATGATGATTTACTCTTGAAACTTGAATTTCTTCTCTTTTTCCTCTTCTCCACTTTTCTCTCATTCCTTTTCTTTCTTTCTTCTTTCTTACTTCTCTTACTATCTTTTTCTTTTTATGTGGAAAATGGGAGGAAAAGAAAACATATAGTAACTATCATTAATAAATAATACTACTAAATGTCCAAAAAGTCACTTAAGTCCAAATACTCAAATATCTCAGAGTCAGATAATATTAACTGGATTTACTCTAAGTTCAACAGTTACTCTAATTATCTCTGCAGATAATTTCTCAGAGTACACTGGGACTCAGTTGATCACGACTAATATTATCCAGTGTAAAGTAAATTTACGGGGTATTACATTACTCATGCTAAATATATAACACACTTGGAGATTGATTTTCCTCATATTCACACTTGTATTTATCTCTCTAGTACTTATATTTTTGGAAAATGGTAGAAGCTAAAGAGAGGGGAGGGTAATATTCCAAGGAGAATATGGAGGGATTGAGTTCATCATCAAATTCATCATGCATGTGCTAGAAGTCTTAAGAATCATTCAAATCTCATTCAAATCCAAGTCATAATTTCATAAAGATCAAAGGTGGGGTTCCTTAGGTATTTGATCCTTGGATAGCCTATGAGTTCATTGCAAGTGGGGTATGATTTGTATGCTAGAATGTCTTATTTTTCTTGCTTGATTTGTGAAAAGATGCATGTTATTGTGTTTGATTGATATCATATATGATACACATATGCATGCTTGTGTTGCTGGCTATTTGGAATTATATAGGAAAAATTGAATGTTCTTGTTACCCACAAAATCTATCTCATTCCCATGAACAGACCGTGTGTATTCTGCAGAAATGATGAATGTTTGTTATGGACATAATACGGTCGTGTTGGCTAACACGGGAGACTCGTAATGCCCCCAGTTTTTGCTATGGGAAGGGTGGTATGGCCCTGACAACATCCGTGTTACACAACACAACCTTCCCGTGTTGACCCCAACTTTGGGAGACGCTCTTGATTCATTTTATCGGGACAGTAAGGGTTATTTTACCTTGTTCCAATTGATTGAATCAGTGTGTCTCGACACCCATAGAATTGAATTAATGTATGTTAACCATTATAATTACTAATTGTATGTAAAATGAGGCTTGTGACATAGCATATTCATGTGTCTCTTTGTAGCCCAAGTTGGTCTAAATGTGATGCCATTTCAATTATTGTATTTTGGATGTTTAAGTGTATCTAAACTGCTTGAAAGCACTCGATAGAACACTTGACAAGTGTTGGTAAACATAATAGAACATGAGAATTGAGAATTAGAGTTAAAAGGATTAACTTTCCTAGTTGAAGGGATCAGAAAGAGTAAAACCCATACCGCCAAATGGATGTTGTGAATTTACTCCATAGTTGGATATTGTCATACCCCAATTTTGACTCTGAATTTTTGAATCGGCGCATTATCATAGCATCTGCATCATCTGCATAGCATGACATACATTTCATCTTGCACAGTGCCCAAATCGTCAGCCAGAGTAAACTGTTGGATTTACAAGCGAATCGGTCAAACTAAAAGTCAACTGTGCGTAAAATCAGGGGACGAAAAAATTCAAAATCGAGCCTGCAGACGCCATTCAATTTAATCTATGTTTCACGTGGTTTAACCTGGCGTGCTCGTTTTACTTTTTTCGGCTGCTTTTCGGTCGCATTTTGATTAGTTTGAGCCTTTTAATCGGGGAAATTTTATTTTGAAATTTGACAAAACGCTGTATTTTTCCGAGTTGTTTATTTCGCGCTAATCATTTTGGTGTATTCATTTTATTTTTTCGGGCACTTCGATACCTGACTGATTATTCATTTTTAATCGATTTTATTTTTAATTTTGATTAAAAATAATTTTAATTTACTCAGATTTTTCATTTAGGTTTAAATAGATAATTTACATTTTCATTTTAATTTATTTATCATTTTCTTTTTATATTATTTAAAACTTGTTTTTTATCCTATTTTAGAATGTAAAGCCCATATATACATACATACATCAAAGCATATATCATACATGAATAATACGTTTGGTACTGAAATATATATGTACAAGTTCCTAGTTAACACATTGTATACATTAAGTGCCCTAAATACAAAGTTCTAAATCCTACGGCATAACGTATACAAGATGTCCCAAAATGCACTAAGAACTAGATCAATACAATGATCTCAAAATAAAACACCATAGCGGAAGCCATGCCATCTCAAAAACCACGATCTGTAAGGAAAAGTCAACCCACTTTGTCCTTACCCTTCGCCGAATCTGCAGAACCTGTGATGTAAACAACAACAGTGGGGTGAGATACATCAAATCTCAGTGAGTTCGCTATCTTATAGTCCTCTCGGCTTTACAAGGTTCTAACATCCTAACTCAAGTCATAAGGGAAGGGAAGTGACTTTGAGTACACACACACTATATGGACCCATGCTCGTGAGTCTCACTAACTCACAGTATCGTTAATCGGTAACCCAAAACCAAGGCATCCCCTTTTCCCGTCCGCTTCTACATCTAAAAGACGGCCCGAGTCATGGATCCTTGTAATTACTTGGCATACAAATGGATTTGGAATTAAGGGATGCATTATCGCCTTAATTCGTCACTTCTTATGGCCTCTCATGTGGGAATCAAACCTGCCAAGTAGTAATGCCTGCATTTAGAGGAGCTCGAGACTCTTAAATGCCTCTCAAGGGCGAAGGTTACTATTACCTGATCATAAACATAAATGGGATTGTATTCGACAATCACCCGACCATATTAGCCTAAGACCTCTCTTGTCTTATCAATTAAAACACAATCAAACATGATCCATACTAGTGTAAATCTTTCCATACCATTCGGTAATAGACGCACGCCTCGGCCTCTTATGCACGGGCGTCGTCGTAATTGTTATTCCACACTATCCGACAATTGGTTACGGTAATGTTCCTCACTCTACCTATCCGTATTTTAACATGCATACATATTCAAACAGGTTAAACAATTAGAGCATAAGCATAACTCATCAATCACATAATAGAACATACATACTTCAATATACCACAATTATACCAATTTACGGTTCCCTCCGATTTATTTAATCGGGCACTAACCAGATATTTCTCACTGCCATTAGCTAGAATATGTTCCTAGCATCACAACGATACCAAGAACACTCACAACGGATAAACGAGTCAAAAGTTATAAAAGAAACAAGTTGGATGTTCTGTCATGTTCGCATTGCAAAGAAGCCAGCGAACGCTCGCTACTTCATTCGCAGTGCGAAGCGTCCAGCGAACGCCTAGCCAACACTTGTTCGCTGCCCCATTCGCAGTGCGAACGCTGGCGAACCAAGGCAGTAGCAAAAACAACGTAAGGTTCGCAGTGCGAACCACTGGCGAACGCTCGCCTTCGCATTCGCAGTGCGAGCTGCCAGCGAGTCCACGATTTCCCCTTCGCTGGGGGATTCCCAGTGCGAATCTAGGAAATTCAGAAAGTTCATCAGCGTAACAGCTGATCTCCCATGGTTCCAAAACCCTACCAAAACATATCCAACCATCCCACAATCAAACATAAATGATTCTATACTCATATAACTCATACTACTCAGTTTATAACACATTTTAACCGTTAATTCCCAAGATTTTGCAATTAATCCAATTCTCTTACAACTCCAACCTAGGTCTTAGAATCCAAGAAAAATCTAAAACAAAAGCATCTATCTAGAACCCACCTTGAAAAGATGAAGATGGTGAAAATTGAATATGATTGGATGAAGATTTGATGAAGAGATGATGATGTTCTTGCTCTTGAGTTTTTCCTCTTTTTCTCTTCCTTTCCTTCTCTTTTCTTTCTCTCCACTTCTTTCTATCTTTTTCTCCCTTTGCTTCTAAAGAGGAAAATGAGAGGAAAAGGAAAAGATATAGTAAACATCATCAATTAACAACACTACTAATTGTCCAAAAAGCCTCTAAAGTCCAAATATTTAAATATCTCAGAGTCAGATAATATTAATAGGATTTACTCTAAGCCCAACAGTTACCCTAATTATCTCTGCAGATATTTTATCAGAGTACACTGGGACCCAGTTGATCACAACCAGTATTATCCGGAGTAAAATAATTTACGGGGTATTACATAGAAACACTTCATAGTTAAGTTTTGGAAAGTTAATTTGTTTTGCTCTACTTTTTGGAATAACCTGATATTATATTGCATTGGGGAAAAGAGACCACCATATTTTTTCTCAATTTTAAAGAATTTCATCACATAATATCTCTCATCTCACATTAGCATCTCACTTGCAAATATAAAAACAATATCATCACCTCTTTCATACTCTCTCTCTCCACGATTTTCCTTCTTCCTCTCTCTTAATTTTTTTTCAATTTTTACTTTCTCTTCACTTTAATACAAGAAACAACCTCACTTTTCCTCCATAACTCTTCACCTATATCACACCATGAAAACTTCCTCTCTCATTTTTTTTAATACAAGACATCACCCTCTTATTCTTAAATCAAGAACTTCATGACAAAATCACTCTCACAATCATATACTCTTTTTTTTTTTTCTGTCTACTGCAAAAAAACCACACTTCCAACAAAATTGATAACACCCTTTTACCATTTCACATATCAATCATTCTATATTCCAATACTTTATTATTATTATCTTTTACTGTTTGTTTTCACAATACATACATTTTATTTTTTGGATTATCAAGTTTAATATATTAGTTTATTATTGTGTTTACTAACACCACTATATATTATTTTATTAATGTGTATACATTTCTTTTGTTTTAGTATTTATATATAGTTTTCTCCCTGTCGCAGATTTGGAAGGTGAGAAATGAGCTGAAGCACAACAACAACAAAATCTCTATTCGGGAATCCATCGCTTTGATTAGTAGGATGGTGAAAACGGGTGGCGATAATACTTCTAATTGCTCTAACATCTCCGTTTCAGATTTTTCTTTCATTAAATCTTTTGGTGTCATCATTAGACCTCCCAGAGCGCCCAACATCATTGAGGTGGTTTGGTGTCCTCCTTCTGACAGATGAATTAAATGCAATTGCGATGGAGCTTTTATATCTTCTTCGAATTCTGCCGGAGCTGGTGGTCTTTTTAGAAATCATTTGGGTAATTTCATTCTGGGGTTTGCGGACATTGTCAAGCCCATATTCTCTTTTTTTACCGAGGTCTCCGCTGTTATCAGATGTTTGGATATCGCAATTTAAAAGGGTTGGAATAAGCTTTGGATTGAGACGGATTGTTCCTTGGTCGTTAAAGACTATTCCAACCCCCTTTTGGTTCACTGGAAACTTAGACACACTTGGATTAATCTTATAGGTCAATTTACTAATTCTAACCTTATTATCACTCATATTTTTAGAGAAGGTAACTCTTGTGCGGACACGCTTGCAAATATTGCTCTTAGCACGAATTCTTCCATAGTTTTTTATTCCATTCCTTTGGGATTTCTGAATAATTTTGTAAAGAATAGATTATGATTACCTTTCTTTAGATTTAGTTCGTTCTGATAGAGCTAACTTGATACCCTTTTTGTATCTTCGGACCTTCTTTTTCTTTCAATATATTGCTCTTATTAAAAAAAAACTTATTATATATTAGTTTAATTTATTTTTGTTTTTGATTCAGGATTAGTTTTGTATACTATATTAGTTATATATTAATTTTTGGTTCAGATTATTTATTTATTTTATTTATTTAATTTTTTAATTTTCCATTTATATATTATTTATTTACTTTTATTTTGATTGAATATTATATATTAGTTAAGTATCAACTTTTTCTTATATATATATATATATATATATATATATATCTATATATATATATATATATATATATATATATATATATATATATATATATATATATATATATATATCGTTTGGATATATATCGTTTGGATATATATCGTTTGGATTTATATATAAACACACTTATTGTTTAGGTCTCATATATATTTATATATACTTTTGTTTTGCTTTTCTCAAACTTTTTTTCTAATTTTCTTTTTATTTTTATTATTATTATATATTTATTATTATAATGACTAAATTAGATTTTTATTGGAATGGGACTTAAGCCCATATGACTTGTTGCCTAGACAACCCATGAACATTTATGCACTCCTCTTGTTTTAATGTAATTATTTTGTTAGTTTAGATTATTTGTTTAATTAATTTTTGCTAACTGATTAGTTGATTATTTAGTTTAATTATTTATTTGTTTTGTGATTCGTTCGATTGTTCTTCTAGTATTGTGTTGCGGTCTCGAAGTTAAAATTTAATTTAACTTCCGAAAATCGCTTGGACGCATAGATTTTGCTCAACTTCTTATACAGTGATTCTTACATAGATCTACTCTAAGTTGGCATAGAGCTAAATTAAGCTGCCTTTGATTTCGGTAATTATGTCTCGAGTCCTGTGGCTTACCCATTTTCAAAATCAAATCAGACACAATTTTAAAACTTTTTTCACAAAAACGAAAGAAGAGGACTGTTGGAATCTAGCATTCTAGCAGAACCCTCAAATGATCGGTCCCGAGCCTTGCGCATTGGGATAGCTGTTCATTCTTTTCTTTCGTTCTTAAAATGATTTTCTCAAGTAACCTTGGACGAATAAGAGCCGTTAAGATCTGGCATCTTGGCACAACTCTTTGAGCAATTGATTATCATCAAGCGTTTGTCGTCCATCAAATTTGAACAATTGATCATCATCAAGAGTTCATTTGTCCATTAAATTCATATCAATTTGGACGAATAAGAGTCGTCGAGATCTAGCATCTTGGCATAACTCTTTGAGCAATTGATTATCATCAAGAGCTCGTTGTCCAATAAACAATTTTCATAGCGACTTTGATGAATAAGAGACGTTAAGATCTAGCATCTTGGCATAACTCTTTGAACAATGAATTATAATCAAGTGTTTGTCGTCCATCAAACAACTTTCAGTATTAACTTGGATGAATAAGAGACGTTAAGATCTAGCATCTTGGCATAACTCTTTGAACAATTGATTATCATCAAGCCTTCGCCGGCCATCAAACAACTTTCAGTATTAACTTGGTTGAATAGGAGCCGTCGAGATCTAGCATCTATTAGATGTCAAACATGACTAATATTTCTATTGTATACTTGGCATTTTTCAAGCTTTTCTATGTGAAATTGTGGATTTTACTCTTGAATTGTTGTTATTCTTCAATCCTTGTGAATATACCTTTGGTGCTTGTAATATGTGTGTTATTGTGCAGGAAAAGACACTACTTGATCAAAGATGTGAGACACAAAGAAATGATACAAGCTGCCAAAGAAAAGAGGAAAACATCAGCAAGTTCGCTTTGCGAACTTACCAGCGAATGTTCATTTTGCGAACAAACTGGCGAAGTCCCAGCGAATGGTCCCAGACTTGGACAGTAGGAAAAGGGACTAAAGTTCGCTTTGCGAACTCCCAGCAAATGTTCGCTGATTTACTCGCTTTGCGAAGAACCTGGCAAAGAACCCTTGGCTGAAACAGTAAGAAAAGGGCCCTAAGTTCGCTTTGCGAACTTGTAGGCGAATAGTTCGCTTTGCGAACAAAAGTTCACATTGCGAACTTATACAGACAAACAAGGGCGGTTTAACTTATCAAAGGCACTTCAGGTGCCACTTTCATCATTCTCTAGGCGAACAAATCATTCGCAGTGCGAATGTGTCTGATTTCAAGTGTACTATAAATAGATTTTATGCATTTTCTTGGGATCATAACTTCATTTTAACATAACAAAACCTATTTTTCTGATATTTCTTCATCCAAGAAGGATTTTACACATTGGGAAGCTGAAGTCGCATCCAATCTCGATTATTCGATGCAGATGCTTTTTCATCTCCTCACGAAACTTGTGAAGCAAGCTACCATGTATATGTGTAGCTAAACACATCTTGTGTCAAGATTAATGGTAGGTAATCCATCATTTTGTATGAATTGATCTTGATTGTAAGTTTGTGAACTTTGTTGATGATAAATATAGAAGAAAAAATTTATTTACATGGTTTATATTTTGTTTTAATTCATGATCGAGAGATATGTATTAAAACTTGACCAAAGTTTCAATCCATCAATAATCATAAGGCTAGAGATAGTTTTGAAAGTTGATGTTCATAAATATTAATCTTGAATGTTATCATATTGGTAGTTTGAGTGAGAGATCATCAAAGGATCAATATGATAAATCTCACAACAAGTGTTAGAGATAAACTTGTTGGGAGGATATGTGGTTATATTTATCGTTAACGAGTTCACACACTTTATCGAGTAAATACGTATAAAACGAATTATCGGTCCCTAATCTTGGCATGTTTTTACCAAACCCTAAAACCAATTTTTTTTACCATTGATTACTAAATTTTATGCAAACACTCCGATACGAAAAACCAAAATCTTTGTTACTTAAAAGTTTGAAACGCTTTTGACTATAGAACAGCGGCAATATACATTCAATCCCTGTGGATACGATAAAACACCCCCCGAAATATTCTTCAACAAAATGGCGCCGTTGCCGGGGATTGTTGTTATATTGCATGCATTGCAATAGTTATTGAGTTTTAAACTTGTTTAACTTTTTCTTGTGCTTGTTGATTTGTTTGGCCAAGTGTGCAGACTCCGTTTTATGCGAGGGAAGTTACCCGCAGACCAACTTCTTTTTGATCCTGAAATCGAAAGAACTGCGCGTAAGTTAAATTGCAGAACAAGGCGGAGGAGGCAACTTGCTAAGGAAAGACGAGAACGAGACGAAAGTTCAACTTCAACACCAATACCACAGTTACCGCCAACCAAGGTTGCTCCACCACCACCACCACCACCACCTGCTTCAACGCCTTGTGTTAATAGTCCGAGGAATACTGCACAGTTCACACGTAATGCTCATAATGGTCGGCACTTTGAAATGAAAATGGGTATTCTCTCTCTTCTATACCAGAATCCATTCACCGGTATGGATCACGAGGATCCCTTTACTCACTTGACCAAATTCTATGAGATTGCGGGCGCGACTGATGCACCCGAAGCTGAAGAAGAGTCTTTGTTTAAGAGATTGTTCCCGCATTCCCTCATTGGGAAGGCTAAGGAATGGTACTTTGACCAATCAACTGCTATCATGACGGACTGGAACATGTTAGAAGAGAAGTTCTAGGAACGATTTTTCCCTCACAATCGTTTCATGGAAGCTAAAACGACGATTGCATAAACAAATGGTCCAAGGGGACAAAGGGAAAATAGCGGAAACATAAACAAATGATATGATATGATATGATAAAGCATAAAAAATAAAGAGAGATAGGGAGCGAGAAGGAAGCATAAACAAATTAGTACAATAATATTGTTAGTGAGTTAGTGATTAGTTGTTAGAACAAATGATCAACGATGGTTAAATGATGAACTTAGGCCAAAGTTAATGAAGACTCATTAGAGGATTAATAAAATCAAAGCCTTCTAACAACAAGTTTCATAAGTAATGGACCCAAGACAAATAATCAACCATCCATGGACTTTAAAACATAGGTTTGGGCTATGAATGATCATTTTTCGATGCGGGACATATGTATCGTTATGTTAAGCAATCGTAGCACATTCTATGAGAAAGATCATAATATGGGAGGTCGGTCAATAACATTGTTAGTGCTAATGCATGCTATAGAAGTGATATGTAGATCACTCTCCGAAAGCAATACCGCACGAAAAGAAAAGAGGTAACGATCTCATCTTCATCAAGAACTTAAAATAAGTTCCAATGATATTGAAGATTTTCATCGATCAAAAGGAAAAAAGAAGAAGGGATGGGAAATCCAAATTGAATTACAAATTCAAGACCATTCCATATTTAAGTTCATCCACTCATTTTGGTGGATTAAAGCACTAAACATATCATTAACTCAAAGCACCTAAAATGAATTGAATAATTCACTTTAAAGATATATTTAAATTAGTGAATGTTTATCCAACTTCATCTACACCCTAAATTCAATGAATTTAAAGAGGAATAGGACCTTTAAAAGTGTAATCCAAAGCAAAAAAACAAAAGGAAATGGAAGAAGAAGAAGAAGAAGAAACCAAAACAGTCCCAAAACAGAACCAAAAATTCAATTCTGCTACTAGTTAATCGATTAACTAAAATGAACTGCATTTGGTTAATCGATTAACCCTGATAAAACAGAAAAAAATTGAAAAAAATCAGCATTCATGATCCAATCATTTCTTCAAACACCTCATGGTCATGAATGTAAATCAGCACGAAAATTCAAGTAAAATAACAGCAAATAACACCAATAAAACACATTTTGCAAGATCCAAAGATCAAGCAACAAGAATCAACAAGAGATCACATTGTGAAGGATATCTCAAGAACAACAATGGTGGATCAGAGTTTACCACTTCAAATCTGAAAATTCTTCAAATCAACTCGAAGAACCACACTCCAAAGCCTTGATCTACAGAAATTGACGATGAAAAAGTGAATGGATGAAGGTTTAGCTCAAATATTAGTAAGTTCTAATGATGAACTTACTAACTTTCAATGGAAGAAAGAGCTTTGGTGAATTTGGTAGTTGGAGAAAATTGAGGGAGTCAAGAAGAAATTTGACAAGGTGAATTTGGCTATCTAAAGCTTGTGAAATGAATGAAATGAGACCTCTATTTATAGGATTTAGGCTTGGAATTTTTGGTGGTTTGGAACCAAAATTAGGCTTGGAATTTGAATTTTGGAGGTAAAATCAAGATCAAATAGTGATTAATGAGGGTGTATGGTGGGAATTAATTATGATGAGGTAGGGGAATTAAAATGAGGTGATCTAGAATATTATCATGATGAAACAAAGTGAATTTTGGTGCCAAAATGCTGCAGAATTTGAATTTGGCTCATTTTCTCCAAAAACGCACTGGTTAATCGATTAACCATTTGCAGTGCAGAATGTGTTAATCGATTAACACAGTGAAAAAATGAGAAAATTGGCTTTTTGATGTGCTGTCTTGGCTCTGGCTTGATTCTTCTTGCTTGTCAAAGAATGCCTGAAAAATAAACACATAAACCTTGGAGTCTCTTGAATAATAATCAATTAAATTTTGGAAACTCTTGATCAGATGAATTTTGAATTATTTGCAGATCAGCTTTGACTTTGTTCGGATGAAATTCATTCGAGCTAAGGAACTGATTTTGATATCCTTGATCCAAATTCTTCCTGAAGAAGTTAATAAAGAAAAAAAACATATATTTTTTTATTTCAATTAATGGTTAGTAAACATAAACAAAAACAAACATCAAACAAACAAGAGAATATGGGTGCTTGACGATCTCACTCAAGAACAAACCTTCAGAGGAGGGCAAGAGAACTAGAGCTTATGCTCTTGTTTGTGGTATGAGATGCAAATGACATGTGGGATCTTAGGGGTAAAAATTAGGGTATTACACAAACTCAAGGCCATTTCTAATTCTCCACAAATTTAGTTTTGTTCCTAACTAATTTTCTACAAGAGTGTGTCATTCCTTGAAATTTTCAAAGGTGTCACCTATTTTTTTCTACAAAATGTAAACCCATGCTCTTCTAGAAAAATGATTGATAATAGTGAGGAAATAGAAACCATCCCCATGCACTTGCACTCCCAAACATCACCCTATTTTTTTTTTCCAATTTGTAATGATCACAAAATTCTAGTTTGTTCAATTTCTTCCTTCCTAACAAACCTTATTTTTCTAGCTCAACCAAACATATTTAACTAATATGCTATAATATGAAATGCCATAGATTTGTTTTATCATGAACGTCTTGAATATCTAATGATGCATGACCAATAATAATGGAACCATCTAAAATTTACAACCCACACATTTTAGACCCTTTAGCCATGACTAATGCACCATGAAAATTTTTCAATATTCCACGTTCAATTTTTGTATAATAATCAAAATTATCAAACAAGCTTATAGACAATAAGTTTTTTAAAATCTCGAGAACATAATTCACATTCCATACAATGAACTCATGGTTATAAAACATCTTTAGTATGAGTTACCAACACCATGAACTTTTTAAGCATTATTGTTACTGAGTCAAATGAGTCCAATTTATTTCAGCTCCTAAGTTTCAAAATATTATTTCCTTGAACACATGCAATAAGAGAATCATGAGTCCATGACCCATCTCTTATAAGTCTACCAACTTTCCACCACTAGTGCACCAGGGCTCTCATAACAATCCTCATTTGAGGCAAATGCAATTTAAAATAAACTCCCCTTGCTCCCCCCCCCCTCCTTTTTGATCAATCCTTCTTTAAGTGTATTATTTAATAACAAGTGAAGCATTTTTTGCTTCGATTTATCAAAACTCATGGACTTAGACTTAGACTTCGATTTCTTCCCCTTTAGGTTTCTACTTCTCACACTCGTGCCTCTTGAAATACTCAAGTCTTCTCCACTAATGTAAAACTTCAACTCTTTCATCTTGGTTAACTCCTTGACTCTTATAGTTGATTATACATTTATAAGGTGATAATGCTTTCCTTACCATAAAGAAATACATCTTTGAAATGCTCAAAATATATGGGTAATGAGCTCAACAAGAGTAGAGTCTTGTCCTCATCATCAAGTTTCACTTCAATATTTTACAAGTCATCAATGATCTTGTTGAATTCAGTCAATTGCTCCACAATAGATTTATTCACCACCATTTGACATGATTAAAGTTAATGTTTCACACATAACCTGTGAGCTAGAGACTTGGTCAAACACAATGAATTAAGCTTTGCCCATATCTCCACCTTAATATTCTCCCTTGCGACTTCTTTCTGGACTTTATCTTTGAGGCACAAGATAATAACACTCATGGCCTTATCCATCATCTCGATATTCACTGCTTGTGCTAGTCCTACAGACATCAATGCCTCACCTTTCAATGTTTTTATACACTTTTTTTCGAATTAAGATTTCTTACATCTTCACTTTCCATAATACAAAATTGTTGTATCCATAAAAATTATCAATATCCCATTTAAAATCTATGGTGCTCACTTGTAAACCTAACCATTTTGCCCAATATTTGGTACAATTTGTTGTGAAATTGAAATGTTCGAACACACCAAAAGAATAGTGGAAACTAAAATAAATGACCTCAATCAAAATTAATCACCCAAATAGTGTAATCAAAACTACAAGAAGAACAAAATAATAAAAGATGAGCACATACATAATTTGTATGTCTAGTTCGATCAATTCAATGTACTCAGGAGAAAAAGGGAGATTTCTGATCCATTATACTTGAAAAGTTGTTTGAAGAGATTACAAAATGTGTTAAGAAATCCTAATATATTTTCACACAAATCCAAGGTGTTTAGAAATGTTTCATGATCACCTTAGATACCATCAAAGGTTTTCAAATTCTTGAAAAAATGAATCCCAAAAATATCTCTTTTTGTCTCTTAGTTTCTCTCTTTTAAAAAATCATCAATGTTACTTGTAATAAAAAAAAGGGACTTAAAAACACCTATTATAGGCATCTGATAAAACACACTGTGTTTCTACAAAAATCACAGAATGCATTGCGTCTCCATTAGACACACTTCATTTTTGTAAGGCAAAACCCACTGTGTGTATGCACAAACTGGAGGATGCACTACGTCTCCCCTAAACATGCTTCATTACTGTCAAACACATGGCATTTTCACAAAAAATTTCTTGATTTTGAAGTCAACACCGTAATTATAAAGATCACTAACTATACATTTTGTTCTACAAAGAACAAACAAAACATCTAAAACATATAAAACCTGTAACCTTGTCATTCTCCACGTGAAAATCTATGGCTTGAATCTCAACATAATTTTTAATTTGTGTATGTATGACTTGTTTTTCAAATATTACACACTCTCATATTTGTGTTACCTTCGTTGTTTCAACGCATACAAGTTTATAGGATGATAATTACTAAAAACGAATTATATTTTCATAAAATTTTTTAAATCATACAAAACACACTAGTAAATAGTTACATGATACTTTTAAATAAAATATAAGATTCATCACTCAATACTTTCAACATTTTTATTCAATTTAATTTTTATTTTAGAAAAGTAACTAAAAAGTTGACATAATATTCGGGTTTAATTTGTCTTATAAAATAAAAAATCACATAAGAGGACGAAGGAAAAAAATTACAAATATAAAAAAGCAAAAAAATATAAAGAAAACAAAATTGAGAAATTCTGATTTTTTATACTTTTTGATATTGTAATCTTGACCTTGCAAGTCCATATCCACTTTGTGATATTCAAGTTTGGACGAACTTCCAAATGTATCTGATAATAAGAAAAGAATTAAACTAGTTCAATAATTATTAACAAACGAAGAAATATGAAAATTAATGTAAAATTAAATTAAATTAAATTAAAAATGAATGGATAAGAACTAACCCTCATGAACAAAGTCATTTAATCCAAGCAATGGTGAGTCATATTCATCTGTTTTTTTAGGTAAAGGAAGAACAGGGGTTCCCTTAATCCTTGAAGATTCCAAGGGCACAATCCACCAAGGACAAACCCTTTCAAGATGTGTAAAAGTATTTGGAATAGAATCCCATTGAATCTAAGAGGAAATGTAAGAA
This sequence comes from Lathyrus tuberosus, assembly GCA_022829125.1. Lineage (NCBI taxonomy): Eukaryota > Viridiplantae > Streptophyta > Magnoliopsida > Fabales > Fabaceae > Lathyrus > Lathyrus tuberosus. The sequence goes on from JALAZF010000435.1 coordinate 3,342,299, forward strand.
AATTTATTTAAATTAATAAAATAAAATAAAATAAAAAATGTATTAATTATAAGTCAAAGTTAATAATTATAAAAGATATAATAAGATATTTGATTTTACCTTAAGAGATCTCCAATCAGAAGCAGACCAGTTAATAGGATCAATATCTTCATTACCAACTATTGTACCATATCTAATTACTCAAACAAACAAAAAAAAAAAGACAAAAGAAAACTAGTTAATACAAATAGTTTCTTATATTCAATAATTATCATGAGTTTTTGTAAAACAAAACAAAAAAAAAAAATGATATGGGTATCATAAAAAGTGTATTCCCAAACTTATCATAAAATAAATAAATATTATGATCACCTTTTTGCACATCCTTCAACTTGAGACAACATGTGTACCCTTGTTCCAGTTGAGTAATCTTTTTCAATTGACTCAACATAAGTTTTCAGAGGAATCATAAATTCAAAGGGAGTAATCCTACAAAAGATGTATATTATTATATGATTATTTTCATTTCGAATGATAAAAATCATTAATAATTACTCACCAAGGATAGTATTGGACATGGAATAAAGTTCCTATAGAAACAGCATGATGAGCAGGAGCCAATTGTGGAAACTGCGTGTTTTGACTAGATTGCCGAGACCATGTTCTGCAGCATATATTATTATGTTGTTTCATATCTCGACGAATCCCAATACCAAATTCACCATTCTCACCACTACAGTAACATAAGTATTTTCCAAATTATTGCTAATGGAATATCAAGAAAGTAAATATGAAGAATGGAGATAAAAAGACAACCTGACAAAAATACATGAATCTCCAGGAGCAAGATTTTTTGAGTTTACAAATGTGCTCCAACCATTAGTGAGCATGTGTTCTTTCTCATTACCTACAATTCATGTTAAAAATTAAATAACTCATAAATAAGAAAATAACTCATTCTTCCAATAAAAATAATTTTAATTACCACTATAACGACGATGCTTAGACTAACCAAAATAATCATACTCATTTATATTAACAATAAAGGCAATAATAACTTTTGAAATAAAATAGTAATTTGAATTTACTGCAATAAATATGTCGAAAATTCCACTCATTTCCATGCAAGTCCTTCGCCACTAGATCATGCATTGGTGGTTCAAGGGTCATATCCTATAAAAAAAAGGCATGACACCAACCAAATTCTTACAACAAATAAACAACAAATTCTTGATGAAAGGTTAAACACAAGCATATCACAAAAACAAACCAGTGGGGGGAAACATCTCTCAGCATGTTCCTTTGGAATATAAATTCCATCGAGTGTACTTATTTCCGTTGAAGTGAGAATCTTACTGAAAGAGTATAATTCACTAGGACTCTGAATTTCATGATTATCCTCTATGATAATTTCTTGTTGCTGCAATCAACCAAAGGAATAACGAAAATTATATATAAAAAAAATACATTTAAGAGTTAAAAACTATTTTATCTCATATTAGAAATAGCTAACCTCTGGCAATGGGAATAATGTAATCAGAGCAAAAATTTCATCTGTGTCAACTTTTGCCTACAATACCAAATTTTTAGAATATGAATTAAGTATTTTTAGTTAATTAAATAAATAGTTTTATAGTAAGATGACAATACCTTTAACTGAACATCCATAACTATGCATAAAATTTTAGAGGACAAATGATAGTTAGAAATTTCCATATGATGATCTTGTTGATGTTGAAATATTACCACCTATTCAAGATTTCCAAACCAAATAGATTAGGCTACTGATTGAATTAACTCAACAAAACAAAAAAATAATAAAAGTGGTTATAATTTAATTAATTATTCATGATTATTCACAGTAAAAAAAAATTATATTTATTTTATAAAATAAATTATTCAAGTATGTGACACTATAATATTATTATAATAATTTATATAAAAATCAAATTTCCTTATATAAAAAATAATATAAATAAATAAATATTATTCATTAACAAAAATAAATAAATGTTGAGTACAGATTTATAAATATTAATGGTGAAAAAATTATAAAATAAATTTTTTTTTTTGATGTTTTTCTAACACAAACTCCTAAATAAGAGGATATATATCATTTATAACCTAAAATAATTGTTTAAATAATTTTATTATAAGACGTATTTAATAAATACATCATATTTTGAAGAAAAAAAATAGTATATTACATATAAATTGAGATAAAATTTATTTAGAAAAATCCTGCAATTTATAATATATATATATATATATATATATATATATATATATATATATATTCAATCGGTATACCATACAAAGTCTTTTAAGAAAATACGCTTTTTCCTAAAAAAATGAGTCTTTTTCTTTTTTTATAAAAAGAAGAGTCAAGTATCACTATAATACTATACTATTATATTGTAATAGTTTTCTAGATGATAAATAAAAGGGTAAATTATAATTTTGCCCCCCTATTCTACATTATTTACAAAATTAGTTATTTTTTTTAATTTAAATAATTAGAGTTTTTCTCTCGCTTTTTTGCACTACAAATTGATGAAGTGCCAATTTTTTAAATTATTGTTTTGATCTATAAAGTTTTACAAACAATTTTTAGATGATGATTTTTCAATTTTCACAAATGACGTATTATTTAAAAATGAAAAGACTGCCATTTTTAAGGACAAAAGTGTGAAATGAAAACTAAAGTTGTTTGATTTTAAAATAGAGATAATGGTTATGTGAATTATACAAAATAGGAAGACAAAAAATGTAATTAAACCTAAATAGAAGAGTATTAAAACATAAATAAAATTATAAAATATTAAAAAATCAATAAATTGAAAACTTTTGTCATCCACAAATTGAGAAAAGTTTGACGAAAACTTTTTCTTAAACTACAATTCAAAATCTTTGCGATTAATTTATTATAAATACATTTTAAAATTTACCATATATATATAATGCTAGAACTATACAAACACAAATTAGATTATTTATGATAATAAAAAAAATTATCATGTTAATACAACTAAGTTGGTGTATAAATATCTGACTATAGAAGAGTGTGTTTTGAATTTGTGACATTCCACTTATTCATCTTTAAGAGTACTATTTAGACAATAAAATTATTAAACAAAAAAAAATCTTATGTATTTCCGTCTTTTAACTTATAATAAAGATATGAAAGGTATTAGAGAATCAATATATTTGTGCTACGATATATATAAAATAACTCCATATTTTACTAAAAGAAATTACAAAAAATAATTTAAAGGTTCAGAATATAAAAAATGGGAAAGAATATAGAACCTGTTCTAAGTGTCCTTGAGGGAAGTAGAAAACCTTCTGCCCAATTTTGGGGATGTATCCAGATCCAGAACATGCATGCCAAATTTGAGCACAAAAAATATTTTCCACAACTATAAAAACAAATTAAAACTATATATATTAAAAAGCGAAAAATGATGGTGAAAAAACAAAGACAAACACAAAATATACATTTTCAAAATAAAAATAAAGAAAATGAAGTTAAGACGATTACCCGAGACTAAACCAGACGCATCATCTCTGCTTGTATAACTCATCCCTCTTCTTGCTCATTCAATGGTACGAAATGAAGGCGGAGAAACCAAATCGGTGTATTATAGAGAAAACAAAAAAAATATAATATATAGAAACAAATATATAATACAATAGGTAAATGAACCGAAATACAGGAAGACTAGAGTAAAAAGGACAATTAATATTAAATAGTTGCGTGTTTTCTAAATCAGAGAAAAAAACAAAAAAAATTGCGCAATAAACTCAATTTTATGTCAATCCACCTTTTTTTAAAATGAGAAAAAATCTCATTTACCCTCTTTGTGATGAGGTCGGTCATGAGTAACTGTTGAACGGATTGGATTTAAATGTTGTTCATGTTAAAAAAGTGAAATATGAATTAATTCACAAAGAGAATATATATGAAATTTATCATAATTCTCTTATTAAAAAATGATAGAATTAGTAACGATTTCATTTTAGCTTACTTGATCAAAAATCTTACACTAGTAGTAATAAGAGTAATATTCACTTCAAAAAATAAATACAATTTCTCTTTATAAGGAATATCGCTAGACTTAGGATTTTGCTTGGTCACTTTCACCATAACAACACATTCAAATCATCCTATTTAATTGGTTCTCTTTGACCTTTATACTCATTCATCTTCCTTAAATCACCCTACTCTGATTGATGTTGATTATTTACCTACAAACACAATTGTTTAATAGTCACACAACTATGTTAGCTTGCCTTAAACACATTTAGGTAATCTAAAATCGTTTTTGCAAGAGATTCTAAACATTTGTGATACCCATTTAATTTCGTCACTAAAACCATGTTTAAAATGCTTCGGCCTTTCCAATCAAGATACCATAAGTATATTGTCAAGGTTTGGCTAGTTATAAAAATAACTTCATGGTTTCGTTAACAAATCTAAGGGAGGCATCCCTATCACACTACCTATTTTTCATGAGATACTATTAAAACTTTGAAACCCTTTTGGAAAGTGAAGGATTGTTCCACTTGAAAAAAATATTATATGAATTATATTTCTTGTCTTTGGAAGAATTATGAAGTGTTTAGACGGTTGACACATAGATTATCAAATTAGGTTTATTGTGATCACATTCTTTGATCAAGTGTCTTAGTGTGGACTAAATTAAGAACACTAAGGCTTAAGGTTGGAAAAGAATTTAAAATCTCCCACAAAAATACTTGAGGACAAAAACTATTTTTACTATTGTTTTGACTAGTAGAAAATTTTGTTTTAGCTTCAGATTATTAGCGTCGGCCATGACATTGACGCTACTACACTACTACAAATAACACTTTTTATGATGAAGCTTTCACCTCAAAATGTTAAAAAAAAACGAGAGTATAGTTCATGGTAGCGTCATGCTAACAACATTTTACCTCAGTTACCCATAAAACCGAGAGAATATATCTATAAGAAGCGCTGTTTTATTTTTAATATAACCCATTACTACGGTCTTTTGAAAAAATCGAGAGAATATTTTTGTGTTTTTTTCAATGGTTTAATTAGTCTTTCTCACTTGGCGCCTTTCCATATTCCATTTTTTCTTTGTTAAATTTTTTTTCTTCATTTTTTCTAAGTTAATCAGTAAAACTCAAAATCTTTGTTATCAATAAAAATGATTACCCAGTAATATGATTGAAAAGAAAAGGAAAAATTTCATTGAAAATCAGAGAAGCGGGATAATAGATAACGAAAAATAGGACAACAGATAACTATATGACATATTCAAACTTCTGACTCAACTCAACTTCAATAGTTAATCCTACTCTTTTTACCCTTTTAACTATCCCTAACTGAGAGAAAAATTCAGAAAGAACACTTCCATATGTTATGAGGAAAGTAATTTCCCCGCGAGAGGTCACAATAATTTTTCATTAAGAAGTTAAAAATAGTAAAAGGAAGATTAATTTTGACGTTGTGGATAAGGAAGTACAAAAAATACTTGTCATCTGAAATAAGCCTTTCTAATTATTTCTCTCTTGGATGGAGATTCGACACTAGAAGTTGATGCCAAACTTTTGCGATTGGGATGAGAGTAGCAGGACTGGTGAGGTTATTGTAGTTGGCATAAATTAGGAGAAGGTGGTTTGAGAAGACATTGTTGAATCTATATTGTTCAACACAACTACCTTTCTCTTCACACTTTATTTTTTGAGCAATAAGTGATGGAGTAATGGTGACAGGAAAGCCATATACATTGGACTTTATTCACTTAGCATCCTCACCAAATTTCCTAACAGAGGCATTTAACTAGAACTTTGTTACGAGATTAGTGTATATGGGTCCATGAAGCATGTCAAAGTAACCTTTCAACTTATGTTTGGAAATAGTTTTCATTAGATCAAAACCTTGGTCTTTCAACTCTTCGAAATAAAAAAAAATCATTGATAACAAACAAAAGATTTGCATCTCTGTTGAAGGTTTTTGTAGACATTTTTTGAATAAAAAGAAAAGATTTTTAAACTAGATTTGAAGACCCATAGAGATAGAAATGAAATGAGACCTGAATAGTGTATAAATAAATTGGAAAAGAGGAAGTGAAACAATCAGAGAAGCTTAAACTCCTCTTTGAAAATCCAAAATATACGTTACGTTTTGAATAGGGATGATCATTACTATTCTAGTGATATGATTCCGAGGCGCGATGTTTTATTTATTTTTTTAAATATAAAAACAACACATTACCTCGATTTTCTCATATAACTGAGGGGAAAACCCATGAACCAACAATCCAGGAACTTTTCTTTTTTATTATATTTTTTATTTGTAAATATTCTTTGAAATCAATGAAATGTAAAACAAAATCAAAATTTATTTACCTCGGTTTTATATTAAAATGAGAGTTAAATTATTTTACCTAAATTAAACATAAAAAAAGCATTAGTCATTCTGTTGATCAAATATATATCGTTTATTTCATGACATATCAACGCTAAAGTCACTGCCATTAGTGATCCGTGTGAAACATAAATTTTTTTTATTATAAAAGCATATCTCTCAATATGAAGAAGCATTTGAAGCATCATGAAACGCTTGAAACTATCTACATCCACCTCTTGAAGGTTTGCAAGATCATTTGCCATGAAAAGATCGCTAAGATGGATGCAAGAGCAGGAAATTATTTGGGTTTAAGGTTTGTGTTCTTAAATATTTATTTAAGCAAAAACCATTTATTTGTCTAACCTTTTTTTATGAACCCTTTTTTTTGTTTCATATCAGAAACAAATCCATGCAAGGTAAGCCATTAAGAATATAGTTGCACCCAACATTTGATCTTGCCCAAATACCAGCAGAAGACACAAAAGATTTATCATGGTTCCTCCCCTAACTGAGAGTACTCCATTCCCCTTGCCTCATAAGATATTTTCATTATAACCACTTCATGACTACAATCGCTTATGCTTCTGCATAAGTCTTTTACACCTGCTCAGACCAACTGTCTGAGACTTCCTTGCTTAGAGCACATGTCTAAGACTTTCCCATGCTCACACCTTCTAACCGAGCCACCTGCTCCAAGACTGAGACTGAGACTTCCCCTTGCTCATGCTCTCTTGAGACTTCCTGCTTATGCCCCTCAGATGGAAAATTCCCCTTTGCTCAATCAGACTAGCTGAATAAGACTTTCACAACTCAAGCACTTAAGCAATGAGACTTACGTGGCTTAAGCATCTTGGCTCAAGAATTTTTGCTTGAATCCCAATGAGACAAGACTTCTGCTCAAGCACATAGCAAGAGACTTTGATCTAAACTACTGAAGGCTCAGCAGAATAGAGAACAAGGTTTACATGATGCAAGCATCAGAGGTATGGGAAATCACCATAACAAATACCTAAAGCTCTTAAGATTTCTAAGATATTCAATAGTAAGAAATCTTAATGGCTTTTACAATTACAAACTAAAATAGAAAAACTGTATATTACATTAGAGTTGATAATTGCTTGATCTTGCTACTCCTTCATTTGAAGAATCCTTGTTAAGATTCAAACTTGAATCTCCAACCATATTTATAGCCTTTGAAGAAACTAGCCATTAAGGAAGTGACTTGATCAAGTGTCTTTGATTTTGCCCCATAGTATAAGAGACGTTGAAGATGGATGCATAGCAGATTTTGAATCCTATGTGTAACACATTTACCCTTTAAGTACTCAAGAGGTTTTGTATTGATAGAGCCGTTAAGAGTAGACATTCGTAGAGCATGCTAACCTTTCTTGAGCCTTGCAATCTTGTAGACTCTAGCTGACAGACAGATAAGACAATACAACCTACTTTCTGCACTACGTGCAATCCACAACTTTATCACCAACTCTGAATGGTACCAGATGTTGATATACAATTACCAAGTGTAGTAACTCGTCTGAATGTTGAGGCCTTCAGCTCATAGTATGCGCCAAGCCACACTAGCAATTGTTCTTCAGACTCTGCCACCAGAAGCTAGCAATGAAGCAACTCCTAAGTGTGTCTAAGTAAAATAAATTCTGATTATTTATGTATAAGAACCTGCATAAATAAAACACACATCAAATAAACCATTATTCTTTTAATACTTTTGTTATCATCAAAACTAAAAGAGAATATGTCATGAACAAATCTTGTTCTAACAGCTTTCTCTTTCAGAAAAATTAAGTCTGAATTACGATTAATCTTTAGGGTGGACCACCATTGTTAATGCTCAATTGAGACTATTTTGTAGTAGATATCCCCTAGGACTAGGGATGCCCTATGAAAACCGAATTGTTCTTGATAAAGCAATGCTTAAATTCATCTGTAATTCACTATGGACATAGGAGTTAATTTGAATGTTTAAAGGTTTTCTCACTAAGGACTTAGGAGTAAACACCCTTAAGAATCGGCAATCAATATTTTGTAATAAGTTATTGCAAGGTCATGTTAGAATTGTTAAATAATCCAATCATACACTTTCTCTAGCATGTTCACTCTTATCACTTTAAGTCGTTCAATTGCTCTGTTTATTTTTACTTGCTATTTTATTTTCTATTCATTAAAATAACAATTCCAAACCCCTAGGTCTTTTGTCTAACTTATTTAAAACATGAACTCTATATCGTCAAGCAGTCCTTGAGATCGATATTTAGGATTTCCCATTATTACCACGTCGACAGATTAGTACACTTGCTAATTTACTGATCAATGCTCATCTAAGATATGAAAAGATAACAAACTAACTCTAGTATGAAAAAATATAATGGATTCATGGGAAACCTAATTAGAATCTGATTATGAAGAAACGTATCTTTACTCCCATAGTTTGTTCAAAATTGTGTATTCAAACTTGCTCAAATTTTAGGAACATATGAAAGTTTCTATATTGAGACCGGTGGAGGAGAAAGTAGTAAAAGCATGGATTGACAGCGTCATGCAAATTGGAAATACAACAACAAATAGGGTTGAATTTGCACACAGTAGATTAAAAAGTTATATGGGAGATAGTATGATTGATATATGTAAAAATTAGGATTCAATCAATAGCATGATAAAGTAGAGGCATATTAAGATACAAACTTCATTTCATGTGAGCATCATTCTACCAGAACACAAATTCAATGGAAAGGTGTCATAGTCCCAAATAATTGGAAATATTTCTAGGAACACACAACATTTAATTTCATATTAGGAATGTCAAGTGGATGGATGTGGAGTAAATAAATTGAAATGTGCTTTCTTATTAATGAATTGATATGGATTGTTGTTTGCATGTGTAAGTTACTCCATGATAATCCCATTTGTTTAGACGAAATTCAAATTTAGTGATAAAGGCTCCGACATGACAATAATGGTAAAGAGTTTCAATAAATTCATCTAGATATATGTATTCTGCCAAAATGGAAAGTTGATAAGGTGCGTGTAAATCATATTTTTGTTATGTTATTGGAATAAATTAGTTTGTACAATCTAAAGAATGTCTAATCTAAACGTGTATCAAGCCCATTTGGATTGTAGAATCTGAAATATACAAGTAACATAATAGAACAATTATGTTTATTTGCTCAGAGATCACAACATATGTGTATGCACTACAAAACATATTTTACTGTTGATGACTATACTATGAAGGTACACATGAAAAATAAGTTTCGTCAATTTTCTTTCTCGTAAATAACTTCAATATGTTTACCTCCAAAACAAAATGTGCACCAATGAGGGGTTGTTCTATTCCTAATGATTGTCCCACTAAGTACTCATCATCTTTATATGAGCATGTCAACTCTTTGCATCTAGATACACATGCTTCATAGTCAAAGGCAGGGCCGACCTTGGGCCCGGGCAAGGAGGCCCACAGCCCAAGGCCTCCAAAAAATAGGGGCCGCAATTTTTTTTATAAATTATAAGTCTGAAATAAATATATAAATATTAGTTATTGAATATAATTTGTAATGTATGCTAGTTAGCATAGTGGTAAAAAAGTTTGTTTTTGACTCAAAGGTCAATAGTTTGATTCATGGTACCAACACTTTTACTATTTAAATGTATTTTTTTACAAAAAAAAAACCTTCCTTTTTATTGAGGCCCATTTTTTAAATTGGACCTAGGCCTATAAAGTTTTGAGTACGAACCTAGTCAAAGGAATCAATGCCCAATTATAAATAATGTGTCATACTAATCAGTCATCAAAGCCTCCTCCAGTACGATACAACTTCCCAAACAAATATGAATTTCCTTTGTTTATGCAACAATATTTTTGGAAATGTCATTGATGTTGAAGGAGATGGTCGGTGTAGATTCTATGTTATTTTCAAGCTCCTTGCCATGTATGTTAAATCTTATTCCATCATTCGTCTTGATATTATAAGAGATCTAGACATTAATTGTGTAGGTTATCTCCAACTATTTAGGTTAGAGGGATGATTCAACCATGTCAAACATGCTCTCATCCCTAAAAAAAATTTCTTAATAATTAAGGATAGATGAATGATTATACTGATTATGAGATTCTTAATTGCTCAAAAATATAAAATTGTGCTAGTTCTACTGAATATATATGTGTTCATAGAAACATATTATTTGTTATGAAGCAGGCCAAAAGAAATTGAGCAGCTTAGTTTCCTTGAATATTTGTGTAACAACCATTTGGTAGAGGTACTATTTTCTATCTTCTATTCATATAATGTGAATCGTTTCTTATGAGTAACTATAATATCCTTCTAGACCGTGACGATACATTGTCCAATTATGGGATATATATTGTCAATCAGAACCATTACTCTGTGACAATACTTATCCTTCTAGAATGGTTAAATTAAATGAACTTAGTTGTACTCAAAGTGATTTCATAATTGAAGATAATGTTAAACCTATACAGGTTAAAGACATTGAGAAATATGAGGACTATACGAAAGATGAAAACGTGGATAATAGAGTATACCTTAATAGAGATTTATTTAAAATATATACATAATTGGAAATTAATTATATTTTTGGAATAATATTTTGATATATTTATTTACGTTATAGTTGGTTTTGATTTATTTATTCATGTTAATTCCCCCCCCCCCCCCCCCCCCCCCCCCTCCCCCCCCCCCCATTTTTTCTAATTACTTTCATTTCATATTATAAAAGCAGAGCACCTTCCATTGTTCATATGGATCCTAAAATATGAAACTCCTAATTCGTTGGAGTATGGTTATTCCTGTTAATTTGTAGTTTTAGAAGGTGATCTAATAAAGACCTTTGTTTTTTACAAATAGAAGGTTGGTTGGGGTTTGATGGTGAATTATTGTTAAGATTATCGATACTTCGTGCTCAGGTCCCAGGGGGTGGGGGTACATGATAACACTCAAACTTCAAGTCACTTACGACCATAAGTTATAGGTATTTAGGGTTACAATAGTGTGAACCAAAATATGGGGAATTCATTAGGTTTATAGGGTTTAAGTCCGAGAACCTTCTCTAAGGGGTAGATGCTCAAAAATATTTCTTTTCCTTGATCCTACATTAAAGATTTCTTCGTGGAACATTTTTGCATTCTTTTCTTATGTCTTTTCCCTTGTTGGGCCTTCATGGAGTTAGTGTCAACCTAGTATAGAATAATATCCCCCAAAGTTTGGACTGTTATAACCAAGGTGTGTAATTTAATTTAGCTTATTTTCTTACACCTATTTTGGAGTTTACGCTCTTGAAATTGAATTATCTGAGGAAATTTAACTTTCTAGTCCGCTTTGGCCTTTATTTTCTTTTTTGCTTCTTTATTTTCCCTTTGTCGGAATGTGAGGTGACATTAATAGTTTTGTCGCATTCCCTTTCTACTATGTGGAGCCTAAACACTTGAGAGAGATGGCATATGAGGGGTGTGCCATGATTAGTGCATGGGAACAATAATTGCCATTATGGCTTGATGAAGTAATTCCTAGTAATGTGGATCTCGACTACTAGTGAGTGTACAATCTCGATGATTCTTTTATTTTTGTTTGTTGCATTTCTTCTTCTTCAACTTTTGGTTCTGATATAAAGTGTATAAATAGGAGTAAATCACTTCATTTTATTTGATTTGATTTTTATCTCAAACTCTATTGTTCTCAATGGAACTATTTGTTTCTCTCTATAGATGTTTCCTTTTTCATATTATATTCCCTCAGTTTTAAACGCATTCAAACTATATTTCATGCGTATTTTTCTTTGCATTGTTTTTCTACTCGTCTTTCTTTACATTACATTTATTACATTCTGGGTAGTGGTAGTCACCTCCCCTCTTGGGGGTGGTTCTATCATCTGTGAGGTGTTATCCCCCTAATGTCTTCCCCATGTCATGGGTGAAACAAACTATTTTAGCTTATTCATTTATTGGGGGAGGGGGGGGGGGGGGTCTTATTGACTAATGATGTTATGAAGTCTCACTTTTCAATCCTTTCACACAAAGTGGAAAGGTGGGAACACGAGGTTAGCTTCTTCGAAATCACATTTTCTCAAGACTTTGTTAAGTTTATCTTCTTGCCTCTAGTCAATTTCAAAGGGAACACAATAAGGTACATGAGGATGAAAAGGAGGTATGGGAGGATGTGAAGGGTGCTGAGGCAAAGCATGTGGAGTCCACTAAATATGTAAACTTCCTATTTAGAAAAGTTAAAGTGTGATAAAGATGCATTTTTTTCGCAAAAGTTAGAAAATAAGAGGGAGAAGTCGGGGTCAATGGTGAAATAGATGGAAAAAGATAAAGGAAAACTACATTTTTTTGGTGAAGAAATCGACCATGTTGAAATAAACTTCTTTGGGACATGGATGAATGTGTGCATTTTGTGATAAGACTCATATATTTGAATTTCTCTATATTTATGATCAATGGTGGATTTTTGACAAGAGAGGGTAGGTTGTAGTCATAGCTCATATGGCATCATGAAGAAATTATATCTTTTACTTTCAAAGTAATTACATCATAAGATTAGAGTGAGGCTATGCTAATATCACTTAATAAAGCTCTAAATAAGGTGAATGATTTGAATAAATAGAATTTAGGTTTGGATGATGGGAAGAAGGCTACCTCAAAGGATTTATTAAAGTCTGAGGAAGGTGCAAAGAGGGTGGAAGGGAACCTTAAAAAGAAAGAGGAAAATATGATTGCTCTACTCGTGGAGAATGGACTCCTTGAGAAGACCAAAAAATAAGTTGTGGATTCCATTCATGTTGTTGGGATGCAATCACTAAATTATTTCTTAGATCAAATATATGTAGTAAACTCTGGGGTTTAATTGGAAACGATCGAAATGGACCATAAGAAAAGAATTATAAAACCCTATGTTCTAAGAAGAGAATTAGTGTACTGTAGGGACAAGTTTTTATTTAAGGGAGGGATATAATATCCTATGCTAATCATTAGTCTATTAATGATATGCTAGTGGTCTAATGGGATGTATTAGGAAGCCTTATCTCCAAGATTAGACAAGGATGACATGGCTAGAAATTTGGATCTATTTTCAAGGGATTTATGGACTTTACTCATGCTAAATATATAACACACTTGGAGATTGATTTTCCTCATATTCACACTTGTATTTATCTCTCTAGTACTCATATTTTTGGAGAATGGTAGAAGCTAAAGAGAGGGGAGGGTGAAATTCCAAGGAGAATATGGAGGGGTTGAGTTCATCATCAAATTCATCATGCACGTGCTAGAAGTCTTAAGAACCATTCAAATCTCATTCAAATCTAAGTCATAATTTCATAAAGATCAAAGGTGGGGTTCCTTATGTATTTGATCCTTGGATAGCCTATGAGTTCATTGCAAGTGGGGTATGATTTGTATGCTAGAATGTCTTGATTTTTCTTGCTTGATTTGTGAAAAAAATGCATGTTATTGTGTTTGATTGAGATCATATTTGATACACATATGCATGCTTGTGTTGCTGGCTATTTGGAATTATATAGGAAAAATTGAATGTTCTTGTTACCCACAAAATCTATCTCATTCCCATGAACAGACCCTGTGTATTATGCAGAAATGATGAATGTTTGTTATGGGCATAATACGGTCGTGTTGGATAACACGGGAGACTCGTAATGCCCCCAGTTTTTGCTATGGGAAGGGTGGTATGGCCCTGACACGACCCGTGTTACACAACACAACCTTCCCGTGTTGACCCAAACTTTGGGAAACACTCTTGATTAATTTTATCGGGACTGTAGGGGTCATTTTACCTTGTTCCAATTGATTGAATCAGTGTGTCTCGACACCCATAGAATTGAATTAATGTATGTTAACCATTATAATTACTAATTGTATGTAAAATGAGGCTTGTGACATAGCACATTCATGTGTCTCTTTGTAGCCCAAGTTGGTCTAAGTGTGATGCCATTTCAATTATTGTATTTTGGACGTTTAAGTGTATCTAAACTACTTGAAAGCACTCGATGGAACACTTGACAAGTGTTGGTAAACATAATAGAATATGAGAATTGAGAATTAGAGTTAAAAGGATTAACCTTCCTAGTTGAAAGGATCAGAAAGAGTAAAACCCATACCGCCAAATGGATGTTGTGTGAATTTACTCCATAGTTGGATATTGTCATACCCCAATTTTGACTCTGAATTTTTGAATCGACGCATTATCATAGCATCTGCATCATCTGCATAGCATGACATACATTTCATCTTGCACAGTGCCCAAATCGTCAGCTAGAATAAACTGTTGGATTTACAAGCGAATCAGTCAAACTAAAAGTCAACTGTGCGTAAAATCAGTGAACGAAAAAATTCAAAATCGAGCCTGCTGACGCCATTCAATTTAATCTACGTTTCACGTGGTTTAACCTGACATGCTCGTTTTACTTTTTTCGGCTGCTTTTCGTGCATTTTGATTAGTTTGAGCCTTTTAACCAGGGAAATTTTATTTTGAAATTTGACCAAACGCTGTATTTTTCCGAGTCGTTTATTTCGCGATAATCATTTTGGTGTTTTCATTTTATTTTTTCGGGCACTTCGATACCTAACTGATTATTCATTTTTAATCGATTTTATTTTTATTTTTAAATAAAAATAATTTTAATTTACTCAGATTTTTTATTTAGGTTTAAATAGTTAATTTATATTTTCATTTTAATTTATTAATCATTTTCTTTTTATATTATTTAAAACTTGTTTTTTTATCCTATTTTGGAAACACTTCATAGTTAAGTTTTGGAAAGTTAATTTGTTTTGCTCCAGTTTTTGGAATAACCGGATATTATATTGCATTGGGGAAAAGAGACCACCATATATTTTCTTAATTTTAAAGAATTTCATCACATAATATCTCTCATCTCACATTAGCATCTCACTTGCAAATATAAAAACAATATCATCACCTCTTTCATACTCCCTCTCTCCACGATTTTCCTTCTTCCCCTCTCTCTCTCTCTCTCTCTCTCTCTCTCTCTCTCTCAATTTTTTTTTCAATTTTTACTTTCTCTTCACTTTAATACAAGAAACAACCTCACTTTTCCTCCATAACTCTTCACCTATATCACACCATGAAAACTTCCTCTCTCATTTTTTTTAATACAAGACATCACCCTCTTATTCTTCAATCAAGAACTTCATGACAAAATCACTCTCACAATCATATAAACTCTTTTTTTTCTGTCTACTGTAAAAAAACCACCTTCCAACAAAATTGATAACACCCTTCTACCATTTCACATATCACCCATTCCATATTCCAAAACTCTATTATTATTATTATCTTTTACTGTTTGTTTTCACAATACATACATTTTGTTTTTTGGATTATCAAGTTTAATATATTAGTTTATTATTGTGTTTACTAACACCACTATATATTATTTTATTAATGTGTATACATTTCTTTTTGTTTTAGTATTTACATATAATTTTCTCCCTATCGCAGATTTGGAAGGTGAGAAATGAGCTGAAGCACAACAACAACAAAATCTCTATTCGGGAATCCATCGCTTTGATTAGTAGGATGGTGAAAACGGTTGGCGATAATACTTCTAATTGCTCTTACATCTCAGTTTCAGATTTTTCTTTCATTAAATCTTTTGGTGTCATCATTAGACCTCCCAAAGCGCCCAACATCATTGAGGTGGTTTGGTGCCCTCCTTCTGACAGATGGATTAAATGCAATTGCGATGGAGCTTTTATATCTTCTTCGAATTCTGCCGGAGCTGGTGGTATTTTTAGAAATCATTTGGGTAATTTCATTCTGGGGTTTGCGGACATTGTCGAGCCCATATCCTCTTTTTTTGCCGAGGTATCCGCTGTTATCAGATGTTTGGATATCGCAATTCAAAAGGGTTGGAATAAGCTTTGGTTTGAGACGGATTGTTCCTTGTTCGTTAAAGCCTATTCCAACCCCCTTTTGGTTCACTAGAAACTTAGACACACTTGGATTAATCTTATAGGCCAATTTACTAATTCTAACCTTATTATCACTCATATTTTTAGAGAAGGTAACTCTTGTGCGGACACGCTTTCAAATATTGCTCTTAGCATGAATTCTTCCATAGTTTTTGATTCCATTCCTTTGGGAATTCTGAATGATTTTGTAAAGAATATGTTATGATTACCTTTCTTTAGATTTAGTTCGTTCTGATAGAGCTAACTTGATACCCTTTTTGTATCTTCGGACCTTCTTTTTCTTTTAATATATTGCTCTTATTAAAAAAAAAACTTATTATATATTAGTTTAATTTATTTTTGTTTTCGATTCAGGATTAGTTTTGTATACTATATTAGTTATATATTAATTTTTGGTTCAGATTATTTATTTTTTATTTTTTTTAATTTTCCATTTATATATTATTTATTTACTTTTATTTTGATTGAATATTATATATTAGTTAAGTATCACCTTTTTATTTTATATATTTATATATATATATATATATATATATATATATATATATATATATATATATATATATATATATATTGTTTGGATTTATATATGAACACACTTATTGTTTAGGTCTCATATATATATTTATATATACTTTTGTTTTGCTTTTCTCAAACATTTTTTCTAATTTTCTTTTTATTTTTATTATTATTATTATAATCACTAAATTAGATTTTTATTGGAATGGGCCTTAAGCCCATATTACTTGTTGCCTAGACAACCCATGAACATGTATGCACTCCTCTTGTTTTAATGTAATTATTTTGTTAGTTTAGATTATTTGTTTAATTAATTTTTGCTAACTGATTAGTTGATTATTTAGTTTAATTATTTATTTGTTTTGTGATTCGTTCGATTGTTCTTCTAGTATTGTGTTGCGGTCTCGAAGTTAAAATTTAATTTAACTTTCGAAAATCGCTTGGACGCATAGATTTTGCTCAACTTCTTATACAGTGATTCTTACATAGATCTACTCTAAGTCAGCATAGAACTAAATTAAGCTGCCTTTGATTTCGGTAATTATGTCTCGAGTCCTGTGGCTTACCCATTTCAAAATCAAATCAGACACAATTTTAAAACTTTTTTCATAAAAACGAAAGAAGAGGACTGTTGGAATCTAGCATTCTAGCAGAACCCTCAAATGATTGGTCCCGAGCCTCGCGCATTGAGATAGTCGTTCATTCTTTTCTTTCGTTCTTAAAACAATTTTCTCAAGTAACCTTGGACGAATAAGAGTCGTTAAGATCTGGCATCTTGGCACAACTCTTTGAGCAATTGATTATCATCAAGCGTTTGTCGTCCATCAACTTTGAATAATTGATCATCATCAAGAGTTCATTTGTCCATTAAATTCATATCAATTTGGACGAATAAGAGCCGTCGAGATCTAGCATCTTGGTACAACTCTTTGAGCAATTCATTATCATCAAGAGCTCGTTGTCCAATAAACAATTTTCATAGTGACTTTGATGAATAAGAGACGTTAAGATCTAGCATCTTGGCATAACTCTTTGAACAATTGATTATAATCAAGTGTTTGTCGTCCATCAAACAACTTTCAATATTAACTTGGATGAATAAGAGACGTTAAGATCTAGCATCTTGGCATAACTCTTTGACCAATTGATTATCATCAAGCGTTCGTCGTCCATCAAACAACTTTCAGTATTAATTTAGATGAATAGGAGCCGTCGAGATCTAGCATCTATTAGATGTCAATCATGACTAATATTTCTATTGTATACTTGGCATTTTTCAAGCTTTTCTATGTGAAATTGTGGATTTTACTCTTGAATTATTGTTATTCTTCAAACCTTGTGAATATACCTTTGGTGCTTGTAATATGTGTGCTATTGTGCAGGAAAAGACACTACTTGATCAAAGATATGAGACACAAAGAAATGATACAAGCTACCAAAGAAAAGAGGAAAACATTAGCAAGTTCGCTTTGCGAACTTGCTAGCGAATGTTCGCTTTGCGAACAAACTGGCGAAGTCCCAGCGAATGGTCCCAGACTTGGACAGTAGGAAAAGGGACTAAAGTTTGCTTTGCAAACTCCCAGCGAATGTTCGCTGATTTACTCGCTTTGCGAAGAACCTGGCGAAGAACTCTTGGCTGAGGCAGTAATAAAAGGGCCCTAAGTTCGCTTTGCGAACTTGTAGGCGAATAGTTCACTTTGCAAATAAAAGTTCGCATTGCGAACTTATGCATACAAACAAGGGAGGTTTAGCTTATCAGAAGGCACTTCAGGTGCCACTTTCATCATTCGCTAGGCGAACAAATCATTCGCAGTGCGAATGTGTCTGATTTCAAGTGTACTATAAATAGATTTTATGCATTTTCTTGGGATCATAACTTCATTTTAACATACCAAAACCTATTTTTCAGATATTTCTTCATCCAAGAGGGATTTTACACATTGAGAAGCTGAAGTTGCATCTGATCTCGATTATTCGACGCGGGTGCTTTTTCATCTCCTCACGAAACTTGTGAAGCCAGCTACCATGAATATGTGTAGCTAAACACATCTTGTGTCAATATTAGTGGTAGGTAATCCATCATTTTGTATGTATTGATCTTGATTGTAAGTTTGTGAACTTTGTTGATGATAAATATAGAAGAAAAACTTTGTTTACATGGTTTATATTTTGTTTTAATTCATGATCGAGAGATATGTATTAAAACTTGACCTAAGTTTCAATCCATCAATAATCATAAGGCTAGACATAGTTTTGAAAGTTGATGTTCATAAATATTAATCTTGAATGTTATCATATTGGTAGTTTGAGTGAGAGATCATCAAAGGATCAATATGATAAATCTCACAACAAGTGTTAGAGATAAACTTGTTGAGAGAATATGTGGTTATATTTATCGTTAACGAGTTCACACGCTTTATCAAGTAAATACGTATAAAACGGATTATCGGACCCTAATCTTGGCATGTTTTTATCAAACCCTAAAACTAATTTCTTTACCATTGATTACTAAATTTTATGCAAACGATCCGATATGAAAAACCAAAATTTTTGTTACTTAAAAGTTTGAAACGCTTTTAACTATAGAACGGCGACAATATACATTCAATCCCTGTGGATACGATAAAACACCCCCCAAAATATTCTTCAACAAAATGGCGTCGTTGCCGGGGATTGCTGTTATATTGCATGCATTGCAATAGTTATTGAGTTTTAAACTTGTTTAACTTTTTCTTGTGTTTGTTGATTTGTTTGGCCAAGTGTGCAGACTCCGTTTTATGCGAGGGAAGTTACCCGCAGACCAACTTATTTTTGATCCTGAAATCGAAAGAACTGCGCGTAAGTTAAATAGCAGAACAAGGCGGAGGAGGCAACTTGCTAAGGAAAGACGAGAACGAGACGAAAGTTCAACTTCAACACTAATACCACAGTTACCGCCAACCATGGTTTCTCCACCACCACCACCACCACCTGCTTCAACACCTTGTGTTAATGGTCCGAGGAATACTGTACAGTTCGCACGTAATGCTCATAATGGTCGACACTCTGAAATGAAAACGGGTATTCTCTCTCTTCTATACCAGAATCCATTCACCGGTATGGATCACGAGGATCCCTTTACTCACTTGACCAAATTCTATGAGATTGCGGGCGCAACTGGTGCACCCGAAACTGAAGAAGAGTCTTTGTTTAAGAGACTGTTCCCACATTCCCTCATTGGGAAGGCTAAGGAATGGTACTTTGACCAATCAACTGCTATCATGACGGACTGGGACATGTTAGAAGAGAAGTTCTTGGAACGATTTTTTCCTCACAATCGTTTCATGGAAGCTAAAACGGTGATTGCATAAACAAATGGTCCAAGTGGACAAACGGAAAATAGCAGAAACATAAACAAATGATATGATAAAGCATAAAAAATAAAGAGAGATAGGGAGCGAGAAGGAAGCATAAACAAAATTAGTACAATAATATTGTTAGTGAGTTAGTGATTAGTTGTTAGAACAAATGATCAACGATGGTTAAATGATGAACTTAGGCCAAAGTTAATGAAGACTCATTAGAGGATTGATAAAATCAAAGCCTTATAACAACAAGTTTTATAAGTAATGGACCCAAGACAAATAATCAACCATCCATGGACTTTAAAACATAGGTTTGGGCTACGAATGATCATTTTCCGATGCGGGACATATGTAGCGTTATGTTAAGCAATCGTAGCACATTCTATTAGGAAGATCATACTATGGGAGGCCGGTCAATAACAATGTTAGTGCTAATGCATGCTATAGAAGTGATATGTAGATCACTCTCCGAAAGCAATATCGCACGAAAAGAAAAGAGGTAACGATCTCATCTTCAAAAAGAACTTAAAATAAGTTCCAATGATATTGAAGATTTTCATCGATCAAAAGGAAAAATGAAGAAGGGAGGGGAAATCCAAATTGAATTACAAATTCAAGACCATTCCATCTTTAAGTTCATCCACTCATTTTGGTGGATTAAATCACTAAACATATCATTAAATCAAAGCACCTAAAATGAATTAAATAATTCACTTTAAAGATATATTTGAATTAGTGAATGTTTATCCAACTTCATCTACACCCTAAGTCCTATGAATTTAAAGAGGAATAAGACCTTTAAAAGTGTAATCCAAAGTAAAAAAAACAAAAGGAAATGGAAGAAGAAGGAGAAGAAACCAAAACAGCCCCAAAACAGAACCAAAAACTCAATTCTGCTCCTAGTTAATCGATTAACCAAAATGAATTGCATTTGGTTAATCGATTAACCCTGACAGAATAGAAAAAAATTGAAAAAAATCAGCATTCATGATCCAATCATGTCTTCAAACACCTAATGGTCATGAATGCAAATTAACACGAAAATTAAAGTAAAATAACAGCAAATAACACCAATAAAACACATTTTGCAAGATCCAAAGATCAAGCAACAAGAATCAACAAGAGATCATATTGTGAAGGATGTCTCAAGAACAACAATGGTGGATCAGAGTTTACCACTTCAAATATGAAAATTCTTCAAATCAACTCGAAGAACCACACTCCAAAGCCTTGATCTACAGAAATTGATGATGAAAAAGTGAATGGATGAAGGTTTAGCTCAAAGATTAGTAAGTTCTAATGATGAACTTACTAACTTTCAATGGAAGAAAGAGCTTTGGTGAATTTGGTAGTTGGAAAAAATTGAGGGAGTCAAGAAGAAATTTGATAAGGTGAATTTGGCTATCTAAAGCTTGTGAAATGAATGAAATGAGACCTCTATTTATAGGATTTAGGCTTGGAATTTTTTATGGTTTGTAATTTGGTTTGGAACCAAAATTAGGCTTGGAATTTGAATTTTGGAGGTAAAATCAAGATCAAATGGTGATTAATGAGGGTGTATGGTGGGAATTAATTATGATGAGGTAGGGGAATTAAAATGAGGTGATCTAGAATATTATCATGATGAAACAAAGTGAATTTTGGTGCCAAAATGCTGCAGAATTTGAATTTGGCTCATTTTCTCCAAAAACGCATTGGTTAATCGATTAACCATTTGCAGTGCAAAATGTGTTAATCGATTAACACAGTGAAAAAATGAGAAAATTAGCTTTTTGATGTGCTGTCTTGGCTCTGTCTCGATTCTTCTTGCTTGTCAAAGAATGCCTGAAAAATAAACACATGAACCTTGAAGTCTCTTGAATAATAATCAATTAAATCTTGGAAACTCTTGATCAGATGAATTTTGAATTATTTGCATATCAACTTTGACTTTGTTCGGATGAAATTCATTCGAGCTGAGGAACTGATTTTGATATCCTTGATCCAAATTCTTCCTGAAAAAGTTAATAAAGGAAAAAATAACATATATTTTTTTATTTCAATTAATGGTTTGTAAACATAAACAAAAACAAACATCAAACAAACAAGAGAATATGGGTGCTTGGCGATCTCACTCAAGAACAAACCTTCAGAGGAGGGCAAGAGAACCAGAGCTTGTGATCTTGTTTGTGGTATGAGATGCAAATGACATGTGTGATATTAGGGATAAAAATTAGGGTATTACACAAACTCAAGGCCAATTATAATTCTCCACAAATTTAGTTTTGTTCCTAACTAATTTTCTACAAGAGTGTGTCATTCCTTGAAATTTTAAAAGGTGTCACCTATTTTTTTTCTTCAAAATGTAGACCCATGCTCTTCTAGAAAAATGATTGATAATAGTGAGGAAATAGAAACCATCCTCATGCACTTGCACTCCCATACATCACCCTATTTTTTTTTTCTAAATTGTAATGATTACAAAATTCTAGTTTGTTCAATTTCTTCCTTCCTAACAAACCTTATTTTTCTAGCTCAACCAAACATATTTAACTAATATGCTACAATATGAAATGCCATAGTTTTGTTTTATCATGAACGTCTTGAATATCTAATGATGCATGACCAATAATAATGGAACCATCTAAAATTTACAACCCACACATTTTAGACCCTTTAGCCACGACTAATGCACCATGAAAATGTTTCAATATTCCACGTTCAATTTTTGTACAATAATCAAAATTATTAAACAAGCTTATAGACAATAAGTTTTTTAAAATCTCGAGAACATAATTCACATTCCATACAATGAACTCATGGTTATAAAACATTTTAAGTATGAGTTACCAACACCATGAACTTTTTAAGCATTATTGTTATTGAGTCAAATGAGTCCACTTTATTTCAGCTCCTAAGTTTTAAAATATTATTTCCTTGAACACATGCAATAAGAGAATCATGAGTCCATGACCCATCTCTTATAAGTCTACCAACTTTCCACCACTAGTGCACCAGGGCTCTCATAACAATCCTCATTTGAGGCAAATGCAATTTAAAATAAACTCCCCTTGCTCCCCTCCCCTTTTTGATCAATATTATTTAATAACAAGTGAAGCATTTTTTGCTTCGATTTATCAAAACTCGTGGACTTAGACTTAGACTTCGGTTTCTTCCCCTTTAGGTTTCTACTTCTCACACTCGTGCCTCTTGAAATACTCAAGTCTTCTCCACTAATGTCAAACTTCAACTCTTTCATCTTGGTTAACTTCTTGACTCTTATAGTTGATTATACATTTATAAGGTGATAATGCTTTCCTTACCATAAAGAAAGACATCTTTGAAATGCTCAAAATATATGGGTAATGAGCTTAACAAGAGTAGAGTATTGTCCTCATCATCAAGTTTCACTTCAATATTTTACAAGTCATCAATGAACTTGCTGAATTCAGTAAATTGCTCCACAATAGATTTATTCACCACCATAATAAAAGATTCAACCAACTCATATCCATTTCGACTAACGTTTGGACATTATGCAATGTTGCCTGTCGAGATTTATCTGCAATCAGTTATGATTTAAAGGCAAATAGAAGTGCCAATTTATCATTATTGGAGCATGATTCTAGAAAAACTCGTTAATTTAGACGAGGAGAGATTGGTGGCATTAGATGTGCTTATAAGGTAGAAATAATGAGTCGCCAAAGCATACAATAAAAAGGTTAAGATAAAAGCCTTTCTGGTCGGCGATTTAGTTTGGAAAGTTATTTTACCCATGGATAAGAAGGATAGAATCTTGGGAAAATGGCCTCCAAATATGGAGGGACCATTTAGAATTATCTAAGTATTTACAAATAATGCTTACGAAGTCGAGGAAGTGACCCCTGAAGGTCGAACCATGCGGATAAATGGCAAGTACCTAAAAAGGTACAAACCTATGTTGCAGGAAATACAAATAAGAGATGAATATAAGTCTTCTGTTAAATTAAAAACAAGATGTTATTCACAGCTTCTAAGGGCAAAAACGGCATAATCAAGTCTACAAAAGAGTTACATTGTCGAAAGATAAATCTCACAATGGAAAACAAGAATTACAAATTTAAAGTGGAAGATTACCTTTAAGTATTTCAAAGTGAGTCTAAGCTTTGGTGATTCGGGTGTTGGTCAGCTGAGTAACGAAAGTTAACTCTTCGATCACTACATCTAGGTTTCTAACGTTGTTGAAATTCTTGAGACCGGCCTTAGCATCCACATCTAGTTTAGCCAGGTTGGCACCTTAAAATTCAGCTTTCTTTTCCTCTGTCTCTTTAATCTTCGAATGCAAATACAATTTAGAATGTCAACATCATAGGAGGTATTCTTGTTGATTTCCACTTATAGTTCCTCAACACGACTTCGAGACCCGACAGCCAAAGCCCACTCCTTAGAATAAGCATTAGCTTGCAAAGTCAACTTGTCTGCCACTTCGTTCCTTTTCTAAAGATCTTGGGTTATTTCATCCAATAATGGTATGAATTCTAAGATAAAGCTGACAAAGGCGTGAGGAGCAGTCAGAATATTAAGTTTGTTTAGCATGGATTTGATTCCATAGACAATGAGAAATTTGTCCTCAATTGTCTGAAACAAGTCCATATCAAGAATCTTATATTTTAACTGCCGAAGTAGAGCATCGACAAAATCACTAGAAGGCTTGCTGCCAAAAACGGCCGAGGAGCCAGAAGATTTCTCAATTGAAACACTACCCAAGAAGAACAAAATAATAAAAGATGAGCACATACATAATTTGTATGTCTAGTTCGATCAATTCAATTTACTCAGGAGGAAAAGGGAGATTTCTTATCCATTATACTTGAAAAGTTGTTTGAAGAGATTACAAAATGTGTTAAGAAATCCTAATATATTTTCACACAAATCCAAAGTGTTTAGAAATGTTTCATGATCACCTTAGATACCATCAAAGGTTTTCCAATTCTTGAAAAAATGAATCACAAAAATATCTCTTTTTGTCTCTCTTAGTTTCTCTCTCTCTTAAAAAATCATCAATGTTACTTGTAATAAAAAAAAGGGACTTAAAAACACCTATTATAGGCATCAGATAAAACACACTGTGTTTCTACAAAAATCACAGAATGCATTGCGTCTCCATTAGACACACTTCATTTTTGTAAGGCAAAACCCACTGTGTGTATGCACAAACTGTAGGATGCACTACGTCTCCCCTAAACATGCTTCATTACTGTCAAACACATGGCATTTTCACACAAGGTTTCTTAATTTTGAAGTCAACACCGTAATTATAAAGATCACTAACTATACATTTTGTTCTACAAAGAACAAACAAAACATCTAAAACATCTAAAACCTGTAACCTTGTCATTCTCCACGTGAAAATCTATGGCTTGAATCTCAACATAATTTTTAATTTGTGTATGTATGACTTGTTTTTCAAATATTACACACTCTCATATCTGTGTTACCTTCGTTGTTTCAGCGCATACAAATTTAGGATGATAAGTACTAAAAATAAATTATATTTTCAAAATGTTTTTTAAATCATAGAAAACACACTAGTAAATAGTTACACGATACTTATAAATAAAATATAAGATTCATCACTCAATACTACTTTCAACATTTTTATTCAATTTAATTTTTATTTTAGAAAAGTAACTAAAAAATTGGCATAATATTTGGGTTTAATTTGTCTTATAAAATAAAAAATCACATAAGAGGACGAAGGAAAAAAATTACAAATACAAAAAAGCAAAGAAATATAAAGAAAACAAAATTGAGAAATTCTGATTTTTTATGCTTTTTGATAGTGTAATCTTGACCTTGCAAGTCCATATCCACTTTGTGATATTCAAGGTTGGACGAACTTCCAAATGTATCTGATAATAAGAAAAGAATTAAACTAGTTCAATAATTATTAACAAACGAAGAAATATGAAAATTAATGTAAAATTAAATTAAATTAAATTAAAAATGAATGGATAAGAACTAACCCTCATGAACAAAGTCACTTAATCCAAGCAATGGTGAGTTATATTCATCTGTTTTTTTAGGTAAAGGAAGAATAGGGGCTCCCTTAATCTTTGAAGATTCCAAGGGCACAACCCACCAAGGACAAACCCTTTCAAGATGTGTAAAAGTATTTGGAATAGAATCCCATTGAATCTAAGAGAAAGTGCAAGAAGATTTATTTAAATCAATAAAATAAAATTTAAAAAATGTATTAATTAAAAGTCAAAGTTAGTAATTATAAAAGATATAATAAGATATTTGATTTTACCTTAAGAGATCTCCAATCAGAAGCAGGCCAGTTAATAGGATCAATATCTTCATTACCAACTATTGTACCACATCTAATTACTCAATCAAACAAACAAAAAAAAAAAGACAAAAGAAAACTAGTTAATACAAATAGTTTCTTTTTTTTACAGGAATACAAATAGTTTCTTATAGTCAATAATTATCATGAATTTTTGTAAAATAAAACAAAAAAATCCTACGACTATCATAAAAAGTTTATTCTCAAACTTATCATAAAATAAATAAACATTATGATCACCTTTTTGCACATCCTTCAACTTGAGACAACATGTGTACCCTTGTTCCAGTTGAGTAATCTTTTTCAATTGACTCAACATAAGTTTTCAGAGGAATCATAAATTCAAAGGGAGTAATCCTACAAAAGATGTATATCATTATATGATTATTTTCATTTCGAATGATAAAAATCGTTAATAATTACTCACCAAGGATAGTATTGGACATGGAATAAAGTTCCTATAGAAACAGCATGATGAGCAGGAGCCAATTGTGGAAACTGCATGTTTTGACTAGATTGCCGAGACCATGTTGTGCAGCATATATTGTTATGTTGTTTCATATCTCGACGAATCCCAATACCGAATTCACCATTCTCACCACTACAGTAACATAAGTATTTTCTAAATTATTGCTAATGGAATATCAAGAAAGTAAATACGAGAATGAAGATAAAAAGACAACCTGACAAAAATACATGAATCTCCAGGAGCAAGATTTTTTGAGTTTACGAATGTGCTCCAACCATTAGTGAGCATGTGTTCTTTCTCATTACCTACATTTCATGTTAAAAATTAAATAACTCATTCTTCCAATAAAAATAATTTTAATTACCACTATAACGACGATGCTTAGACTAACCAAAATAATCATACTCATTTATATTAACAATGAAGGCAATAATAACTTTTGAAATAAAATAGTAATTTGAATTTACTGCAATAAATATGTCGAAAATTCCACTCATTTCCATGCAAGTCCTTCGCCACTAGATCATGCATTGGTGGTTCAAGGGTCATATCCTATAAAAAAAAGACATGACACCAACCAAATTCTTACAACAAATAAACAACAAATTCTTGATGAAAGGTTAAACACAAGCATATCACAAAAACAAACCAGTGGGGGGAAACATCTCTCAGCATGTTCCTTTGGAATATAAATTCCATTGAGTGTACTTATTTCCGTTGAAGTGAGAATCTTACTGAAAGAGTATAATTCACTAGGACTCTGAATTTCATGATTATCCTCTATGATAATTTCTTGTTGCTGCAATCAACCAAAGGAATAACGAAAATTATATATAAAAAAAATACATTTAAGAGTTAAAAACTATTTTATCTCGTATTAGAAATAGCTAACCTCTGGCAATGGGAATAATGTAACCAGAGCAAAAATTTCATCTGTGTCAACTTTTGCCTACAACCAAATTTTTAGAATATGAATTAAGTATTTTTAGTTAATTAAGTAAATAGTTTTATAGTAAGATGACAATACCTTTAACTGAACATCCATAACTATGCATAAAATTTTAGAGGACAAATGATAGTTAGAAATTTCCATATGATGATCTTGTTGATGTTGAAATATTACCACCTATTCCAGATTTCCGAACCAAATAGATTAGGCTACTGATTGAACTAACTTAACAAAACAAAAAAATAATAAAAGTGGTTATAATTTAATTAATTATTCATGATTATTCACAGTAAAAAAAAATCATATTTATTTTATAAAATAAATTATTCAAGTATGTGACACTATAATATTATTATAATAAATTATATAAAAATCAAATTTCCTTATATAAAAAAGAATATAAATAAATAAATAATATTCATTAACAAAAATAAATAAATGTTGAGTACAGATTTATAAATATTAATGGTGAAAAAATTATAAAATAAAATTTTTTTTTTGATGTTTTTCTAACACAAACTCCTAAATAAGAGGATATATATCATTTATAACCTAAAATAATTGTTTAAATAATTTTATTATAAGGCGTATTTAATAAATACATCATATTTTGAAGAAAAAAAATAGTATATTACATATAAATTGAGATAAAATTTATTTAGAAAAATCCTGCAAACTATATATATATATATATATATATATATATATATATATATATATATATATATATTCAATTGGTATACCATACAAAGTCTTTTAAGAAAATACGCTTTTTCCTAAAAAAAATGAGTCTTTTTCTTTTTTATAAAAAGAAGAGTCAAGTATCACTATATACTATTATATTGTAATAGTTTTCTAGATGATAAATAAAAGGGTAAATTATAATTTTGCCCCCCTATTCTACATTATTTACAAAATTAGTTGTTTTTTAATTTAAATAATTATAGTTTTTCTCTCGCTTTTTTGCACTACAAATTGATGAAGTGCCAACTTTTTAAATTATTGTTTTGATCTATAAAGTTTTACAAACTATTTTTAGATGGTGATTTTTCAATTTTCACAAATGACATATTATTTAAAAATGAAAAGACCGCCATTTTTAAGGACAAAAGTGTGAAATGAAAACTAAAGTTGTTTGATTTTAAAATAGAGATAATGGTTATGTGAATTATACAAAATAGGAAGACAAAAAATGTAATTAAACCTAAATAGAAGAGTATTAAAACATAAATAAAATTATTAAATATTAAAAAATCAATAAATTGAAAACTTTTGTCATCCAAAAATTGAGAAAAATTTGACGAAAATTTTTTCTTAAACTACAATTCAAAATCTTTGCGATTAATTTATATATATATATATATATATATATATATATATATATATATATATATATATATATATATAATGCTAGAACTATACAAACACAAATTAGATTATTTATGATAATAAAAAAAAATTATCATGTTAATACAACTTAGTTGGTGTATAAATATCTGACTATAGAAGAGTGTGTTTGAATGTGTGACATTCCAGTTATTCATCTTTAAGAGTACTATTTAGCCAATAAAATTATTAAACAAAAAAAATCTTATGTATTTCCGTTTTTTAACTTATAATAAAGATATGAAAGGTATTAGAGAATTAACATATTTGTGTTACGATAAATATAAAATAACTCCATATTTTACTAAAAGAAATTACAAAAAATAATTTAAAGGTTCAGAATTTAAAAAATGGGAAAGAATACAGAACCTGTTTTAAGTGCCCTTGAGGGAAGTAGAAAACCTTCTGCCCAATTTTGGGGATGTATCCAGATCCAGAACATGCATGCCAAATTTGAGCACAAAAAATATTTTCCACAGCTATAAAAACAAATTAAAACTATATATATTAAAAAGCGAAAAATGATGGTGAAAAAACAAAGACAAACACAAAATATAGATTTACAAAATAAAAATAAAGAAAATGAAGTTAAGACGATTACCCGAGACTAAACCAAACGCATTATCTCTGCTTGTATAACTCATCCCTCTTCTTTCTCATTCAATGGTACGAAATGAAGGCGGAGAAACCAAATCAGTGTATTATAGAGAAAACAAAAATAATATAATATATAGAAACAAATATACAGTACAATAGGTAAATGAACCGAAATACAGGAAGACTAGAATAAAAAGGACAATTAATATTAAATAGTTGCGTGTTTTCTAAATCAGAGAAAAAAACAAAAAAAATTGCGCAATAAACTCAATTTTATGTCAATCCACCTTTTTTCAAAATAAGAAAAAGTCTCATTTACCCTCTTTGTGATGAGGTCGGTCATGAGTAACCGTTAAACGGATTGGATTTAAATGTTATTCATGTTTAAAAAGTGAAATATAAATTAATTCACAAAGAGAATATATATGAAATTTATCATAATTCTCTTATTCAAAAATGATAGAATTAGTAACGATTTCATTTTAGCTTACTTGATCAAAAATCTTACACTAGTAGTAATAAGAGTAATATTCACTTCAAAAAATAAATACAATTTCTCTTTATAAGGAATCTCGCTAGACTTAGGATTTTGCTTGGTCACTTTCACCATACCAACACATTCAAATCATCCTATTTAATTGGTTCTCTTTGACCCGTATACTCATTCATCTTCCTTAAATCACCCTACTCTGATTGATGTTGATTATTTACCTACAAACACAATTGTTTAATAGTCACACAACTATGTTAGCTTGCCTTAAACACATTTAGGTAATCTAAAATCGTTTTTCCAAGAGATTCTAAACATTTGTGATACCCATTTAATTTCGTCACTAAAACCATGTTTAAAATGCTTCGGCCTTTCCCATCAAGATACCATAAGTATATTGTCAAGGTTTGGTTAGTTGTAAAAGTAACTTCATGGTTCCGTTAACAAATCTAAGGGAGGCATCCCTATCACACTACCTATTTTTCATGAGATACTATTAAAACTTTGAAACCCTTTTGGAAAGTGAAGGATTGTTCCACTTGAAAAAAATATTATATGAATTATATTTCTTGTTTTTGGAAGAATTATGAAGTGTTTAGACGGTTGACACATAGATTATCAAATTAGGCTTATTGTGATCACATTCTTTGATCAAGTGTTTTAGTGTGGACTAAATTAAGAACACTAAGGCTTAAGGTTGGAAGAGAATTCAAAATCTCCCACAAGAATACTTGAGGACAAAGACTATTTTTACTATTGTTTTGACTAGTAGAAAATTTTGTTTTAGCTTCAGATTATTAGCGTCGGCCATGACATTGACGCTACTACACTACTACAAATAACACTTTTTATGATGAAACTTTCACCTCAAAATGTTAAAAAAACGAGAGTATAGTTCATGGTAGCGTCATGCTAACAACATTTTACCTCAGTTATCCATAAAACCGGGAGAATATATCTATAAGGAGCGATGTTTTATTTTTAATATAACCTATTACTACGGTCTTTTGAAAAAATCGATAGAATATAAATATTAGGGATGCTTTGAATCCTTGTTACTTCATTTTTATGTTTTTTTCAATGGTTTAATTAGTCTTTCTCACTTGGCGCCTTTCCATATTCCATTTTTTCTTTGTTAAAATCTTTTTCTTCATTTTTTCTAAGTTAATCAATAAAACTCAAAATCTTTGTTATCAATAAAAAAGATTACGCAGTAATACGATTGAAAAGGAAAGGAAAAATTTCATTGAAAATCAGAGAAGCGGGATAACAGATAACGAAAAAATAGGACAACAGATAACCATACGACATATTCAAACTTCTGACTCAACTCAATTTCAATAGTTAATCCTACTCTTTTTACCCTTTTAACTATCCCTAACTGAGAGAAAAATTCAGAAAGAACACTTTCATATGTTATGAGGAAAGTAATTTCCCCGCGAGAGGTCACAATCATTTCCATTAAGAAGTTAAAAATAGTAAAAGAAAGATTAATTTTGACGTTGTGGATAAGGAAGTACAACAAATGCTTGTCATCTGAAGTAAGCCTTTCTAATTATTTCTCTCTTGGATGGAGATTCGACACTAGAAGTTGATGGCAAACTTTTGCAATTGGGATGAGAGTAGCAGGACTGGTGAGGTTATTGTAGTTGGCATAAATTAGGAGAAGGTGGTTTGAGAAGACATTGTTGAATCTATATTGTTCAACACAACTACCTTTCTCTTCACACTTTATTTTTTGAGCAATAAGTGATGGAGTAATGGTGACAGGAAAGCCATATACATTGGACTTTATTCACTTAGCATCCTCACTAAATTTCCTAACAGAGACATTTAACCAGAACTCTGTTACGAGATTAGTGTATATGGGTCCATGAAGCATGTCAAAGTAACCTTTCAACTTATGTTTGGAAATAGTTTTTATTAGATCAAAACCTTGGTCTTTCAACTCTTTGAAATAAAAAAAAATTCATTGATAACGAACAAAAGATTTGCATCTCTGTTGAAGGTTTTTGTAGACATTTTTTGAATAAAAGGAAAAGACTTTTAAACTAGATTTGAAGACCCCAAGAGATAGAAATGAAATGAGACCTGAATAGTGTATAAATAAATTGGAAAAGAGGAAGTGAAACAATCAAAGAAGCTCAAACTCCTCTTTGAAAATCCAAAAGATACGTTATATTTTGAATATGGGTGATCATTATTATTCTAGTGATATGATTCCGAGGCGCGATGTTTTATTTTTTTTTAAATATAAAAACAACACATTACCTCGATTTTCTCATATAACCAAGGGGAAAACCCAGGAACCAACAATCCAGGAACTTTTCTTTTTTATTATATTTTTTTTTTGTAAATATTCTTTGAAATCAATGAAATGTAAAACAAAATCAAAAGTTATTTACCTCGGTTTTATATTAAAAGAAGGGTTAAAGTATTTTACCTAAATTAAACATAAAAAAAAAGCATTAGTGATTCTGTTGATCAAATATATGTCGTTCATTTCATGACATATCAATGCTAAAGACACTACCATTAGTGATCCGTGTGAAACATAAAAAATTTCCATTATAAAAGCATATCTCTCAATATGAAGAAGCATGTGAAGCATCATGAAGTGCTTGAAACTATCTACATCCACCTCTTGAAGGTTTGCAATATCATTTTCCATGAAAAGATCGCTAAGATGGATGCAAGAGCAGAAAATTATTTGGGTTTAAGGTTTGTGTTATTAAATATTTATTTGAGCAAAAAACATTTATTTGTCTAACCTTTATTTATCAACCATTTTTTTGTTTTATATCAGAAACAAATCCATGCAAGGTAAGCCATTAAGAATATAGTTGGACCCAACATTTGATCTTGCCCAAATAACAGTAGAAGACACAAAAGAATTATCAAGGTTCCTCCCCTAACTGAGAGTACTCCAGTCCCCTTGCCTCACAAGATATTTTCATTATAACCCCTTCATGATTACAATCGCTTATGCTTCTGCATAAGTCTTTTACACCTGCTCAGACCAACTGTCTGAGACTTCCTTGCTTAGAGCACATGTCTAAGACTTTCCCATGCTCACACCTTCTAACTGAGCCACCTACTCCAAGACTGAGACTGAGACTTCCCCTTGCTCAAGCTCTCTTGAGACTTCCTGCTCACGCCCCTCAGACGGAGAGTTCCCTTCTGCTCAATCAGACTAGGTGAATAAGACTTTCACAGCTCAAGCACTTAAGCAATGAGACTTACGCGACTTAAGCATCTTGGCGCAAGACTTGTTGCTTGAATCCCAATGAGACAAGACTTCTGGTCAAGCACATAGCAAGAGACTTTGATCTAAACTACTGAAGGCTCAACAGAATAGAGAACAAGGTTTACATGATGCAAGCATCAGAGGTACGGGAAATCACCATAACAAAGACCTAAAGCTCTTAAGATTTCTAAGATATTCAAAAGTAAGAAATCTGAATGGCTTTTACAATTACAAACTAAAATAGAAAAGCTGCATATTACATTAGAGATGATAATTGCTTGATCTTGCTACTCCTTCATTTAAAGAATCCTTGTTAAGATTCAAACTTGAATCTTCAGCCATATTTATAGCCTTTGAAGAAACTAGCCGTTAAGGAAGTGACTTGATCAAGTGTCTTTGCTTTTTCCCCATAGTACAAGAGACGTTGAAGATGGATGCATAGCAGATTTTGAATCCAGTGTGTAAGACGTTTAACCTTTGAGTATTCAAGAGGTTTTGTACTGATAGAGCCGTTGAGAGAAGACATTCGTAGAGCATGCCAACCCTTCTTGAGCCTTGCAATCCTGTAGACTCTAGCTGACAGACTAATAAGACAATACAATCTACTTTCTGCACTACGAACAATCCACAACTTTATCACCAACTCTAAATGGTACCAGATGCTGATATATAATTACCAAGTGTAGTAACTCGTCTGAATGCTGAGGCCTTCAGCTCATAGTCTGCGCCAAGCCACACTAGCATTTTATTCTTCAGACTCTGTCACCAGAAGCTAGCAATGAAGCAACTCCCAAGTGTGTCTAAGTAAAACACATTCTGATTATTTATGTACAAGAACCCGCATAAATAAAACACACATCAAATAAACCATTGTTCTTTTAATACTTTTGTTATCATCAAAACTAAAAGAGAATATGTCATGAACAAATCTTGTTCTAACAACTTTCTCTTTCAGAAAAATTGAGTCTGATTTACAATTAATCTTTAGGGTGGACCACCATTGTTAATGCTCAATTGAGACTATTTTGTAGTAGATATCCCCTAGGACTACGGATACCCTATGAAAACCGGATTATTCTTGATAAAGTAATGCTTAAATTCATTTGTAATTCACTATGGACTTAGGAGTTAATTTGAATGTTTAAAGGTTTTCTCACTAAGAACTTAGGAGTAAACACCCTTAAGAACCGGTAATCAATATTTTGTAAAAAGTTATTGCAAGGTCATGTTAGAATTGTTAAAGAATCCAATCATACACTTTCTCTAGCATGTTCACTCATATCACTTTAAGTCATTCAACTGCTTTGTTTATTTTTACTTACTATTTTAGTTTCAATTCCTTAAAATAACAATTCCAAACCCCTAGATCTTTTGTTTAACTTATTTAAAACACGAACTCTATATCGTCATGTCATACCCCATATTTTGACCACCAAGATTGTCCATCATTATGAGGATTATTGACACAATATGGATGTGCCATCATGCCTTATCAATCTCCTCAAAGATGGGTGAGCATTCACCATAATCAAGAATTAGGGTTTGAGCCCTCCCATAGCACTTAGACAAAGGATCAATCAAGAAATGACATGATATTCAACTTTTCTAACCTATCAAACACCCATAAGGGATCAAGAGGACTCCCACATCAAGAATCAAGCACAAAGTTGCCACATTCCAAGTAGTTTGAGCCTTGAAACACCCGATGTCGCCAAATTAGGGGTTTGGATGACTGAGACCTCCAGAGTGAGATTTTAAAAAAGGATGAGCCAAATTTGGATGGTTTTGGTGCCAACTTTCAAGGATCATAACTTTTGATCTAGGCAGCCATTTTGAGTGATCTAAAGCCTGATTTGTAGGTCTTCCTACACTCTACAAAAGCTTCAACTACATCAAACTCCAATTCTTCATGGATTTTAAGTTATGGAGTGATCAAAATGACAAAAATGAAGAAAATGACACTTTTTCAACACTTAGTGAAAATCTGCCTAAGTTATCAGCTTTGAACACCAATGTTCATGAGGATTTTTCAATGGGATCTAAATAGTTTCAAGATAAACTATGATCATACATGGATAGTACCATATGAGGGTTCTTTAAAAAGTACAAGAGCCTCCCTTAACTCAACTTGAGCAAGAAGATATGATCCATTGAAAATGGCATTTTCATTGATTGTTGCAAGGCAGATTTGTGCATTGTTGCTCAAATTGATCAATTTGTGCAATAACAAGCATGGTTATCCATCTGCACACCTCAAGGGGGAACAACCAAGGGACAAACACTGAGCCACCAGCCTCACAAGTCCATGGATCTATGTTTAGACATGACACTCTTAAAATTCAAGATGCTTCAAATGGTCAATTTTGTTTTCAAGCATTTAACTGATGCATAGAGGTGAAATTCATCAAGACAATGTTATCCAAATTCAGTCAAGCCTTATCCCAGCCACAGAAGACTCATAGTCTGTGCTCTAACCTCAAGTCAATGGCTAGAGGAGACTTGAGATTCCATTGGACCAATATTTGCCACAGGTCTGCTGCAGTTGCCATTCACTATTTCAGCTAAAACAAACTCGCTCTACTATAAATAGAGCTCATTTATGATCAGTTTGAGTACACCAAAGCATCCAAACTGATGCTTTACTCAAAATCTCCCTTTCGCTCCAATTTTGCCTTCTAACTCAAGTTACTATCGGGTTTTGAGATTGAGAGTGATTCCAACCAAACCAATCACACACACACCTCATAAACATCATATGTAGGTGATCTAAACACTAACACAACATCTGGAACATCAAATTCATCAAATCACCAGTCAATTGCTCAAGTTCTTGACAGAGTTACAGTTGAGGTGCTACAACCAGTTCCAACTCATTTTAATCCACTCTAAGCATTCAAACACACTCCTTGGCACCCAAGGAAGCTGTCCAGATCATTGGAACACAAATGTAACACCTCCAAACCAGAATTCGATCACCAGCTGCAAGAGGTAAACCTTAAACTCTCAAGCTCAATGAATCATGCATCATAAACATGTTTTCAAATTACCATTGTGTTTCTGAATGTTTGTGGATCATTTACCCTCAATCAATTGATGTTTATAGTTCGTGTATAGGATTTAATTTAGCTCTTGTAAATTTTAGGGTTCATCTATTTTTACCATGTTATCTTTTGATTAACTTAATTTAAACAAAATTGAATATTGCCATTGTGTTCCTTGTTTAAAAACGCACGATTTTCATATTTGGATCGTGTGAAATGGTTGAGAAACAAGGGAGATAGGATGCATTTTGCAAATCGGATGAAGCTTGGAGGAAGAAGATGGCCATGGCGCCATTTCTTCAGAAATCCAACTAGTTTTGCTA
Source organism: Lathyrus tuberosus (assembly GCA_022829125.1). Classification (NCBI taxonomy): domain Eukaryota; kingdom Viridiplantae; phylum Streptophyta; class Magnoliopsida; order Fabales; family Fabaceae; genus Lathyrus; species Lathyrus tuberosus. Next base: position 3,379,338 of record JALAZF010000435.1, read on the forward strand.
TATATTATTCAGTTGCCACAATATAACTGAATTGGCATTGCGCCTAGTGGAAACACTAGTATTTGTGTGTGTGAGAGAGAGAGAGAGCGAGAGGTCTGGGGTTCGAATCCCCCTCGCCCCAGACCTTTTGATTTTATTTTTTAAACATTTTCAAAGGTTGCCTTCACATATTATTCATTGATGCCATCCTCTTTCAGCCCACGCACATGGCTCAGATGGTAGAATTTTAAGCTCTCTCCCCCCAAGGGCGTGAGTTCAAGCCTTGGGGGGACCATTTCTAATTTTTTACCACTTGTTTTCTTGTCACTTTTTCACTATCTTTTTAATAACTTTGAAAATTAATTTCTCATCCATTTTTTTTATCATTTTTTATTGGTTCTTTTTGCAAAAAGTCACAAAAATGTTAAAATATTTTATTCTACAAAAATCTCACACAAAAATAGTATTTATTTATATATTTAATATTTTCATAAAGAACTTATTTTATTTGTTTTTAAACATTTGAAAATATTTATTTTCTCTTCTCTCTTCTCATCTCAAAATTTCTTGAAAACACTTAATAAGGATAAATTGTATTGCGCACGAGCCTTAAGCGTGGGGAATGAGAAATGAGGGGCTTCCTCTCATTTTTCTAGAGTGCTTAGCGAGCGTCCTGTCTTGGGACGATGCGTTAAGTATTCGCCCCTGTGCCCTAGACTTTGGTGCAATGCAACTTATGAACTAACTTAAGTCACTTCTGTCCTAAAAAATACAAACAAACTTCAAACCTTTTTGTCCTTCAGGATTGTCAAATTAAAGGCTATTTTCAAAAAGGGCACGTTACCTTCCGTCTGAGTCGCAAACAGGCATCGACCCTAACTGCCGAACGCAAACTTAACGTCGCTCATAAAAAACACAAAAAGAACTTGGTCCGAACTACGTTGACTATGAATTTCCCATTGCACAAAGGGAGTACGTAGGCCTAGGACGTTGACGTCCTACCGAGTCTGTCTTAGTTGTTTCTCCCCGTCTTAGCACAGCCCTAGATGATAGGATAACTCACCCTTAGAATAGACAACAAGCGTGGATCCCATCGAGTACGATGGACGCGTGGGGTGCTAACACCTTCCCCTCGCGTAACCGACTCCCGAACCCAGGTTATGGTTGCGATGACCATTCCTTTCCCTCTTTCTCAGGTTTATGCGGTGTCCCCTTTCCCTCTCTTGGGATAAATTTACACGGCTGACGACTCTGTTTTTTCGTGCCACTCTCGCGTTTGTACCTGGATGAAAATCCTGGGAGCGACAGCTGGCGACTCTGCTGGGGACCTGGTTGACCTATGCTGGTCCATCCCTAAGCGAGTCAGTCCTAACGCTTGCTTGTCTTTGTTCTCTTTGGGTGTTTTTCTTTTTGTTTTGCTTTATTTGTTGTATTTTATTTTTACCGCATTTTTTGCATTACATTCCATTTTTATTACTGTCATATTGGATGCTGCTGTTTCGTGCTGGCTGTTTCTGTTTTGCAGGTTGGGTTGTTTTGAGAGATAAGCCCAATACCCAGGCTTGAGTATACCCTAGGACTAGAGTGGAGAGTAGTGGGACCTACGTGCCCGCTTGGTACATTTGTGTGTTCACGAAATTCACAACCAGACGAGGCTATCTTGGGACGCATTCTAACGTGTGTGTCTTGCGCTTGTTAGGGTGTTGATCTAGAGAGTTGTCGACTCTGGTGACCGATCATCGAGGACCTTAGTGGAAACATCCCTCTTTAGTGGTGACAGTGGCAGGCCACATCCTGTGGCAAACCCATTCGCACCCGAGGGCCCGCTTTGGAACTCGCATAGGATGGCCCCTATCTTTTGAAGAGAATCAGTGGAGGCACTCCTCGATTGACGATAGTACTGTACCCCGAGGGATGAATATACTATTGTTTCTCGACCTCAGTGCCAAAGCTGAGGACCTTCCGCTTTGGAGAATCAGTGAGGCCTCCTCGATTGATGATGATGCCAAACCAGAAATGGTGAACGTATCATCATTTCTCGACCTGAGAGCCCGGGATACTGAACATCCTAGTACCTACACGTGAGAGGGGATGGGCGTTTATAGGTTTGCAGGTATCCGAAACCTTCAACCTACCCGGTTTTTCTGGATTTCTCATCAATGTTTGTTTATCTGGGTTTCTGGTTATCTCAGTGGTTCGGTATTTTGGTATTCTGGTTTTCTGGGTTGTGGTCCTCGTTCAGTTAACAGCACAGCACATCCAGCAGTGTTGCCTTGATCCCATGTTTGCATGAGCATATCATTTTCTTGCATTCTGACATGTTTGACATTTTTCAGGGCTTGCATCTTACTCTTGATTCCGGTTTTCTGAGGTTACCTCGACATGGATGTCCAGAGAAAGAAGACTGTTGCCTATTCGTTCCCAGATCCGACTCTGACATTGATTCACAAGTTGATTAATATGGCTGGTCCCGGAGTTCGTATAGAGTTCAGTGGAGGGTATGAGAGACTTCTGAAGTTTGTTTATAATATCTCCAAGTATGAGAAGGATGCCATTCATACACTTCTTCAGTTTTACGATCCGTCTTTGCGCTGCTTCACTTTCCCAGACTACATCTTGGCCCCAACGTTGGAGGAGTTCTCATTTATTTTGGGAATCCCCATCAAGCATGACATAGTATTCTTTTCTGAAGAACACCCCGGGATAAAAGAAATGGCTAGTGCTCTTCATATTGGTGAATCCGTTCTGAACAGTAATATTGAGGAAAAACAAGGAGCTAAGGGTTTCTTATTGAAGTTCTTGTTTGATCAAGCTTGCATACATGTTAAAGAGAAGAATTGGACTGCTTTCCAAGCTATTCTGGCTATGTGCATCTATGGGATTGTCCTGTTTCCCAATGTTCCTGATCTGGTGGATATGCATGCTGTCAGAATCTTTATTTCAAGGAATCCTATACCTACCTTGCTAGGTGATGTGTATCACTCAGTCCACTACAAGAATGAAAATAGGCGTGGAAAAACTGTGAGTTGTTATGCACCACTCTTATCTACTTGGTTTCTGAGTCATCTCCCCGAAGCTGGCGCCTTCGTTGATACGAAAGATTCTCTGAAGTGGTCAAAGAGGTTAATGGGCTTTACTGCTGACAACATTGTTTGGTTCAATCATGACTTGCTAGGAATGGAGATTATTTGCAAGTGCAGAGAATTCCCTAATGTACCCTTGATAGGGAGAAGATGTGGAATTAACTATAATTCTTCCCTTGTTATCAGGCAGTTTGGTTATCCTTTGAAAGGTCCACCTGAAGAGCGAGATGTCAGAGAGTCCTTATTCTTCAATGGTACTGAGGATCAAGAGATGATAAGGAAGATTGTGAATGCTTGGAAGCAGGTGACCAAGAAGGGAAAGACTTCATTCGGGAAATGTAACAACCGGGCTTTCCCTTTCTACGAAGAGTGGATTAAGAAGAGAGCAGAAGAGGGGCTTCTTCCCTTCCCGGTAGAACCACCATCTTACCCCTTGCTGATTGAGCCTCCTACCACAGTTGAGATAAAGCAGTTTAACAAGTTGTGGGCTGAAAAGGAAAAGCTGCGAGAAGAAAACAGTGAGCTACAAAGAGAGATTTATCAGTTGAAACATGAGTGGGGTGAAGCTGTTCATATCGCCAAGTTAAAGACAGAGCTTCTTGCTAAGGCAGAAAAGGAGCTAGCTGAGATGGTCACAGCCAGACAAAGGATGAAGCAAGCTCTAGATGGTATCAGTAAGGTTCTCGAGTCGAAGAAGGAGGAATTGGACAAGGCTTTGTTAAAAATTCACAGGTTCAATGCTCACCGAGAAACTGCAATGGCTGTGAATAAGAGAAAGGAAGACGATTACCTGGCTCAGATTGATCAATTGAAGTCGCAGCTCAAGAAGAAAGACGCTGAGATCTTATCAGGGATATTCCAGAGACAAGTAGTCGAGGGTTGACTCAATGAAGCCATAGTCTCCATAGAGGAACTGAAGGTCCAAGCTGAAGTGAAGAGATCTAGACATGAGGAACCTAGCATGGGTGGTGTTTCTGGAGAAGACGCTTGGGAGTTACATCGCCGATACTTGGAAGGGATCATGCATAGGAGAGACATTCTCATTCAAGAACTAATTCAGAGACCGAAGCATCCCGACACCAGAAAGTTGTTCAAGGAAATTCAAGACTGGAGCAAGAAGCATAATGGATGGGGGGATTGACACTTGTGGACTTTGATGATATGCCGTAGTTTTCTATTTTCTTTCCTTATTCGGACCACCGCCAGACTTGTTGGTTGGGATCTATGATTATTGTGTTCAGACTTGTTATCTTGGATTTGTGATTGTTGACATTTGGTTTTCCTCTGGTTTTCTTAATATATGAGCAGAAGTTCCGTTCTATCTTGCTGTTAAACTGGAATCAAGGGGTGGATCGCCCTGAGGATATTCAAACATGTTCATTTGCATTTGCATATTCATAATCATTTTTCATAATCATTGTGCATAACAGGTGTTCAAGGCTGGTTATTCTTATTTTGATCTGGTTTTCTTCAAAATTGCAGACTTAACTCCTCAGGCCATTCAAGAGTTGATCATGGAGCAAGTTCAAGCTGAGTTGAGGGAAATACGAGGCCAGATGAGGCAGCTTATGGGGAATATGCAAACTCTCATGCAAGACCAGAAGATGCTGAGGGAGGAGGTCAATCAGATGAAGACTCAGATGGGTTTGGCCATGGAAATTTTGAATAGGGTGTTGGAGAAGGAAGACAGTCATGTGCCCGCTTCCACAACAGAGATCCTTACTCCTCCCATCTCTTTGGAATTTAATTTAAATCGTGGATTACCTCGTGAATCTCTTCCACAAGCGGAAGTTCCAGAACTTTCCCAACAACAGCTAGGTCTTGGCTCCCAAGAGAAGCCCAAGGTAAAAAAGTGTACACAGAGACAGAAGAAGTCTGAAAGAGTTTTTCATTCGCTCCCTATGCCATATTCTCAACTGTTGCAGCATCTCCTTCAGTGGCAACTGGTACAGAAAAGGACTTTGGCTCCTCTCACCGATAATCCTCCACCAGGATATGATGCAAGAGCCCATTGTGATTTCCATTCTGGGGCACCAGGGCATACTATGGAGAAATGTAGGGCCTTTCAGCACCAAGTCCAGGATTTGATTGATGCAGGGGAAATTGAGTTCACGTCGGGCGACGTAAATATACAAGGTGATTTTACCCCAATGGTTGCAAAAGAAGTGGAGGCTCCTCCCCTCTTTGCAGGATCCACCTCATGTCATGGACTTTCTCCACAACCTTTTGCTGTAGAAACTCTACGCCAGCAACCGTTGTTGGTGCCTCAGCCAAATGTGGAAGGGAAAGTACAAGCGCAGGTGAGGGGTCCAAATCAGCACCGACGGCAGAATTATCATCAACAGGGGCAACCGAGACCAAGGAGGCCCGAGAGGATATTTGATCCCATTCCTATCCCTTATAGTCAGTTGTTTGCTCGTCTGCTCAAGAACTCTCTGATTCAAACGAGGAGTACCGCGTCGGTACCGTACCCTATTCCTCCGGATTATGACATGACTGCAAGGTGGGAGTTCCACTCGGGAACATTTGGGCATACAATTCATAAATGTAATGCATTCCAGCACAAGGTGCAAGACCTGGTAGACTCAGAGATCATTGTATTCACTGAAGATGATATGTACATCAATGGAAGCCTCCTTTCTCAAATGAACACACAGTCTGCAAGTACGTCCAGACAGAATTAAGCTTCCTCAGCAATGGCAATCTTCAGTTTCTTTACTGCATTTTCATTTGTAGTTTTTCATTTCTTGTTAAAGCATCGTATGCATGTAATACTTATTTGTTTTTAGTGAGGATATTAATGCAATGAGTATGTTTTTCTTGAAGTAATCCATTCGTGTTCACTCTTAAATGTTTATATGCACTGCAATACCAATTTTCTTGTTTAGAACTCTTGAGGGAGGATGATGAGACGAAAACGCAAAATCTTTGGTTGTATGCTTTCGGATAAAACCCTGTTGAGGATGTACAGGCATTGTTTCAAATCCCTAAACACTGGAGATATAAGGGAGATAGACCCTCGTTAACCCCTTTGAGCCTTGAAGTAGGAATTTCTTTCATACGGAAAAACCCTCATACTTAACCCAGGGGCAGGGTAGGCGTCAGTTAGTTTGACAGAGCGTTCAAATTCCAAGGAGAGTGTGCATCTGAGGAACCATTACCTTCTATCCCACCGTCAAGAGGGCGAGAGATGTGAAACCACAATGGTTATCCATCAACAATCAAGGAGTGAGGCAGTCACAACCCTTTCAAGCAAGTAAGACAACCAGTGTCACGCGCTTTGTTCAAAAAGGAAATAAAAAAAAAAAAGAGGAAAAAAAAGAAAGCCCGCTAGGTCGAAACTTGTAAATAAGTGACTTAGGAAAAAGTCAGGGCATCCCGCTGGACTTTAAAATCGAAAAAAATCAAAAGAGTCAGTCCAGGCAAAAAAATTAGGGATAAAAAAAGCAAAAGAAAGAAGAAGCGAAAAAGAAAATCCTCGATAAGAACAAATTCGTGTGATTACAAAAGACAAAAAGGGGTGACTGTCATTCCAAAATTTCCTTAGGTGCCAAACCATTAGTGGCATGGGTTCCTTAAAGACCATAAACCTTTTGAGAGACGAGATTTTGTGTCAGATTGACTGAACATAGGACTGGAGAACATCACGAAGAGTGGGTGGGCACCGATAAATTTTGAGCCATAAATCCTTTTTCTGAAACCGTGAACCAGACCACGTCACAACCCTTAAAAGTCCTAATTTAAACAGGGTTTATTCCAAAAGCGTACTTCAACAGGATAGCGTTCCTGACTCCTATGAGTTGTGCTAATAAGATTTGTTGGTATTGCACGTGCGCATCGTTTTGCCATTCAAAATCAAGGTCGCATCCCAGCTGGTGATTCGTTCACAAAGCTTGGCGACGCATTTTCAATAAAAAACTTCAAGGTTAACATGAGTGTTGAATTAGAATTGTCATTCTCATAATAAACATTTTCTGTTTGCATATATGTGCCTAAGCATCAATGCAGCTTACACAGTGAAAGTCGGTCAAGAAGCTTGATCCTGCCAAGTTGGGATGCTTGGAAATTCTGAAGGACAATCATATCAAAGGGCAGGCTGCCAAGAGACTCAGTGTAGAGTGGGCTCTCACCAGTAAGTCGTGTTAAGATGTAGCCAATCTGGGGCAGTCACGTCGAGAAACCCCTCCGAAATTCAGTTATCCTGGGGTATTCATTCTAAGATCAGGGGCAAAGTCACTTTAAATCTCATATTGGGACAGGCCACCTCTAGAGCGTGGGAGATTGTCCACTCCTGAAAATGGTTAATTGAAAACACCTCCTCAAGGTTCAAGGTACTAAAGAAGAGTATTTTCAAGTCATTACAATCCCTTTCGAGGTAATGTACTTCATGGGTTATGAAGACTGGGGCAGTTATGTCGAGATATGATAAATCTCTCCAAGAGTTTGAAGACCCTGGGGCAGTGCGAACGCCCGATCTTCTGTAAAATCCTCTTGAGATGATTTCTTATATTAGACCTGGTGGTCTGGGGCAAGTGAAAAGTTCAAAGAGTCGTTTATGACCATAAAGACAAGTCAGGTTGCAGGGCAACAGGATGGTATTTCCCCAGTAGTTTGCTTTCCCCAGCATTGAGATTGCGCTTTCCTCAGCAGAGCAGACCTTCCCCAGCAGGAGACCTGGAAAGTATTTTCTCCAGATCAAGATGTTATCCCCCACAGAATCAGGGTGTTCACCTTCCCCATTTAGTCAGGAAGCGTGCTTTCGCCGACAATGTCATATTCTAGTCCCCAGCAAGGTGGGAGTAAAGTCATTCTCCCCATCAGCAGGCTAAGTTCAGCAGTATCCCCAAGCAGGATGGTATTATGGATTATTTTCCCTAAGCAGGATGGTATTATGGGCTAGCATTCCCCAACAGGTCCTAAGCCCATCTGTTATTGGCAATCTTCAGTAACAAACTTCCGGTTCCGTTATTGGCACTCATTCTCAACTCCCCCAATAGAGGAGAAATCTCAGGTTTTGGATGTTATCTTCAGTGAAAGACAGGTGTGGCCCCCGATAGTTCTTTTGGGATTTCATCCCCAGCAGAAGTTGTTGATCCGAAGGGTCGATCAGTATGATCCTTCTCAGCAAAGTTCCTGGATTCAGAGGACAATTTATTTTTATCATCCCCAGCTGAATTGGTCTCTTCTCTTCGGCATTTATTTTGCTGGAGGGACCCCTTTTTTTGCATATCATAAGCATTCGCATTGCATCCTCAAACGCGTAGCATTTCCATTTCGTATGGAGCATTATGCCACTATTCAAACATTTGCATTCGAAACATAAGCCAGGTTTGATACTTTCCTTGCCAGTTCTCTTTCTCAGCAGAGATGGCATAACTCAGGAGATTTTGGAGGGATGCGTTCCTCATACTTGTGCTCCCCGGCAGAGTCTTTTATTTAGACTTCTCCTATCCCCAGCTGAGTCATCTTATCTGTGGACCGTGAGTCCGTTAGAAGTTTGCTTTGGTTCGGCCTTTCTCTTTAGCGAAATCCAGTTCTCACCTGGTAGTCAGTTCTTGCTTGACATTTTTTCTTTGCTAGTTCTCTTCATCAGCAGAGATAGCAATCCTTTGAAGATTTTCTTTCGTCAGTTCCCTTTATCAGCAGGGATGGCATTTATTTTGCTAGTTCTCTTTATCAGCAGAGATGGCAATCTTTCGGATATTTCCTTTTGTCAGCTCCCTTTATCAGTAGGGATGGCATTTGTTTTGCTAGTTCTCTTTATCAGCAGAGATAGCAATCTTTTGGATATTTTCTTTCGTCAGTTCCCTTTATCAGCAGGGATGGCTTTTGTTTAGCTAGTTCTCTTTATCAGTAGAGATAGCAATCTTTCGGATATTTCCTTTCGTCAGCTCCCTTTATCAGCAGGGATGGCATTTATTTTGCTAGTTCTCTTTATTAGCAGAGATGACAATCTTTCGGATATTTCCTTTCGTCAGCTCCCTTTATCAGCAGGGATGACATTTGTTTTGCTAGTTCTCTTTATCAGCAGAGATATCAATCTTTTGGATATTTTCTTTTGTCAGTTCCCTTTATCAGCAGGGATGGCTTTTGTTTTGCTAGTTCTCTTTATCAGCAGAGATAGCAATCTTTCAGATATTTCCTTTCGTCAGCTCCCTTTATCAGCAGGGATGACATTTGTGTTGCTAGTTCTCTTTATCAGCAGAGATAGCAATCTTTTGAAGATTTTATTTCATCAGTTCCCTTTATCAGCAGGGATGACATTTTTGTTTGCTAGTTCTCTTTATCAGCAGAGATAACAATCTTTTAAAGATTTTCTTTCGTCGGTTCCCTTTATCAGCAGGGATGGCTTTTGTTTGCTAGTTCTCTTTATCAGCAGAGATGGCAATCTTTTGAAGATTTTCCTTTGTCAGTTCCCTTTATCAGCAGGGATGGCATTTATTTTGCTAGTTCTCTTTATCAGCAGAGATGGCAATCTTTTGAAGATTTTCCTTCGTCAGTTCCCTTTATCAGCAGGGATGGCATTTATTTTGCTAGTTCTCTTTATCAGCAGAGATGGCAATCTTTTGAAGATTTTCCTTCGTCAGTTCCCTTTATCAGCAGGGATGGCATTTATTTTGCTAGTTCTCTTTCTCAGCAGAGATGGCAATCTTTTGAAGATTTTCCTTCGTCAGTTCCCTTTATCAGCAGGGATGGCATTCATGTTGCTAGTTCTCTTTATCAGCAGAGATAACAATCTTTTGAAGATTTATTTCGTCAGTTCCCTTTATCAGCAGGGATGGCATTTGTTTTGCTAGTTCTCTTTATCAACAGAGATAGCAATCTTTTGGATATTTTCTTCACCAGTTCCCTTTATCAGCGGGGATGGCATTTATGTTGCTAGTTCTCTTTATCAGCAGAGATAGCAATCCTTTGAAGATTCTCCTCGTCAGTTCCCTTTATCAGCAGGGATGGCATATTTCGAGATTCCTTTGTCAGTTCTCTTTATCAGCAGAGATGACATAACTTGGGAGAGTTTGTTTCACTTTATACCCAGCATAACTGACACTCGTCCGTATTGTGACAGTACAACATTTATGGTTAATTCTCCAGTGGAAGATTGCAAATTTCCGAGTTCTTTGGTATTCAATCTTCGTGCATCCCGATTGTCTGAAAGCCGTCGCTATCATACCCTCAGGACCAAGTTGATTGAATAGGGGCAGCTGTTGCACCCCAAAATTTGCCCTCCTTACTTTAGTATTAATTGGCTTATGTTTCATTTCATCTTTGCAGTATCATGTGTGCATATCATTGGTACTTAGCATGGGGTCAAGGTGCCTGAGGCAAGTTCAAGAGGAGAAGATGTTCTTCAAAGGGTCAAGCAAGAGAGTTCAAGTGGATCACTCTCTCCTAACCAGTGCAGAAATTAGGGTTTTGAGATTCTTGGGTTTATTGCTCCAATGGGCAAGCACCTTGGGTTTTTATCATCACCAAATGGCATATCTTATCTTTGTTGGAGAGGATACACATCATATTCAGAGGAATTTGGATTTGGAAACTGTGGTATTTCCTCCTAGACTGAGGGTACCAAAACTAGGGTTTGCTATAAAGTCAGTTTATTTCTGATTTTTTGGGCAAGACTTGATTCCATGGTATTCCTTGGGTCCCTAAGTATCTAGGAATGGAAGTTGGTCCATCAGTTTGGTTCAGGAGGAGTTCAATTGGCCAATGGATTGAGAATCAGGAGAATTGGGGAACAGTCAACAGTGAGAGGGAAAGTCAACTGTGGAATTTTGAGGTTCTCTCTAAGATTTTCAGGGTCTCACACCCTCATATGGTCTTCAAGAGTCAATTTTCATGCCATTTATCAAGAATCAAGGTTTGGTGCAAAAGTTACTAAATATGGAAATGACCTATAATTTGAAAGTTTCCTTTTTGGGCAAGTTCCTACACTACATTCACCTTGACTTTTCATCATCAAAGAAGCTTCATATGAATTTTTCTCCAACATGAAAGTTGAAGATCTTTTTCTCCTCTTTCCAAAAAGTACTAGTGGGTCTCCATATCATTTGTGAAACTCAACTTATGATCAAAAGAAGGAAAAGTGGTTTTTAGGGTTTCTCATGATTCCATTTTCACAACTTTGGCATAGTGACCTATAATTTATTCCATTGCTTCATGTCACATGCTAACATCAAAGTACACTCCTCAAGGATCATTTTAGGCCTTTGAATCAAGTGAATCCATGGTGTATTTATCATTTATTCTCCATTATTCAAAATTGCCAAGTCATTGAAAACTCATGAACCAAAATGCCTCAAGGCCCAAATCAAATTTAGGTGTGGTTAGCAATTCAAACATAAGTGATCCATCATGAAATGTTTGGATATCCATGCATGGAAGGAGGTGTATCTCACATTATGTGATTTTCCAAAATTGCCCAAAACTCATTAAACAAAGAATTACCAAGGCCCAAATCATTATCCGTGAAAACCCCTAGTCTATTTAAACTAATTCATGCATTGGTTAGGGGGGGGGGGGGACACGTGAATTTGGAGAAGAGAAAAGCTTGAGCTCAAAAACTTTCCTTCATTGAAACTCACAATCTACAAGGGTTCTTCCAAAACTTCTTCCACAAACTTCATCCTTTAGATCCCTGGAACGCAAATCAACCCTCATTCGCAGCTAAAAGCAAGGATATAGGAGGCGTGATCTCAGGTTGATGGGTTTTTTGATGATCCTAAAACTCTTCTTTTTGACATGTATATTGATGTGTGATGTCCACTGGTTATGCTGATGTATTTTGTTTTGAATATGGACGTGTATATTGGTTGTTCTATGAGTTTCAAAGTTTTGAACCTTATCGTATTTCCTTCGATTCTCTTTATCCATGCGTTGTTTGTGGTTTTTGATTGAATATTCGAGTTCCTCATGATTTTCAGGTCAAGAACATATACTCCTTTGCGTTTTCTGGGCAAGTTTTGAGTTGCAGGTGGCGGAGGGGTCGACCGGAACCCTAGTTTCGGCGACTGGTTGTGGTGGTCGGCCGGTGAAGGGTTGGGCGAAGAAGAGGATCTCTCAGCCGTTGATGGCTTGGATCGTGTGGCTCTCACGCTGCCACGTTTTGCTCTTTTTATTTTTTTTCTTCTGATTTTTACTTAATGATCCTGTGCGTGTCTTTCCATGGATATTACCGTGTACCCTAAATATAAACCACACATCATGTATTATTTTTTATTATTTGACTTAATGTGAAGCATTGATGTGATCAGACGGCTAACAATTTGACAGCACATTAAAAAACCCACGCGCAGCTCACGTGGGAGAGTAGCATATGCTGCATGCTTTGGTGTGACGCGTGCATGCTTATTAATGTGTACCTTTTCATCAGGACCACTAATCATGAATATTTGTTAATTATGTTGACTCGTTGATAGGCGTCAGATGCATCCAATGGTAGGTATTGAGTCAATCAGTTGATTGAAGCCCATGTGCACTTCTCTTTTTTTATTTTATTTTCGCTGATGGGCTTTTAGCTTGGGCCTTGCTATTGACACACCACCTCCTAGCCCACTTCAATATCCAACGCATTTGGATTACTCAACGCACCCCCCTTGCATTTTTCATTTATTTATTTTATCTAATTATATTGTTTTCATTTTTAATTATTAAAAATAGTTTTTTGCATTAAAAAATTCTAAGAAAATTCATGCATCATATTTATCATTTTATAAAATTTTCACAAATTTTATTTTATTATTTTATTATATTTTTATCATCTGAAATAAATATTGGTTTATTTTCTTTTTGAATTATTCATATCATGCATACCCAAACTTGTTTATTTTATTTCTCGTCATCCATAAATTATTTAGAACCCATTCTTTTTGTATTTTCTCACCAATACATTGAATTGCATTAAAATATTTTTCCTTCATTTTTAAAATCATTTTATATTGCATTTTAGTCCTCCTTTTTTGCATATTGAACCATATTTCTCATCTGGGTTTGCATAATTGTTTGAGTGACTAACATCTTGAATTTTTGCAGGAGTTTTTGGTATTTGGTTTGTTTCTGGTTGAGCAATGTTGATAACTTATTTGGTGATTTTACAACATGTTTTTCTAATTGTTTAATTGCCCTTTATGTGAAATTTTCTTGTATGCATATTTCTGATCATGCCTGAGTTTTTGTTTGAGAAGGCACTTGTGCCATCAGTTGGGATTGCTTCCTTGACTTCTTAATTCATGTTTGGATTGTTATAGGTCTTTTAATCACTATTATATGTCATTGTTTGGCTTTCATTTGCCTTAATATCACTTGTGTCGGTTTTGTGCTAACCTTTTATGCAGGGGCTAAGGTAAGTTATTTAAGGGTGTGGATAATCATCCATACTCACCCTTACTCCTTCCTTCTCTCATCTTTTCTTTTCTTTAAGCTTAGGTTGTCGTCAAGCCTCACTAACCTTAGGTCACCCATGCATGATAACATTAGGACTCCTAGTTTCCCTTTAGAGTTTCCTTGTGTCTTCTCTCTTCTCATCTCAAAATTTCTTGAAAACACTTAATAAGGATAAATTGTATTGTGCACGAGCCTTAAGCGTGGGGAATGAGAAATGAGGGGTTTCCTCTCATCTTTCTAGAGTGCTTAGCGAGCGTCCCGTCTTGGGACGATGCGTTAAGTATTCGCCCCTGTGCCCTAGACTTTGGTGCAATGCAACTTATGAACTAACTTAAGTCACTTCTGTCCTAAAAAATACAAACAAACTTCAAACCTTTTTGTCCTTCGGGATTGTCAAATTAAAGGCTATTTTCAAAAAGGGCACGTTACCTTCCGTCTGAGTCGCAAACAGGCATCGACCCTAACTGCCGAACGCAAACTTAACGTCGCTCATAAAAAACACAAAAAGAACTTGGTCCGAACTACGTTGACTCTGAATTTCCCATTGCACAAAGGGAGTACGTAGGCCTAGGACGTTGACGTCCTACCGAGTCTGTCTTAGTTGTTTCTCCCCGTCTTAGCACAACCCTAGATGATAGGATAACTCACCCTTAGAATAGACAACAAGCGTGGATCCCATCGAGTACGATGGACGCGTGGGGTGCTAGCACCTTCCCCTCGCGTAACCGACTCCCGAACCCAGGTTATGGTTGCGAGGACCATTCCTTTCCCTCTTCCTCAGGTTTATGCGGTGTCCCCTTTCCCTCTCTTGGGATAAATTTACACGGCTGGTGACTCTGTTTTTCCGCGCCACTCTCGCGTTTGTACCTGGATGAAAATCCTGGGAGCGACACTAGCCTATCAGAACCTCAAGGCATATGATACCTCAACTCTTCTGTAATCCTCAGCAAGAGTTGATTCCCCACTTTGGACCCGCCTTTGGATCTCAATAATCCTCAGCATAAAACAGCCTCCTCTTAGGCTTTGTATAAGAAATTCCTCAGCTAGCCTCCTCTTAGGCTTTGTATAATGATTCTTTCTTCTTCCTCATCACCTTTCAGAACTCTCTTGTTGAGTTAATCATCTTTGCAATAATCTCTTGTTGAGTCAATCTTCATTCTTAAAACGCTCTCTTGTTGAGTAATCCCTTTTAGCCTCAATCTTAGGCTTTGTACAAGGAAAATAAAAACACTCTCTTGTTGAGTCAATCACCTTTTCAGCACTCACTTGTTGAGTCAATCTTCTTTCTTAAACACTCTCTTGTTGAGTCAACCCTTTTCAGCCTCCTCTTAGGCTTTGTATAACGATTTTTCCTCAGTAGAGTTAACCTAAAAAACACTCTCTTGTTGAGTCAACCTTTTTCAGCCTCAATCTTGGGCTTTGTACAAGATAGATAAAAAACACTCTCTTGTTGAGTCAGTCTCTTTTTAGCCTCAATCTTGGGCTTCGTACAAGACACCTGAAATATCCTCAGCTGAGTCATTCCCTATTAGCCTCAATCTTGGGCTTTGTACAAGACATTTATAAACTTTCTCCAGCAAAGTCAAAACCTTCAAAACCTTTTCTTAAGCTCTATATAAATACTCCCCAATAGAGTTAATTCCTCCCAGCCTTCTTTTAGGCTTTGTGAATTAATCTCCCTAAGCAGAGTCAATCCCTTTTAGCCTCAATCTTGGGCTTTGTACAAGACACCACAAATATATCCGCTGTGGAACTAATAAGTGTTTTTCCTCAATCTTGGGCTTTGTACATGACAGATAAAAGCCTTCCTCAAAAGGTAATGTCCAGCCTCCTCTTAGGCTTTATATAATGATTTTCCCCAAAAGAGTCAACTCTCTCTAAGCCTCAATCTTGGGCTTTATACAAGACAAATAAACACTCCCTTGTTGAGTCAGTCTTTTCCAGCCTCCTCTTAGGCTTTGTATAATGACCTCCCCAGTCGAGTCAATCAATCCCTTAGCTTCAACCTTGGGCTTTAATCAAGGCACACACAAAAAACCAAAATCCCCTCAGAGGAAATCAAAAACCTCTCTGAAGGAGGATATTTCTCTGTACATCACACATCACAACAAACCAAAACAAACCTAATTCCAGATAACTGCTGTAAGTGGCATACTTGTTGATTTAAATATCCAAGTTGTAGTCCATCTCTTATCCTGTTAAGCCTCTGGATTACAAACATCCACGCCACTGTCCCATTCTTAGCATGAAAGATTCCTAAGGAAAAATGGCATTGCTCAACAGGAGAATTATGGCATTGCTGGATTCTCATATCCTAATTAAAGTAATCCTCCTTTATAATCAGTCACCCAACAGTTGTGATAAACAGACGAGATGTCTCCCTTTAGAGATGACAAATTCTCTCTCAGTTAAACCTTTAGCTTCAATCTTGGGCTTTGAACAAGACACAAATACTCCTTTAGCTTCAATCTTGGGCTTTGAACAAGACACAAATACTCCTTTGGCTTCAATCTTGGGCTTTGAACAAGACACCAAATATCATATTTTTCCTCCCATAGAATAGGAGGGAACTACGATTGCTCTGATTTCCATGTTTATCTTTAACGGGAATACGTAGGCATAAGATTGCGAAATCTTAGCGAGCACACCAATCCAAAAATTTAGGTCCAATACCTTCACACACTAATCAAAAACTTTAGGTCCAGTACCTTACCAAAAACATCGGAAATCCCGAAATCAACAAAAACTCTCTCTCAAACACTCCAAAAGGAGAAACTTTCCCAATAAACAGACAAACACCAGTAAGTAGAAAACAGTAAGTATAATTCCTAAACGACCTGTGGATAACCACATATAGGATGGGTAATTGACAACTCCCCATTGTATAACCTGACCCCGGACCCCCCAATCTCTTAAGCATTTGTTAAAGAAAACATTTGCGTGCAAGGTTAGTTTTAGATAGCTTCCCTTTCCTTTCCAGCTTCATAGGATAAATAAGAAATCAGAAAGTAGCACCCAATCCATACCATTGCGGTGAGGAAAAACCCATGGCGATAAGGTGGTCGCGTCACCGACAAAAATCGCACGGTATAGAAAAATGGCGACTCTGTCGGGGACTCATTTTATCTATCTAGGACTAAGATTAGAATTCCTAAGAGATCTAGGTTGTTAGCAATCATACTACATACTACTATATATATTTACTGCTTTTCCTACTTGATATCTGTATTTATTTTTCTGTCAATGGGAATGCGATTGATACGCATCTGGAAAGTTTGAGAGAAACCTAAGATAAGGGGTGGCATAGACGGGGGGTCTTATAGGGAGTGAATCCCGAATAAGCGATCCTGGTAGACCACCAAATCAGGTGAGGGCCCGTAGGATTCAGCCTGCTGAACACGATCATTGTGAAAGTAGAGTTTTCCTAATGCGGCGCATGTGAACCTGAGGATTTAGTAGCCGTTAACCTTATGACCACTTGGCAGTGCGATGACTATTGAAGGTGTGAAAAACACAAGAAATGGGGGGTTTGAATTGGGTTTTTACAATAAAAAAACGATTCTTTAAAAATAATCCCCTTTACAAATAACCTCCACTTCTTGATAATAAAGCAAGAGAAACCAAAAAGAAAGAACACAATATGTTTATACTAGTTCACTTGAGAAACCTTCAAGCTAGTCTAGTCCATCCGCCAAGGTGATTTTTCCTCTCTCAAGCGAGGTCTTAATCCACTAATCAAACTGATTAATACAATGCACAAGCCAAACTGCAAGTGACTAACAACAATCTTTAAGACACACTAGTCCTAGACTTCTCAAGAATTCTGACCTAACCGGTCTCTCAAGGAAATCAAACAACTGTTTGAAAAATAATTTATTTACAAAAAATTGCTTCTACACAAGGTGATATGTAAATAGATTTGAGAACAAAATGACTTAAGAATGATATGAACAATAGAGCATATGAGCAGTGAAGATTAGCAACTCATTCTTGAAGTCTTCAAGCCTTTATATAGCCATGCATGTGATGTGACCGTTGAAGGATATTTCTGACATTTCAGAATTATGGCAGCTTGAACGAACGTGGGGGACAAATAGTACATTTGCATCCGCCCTATCCAGAGTGGAGCAAAGCGTCCTCATCGTACCGTTGTACTGTTGTACCACGTTGCTTAGTCTTCTCAACTTCCTGACTTCAGAGGCTTCTAAGAGCATGAGTTAGAAGAAGGGAAAACGTAACTTGGGTCTTAAGAGCTTCAAGCCTTCAGAGTCTGCAGAGCTACATCTTCAGAGTCTTCAGCACTTAGTCTTCAGAACCCGTTGTCTAAGAAGCATAAGTCTTCAGCATCTGGACTTGTTCATCAGAACTTCTGCCTTCAGATCTTCAGAACTTATTTTCTTTAGACATCGTATCAGAGTCATACAGCTTCAGAGTATTCTGAAGCAAATGCTACTGTTCAGCAGAACAAATGTAGCGCAGAAGCGGAACAATTCTCCTTTAATAACTTAGCCACGCTATTTATCAGAAGCAGAACATGTTTGTTAAATTCTCAAAAATAAAAAACATTAGAATACCAAAATTGTTCATACAAACATACTTGTTTGTTATCATCAAAACTCAGAGATATTATTGCAGAACCAAACCTTGTTCTAACAATCTCCCCCTTTTCTATGATGACAAAACTATGTATTTTGATGACACAATTTTGTACGTAACATAAAAAGGTAACCAAAATAAGAAGGTTAAGGAATACTTATCCTTAATATGAGAATCTCCCACTGAATCTCAGACTGGATGAAGATCAAATATCCTGACTTGTGAACCTTCTGGGTGAACTCCCCCTAGTTGTAATAGGTCAGATATTGAGATCTTTAGAGTCTTGATTTAGTTTCCAGAGGTCAATTATACCAATTGAGGTCACCAATTGAGATCTTCAAATATCAGAGCCAAAAACATTCGGGTTCCATATCTCCTGAAAAAGAAAACAAGAAGACAAATCTAACAGAAACAGAAGTTTATTGGTTAGAATGTAAGCAGCTTGTTTTTCAGAAATTGATTAAGAGAATCAAAATATCACGTTCATTATACTTCTCTTCCTTTTTGTCAAAATCAAAAGGTTGAAATTCTATTAAATCAAAAAGATCATAAGATCAAAACAAATCAGAATCCTAAGGTTCAGAGCCAAAAGGAAAAAGAAAAGCCTAAGTGCCTAAGTTCCAGAGGATGAAGGATTTGTAGACAGCTTGTTCAGAATCAGTTGAAGCATATCATGAAGAGAGGTGTTGACAACCTTCTGTTCATCAATGCTTTCTCTGAAGATCTTCTGTTCTTCTTTCATTGCTTGATGATCTTCTTTGATTTCTTCAATTGCACGTTCCAAATGCACAAAATCAGGTTCAGAAAAGGAAGCAGCTAGAGCGGCTTGCTTAGCTTTCTCTGCATCTTCATCTTCTTGTGCCAACCTGACAGCTTTAGCATTTCTATCTTCTTCTTCTTCTGCTAGAAGCCTTGCTGCTTCAGCTGCTTTTTCTTCAGCTTCTTTTTGTTTTACAGCAAGAAGCTTGAATTGCCTTATCCTTTCTTTCTCTTCTTCTTTATCCTTGACCAATTGAATTGTAGCAACTTTGGAGGCTTCCGAGAAATTTGAGATCCTTTTGAACTCAGAGTCTAACCACTTCTGAAAATTTTCCCAAGAACACTTAAGCTCCAGAGGCTTGGTGCTTGTGCTAGTTTCTGCTCTTAATTTAGTTACCTTTTTCAAGGCCTTGTTACGAAACAAATTAATGCATTCATCAAGGGTTTTAGGAAGGGTTTTTCATAAATAACCAAGGCAAGGTTAGGTTTAGCATAATTTGTTTCAGAAGGTATTGGTTCAGATGAAGTGATTTCAGGTGGAATTGATTCAAATGTTGGTTGAGAAGTAGGTGTTGATTGCTCAAGAAGATCTGAGACTGTATAAGGCTCAGAGGTGACAATTTCAATAGTACCAAAAATTGTTTCTTCAGAGAAGTTGGGGGAACGAGGATCGGAGTGTTGAGACGCAGACTCAACAATGTTTGTTCGAGGTTGATTGAAAGCAAATTGTAATAGATCTTGAGAAAGTGGTCAAACAGGTGTATTGAGTTGAGGAAGTGAGGCAGTTAATGATGAAGTGAAAGTATGAATGCTTTCATATGAAATGGGTGTGGTGATTGATGGGAAGGGAGTTGGTGGAATAGTAGTGTCAGATATAGAGGTTGTTGGGGGTGGAATTGAAAATGAAGGTGGTTTAAAAATGACTTGAGAAGTGGAAGTGGGGATATGAAAAATGTTTGGATCAGAAGTGGTTTGTGATGATGATGAAGCATTAATCGGCTTTGTAATAGCTATTGAAACAGAGGAAACATAAACAGACTTACTAGATTTCTCAGTGTGAGAAGCCAGAGCTGGATTCTTGGAAGTTCCATACTTGTCATCCTTCTTTCTCCTCTTAGGCTCAGAGGCCTATTCAACTTGCTTCCTTTTGCCTCTAGTAGGATCAGCAAGAGTTGGTGCAGGAGCAAGGTCTTCATATCTGAACCCAGACATGTCATGTCCTTCTTCCATCATCAAAGCAACAAAATAAGTGATTACTTCAGGATTGCCACTTTTGTGAAAGAGAGGATAGTTATCCACCGGAATCCTGTGACCAATCACATAATCATGGGATACAGAAGGAGGTTTCACACTTAATTCCTTAATCAATCCCATATTCTTAAGTTTTGTGGCATTGAAAGTTTCTCCAATGCTCGGTGTCAAATCTTCTATATACTTGGCTTCATCAGTTAGATATTGCACCAGACCACTTTCAACAAAAATATTAGAAAGCAACCTTCCAAGCGGAATGTAAGTGGGGACATTCTTATCTGGCGAAGCTGTTGTCCTTGTCTTGCTCACCATATCCCGTAAATAGTAAAACAGAATGGAGGGCAGACACGTCTTCTGATTTGTAAACAGATAATTCATTATATACTTCTGATTTGCATTGAAGTAGTCAGGAGAACTCGTTGAAGGTCTTGGATTTATGCAACCAAGAATGATCTTGTGCCAAATTCTTAGATTATCAAATAAATGCTTACTCTTATACTTCGATTTCCCAGGAGAGTAAGTAGAGAAGATAGCTTTGTTGACGGTCTCTTTCATAAACTTGGAGTTTCCTTTCATTCCATAAATTCGCTTGTTTTCCAAGAATTTTATCCCCAGAAGATCTGAGATTGATTTCTTAATAATGACTATCTTCTTTCCCAGAACATGAGAAACTACATGAAAACGGTCGCAGTCTGCCTGTCTCCAGAAGTCTTTCACAAGTGCCTCAAAAATAGGACCTTTAAGCCTTTGAAAATAGTGATTCCAACCTTGAAAGGTTAGTTCAGCAGAGAGATCGTGTCCATTCAAGGCAAGATTTTCAAAATCTACATCTAGTTCTTTAAGAACAACCAGATTATCTGCATCAATAATACAGTTAACTGAAGCATCCCTTTGAGTGATATGATTTTCATCAATCACAGGAAGTGACGATGAAGTTGAAGTGACAGTTGCAGTGGTTGCAGAAGTTGTAGACAGAGGAACTGATGAAGGTGATAACCCAGTGGAGGGATTCAAGGATTTTTCCATTTCAGCGGCGAAACGAACGGCTTCTTGTGGAGAGGTAGTCATCATGATGATTGTTGAGGTAGAAAAGATGAAAA
Organism: Lathyrus tuberosus; assembly: GCA_022829125.1. NCBI lineage: Eukaryota > Viridiplantae > Streptophyta > Magnoliopsida > Fabales > Fabaceae > Lathyrus > Lathyrus tuberosus. Next base: position 3,400,486 of record JALAZF010000435.1, read on the forward strand.
TAAGGTTTGTTGTTGAAGACAAAGAAAGCACAAAAAGTGATTTGGAGAAAAAGAGGTTTTAGGGTTTTTAAAGTGTAAAAGTGGAGTGAAGTGGTGTGAGCGGGTATATAACGTGTGAGTGGAGTGAAGTTGTGTGGACGTGAAGAATTAAACATAATAATGGGGATTAATAAATGAACGTAATCATGATTTAACCAATTCAAAAAAAAATACTGCTCATTGTGTACTCTAAGTAGATGTAGTGATTTAAGATGTAACAACGGTTACAGGCGTTAATCACCTTTTAATTAAGTGACACGTTTTGATATCCTCAGAGTCTGGAAAACTAAAAGGTTTCCGTCTGATCAGAGACACTTCTGACAAAGGCATCTTCTGATGACTAAGGTTAAAAACAAATGCTTCTTAGTTTAAATGAAAATCTGATTTCTTCAGACTCTGACTAAACACATCTGATTCTGATGAAATCTTACTCTGGACAGTAGTCCATTTTCAGATGCTTCAGAATAAATAGAAATCTATCTTCAGCCAAGAGTTTTGTAAAAATATTAGCCCATTGATGGTCTGTATCTATAAATTTTAAACATAAGATTCCCTTCTGAGCATAGTCTCTAATAAAATGATGTTTAATTTCTATGTGCTTAGCCCTAGAATGTAAGATTGGATTCTTACTTAAACAGATAGCAGCAGTATTATCACAAAAGATAGGAATGTTACTTTCATGTATCTGATAATCTTCTAGTTAGTTCTTCATCCACAGCATCTGCGAAGTGAATAGAGACACGGATATGTACTCTGCTTGTGCTGTTGAGAGAGCAATTGTTGATTGCCTCTTGCTTGACCATGAGATCAGATTCTTCCCGAGAAACTGACAGTTTCTAGAGGCGCTTTTTCTTTCCAATCTGTTTCCTGCGTAATCTGCATCACAATAACCAGAAAGAGAGTACTCTGATGTTTTCTCATACATCAAGCCAAGGTTAGTAGTTCCTTTCAGATACCTTAGAATTCTTTTAACAGCAGTTAAATGAGATTCTCTAGGATCTGATTGAAATCTAGCACACAAATAAACACTGAAAAGAATATCAGGTCTAGAAGCAGTTAAGTACAAAAGAGAGTCTATCATACCACGATAGAGCTTCTGACAAACCTTTCCACTTACCTTTTCCTTTTCCAGAATACATGTTGGATGCATTGGAGTCTTAGCTGGTGTACAATCCATCATGTTGAATTTATTCAGAAGTTCTTTGGTGTACTTACTTTGATGAATATAAGTAGCCTCTGATTTTTGGTCAATTTGAATTCCCAGAAAGAACTTCAATTCAGACTCATCTCGAATTCTGCCTACATTAGCTTAGAAAACTCTTCACAAAGAGAGGGATTAGCAGAACCAAAAATAATATCATCAACGTAAATCTAAATTATAAGCATATCATTTTTGAACATTTTACAAAAGAGGGTGGTGTCAACCTTGCCTCTAGTGAAGTTATTTTCTAAAAGAAAATTACTCAATCTATCATACCAAGCTCTGGGAGCTTGTTTCAGACCATAGAGATATTTTTTAAGTTTAAAAACAAAATAAACTTCTCATAATTTTCAAATCCAGGAGGTTGTTTGACATAAACTTCTTCTGAAATATAACCATTAAAAAATGCACTCTTAACATCCATCTGATATAAGATGATGTTATGATTTACAGAAAAGGAAATTAATAGGCGTATGGCTTCTAACCTGGCGACTGGAGCCAAGGTTTCTGTATAGTCTATTCCTTCTTGTTGACTATAACCTTGTGCAACCAGTTGTGCCTTGTATCTGACAACCTCACCCTTCTCATTGAGCTTGTTTCTAAATACCCATTTAGTTCTAATAACGTGGACACCTTTAGGCTTCTGAACAAGATCCCAAACATCATTATTTGAAAACTGGTTAAGTTCTTCTTCCATCGCCAGAATCCCGTCTTTGTCCAATAGAGCTTCATCAACAGATGTTGGCTCGATCAAAGACACCAAACCCAGAAGTGTTTCTTCAGAAGGTTTGAAGGATGACCTGGTTCTGATAGGAGCGTCCTTATTTCCCAGAATCAATTCTTCAGGGTGTGAAGTTGCAACTCTATTTTTCTTTTGTTGTGGAGGATCAGTGGGAGCAACAACAATATCAGAAGTAGGAGCTTCTGAATCTTTGATTTCTTCTGCCTTTTCCTTAGGTTCTGAAAAACTGATCTCCAAATCTGCAAACTTTTAAACTAGATTTGACTTTTCAGAGTTAAGCTTATCATCGAATCTGACATGAATTGATTCTTCCACAATTCGTGATTCTGTGTTATAGACTCTGTAACCTTTTGAGCGTTCAGAATATCCTAACATCAAACACTTATGTGCTTTAGAATCAAACTTGCCCAGATTCTCTTTAGTGTTCAACATAAAGCAGACACATCCAAAAGGATGAAAATAATAAATGTTGGGCTTTCTATTCTCCCACAATCCATAAGGAGTCTTTCCCAAAATAGGTCTTATTGAGATTCTATTTTGAATATAACATGTTGTGTTAACTGCCTCTATCCAAAAGTGCTTAGCCATGTCAGTTTCTTGGATCATGGTGCGAGACATTTCTTGCAATGTCCTATTCTTTCTTTATACAACCCCATTCTGTTGTAGAGTTCTAGGACAGGAGAAATCATGGGATATGCCATAAGAATCAAAAAGTTTTTCAAAATATTTGTTTTCAAATTCTCCACCATGATCACTTCTGACTCTAACAATTTTGCAATTCTTTTCATTTTGCACTTGGATGCAGAAGGAAGCAAACACAGAATGTGACTCATCCTTGTGTCTAAAGAATTTTACCCATGTCCAACGACTATAATCATCAATGATGACTAGTCCATATTTCTTTCCATTGACTGAAGCAGTTTTCACTGGTCTAAATAAGTCAATGTGAAGAAGTTCTAATGGTTTAGAGGTAGAAACAATCGTTTTTTCTTTAAAGGAAGTTTTTGAAAACTCGCCTTTCTGACACGCTTCACAAAGAGCATCTGAAGAATACTTCAGATTGGGCAAGCCCCTGACAAGTCCTAGCTTGTTCAGCTGAGAAATTCTTCACAAGCTAACATGACCCAGATGTCTGTGCCAGACCCATTGCTCTTCATTAACAAACATAAGACATTTTATATTATGATTTTTCAAATCTGATAGTCTGATTTTGTAATTGTTGTTTTTCCTCTTACCATTGAACAAAACTGACCCATCCTTCTGACTAACAGCCTTACAGGATGTTTGATTAAAGATAACGTCATAACCATTGTCACTAAGTTGGCTAATTGACAATAAGTTATGCATTAGACCCTCAACTAAAAAAACGTTATTGATGGAAGGAAGTTTACCATTACCAACAGTTCCAGAGCCAATGATCTTTCCCTTCTAGTTTCCTCCAAAACCAACGACACCTCCAGACTTAAGTTCCAAATCTTTAAACATATGCCTTTCTCCCGTCATGTGCCGCGAGCATCCACTGTCCAGGTACCATGACTTGTGTTTTAGTGGTGCCATCAAGGATGTCTGCAACATATATTATCTCACTCTTAGGTACCCATTTTCTGGGACCTTTCTTGTTAGTCTTTCCAGAGGTTTTGACACCTTTGGATTTCTGTGCAACAGGATAATTAAGTGGAATTTGTGCATGATATTTAGGCTTAGAAGTTTCCTTCTATATCTGTGTTTGTGGTGCAACAAAATCAGAACCTTCTAGTTCTGAACATTTCAGTTCGGTGCCAGCAGGCACAAAATGTTCACACAGAGGTTTTAGTTTGATACTCGGAGTCTCATCAAATGGTTTTGATGGTCCTGAATATCCCAGACCTCTTCTTCTATTTCTACTAACTCCATAGATCATTGAAGCCATCTTGCTTCTATCTATGCTTTTATCAAGGAAGTGCTGAAAAGCTCTATCATATCTGATTACTTTATCAGTAACAGATATGCTAAAAGTAATTTCTTCTTCTAGCTTAGAGACTTTACTTTTTAGAGCAACATTAGATTTTTCTAAAGAAAATTTTTTTTCATTTAAATCAGAAATATTTGGCTCGCTCTTAGTAGAGTTCTCGGAAACAGCCACAAAAGTCTTTTTCAGAGTTTTGTGTTTACTTAGAAGAAGTTGATGCCTTTTCATAAGTTCCGATAAACCTAATTCAAGTTCAGAATGAGATAAGGAATAAAGTACCTCTTTGTCATCATCAGAGTCTGATTCTTCATCAAGTGTCAGTTCATCCTCTGATAAGGCTTCACTCATGCTGGTCTTTGCCATGAGTGCCACGTTGGCATGTTCTTCATCAGAATCTTCTTCTTCTGACTCTGAATCATCTCATGTTGCCATAAGACCCTTTTTAGCTTTGAAAACCTTCTTAGGTTTTTTATCTTTCTTAAGCTTTGGACACTCGTTCTTATAATGTCCAGGCTCCTTGCATTCGTAACAAGTAACTTCTTTTTCAGAAGCTTTCCTTTGACCAGATGTAGACTCAGGTCTACCTTTTCTTCTTGGCCCTCTGAACTTGCTCTGTCTGTGTTTCCACAGCTGATTTATCTTTCTTGATATGAGAGATAGTTCATCTTCGTCTGAATCTTCTTCAGATTCTTCTAAGTTCTCCTCTACTCGGTAAGCCTTTGTCTTTTCAGACTTAGACTTCAGAGCAACAAACTTACCTCTTCTCTGAGGTTCATCTTCTTAAAGTTCTATCTCATGACTTCTTAAAGAACTAATCAGTTCCTCAAGACTCGTGTTGTTCAGATCCTTTGCCAATTTCAAAGCAGTTACCATTGGTCTCCTTTTTATAGGCAGACTCCTAATAATCTTCTTGACATGATCAACAGTAGAATAACCATTGTCAAAAACTCTGAGCCTACAACAAGCATCTGGAATCTTGAATACATAGTTTCGACAGATTCGTTGTCTTCCATTCTGAAGGCCTCATACTTCTGGATTAGGGCCAGAGCGTTTGTCTCCTTGACTTGAGCGTTGCCTTCATGAGTCATCTGAAGAGAGTCAAAGATAGACTTTGTAGTCTCTCTATCTATAATCTTTTCATACTCTGTATATGAAATAGCATTTAGCATAATCGTTCTCGCTCTATGATGATTCTTGTAGGTTTTCTTTTAAGCCTCTGAAAATGAGCTTCTGGCAATCTTTTTGCCTTCAGAGTCTACTGGATAACTATAGCCATCAACTACCAGATCCCATAGATCTAAATCAAATCCCAGAAAGTAACTTTCGATTCCGTCTTTCCAATAGTCAAATTTCTTACCATCAAAGATAAGAGGTTTTGCATTATATGAGTCTCTTTCATTATTATCAGAAGTGACATTAGAACCATTTACGGCAGCCATTGTTTTTCACACTTTGGATTGGTACTTAACACTGTTAGGTTCTTGATAAAAATTCAAACTTTTTATCTTCTCAGAACCGGAGCTCTGATGCCAATTGAAGGTGTGAAAAACACAAGAAAGGGGGGGGGGGGGGGGGTTTGAATTGGGTTTTTACAATAAAAAACGATTCTTTAAAAATAATCCCCTTTACAAATAACCTCTACTTCTTGATAATAAAGCAAGAGAAATCAAAAAGAAAGAACACAGTATGTTATACTAGTTCACTTGAGAAACCCTCAAGCTAGTCTAGTCCACCCACCAAGGTGATTTTGCCTCTCTCAAGCGAGGTCTTAATCCACTAATCAAACTGATTAATACAATGCACAAGCCAAACTGCAAGTGACTAACAACAATATCTAAGACACACTAGTCCTAGACTTCTCAAGAATTCTGCCCTAGCCGGTCGCTCAAGGAAATCAAACAACTGTTTGAAAAATAATTTGTTTACAGAAAATTTCTTCTACACAAGCTGATATGTAAACAGATTTAAGAACAAAATGACTTAAGAATGATATGAACAATAGAGTGTATGAGCAGTGAAGATTAGCATCTTATTCTTAAAGTCTTCAAGCCTTTATATAGCCATGCATGTGATGTGACCGTTGAAGGATATTTCTGGCATTTCAAAATTATGGCAGCTTGAAAGAATGTGGGGGACAAATAGTACATTTGCGTCCGCCCTATCCGGAGTGGAGAAAAGCGTCCTCATCGTATTGTTGTACTGTTGTACCACGTTGCTTAGTCTTCTCAACTTCCTAAGTTCAGAGGCTTCTGAGAGCATGAGTTAAAAGAAGGGAAAACATAACTTGGGTCTTAATAACTTCAAGCCTTCAGAGTCTGCAGAGCTATATCTTCAGAGTCTTCACCACTTGGTCTTCAGAACCCATTGTCTAAGAAGCATAAGTCTTCAGCATCTGGACTTGTTCATCAGAACTTCTGTCTTCAGATCTTCAAAACTTGTTTTCTTTAGACATCGTATCAGAGTCATACAGGTTCAAAGTCTTCTGAAGCAAATGCTACTGTTTAGCAGAACAAATGTAGCGCAGAAATGGAACAATTCTCTTCTAATAACTTAGCCATGCTATTTATCAGAAGCAGAACCTGTTTGTTAAATTCTAAAAAATAGCAAACATTTGAATACCAAAATTGTTCATACAAACATACTTGTTTGTTATCATCAAAACTCAGAGGTATTATTACAGAACCAAACCTTGTTCTAACAACTATCGGGAATAGTTGATACGTGATACTACACTCAAATGAGATTACCCTAGGATGCTACAGCTTGCTCGAGTGAACCAGCTTGCTGTTGATATCCCTAGGGGGTCAATGATTTTGGGAACCTTAGGATTCATTCTACAGGTACAAAAATTGACCAGAATATAACCTTTGGGGATGGGTAGAGCCATGACTCCATGGTCATGACATTGAACCCTTGAACCCATGTTTTTCAATGTTTTTGTGTAATGCATTCATACATTCATTTAAAAAACTCTTAAACAAAGAAAAATATGTGAGGGAAGATTCTCTCTATGTACTTGATTTTAATGATGTCAAAACTATCATGATTAGAATATAGAGATTCAAGTGAAAAACGGCATATGAAATGCTCATTAAGTGGTCTAAGAGTGTTTGATCATGATTAGTAATGGTCTAGGTTCATTAGATATGATTTAACACTTTTAGGAAAGTCAAAAAATGGATTTTTGCATGTTCCAAGGATGTGAGTCGACTCACAACCCTGTATTGGTCGACCTAAACATGTGGCATATGTTAGCACAATCAGCGGGAGTGCTCGAGTCGACCTACCGGTCGACTCACTCCGTCTGCATTTGTATTTTCCCAAAACTGGGAGCTATGAGTCGACTCATAGGCTGGTTTGGTCGACGCATAACATGCAGTTTTGCGCAGTGAGCGCGCTGCCTTGCTCAGGTCGACTATACCATCTGTATAGGTCGACCTCTCGCTGAATGTCACCTAAATTTTGTCATGTTATTCATTTTAAAATTCTGTTATTTCTATTGTATTGTCCAAGATAGTATATATTTCATTTTAGCTCATTTTTTCAACACCAACAAGAAACGTGAAATTACATTGCCATTTCTCTTCATCTTCATCTTCAACATTGAGTGAACAAATAATTACACATGACAATCTTTGTTTGAGTTGTTCATTGTTTCAAGGTGATAAGGTTCAGATTTTGGAAGCGCGTGATCTTCATTTATGAGTTGATATTTTGGTAGGTGTTTCTTGAATAAAACCCTAGGTTTTCTCCTCCAAGAATCGGGAAGATTTTTTGGGGTTTTTGCACAAACCGTTTCGTTCTACAGGGATTCAGCCGGGCGAAGGTAAACGACGATTGGAGCAATTGTTCGGTTTAGTAGTTATAATCGGAGGATCGTAGAAGAGAGGTTTGGGTTTGAAGTTTGGTAGATCGCAATTGATCGAGTGAAGGTAACCGAAGAACGGAAGTTTCTTTCGGTTTAGTAGCGTGGGACGGTAATTGGATCAACCATATTCAAAGCACTTGATTCATCTTGAATCAAGGGGAGAGAAAATTCTGCATCAACGATCGAAGAGGTTCGAGGGTTTGGATGTTAATAGTTTTCTCTTGGAATAAACAATTTGCAACAGCTACATATATATATATATATGGGTTATGCTAATGCACACCCATGTAGGTGTGCATTAGCAACATACACTTTAGTGTATTTTTGTGTGGGGCCCACCAATTTTGGGTGTATGTTAGCATTTTCCTATATATATATATATCTCAATTCCAATTGTGGAATTGGGGGCAGAGGTACCCAAAGCGAGGACGATTGGGGAACTGCCTAATCAAATCTTGTTTGTTCTCTCTTTCCCTTAACTCTTTTACGTTTCAGTTTGTTTGAATTTATGAAGTTGCAATTTATCGAAATTTCTGTCGTAGTGTAATTTTAAGCTGAGAAACTATTTGTTAAATCGATACGATTCCTTGAATTGTATCTTGGAGCAGCTTTACATTACATTTCATAGAAATTCTGCACTTAGTGTGTTTACGCACACTAGGTGTTTGATAATTTGTTTCAAAGCAAAATTCGAACACGTTGCCTTTAATTGCTTATCACTTTACCTCATTGGATTGGATTAAACATCAAACAAGCGATATTTTGTTGACTGCATTTTTGTGTAGTAATCAAACTGAATTTTTCTCTTCCATACTCATTCTCGATATATTCGTGCATATCCGATCCTTTTAGTATAAGGTTCGTTGTAGACGTTCTATCCAGTGGTTGCTTCCGTTAAACATTTTTTAAAACTAAATTTTGATAACCATTTGCGTGTGAAACTCAAGGGATCTATTCAACCCCCCCTTCTAGATCCATAGTCATCGTCTAACAAGTGGTATCACGAGCTCCTGGTTCATTCTGGTGCTTCGGTAAAACTTCTTGGATTATGGCGAACGAACCTAAAGGGGCTTACAATAGAGCTCCAGTTTTTACAGGAGAAAATTACAGCTACTGGAAGGATTGTATGCGCGTCCATATTAATTCCATAGATCGGAAGGTTTGGAACGTTATTTTAAACGGTCCCATGGAAATTACTATGACTAACGCGGCAGGCGTTGTTGTTCCTAAACCCGAAGCTCGATGGACTGAGGAGGACGAGAAAAAGTACAGCTATGATTGAAAAGCTCGTAATATGATCATCTCCTCCTTGGTAGTTGACGAGTATTATCGAGTCTCCCATTGTGAAACGGCCAAAGCCATGTGGGATGCTTTACAAGTAGCCCACGAAGGCACTAATGATGTTAAGATGGCTCGTATTAATACACTAACACAAGAGTTTGATTTGTTTTACATGAAGCAAGGAGAAACCATTGCGGATATGCAAAAAATATTTACTCACATTATCAACAAATTGCATGTTCTTGGTAAACCAATTCCAAATGAGGTTGCTACTAACAAGATTTTGAGGTGTTTAAACAGGGAATGGCAACCGAAGGTCACCGCTATCAAGGAGGCCAACAATCTTGCTACACTAGACCTCACAACACTTTTTGGCAAACTCGATGAGCATGAGCAAGTGCTCATTGGCTTGGATAAACATGAAAAGAGCATAAAGAAGGGGAAGACAAAAGATACGGAGAAAAAGTCGATTACTCTTAAGACTTCTTGTTCTAAGTTCACACACCAAGAGCTTAGTGATAGTGAAACCAACAACGACGAAGATGATGAATCCGGTGAAGACATGGGCCTATTTGTGAAGAGATACAGTAGGTATATACGGAAAAACGAGATCCAACACTCGGATAAGAATCTAGTCAAGTTTAGAAAGCAATCTAGAAACGAAGGAAACAAGAGTAGCAAAGCCAAAGGATCTTGTTTCAATTATGGGAAATCCGGGCACTACAAGCCGGATTGCCCATTGCTTAAGAAGGACAAAGACAAGGACAAGGGTCATCAAAATAAGAAGTCAAATAAGTCAAGACGAGCTTACATCGCTTGGGAAAGCGATAGTGAGTCCGAAAAAGGGGACAACTCAAGTGACAAAAGCGAGTCCGTAAATCTATGTCTTATGGCTCAACGAAGCAAGAAAAATGAGGTAAAGCACTCTAAATATGAAAATTCTCATAATATGTCTCATGCTAAATTAATAAGAGCTTTTGATACATTGCACCATGAGGCTAAGGAAGCTTTTCAACGCTTAGCCTCAAACAAAAAGATTTTTAGATACTTGGAGAAAAAGGTTGCCGATTCCGAAAGGAAATCGGAGGATCTTAAAAACTCCATGGTGTATGTATCAAAAACTAAGATTGATGAGAATAAGTCTCCATGGTTCAAATTTTGGGGCTGTGATATTTGTCGTATTTGGCAAGAAGAGGTGAGAACCCTCAAAGCCAAGTTAGACAAGGCTCTTAAGCCTAAAATTACATTTGCTATTGATCGATCACATTATCGAGAAAGTATGAATAATCCGTATCAAAAGTATACGTATGTGATCCGAGATAGTGATAGCAAAGGTAAGTTCCAAATGAACCGTGATTACTTATACTGTTGCAAGCCTGGTCATACTATTGCTAAATGTCGTTTTAGAAGATTTCTTGTTCCAAAAGGCATTTATCAATGGTTACCCAAGTGCGGTCTTAGTTTCACTCACCTTAAAGGACCCAATGAGAATTGGGTATCTACTCTCCCTTGATTGATTTTGTAGGTACAAAGTCTTGAGACCACTGAAAGAAGATGGGTTCTGGATAGTGGCTGCTCAAGACATATGACTGGTGACATATCTCTTTTCATCGAATTTGTGGCGAAGAAAAAAGGGTTTGTCACCTATGGAGATAACAACAAGGGACAGATTCTCGGCAAAGGTAGTGTAGGTAACCCCTATTCTACTACTATATCTGATGTGCTGCTTGTGGAAGGCATTAGACACAACCTTTTAAGCATTAGTCAACTATGTGACAAGAATTATAAAGTATCTTTTTCAAAGGATTGTTGCATAGTTGAGGATAGTGACAAAAAGAATGTGTTTAAGGGCTTGAGGGTGAACAACGTGTATATGCTAGACTTAAATGAGGTGTCGTTGATTGGAGACTGTTAGGTGCTAAAAAGTGTTAATATTTAGATTAGTTTTTAGCACCTTTTTGTGAGCTTTATTTGTAAATCCATGCCTTTTCCCATTGTTTCCTTTTATAACCGTTTTCTAGTTAATTTCGTTATTTGTCGTATCTATTTATCTTTTGTGTTTTTATTGCAGATTTTTACATGGAAGGGTGTGGATTGGAGCCTTGAGGATCCCACAAAAATAGTTTGGCAAAATTTGGATTTTTTTAGCATGCTTTGAGCGCGCTCAGCGCGCTCCCAGCGCGAGGATGGAAGGACTTATAGGAGCTTGCGCGCTCAGCGCGCGTTTAGGCGTTTTAACTTTTAAGTGGAACCCGCTCAGCGGGCAACTGCGCGCTCAGCGCGCGCGGCGAAACACAACCCCTTTATAAAGTGTGTTGATCAGAATTTTGAGACTCTCTCCATTACACTCTTAGATACAAGTATATTACACTGTAGCATTTCAACTTTGGAAGATTAAAAAGCATCATTTTGTCGATAAAATCGTCGTTGATGCTCGTTTCTCTTCTCCCGATTCTTGTTGATCAAGCTACCATGAATATGCGTAGCTAATTTCTCTTTTATGTCAAGGTTAGATGTAGGTAGACCTTTCCTTTGTATGTATATGGATTGATTCTAGTTTGTGAACTCTTAGATGATGAATGTATGGTGAAAAACCTTGTTTCTATGTTTATTCTTTGTGTTGGTTCATGATTGAGAAATATGCTCCAACTCTTTACCTAGGTTTTTCATCCATCAATGTCCATTAGCTAGAGATAGTAATGTGAGTTGATGTTCACCAAATATTGAACTTTAATGTTGTTATTTTGATAGTTTGTGTGAGAAATCAACAAAGGATCAAAATGGCAAAACTCACAATATGTGTTAGAGATAAACATATTGGGAGGATATGTGATTGTATTTATCATTTAACTGAGTTCATTAGCTTATCGATTATATACGTGCAAAGTGGTTTGTCGAACCCTAACCTTGACATGTTTTTATAAACCATTAAAACAATCTCTTTACCGCTTTTAATTAAATTTGAATGCAACCGCTACGAAACCAACCTAAAAATCCTTGTTACTTTAAGGCTTGAAACGTTACGACTGTAGAACGGCTGCGATATCACCGAACAATCTCTGTGGAACGATAACTAAATCCAGAACTCTATTTGTATTTCAACAAATTGGCGCCGTTACCGGGGATTGTTATTTGATATTGCAAGCATTGCAATAGTTGTGAAGTTTTAGATTTGTTACAAATTTTCTTGTGCTTGTTGATTTGTTTTGTTTAAGTGTGCAGACTTTGTTTATGCGAGGGCAACTACCGGCGGACCAACTTCTATTCGATCCTGAGATTGAAAGAACCGCTCGTAGACTCAACAGCAGAACTAGACGGAGGAGGCAACTCGCGAGACAAAGACCAGAGCAAAAAGGAAGTTCTACTACAGCACCACCACCAACATTCACTCCAATCATGGCGCAACCACCTCCACCTCCCGCATCCACACCTTGTGTGAACAGTCCACGACATACCGCTCAGTTTGCCAACAACAATCAAGGAAGGCAAGCCGAGATGAAAACTGGAACTTTGAACTTGTTGTATGGAAGTTCATTCACCGGAATGGACCATGAAGACCCTTTTGCGTTTCTCACAAAATTCTATGAGATTGCATTAGCGGCCGGTGTAGATCTAGCACAAGAGTTACCTCTCTTTAAAATATTTTTTCTGCATGCTTTGCTTGGCAAGGCAAAAGATTGGTACCTCGATCAAACTCCCGCCGTGATGACCGATTGGAATGTCTTGGAGGAAAAATTTATTGAACGGTTCTTCTCTCATAACCGTTTCATGGAGTCAAAAACCGCAATTTCAGTGTTCTCTTAAGGAACCAATGAATCCCTCAATGAAGCATGGGAACGATTCAAGTCCATGGTTCACAAATGTAAAGGTCACGGGTTTGATGAGTTAACACAAATTCATATCTTCAAGAATGGTCTCCAACCGAATTGTAAGACTTTGTTGGATGCCACTGCAGGAGGAAGTTTGATGGCAAAGAATGCCGAGGAAGCAACTGATATTATCAATAGAATGGCTCTAAACGATCTTCAAAGTCAAAGCCGTGGCAACTCTAAAAAGAAGCCCGGTGTCCTTGAATTGGGAACTAACGATGCGATCCTCGCGTAAAACAAGCTTATCTCTCAACAAGTGGAGCTTTTGACTCAACAAATCAAAGAAATGAAGGAGCCGAGCAAAAGTAAGCAAGTAGCTTGTTGTGAACTTTGTAAAGGGGAGCATGACACCGGATTTTGTCCTCCTCCGGGTTTTGAAGAAGTGAACTATATGGCAAATCAAAGGGATTATCAAGGTAGACAACAACAACCTTACCAACAACAACACAATTCTCAACAAAATTATCAAGGAAATCAAGGATTTCAACCGCGAGCAAATTATCAAAATAATCAAGGTTATGGTGCCGGTCCTTCAAACCGGCAAAATCCGTATCAACCTCCACCACCTCCGGTTGCTAGCTCAAAGTTGGAAGACACTTTAAACCAATTCATGCAAATGTCAATGGCCAACCAAAAGAGTAGTGACGCGGCTATTAAGAATCTTGAAAACCAAGTGGGGCAACTTGCCAAGCAAATTGCCGAACAACAATCGGGTCCTTCCTTTTCCGTGAACACTCAAGTGAATCCTAAGGAGCATTGCAAGGCGATTGTTACTAGAAGTAGGAAGGAGTTGGAGAAAGAAAAGGAGAAAAATGTGGAGGAAGAAAAACTTGATGGTCTTGTGGAGGATTGTAGTGATGAGGAAGTAGTTGAAAATAAACGTGAAAGTGAAGGTGTAGTTGAAAATAAATGTAATGACATGGTTGAAGTTGAAAATAATAGTGGTGAGGAGTTGAAGAAAAAAGAGAGACTTAGGAGAGTAAAGAAGGGAAAGGAACTAGTGAGCACTATTCCGATCCAAAACTTACCATATCCTCATGATCATTCAAAGAAGGAAAATGAGAGGCACTATACACGTTTCATGGACATCTTCAAGCAATTACAAGTTAACATTCCGTTTGCCGAAGCTTTGGAACAAATGCCAAAGTATGCAAAGTTCATGAAAGACATTCTCATGAAGAAGCGGAGGTATTCGAAACCGGAAACTATTGTTCTTGACGCGAGTTGTAGTGCCATCATCCAAAGAACTCTTCCTAAAAAAGAAGTTGGCCCGAGGCGTGTGACTTTGCCGGTTACCATTGGTGACGTTTATGTTGGAAATGGCTTAATTGATTTGGGCTCAAGCATTAATCTTATCTCATTGTCCATTGTAAAGAAGCTTGGGAACATTGAGATGAAAGCCATTCGTATGACTTTACAATTGGCCGACAAGTCCACAACTCATCCTCATGGGTTAGCTCAAGATGTCTTGGTAAAAGTTGACAAATTTTTCTTCCCGGTTGATTTTGTTGTTATCGATATGGAGGAAAATGAAGATGCACCTTTAATTCTTGGCCGGCCTTTCATGAAAACCGCCCGAATGATGATTGATGTGGATGATGGTTTAATGAAGGTGAGGGTTCAAAATGAAGAGGTTTGTTTTGATCTTTTCGAAGCTATGAAGCATTCAAAGGATAAACATGATAGCTTTCGGATTGATGCAATTGAAGAAGCAACGTTGGAGGTTTCTAAGCATGTACATGAAATCTCTCCGTTAGAAATAGCGCTTAATGATTCTTTTGAAGTGTTTTCTGAAGAAGAAGAAAAAGCTCTTGAGGATTGTTTAAAAGAACTTGAATCCCTCAAAGAGTTGCAACCTTGGGAGGTAGAACCGGAAGAGTTAAAGAAGGATGTGAAAGATGAGAAGTCACCGCTTGAATTGAAGGTCTTGCCTTCCAATTTAAAATATGCTTTTCTTGATGACGGTGGTAACAAGCCGATTATCATTAGTAACGTGTTGTCCAAAAAAGAGGAAGGCCGTCTAATTCATGTTTTGAAGAAAAACTAAGATGCTATAGGTTGGGTCCTTTCCGATTTAAAAGGAATTAGCCCGGCTTATTGCATGCATCGTATCTTGATGGAAGAAGATTTCAAGGCGGTAGCCCAACCGCAACGCTGCTTGAACCCAACAATGAAAGAGGTGGTGAGAAAAGAAGTGGTTAAGCTATTGGAAGCCGGTATGATTTACCCGATTTCCGATAGCCCTTGGGTTAGTCCAGTCCATGTTGTGCCAAAAAAGGGAGGAATGACCGTGATTCGCAACGAAAAAAAATGAGTTGGTCCCGACAAAAACAGTGACGGGGTGGAGGATGTGCATTGATTATAGAAGGCTCAACACCGCGACAAGGAAAGATCATTTTCCATTACCTTTTATGGACCAAATGTTAGAGAGGTTGTCCGGGCAGCAATTCTATTGTTTCTTGGATGGATATTCGGGGTATAACCAAATTGCGGTTGACCCGGCGGATCATGAGAAGACGACCTTTACTTGTCCCTTTGGCATTTTTGCGTATCGTAAGACGCCTTTTGGTTTATGTAATGCGCCGACAACTTTCCAACGGTGCGTTCAAGCTATCTTCTCCGACCTAATAGAAAAGACGATGGAAGTGTTCATGGACGACTTTTCAGTTTTTGGAGGATCATTTGATTTATGCTTGACAAATTTGGAAACCGTCTTAGAGAGGTGTGTGAAGACAAATCTAGTGCTAAATTGGGAGAAGTGTCACTTTATGGTGACGGAGGGAATTGTGCTCGGCCACAAAGTTTCATCCAAAGGCCTTGAGGTTGATAGAGCGAAAGTTGAAGTGATAGAGAAGTTGCCTCCTCCGACCAACGTAAAAGGGATCCGAAGTTTCCTTGGGCATGCCAGATTTTATCGGCGTTTTATCAAAGACTTTGCAAAGGTGGCTAGACCATTGAGCAACTTGCTAAGCAAGGAACAGGTATTTCTTTTTAACGATGAATGTCTTCGTGTTTTTGAAATTTTAAAAGAAAAGTTAGTTACCGCTCCAATAATAATCGCTCCAAATTGGACCAAAAATTTTGAACTTATGTGCGATGCGAGCGATTATGCTGTTGGAGCGGTACTTGGTCAGAGGAAGGAAAAAAGTTTCCATGCCATACACTATGCAAGTAAAGTTTTAAATGAGGCACAAGTTAATTATGCCACAACCGAAAAATAATTACTTGCTATTATGTATGCGCTTGAGAAATTTAGATCCTACCTCATCGGGTCAAAAGTTGTTGTTTACACCGACCATTCGACGATCAAGTATTTGCTTACCAAACTGGATTCGAAGCAAAGTCTCATCCGATGGATCCTTTTATTACAAGAGTTTGATTTAGAAATAAAAGATAAAAAGGGGTCGGAAAATTTGGTGGCAGATCACTTGTCTCGCCTTGTCAATGTTGAGGTCACAATCGCTGAAAAGGAAATCCAAGAGGAATTTCCTGATGAAAAACTTTTTAAAGTCCAAGTTAGGCCTTGGTTTACAGATTTTGCTAACCATAAGGCTACTGGTTGGGTGCCCGAAGACCTAACTTGGAACCAAAAAAAGAAGTTCCTTGCGGATGCTAGTTACTACGTTTGGGACGACCCGTATTTATTTAAGTTAGGAAGTGACAACCTTTTGAGAAGGTGTGTCACGAGTGATGAGGCTCAAAGCATTCTTTGGCATTGTCACAACTCGCCGTATGAAGGCCATTTTAATGGTGCGAGGACGGCCACTAAAGTCCTTCAATTGGGCTTTTATTGGCCTTCTCTTTTTAAAGACGCACATCTCCATGCCAAAAGTTGTGACATGTGCCAAAGAACAGGTGGAATTGGACAACGTGATGAAATGCCTCTCCAAAACATACAAGAGGTAGAAATTTTTGATTGTTGGGGTATCGATTTTGTTGGTCCATTTCCACCATCTTTTGGTAATGAATACATGTTGGTAGCCGTTGACTATATTTCGAAGTGGGTTGAGGCGATTGCCTCACCTAAGGCTGATGGCAAAACGGTGATAAATTTTTTAAAGAAATACATTTTTTCCCATTTTGGCACTCCTCGGGTGCTCATTAGCGATGACGGGTCACACTTTTGTAATACACCTCTGGAAAATGTCTTAAAACACTATGGTGTATCACATAAGGTGGCGACCCCTTACCACCCGCAGTCGAATGGTCAGGCTGAGGTAACAAACCGTGAGGTCAAAAGAATCCTTGAAAAAACAGTGTCAAGTTCGAAAAAGGATTGGTCGTAAAAATTGGACGAGGCTTTGTGGGCATATCGCACTGCTTACAAAGCTCCAATTGGTCTAACTCCGTTTCAATTGGTTTATGGTAAAACTTGCCATTTACCGGTTGAATTGGAGCACAAGGCTTTGTGGGCCTTAAAAATGTTAAATTTTGACAAGGACTTGGCCGGGTACCAAAAGAAAAGTGCAACTTCTTGAGTTGGAAGAAATGCGTAATGCCGCATACCACTCAAGTTGGTTGTACAAAGAGAAAGTTAAAAAATACCACGACAAGAAGCTCAGGCAAAAGGACTTCAAGGCTGGACAATTGGTGTTATTGTTTAACTCTCGGTTAAGACTCTTTCCGGGAAAATTAAAGTCCAAGTGGTCCGGGCCTTTTCGTGTGAAGGAAGTGAAGGACTTTGGAGCGGTTGTTATCGAAGACTTGGAAATGATGGACTCTTGGACCGTAAACGGTCAGCGTCTAAAAATTTACCTTCTAGGGAATTTCGATCGCGCTTCCAGTACTGTTCTCCTTGATGTTCTTAATTGAGCATCTTGGACCGTCGAGCTTAGCCGACGTTAAACAAGCACTCGTTGGGAGGCACCCCAGCACTGTAAGTTTTTATCTTTTTTATTAGTGAATTTGCTGTTTAGACATGGTTTGTGAAAAATTGATGTTGTATGATGTTTAGGGTGATGTTTTGAACGTGTGGGTGGTGTCTTTTTGCTGCTGGGAGGATTTTTGATGTTGCCCTACGCGCTCAGCGCGCAGGTAGCACGCTCAGCGCGCTCTGAGATTTGCAGAAAAATTCCCCCTTTTTCCTAATTCTATTCTGCTGTGTTGTCATTGTTTTATATATTGTTTATATAGTTTAGGAATTTCAGCTTCCTATTTTTGCTAACATGTGGTACTGTTTTGTTTGTACGTTGTTTTCCTTTTTGTTTTTCAGATGTCAGGAAGGAAGAAGCAACGAGTCGGTTCTACTTCCAATCCCAACAGAAGAGCTCAAGCTGGCCATTTCGATGCGGCACGTTTCGTTGGCCTAGAGCAGCAACAAAGATACGTGCAACTTGAAAAAAGAGCGATTTGGCCGGATAGGTTAATTATGATTGATCCCGAGGGTCTCCATAGAAACATGAGCCATTTCGTCTAAGGGGGTGCGTGGGATAAACTGTGTTCTCCTTATCCTGAGTACCACATTGACATTGTGAGGGAGTTTTACGCGAATGCGTTACCCTCCGATGGTGACAGGTTAACTTTCAAGACTTGGGTTCGGGGAAAAGAAATTGATTTCTCGAGAGATTCAATTAGTGCCTACCTTGGAGACCCTTGTCAGCTGGGGGAAGATGGTTTGTGTGATTTTGGGCGGACGTTGGCTCGGCGGAATTGGAATGCCGAGCAACTTAGGGAGGCTTTATGCAGAGAGGGGGGCACTTACACTTTAAGTGCTAGTGGAGCGCCGATAAAGTTTGCTAGGAGGGTGTTGGATTCTGTCACTCAGCTTTTCATGTCGGTTGTTCTATACAACCTTCGACCTAGAAGCCACACCTCTTATATTACCATGGAGATCGCGTCTCTTATTTTTCATCTAATTACAGAGGGCCACTCCGTGGATTTTGCACGGATTATTTCTAACGAGCTGAAGAGAACTGCCACCAATGGTACGCCACTTGGAGATCGTGTGGCTTGCGCCCTTATTTATCCTGGGTTGATCATGGCTTTATGCCATGAGGCGCAAGTTGCATTACCTTCCCACCCGAATGTGAAGTTCCAGGTTGTGGATGATAGTTATGTCACCCGTTATTGTATGGGTGTGATTGATTTAGAACAGGCTGTCCCTGTAGCTGCTGTTGCTCCTGCTTGCGGACGTGGGCGCGGACGTGGGCACGCTTATGATCCAAGTGCTGAGGCCAATTGGGCCATGCACGAGGCTCATCAGTGGGCTTTCTTATTTATGCATGACTCTATGATGCAATTGCAGCTGCAGATTCGGGAACCGCATATTGACCACCAGCTGAGGCCTCGCGAAGACCTCATTGCTTATGCTCGTTGGCCTGAGGGCAGGCCTGGTTTTCCGGAGGGGGCAGGCGAAGGCGACCTTGATGACGATGACGGTGATGATGGAGTGGATAACTCTAGTTCTGACTGATGTTGGGTTTGGCTAGTCTTTTGTTTATTTTGTTTTTTTTACTTGGTATAACTATTATGTTTGGATCTTGAATTGACTACCTCGTGTAGGAATTTTGTATTCTCCATCCGGGCGGATGTGAGTTTGAATTGGTGTTAAAATTTTTTGGTTGATTAATGAATTTAACATCCGGGTGGATGTTGTTTTATGCTTATATGGTTTGTTTGTACAAAAATTTTTGTTGTTTGCCCTATATTTTTTTTAAGGTAATGGATGGTTGAAGCAAGTTTGTTTTCTTTGAACATTAAGTGATGCACTTCACCTTTCATTGATGGTGATGATAATATTCTAAGTTGGTGCACACAAAGGTACTCTGTTTTGTGCTTTGAAGAATGTTAGTAATTTTGTATTCTCCATCCGGGCGGATGTGAGTTTGAATTGGTGTTAAAAAAAATTGGTTGATTAATGAATTTAACATCCGGGTGGATGTTGTTTTACGCTTATATGGTTTGTTTGTACAGAAATTTTTGTTGTTTGCCCTATATTTTTTTTAAGGTAATGGATGGTTGAAGCAAGTTTGTTTTCTTTGAACATTAAGTGATGCACTTCACCTTTCATTGATGGTGATGATAATATTCTAAGTTGGTGCACACAAAGGTACTCTGTTTTGTTCTTTGAAGAATGTTAGTATGTTTATGAACTTTGTGCTTCACATGATTTTCAAGCTTTTCTTCATTTTGCATATTTTTGTTCATTTTGGAATCAATTAGGACAACCACAAATGTGAATCCCTCCATTGTTCATAAATATCGAGAGATTTTGTAATTGTTGTCTAGCTCGTATGATTCATGTTTAATCTTGTATTTATTTGCAAACCTTGGAAACATTGAAATGATCTAGGCAATTTTTTATTATGAGAAAAACAACCGATCCAAATAAACTTCAATTGTACCTGGTGAGAGGTGTGAGCGCTTGCTAGCCATGTTGAGCCTTGAAATTGGAATGAATATCGAATCAACCAGTCGATTGATCATAGGAATGCACTTAATTGTGGTTGTGATGCTAAAAAGAAAATCAATGTGATTCATTCTAGTTTATTTTTATATAAACACTTAACCCTTTGTTTGAACATATGTTTGAAGAACATTGCACATTAAATATGGTATGGTTTAAAGTTGGGGAGAGTGGTTCTAGTTGTGAAAAAGAAAAAAAAAATAGAAATGGTGATTTGGTGCCTCTTGAGAAAAAGAAAAAGATACTTGAAACATTATTTTGTACTATGCTCTGCACTCCAAAAGGAGTTGCTTGAAAAGAAAATGAAAGAGTGCACCATAAGAAAAGAAAGGATTGAATTGAATGGTTATGAGGTATCTAATTGGGTTTTTGGCATGTTCTTCATTGTTGAAAATTTTTGTTAGCCACTTTGTTTCATTGGCCTTTTACAAATATCCCTTTCTTGATGAACCTTGCCAAGTTACAACCTTTAGAAGCCCTTAAGTGATCTTTGTTTCCTTGGTTTTCTTGTTGAATTGGTTTGATGAATGCATGAATTGTTCTGGATGCTGACACTTTTGCTATGAGTGTGTTTTGTCCCTTGGATGTATTGAGCTAGGCTCATTTGCATAAATTAGGTGATTCCAATTTGAACATGTGTTTGCGTATGATTTGTGCTTGTTAATTATGTTTAGAATTTAGTTCATTTACATATTTTCACTCTTCGTAAGGACGAGCGGTACTTGCGTGCGTGTTTATTTGGTTTGAACCATTATGTTTTGTTGGTGTTTGTTCCCTGTTTTCCGCTTGCTTCTATTCTAAATTATCTTCGTTTGAGGACAAACAAAGAGACAAGTTGGGGAGAGTTGTTAGGTGCTAAAAAGTGTTAATAAATAGATTAGTTTTTAGCACCTTTTTGTGAGCTTTATTTGTAAATCCATGCCTTTTCCCATTGTTTCCGTTTATAACCGTTTTCTAGTTAATTTCGTTATTTGTCGTATCTATTTATCTTTTGTGTTTTTATTGCATATTTTTACATGGAAGGGTGTGGATTGGAGCCTTGAGGATCCCACAAAAACAGTTTGGCAAAATTTGGATTTTTTGAGCATGCTTTGAGCGCGCTCAGCGCGAGGATGGAAGGACTTACAGGAGCTTGCGCGCTGAGCGGCCTCCTAAGCGCGCTCAGCGCGCGTTTAGGCGGTTTAACTTTTAAGTGGAGCCCGCTCAGCCGGCAACTGCGCGCTCATCGCGCGCGGCGAAATACAACCCCTTTATAAAGTGTGTTGATCAGAATTTTGAGACTCTCTCCATTACACTCTTAGATACAAGTATATTACACTGTAGCATTTCAACTTTGGAAGATTAAAAAGCATCAATTTGTCGATAAAATCGTCGTTGATGCTCGTTTCTCTTCTCCCGATTCTTGTTGATCAAGCTACCATGAATATGCGTAGCTAATTTTTCTTTTATGTCAAGGTTAGATGTAGGTAGACCTTTCCTTTGTATGTATATGGATTGATTCTAGTTTGTGAACTCTTAGATGATGAATGTACGGTGAAAAACCTTGTTTCTATGTTTATTCTTTGTGTTGGTTCATGATTGAGAAATATGCTCCAACTCTTTACCTAGGTTTTTCATCCATCAATGTCCATTAGCTAGAGATAGTAATGTGAGTTGATGTTCACCAAATATTGAACTTTAATGTTGTTATTTTGATAGTTTGTGTGAGAAATCAACAAAGGATCAAAATGTCAAAACTCACAATATGTGTTAGAGATAAACATATTGGGAGGATATGTGATTGTATTTATCATTTAACCGAGTTCATTAGCTTATCGATTATATACGTGCAAAGTGGTTTGTCGAACCCTAACCTTGACATGTTTTTATAAACCATTAAAACAATCTCTTTACCGCTTTTAATTAAATTTGAATGCAACCGCTACGAAACCAACCTAAAAACCCTTGTTACTTTAAGGCTTGAAATGTTACGACTGTAGAACGGCTGCGATATCACCGAACAATCTCTGTGGAACGATAACTAAATCCCGAACTCTATTTGTATTTCAACAGAGACAAGTGTCTAGTCGCTATGAATGAAGATTCATGGTTGTGGCATAGATGGTTGGCTCATATAAACTTTGATTTGCTTAACAAAATAGGGTCTAAAGACCTAGTCATCGGTTTGCCCAAAATTAAATTCACAAAGGATCATCTTTGTGATGCGTGTCAAATGGGGAAGCAAACAAGGATCTCATTCAAATCTAAAAACATCGTTTCAACTATGAGACCCCTTGAGCTCCTCCATATGGACCTCTTTGGACCATCTAGGGTTAAAAGCCTAGGTGGTAACTATTATGGGTTCGTAATAGTCGATGATTTTCTAGGTTTTACTGGACCATTTTCTTATCAAATGAGAGTGATACCTTTTCGGCATTCGAACAATTTGCTAAGTTGTCTCAGAAAGTTAAACACAAACTTTGGGTCAATTAGAAGTGACTATGGGGGTGAGTTTGAAAATCATTTGTTTGAAGCATTTTGTGATTCCAACGGAATTGATCATAATTTTTCCGCACCACGTACCCCTCAACAAAATGGGGTAGTGGAACGTAAAAATAGAGTTTTGGAGGAACTTGGAAGGACTATGATCAATGATGGTGGATTACCAAAATACTTTTGGGTCGACGCCATAAGTACGGCTTGTTATGTTTTGAATAGGGTGCTCATCCGGCCTATTCTAAACAAGACTCCGTATGAGCTTTTAAAAGGGAGTAAGCCAAATATCTCTCACCTTTATGTATTTGATTGCAAATGCTTTGTGTTAAACAATGAGAAAGAGACTCTTGGTAAGTTTGATGCCAAGGCCGACAAGGGTATTTTTCTTGGATACTCTCAGTCAAGTAAAGCGTATAGAATTTATAATAAAAGGTTACGTGTAGTTGAAGAGTCAGTTCATGTTACCTTTGATGAGTATTATTCGAGAAATGTCGGAGAAGGTAGTTTTTTTCATGGTGCAGGTGTACCTACTGAAGACATACTCAAGGACACTGATAAGGGAACTGATGAGCCTGAAGCAGTGCGTATTGAGGAAGAAAAGGATCACCAACTGAAGATGGCTGGAAATCTACCTGAGTGAATCGTACACTCAAAGATACAACAGAGTCGTCACCGAACTTTATTTAGTCCCAAAGGACAGGGAAAATATCGATAAAACCCAAGGGGAAGAGAGACGGGAACGGGGGATCGGTTATGCGAAAGGAAGGTACTAGCACCTAACGCATCTGTCGTACTCGACGGGAACCATTACGCTTGCTTCTAGGCTTTGATGGGTTATCTATCTAAAGGCTTCTAGCTAAAGAAGGAGAGAGAGGAAGGAAAGGGAAAAAGAAAAGAAAGAAAGAAGGTGCTCGGGGAGGAACAAAGTCCTCGTGCCTACGTACCCTCATAGTGCAATGAGGAAATCAGAGCGTCGTAGTTCATGGAACCAGGGGACGAAGAAAAGGAAAGAAAAGAGGAAGACGAAGGAAAGTAGGGTGGAAGTGTGCTCGCCGAGATCATCGCGATCGAATGCCTACGTATCATAAATTCAGAAGAATGTAGAATCAGAGCTTCCGTAGTTCGGGGAACCGAACGAAAAAGGAAAAGGAAAGGAAAGTGGTGTTAAAACCAAGAGCAAAAGAAAGAAGGAAATTCTACTGAGGATTCCAAAGAAATGGTGTCAAAACCAAGAAAGAAGTACAAAGGAAAGGGAATGGTAACTGTACTGAGAATAAAGTGCGAGAATGGTGTCGAAACCAAGAGAATAAGGGAGTAAGAGAGAAATGGTGTCTAAACCAAGAGCAACAGTGAAAGAAACTCTACTGGGGATAACGAAGAGGGTCGGTGTCGAAACCAAGAAAGTAAGAACAAAGGGAATAGGAAGGACTCCGCTGGGGATCCAAATAAAGGAATGGTGTCATAACCAAGAGAAAAGGAGACTCGGTATATTAACTGGCTGGCAGTGGTTAACCGAAGGAAGAGAGCGGGACCCTGGCGGGGAAAAACAGCTGGTGTCAACAGACAGACTGTGATAAACCAAGAAAGGGAGTGCTAAACCGAGAGAAGGTGTTTGACTCTGAAGGGGCCTCGGTATATTAACTGACTTGCAACTCTGTGGGAATAGAGAAGCATTGGTTTTAACAGAGAAAACTGTGATCAACCAAAGAACGGGTGTAGGACCGAGCAAAGGTTGTGACCCAAAGGGGTTCGGTAAACTGACTGAACAAACAGTACTCAACCGAAGAAAAGGTATTTGAACCAAGGAAAGGTTACTAACCCAAGGGTGCAAGTATTCGAACCAAGAGGAGGTTGCCAACTGCGAGGGATTCGGTGTTTATAGATGGACTGTGATTAACCGAAAGAAGCGAGTGATTAACCAAAAGAAGGTGATTAACTCGAAAAGGGGTTCAGTATTAACAGACGGACTGTGGTTAACTGAAGGAACGCGTGATTAACCAAGAGAAGATGATTAACCCAAGAGAAGCTCAGTGATTAACAGACGGACTGTGATTAACTGAAGAAAATGGGTGATTAACCAAGAGAAGGTGATTAACCAAAGAGAAGCTCAGTGATTAACAGACGGACTGTGATTAACTGAGAAAAGGGTGTAAACATTGGTGTTTTAATTGACAGACAATGATTAACCAAACAAAGGGAGAAGAACCAAGAATAGATTGCAAACTCCAGGGGATTTAAGGTTTTAACAGAGAGACTGTGATTAACCGCAGAAAAGAGATTGAGATTCTTCAGGGGAATCAAAAGGCAATGATTGATTACAAGAAGAAAGGAGTAATGAAACAAAGGGATATTGCTAGCGCAAGAATAATGATCTTAACCAAGAAGGATAGTGATTGATCAAAAGGAGAGATCGAAAAGATCACAAGTGATCAGGGATGAAAGAGATTGCAAAGAGAGAAAAGTGATCAAGGATCGACTCGACTTGGGGGAGAAAATACGCTACTACTTGAGGATAGAGGTGACTATTCTTGAAGAGAGGATAAGACGTCTTTACCAAGGAAATAGCCAGAATGAGGACAGAAAGAATCCATCCACATTCCTCCTCTAGCACTCAAAGGTGTAGCGCGGAAATTGAAACGGACAGCGCAACAGCTCCAATGTTGTACCGTGCTCCTACGGAGAGAAACGGACAGCGCAACGGCGTCAATTCGTACAGTGCTCCGATGCAAGGCGTAGCGCGAAACTCCAACTCCACGGGGGGAACAAGAGAGAAAGCTCTAAAGGAAGCCCAAAGAGAGGAAAGGGGAAGATCAACTAATCAAAACTTGGTTTCGATTAACCAATCAAAGGGGAATGATCATGCCAACAATTTTCCAAAGAGAATGGAAAATCATTAAAGCAAAAGTTGTAAATTATTGATTGTACATGATTAAATTTGCTCAATGTAGAACAAACTTAATGTGATCATGAAATGAAAGTGCAAAACAGTTCCATACAAATATTAGCATGTATCACAAATCATGTGTCAAGTGATCCAAGATTGTGCAAGATTTAGCATGTTCAAACAAAAATCAAGAACACACATAATTGCAAGAATTGATAAATAAATCATTGAATTAATGTAAATATGCTTTAAACAGAGGTTAATAGCCTTAAAAACATCCATAAATATTAAGCATATCAATCCATGGAAGTCGGAGGAGGAAAGGGTGCCAAACAAGCTTGAAAAACATCAAAAATGGCCCTCTGTTACAGTGGTAATCGATTACCCTATGTAGGTAATCGATTACTTGCTTAAAAATAGCAGAATTTGGTGAAAAAAAGGTTGAGTAATCGATTAATCTCTTTGAGTAACCGACTACCACTGTAACATTGGCAAAAAAACAGCAAAAACAGCTTTTCAAAAGTGGTTTTCAACACTTAATCACTTATGCCAACCACCACATGCTAGGACATGAATTTGTACACGAAAATTACATCATGTAAGTGCAAATAAACACAAATTACAAGCATTAATCATAGAGATTAAAGATCAAGCAATTGCATGATAAACTAAACCGAAAACGATCGAAATCACAACGTAAACACGCGAAATTAATCGAAACAGAGAGAAAAGATAGATCTGCCAACCTACAAGCTGGAGGTTTGGCTTGGTAATTGTTGCAAATGATTCTTGATGCAGAAAATCATAGAAAACCAGAGGAATCTTTGAATCATAGACGAAACGCGTCGAAACCGATCAAAATCGTGAAAATGCACCGAAATCGAACTTGCACCAAAATAAATGGTGTGAAACCCTTGGATTGAAGTAGAATGAGATGTAATTCCAGAAATCCAACCAAAGAACGTCGAATGATGAAGGTTAAGCTCAATAATTAATCACTTTCAATGTGAAAAGTGATTATCCTTCAAGAATAAGAGCTTTTGGTGAGGTTTGATGGAGGAGAATTGAGATGAAGATGAAGAATGAGTAGAGAAATCAGAGAAAAAAAGTGACAGAAATTGAGAGTGAAATGTGAGAAGTTTGGTGAAAAATGGTAGAGAATGGTTGAGAGATTGAAAAGTGAGTGGAGATGTGTTTATATAGACTTTAGGTTTGGAGCATGAGATGGTTTGGAATTTGGTTTGGAATTAGCTTTGGGAGGTTTGGAGTTAGGGTTGGAATTAGTTACACTTGACTCACCGAGTCAAGGTAGTTAACTCGGTTAGTTAGGATCAACTCGGTAACAATCCCAAGGTGCACTCCATCATCAAAAGAACCACATTACTTGGAAAATAAGGAACATGGTGCACTTAATTTAAAGTGAAGTATAGAATAAATGTAAGGGAAATGTCTTAAATGGTCTTGAACTGTCTAGAATGTTCCACACAATGCTAGAATCAAGTAGAAACAAAGACCAAAGAGAGTGCATGGCTGCTGTCCCAAAATGTAGTGGAAATTGTAAATTCGCACCGAGTAATCGATTACCCTATTTGAGTAATCTGTTACTCAGTTGAAAAAATAGCAAATTTGGCAAAATTACACTTACTCAGTTAAAAAACAGCAAATTTAGCAAAAATGTCCAGATCACTAAAAACAAGTGTTGAGGTCCCGGTTTCGATTTTTCGCTTCCTGTTTGGATAAATATGCATAGAAACCCTTGTCTTGTGCTTGTTTTGATAATGTGATGACCTTGTGATGATGCAATTAATCGGGCTTGAAAACCTGCATATTCCTGCAGTCAAAACACAAAGGAAAAAAAATGCAAACGCGTATGCTAGCGATGCGAGTGCACATGCTTATGCAAAAAACAAAAAGAGGAGGTCAAATTTTGGGTTACGACAGCTTCCCCTATTTAATCCTCTTGGACCTGAATATACGAATTACACCAGCTTTTTGATGATTCGAGGTAGAAGGGGATTAAATAAAAGAGTAGCTCGAAAATTTGGCCGACGGAGGCAAAAGGAAAAGGTGCAAATGCAGAATTGATAGGTGCAAAGTTTGGCTGAAAATCTGCTGGGAGATAAATCAGGCAAAAAGAGAGGGAGTATGATCGATGCATATGCTATGTATGCGTTTCTACATGATGCTTGGTATCATGCAATGCAAAGGCGCAAGATAAGGCATGGTGTGAACGGTTAGGCAGAGGACCGTAGCAAAACGACTTCGACGCCCTCGGTCGGGGAGAGGACCCGCAGATAAAGATAAACTCTGCTGGAGAAGAGAGTTCACAAAGGCAGATGATCCTGTCGGGGAAAGAAACCGAAGACATCTCAGGTTTCTAAATCACCATGGTTGTCCCTGTTGGGGATGAAAGAATCAAGTCAATCCTTTCTACCAAGACTGGCTCTGTGTGGGGAAAAGAAGTTCCCAAATCATGTTGACTCTGCTAAGGAGAAACCACTGCTGCTGGTGACAGATAGTTCCCAATCATTAGAAATGATGCACAACCTTTGCTGGGAAAAAGAGAACAAAGCGTTTTTGCTGGGGAACACCCTGACAACCTGCTGGGGAGAATGATGACTCTGCTGAGGAAACAACAACTTCTTCATAGAATCATAACATTGCCGGCCAGACGTTAGGCTTACCAATGGGTATTACTGATTATCCTGCAGGAGTCACCAGTAACACATGCAATGCATAATGCTTTCTCGATTGATTTAGCTTTTTATTGTTCTCAACGTTTTTTAGTATTATGTGATCACAAATTATGGTTTATCTTGCAAACAAAATACTGGAATGAAAACAAATTGAGGTAACAAAAATGCATTTTATTGAATGTGAAATTTTTGTACATAAAGTGTGTACAAGGATGCAAAATCCTTGATGAGGAAATTTGCAATAAAATTGAAAAACAAGTGTAAATGGCAAAGGGAAACCATGTTTTGCATTGATTACAACATTGGCCACCATCCATAGTAAGTCTAGGTTCTAACGCCTTGCACCAGTTGATGATGATTGGACTACTCTGTTACCGTCTGAGGTCTAGCCATGAGGAAAAGAGGCTCAGGTGTTCACAGTCAATGCCTTTATCCCTAATTTTTTCCTGGACATGTTTTCACATTTTTTTCGTCCACCGGGATGCCCATTTTTGCCTAAGTCGCCCTTTCAGGTTTTCAACTTAGCGGGCTATTATTGTTTTTTCATTGTCCCTAACTTTTACATGGACATTTCTTTTTTGGTCCATCGGGACGTCCATTTTTGCCTAGATTGTCCTTGCGGATGTCAATCTAGCGGACTTTTATCCATTTTTTTAGGCATAATATTTTTTTACAGTATCGGAGTTTACGGGCGATGACAACTCCTCCCCATCCATTGTGGTGAGGATCAGGGCTCCGCCTGAGAAGGCCTTCTTGACAACAAAGGGTCCTTCGTAGTTGGGAGTCCACTTGCCTCGTGGATCCGAGTGAACAGGTGAATATCTCTTGAGCACGAGTTCGCCTTCACAAAATGTTCGAGGAAGAACTTTCTTGTCAAAAGCTCGCTTGAGGCGTCTCTGATACAATTGACCATGACAAACGGCTGCAAGGCGCTTCTCTTCAATGAGATTCAGCTGGTCGTATCTGGATTGAACCCATTCGGCTTCATCAAGACCTGCTTCCATGATGACTCTGAGCGAAGGAATTTCGACTTCGATGGGTAGAACAACCTCCATACCATACACAAGTGAGTACAGAGTTGCCCCAGTAGAAGTGCGAACTGAAGTTCTGTAGCCATGTAGTGCAAAAAGAAGCATTTCATGCCAGTCCTTGTAAGTCTTGACCATTTTCTGGACGATCCTCTTGATGTTTTTGTTTGCTGCTTCAACGGCGCCATTCATCTTGGGCCGATATGGTGAAGAGTTGTGGTGCTCGATCTTAAATTCTTGACACAACTCCTTCATCATATTGTTATTCAGGTTGCTTGCATTGTCAGTGATAATGCTGCTAGGAATGCCATAACGACAAATTATCTCTCTCTTGATAAATCTAGCAACCACTTGTCATGTAACATTTGCATAAGAAGCAGCCTCAACCCACTTGGTAAAGTAGTTAAGACCAACTAGAATGAATCGATGACCGTTGGAAGCCTTCAGCTCGATCATTCCAATCACATCTATACCCCACATGGAGAATGGCCAAGGTGCAGTCAAGATATTCAATGGAGTTGGAGGCACATGGATCTTGTCTCCGTAGATTTGGCACTTGTGACATCTTTTGGCAAAGTTGTAACAATCTACCTCCATGGTTGTCCAGTAATACCCAACCCGAAGGATCTTCTTAGCCATAGCAGGACCTTTAGCATGTACACCCTCGCAACCCTCATGTATGGACCTTATGACCGTGTTTGCTTCGTGTCTATCCACGCATTTGAGCAACACGGAATCATAATTCCTCTTGTACAGTATACCACCACTTAAGAAGAATTTGGCGCAAAGCCGCCTAAGAGGTTTCTTGTCAGTGATGGTGATACCCTCAGGATATTCCTGTTTTTCCAGATATCTTTTAATGTCGTAGAACCAAGGTTTGTCATCAGACTCATCCTCAATTGCTAAATAGTGTGCCAGTTCGTTCAAGTGAGCAATGCGGATATGAGGAGCTTCATTCTTCCACTTGACCTTGACCATGGATGCTAGAGTGGTAAGAGCATCAGCTAGTTGATTTTCCTCTCTAGGAATATGATGAAAAGTGATCTCATCAAAGTAAGGAATCAACTTCGCTATGTGTTATTGGTATGGAACCAACTTGGAATCCCGAGTCACAAAATTCCCTCTGACTTGACCGATGACCAAGGCAGAATCTCCATAGACCTCAAGAATCTTGATTCTCATGCCAATAGCCGCTTCAATACCGTAGATACATGCTTCGTATTCAGCCATATTGTTGGTGCATGCAAAGCATAATCTGGCAGTGAAGGGAAGGTGAAAACCTGTTGGAGAGATGAGGATAGCACCGATTCCACGACCTTTAGAATTGGAGGCACCGCCGAACGCGAGTGTCCATCGCGCCCCTGGTTCGAGTCCTATATCAGGATCTGGAGTATCATAATCTCTGATAAACAGAACATCCTCATCGGGAAAGTCAAACTTCATCTGTTGATAACCCTCTACAGGTTGATGAGCAAGGTAGTCAGACAAGACGCTCCTTTTTATTGCTTTTTGGGTAACATGCTGGATATCATACTCAGTTAACAGCATCTGCCACCGAGCAATCCTTCCAGAGACAGCAGGCTTTTCAAAGATGTACTTTATTGGATCCATTTTGGATATCAACAAAGTAGTATGGCAAATCATGTATTGTCGTAGGCGTCGAGCAGCCCAGACCAAAGCACAACAAGTTTTCTCCAAGAGTGAGTATCTGGCCTCACAATCAGTGAACTTCTTGCTCAGATAGTAAATTGTATGTTCTTTTCTGCCAGTGTCATCATGTTGACCCAATACACATCCCATTGATTCATCGAGAACGGTGAGATACATGATTAAAGGCCTACCAGGAACCGGCGGTACTAAGATCGGTGGTTCTTGCAAGTATTATTTTATTTTGTCAAATGCTTCCTGACAATCATTATTCCATTCAACCGATTATTTTTTCTTAGTAATTTGAACATTGGTTCACAGGTAGCCGTCAAATGAGAAATGAACCTTGAAATGTAATTGAGTCTGCCCAGAAAGCCACAGACTTCTTTTTCTGTTTTGGGAGGCGGCATGTTCTGAATTACCCGAACCTTATCAGGATCAACTTCAATTCCCTTCTGACTCACAACAAAGCCCAAAAGTTTACCATATCGAACTCCGAAGGTGCACTTCGCAGGATTCAACAGCAGTCTAAACTTCCGGAGTCTGTCAAACAGTTTCTTCAGATGAACCAAGTGATCATCTTTAGTTCTGGACTTGGCAATCATATCGTCCACGTAAACCTCAATCTCTTTATGAATCATATCGTGAAAGAGGGTTGTCATGGCACACTGGTATGTTGCCCCTGCATTCTTTAGACCGAATGGCATAACTTTGTAGCAATATGTACCCCAAGGCGTGATGAAAGTAGTCTTCTCCATATCAGTTGGGGACATCTTGATCTGATTATATCCTGAAAACCTATTCATGAAGGAGAAGATAGAGAACTGCGCTGTGTTGTCTACCAAGACATCAATATGAGGCAAAGGAAAATCATCCTTCAGGCTTGCCTTGTTGAGATCTCGATAATCCACACACATTCTGACTTTGCCGTCCTTCTTGGGAACTGGGACGATGTTGGCAATCCATTCAGGATACTCGGAAGTGGCAAGAAACCCAACGTCAAGCTGCTTCTTTACCTCTTCTCTGATTTTGAGTGCCATGTCGGGTCTAGTCCTTCTGAGTTTCTGCTTGACAGGAGAACATCCGGGTTTGAGTGGCAAGTGATGTTCAACGATGTTGGTATCCAAACCAGGCATATCTTGATAGGACCAGGCGAAGATATCAACATACTCTTTCAACAACTTGACCAACTCAGAGTGTACATGCTCTGCGAGGGAGGCGCCAACCTTGACTTCTTTCCTGACCTCATCAGTACCAAGATTGACAACTTCCACTGGCTCTTTGTGTGGCTGAATCTCTCTACGCTCGTGCTCAAGGAGCCTTGCCAGTTCAGCCGGTAATTCATAATCTTCCTCACCATCCTCTTCGGCTTGGTTAATTGGAATTCCAAAATTACAATGGATGTTTGCCATGTTGTTATCAATGCTTTTATTAATTCTGCATGTTTATGAATATGTTTAGAATGAGCTATTTTGAAAAGTGAAAAAGAAAAGAAACTTTTGCCATTTATTTGTGAAAAGTAAAATAAAGAAAGAAAATAGAGCATGATTTTGAATGCAAAAACTTTTATTTATTGATCACATAATATTGCAAAAGCGTGAGGCCCTTTACAAGCTATCCACTCGTCTCGGGCGAGGATGAGGGAATGAGAAAGCAAAATGCATTACATGTTATATGGGAAAACCACAGGAATCACGGTAGATGTCCAATTATTGAGCTTGAAACCCGGCGGACACTTGCGCACAAAGCTTGAAGTCTGATTACTAGGACCGACATCATCAGCAGCTTCCACGATGTCACCCTGTTGGAAACTCGCACTGTGGAACTTGATCAAGTTGCCCTGCTTCTGATCAGAGGAACTAAATTAACGACCAGGATGATAACCCACTCCAAAACGATTATGCTTCTCGACCACATCAATCACGTGCCCCTAGCCTGGCAAGGCAGCTCTATCGATGGTCTCTTTGGCACCCTTAGCAGACGCTAAAGTCAATTTTGGTGATATACTTTGACTAGTTGAAGCAGCGCTGACATCTTCAAACTCGAGACACTGCAACGGCACCTCAGCTATGCCTTCTTTTGTCTCAACGTATCGGAAAGATGATAACTCGCTTACAATCAGATCCTCTTCACCACAGACAATGACAAGCTGATCGTCAAACATGAATTTTAACTTTTGATGCAAAGTGGAGGTAACTGCCCCTGCAGCGTGGATCCGTGGACGACCCAGTAGGCAACTATATGCAGTACTGATATCCATCACTTGGAAAGTAATGGTAAACAGATGCAGCCCAATGTTGATGGGTAAGTCCACTTCTCCAATGACCTGTCTTCGAGAACCGTCAAAGGCTCTGACAACTAAGGCACTTGGTCTCATCTCGATTCCTTCCACTGGTAATTGAGAGAAGAACCGGTATCTACTAGAACACGAGATAACAGGATGTCTGTGCAGGTTACAGATATGTGCAGTGCTTTATTGTGGGCAGTTCCTTCAGGAGGTAATTCTGATTCATTGAAACCCAAATACCGACTTGCAGCTATATTGGCCACTACATCATCAAACTCGATGACGGATATATCTTGCAGGACATGGGCACTGTTCAACACTTTCAACATAGCTGATCTGTGCGCAGGCGAACTCATGAGTAAGGACAAAATTGAGATCCTCGAGGGAGTCTGACCCAGCTGATCCACAATCTTAAAGTCACTTTTCTTGATCAGCTTAATTAACTCTTGATCATCAAGGGTCTCCTTGCTCTTTGAAATATCCTCAGACGGGATAGTCGGCACTGGAACGACAGTAGATGCCCCTTGTTGAACCATAGGGGTTGCGAATGCAGGTGTCTCCTTGGGAGAAATAACAATGGGAATTTGCACGGGCTTCGTAGTGACCTTCGGAGCAAACACTCGTCCACTACGAGTCATACCTCCTCCAGCTGTAACATTCACGATCTCTGATTCGGCGAACCTTATCTCTTGACCTCCAGAAAACACGGTAGACCCATACTTCTAGGGTACCTCCTTAGAATTCTGATACGAAAACGTCTTCGGCGGACAAACCACGATGGGTTGCACCCTCTTCTGCTTAGGAGCTTCCACAGGAACCTTCCTGTAGATGATGGTGAATGGCTCGATAGCAGCAACTTCCTCAATAGGCTTAGATCTGGCAAATTGCACTTCGCCACGATTCATCAGAATCTATACATAACCCTTCAGCCTTCGACACTGGTTGGGATTATCATCACAAATCTGACACTTACCATGTAACCCTTTCAACAACCCATGTTCGTTCAATCTCTTGAAAACCACAGCCATCGGGGTCTTTACTTCGTCGACATCCATGATCAATTCAGCCCGGGAATTATCCCTAATTATGTTAACCGTAGGCCCACCGTGATTCGGCAACGAATTACTCTGAATGTTAGGTCCTGCCTCAGCAAAAGTCAGAACTTTCTTATCAATGAGTTCCTGAACTTTGGTTTTGAAAACAAAGCAATCCTCTGTTGCATGTCCTATGTATCCAGCATGATAGGCACAAGATGCATTTGGGTTATGCTTCGGGCCAAATGGAGGAATTGCGGGCGCAATCTGCTTGGGGACAATTGCCCCTTGGTGAACCAAATAAGGAAATAATTCTGTGTATGACACCGAAATTCTATCAAAATTCGGACGCTTACGGTTTCCTTGACTGTTGTTGTTCTGACGGGCTTGATTCTGCTGATTTTTGTTTTGTTGATTCTATTGCTGATTCTGAGCATTCTGAACTGGTTGCTGCGGATGATACTGATATGAAGGTTGTTGATACTGCGCAACAACAATGTAGGGATATGGATAGTATGACATAGGAGCCATGGGAGCTTGATATGGAGAAGAAACTTGAGTTGTCACAGCGTTGGCTTCACCTTCCTTTTTCTTGGACTGACTGTTCTGAGATTTCCGAGTGGCTGGCTGCTGAGAAGCAGCACTAGGAATCTTTCCAGTTTTTAATCCGTTCACCAATCATCACAACATCAGCGAAGTTCGATGAAGAACTACCCACCATTTTCTCATAGTAAGATCCTTGCAATGCACCCATAAAGATGTCAACCAACTCATTATCCGAGAGAGCCGGTCACACACGAGATGCCATCTCACGCCATCTTTGTGCATACTCCTTGAATGTTTCAGCTGAGCGCTGGGACTGATTCTGCAATTGCAATCTAGTGGGCGCCAGATCAACCATCTAATGAAGCGCCAGACAAACTATCTTGAACGCTTCAGACAAATCCCTCCAAGTACAGATTTTGCTGCGCTCCAAGTCCATGTACCAATCTAATGAAGCGCCAGACAAACTATCTTGAAAACAATGAACAAGCAATTCATCGTTATCAATATGGGATGCCATCTTCCTGCTGTACATAGTGATGTGACTACGCGGGCAGCTCAAGCCTTTATACTTTGGTAAATCAGGTATCTTGAATTTCTGCAACAGCACAACATTTGGAACTAGACACAAATCTTTGGCTTCCATGCCAAAAGCAGAGAACCCTTCAATAGCCCTGATACGATCTTCCAACAATTTGTAGTCAACAGATCTATTCTGATTATTGGGCCTGACAAGAACCTGAGGATTTGGCAGCTGAGAAGCGGCAGGAGCATTCACTTGCGGAGTAGCAAACTGAGAAGGATACACCAAACCCGGATTAACCATCTGACCAGCGTACTGACCCATCGGAACACCATACAGATAATTCGGAGGACGTACCCCAGCAGCTGAGGAAGATGCCCCAGGATAGAACATCCCAGGATGCGCATTCGGAACAGCAGCTTGAGCAGCTTGAGACGGAACCGGAACATGAATAGGAGGACCCCTATACACATGCTCTTCATCATCAGGAGTTTCGGTGTCAACCAATCCGGCAGTTTGATGAGTTTGAGCCTGAAGATTCTCAGGATCATCATTCACCACTGGAGGCGGGACTGGAGTAGGCATAACCCATGGATAGGTGGCAACATTCCCATTAGGCATGGGCGCAACAAAAGGCTGATATGGTATGAAGGCACTACCATTATTTGCAATCTGAGGAGTGTAATTCGAAGACATGCCCCAAGGGAAACCAGCGGGCATCTGGTTCAAACTAGGCTGAACAACAGGCTCAACTGGTACTTCAACTCTAGCAGGAGAAGGAACAACAACAGCAAGAGTAGCCATAACAACAGGAGGAACTGTCATAATAGGAGTGACAACAGTTGCATCAGTAAGGGTTGCAACAACAGTGGCAGCAGCAGTAGCATCCCTCTGAGCACGAAGGAGTTCCATAATGACATCCATGTTCACATAAAACTGATCCATCCGACCTTGGAATTGTGCCAGAGTTTCCTTGTAAGCAGCGTTCTCAGCTTCGTAGTTAGCCATGATTCTGGATTTGTTTGAGCGAGTAAAATACAGATGTCGAGTCGTCGTCTTGCTAAAAGGAATGCGGACAAGGATGAGCAATAGTTTCGGATGAAGGACGTGCATATGCGGGCATGAATGAATGCAATTTATGCAAAAATAAAGTTTAAAAATGCTTATGCAAAAATTAATTTGACATGATGAGATGATAGCAACACCAGAATCAACAAGCCAGCATAATCTAAGTAGTCAAATCTGAACATCTGAAAAGGTAGTGTTGCATTGGTGTGAGATCTGACACAATGAGAGAACAAAGGTTGGAAGAGTCTTGGTTTCCTGTAGAAAAACCCAATATCCCACTCACAGGTATGATGTAGAAAGCGGGATTCTCATTTTCAGATTCTCGATTTGAGAAGCAATAGTACATTCATCCCTCGGGGTACAATACTATCGCCAAACAAAGAGGTCGTCCACTGATTACCCCAAAAAAAGTCATCCTATGGCAAGTTCCCAGCTTTGGGTCCTCGGATCAAGGAAGCGTAATGGGTTTACCATTTCTGGTCTGCCATTATCGTTCCTTGGGAGGAGTGCCGCAACTGAGTCCTCGGGAATGGTCACCAGAGTCGACAGCTTTCTAGGTTAACACCCCGAAATGCACAAGACGCTCAAATCAGAACATCTCCTAAGAAAACCTCGTCTGGGTGTGAATTTCATGTAAACCATACGTACCAAGACGCTACGTAGGCCACACTACTTTCCACTCTAATCCTAGATGTACTCTCAAGCCTGTGTAATGGGCTTATCTCTCAAGTAACAACCCAACCGACAACAGCAGAGAAAATGGCAGATATACAACATATGAATATTTAAAGCAGTAAAGAAATGCAGTAAATAAACATACAACAGATAAAGCATAAAGATAAAACTAGTAAAGCGTAGAAGATAAACACCCAAACAAGCAAGAAAGCAAACAAAACTAGGCGAGACCTCTCAAGGGATGGACCAGTAGGAGGTCAATCTATCCCCAGCAGTGTCGCCAGCTGAAGATGGCTGGAAATCTACCTGAGTGAATCGCACACTCAAAGATACAACAGAGTCACCACCGAACTTTATTTAGTCCCAAAGGACAGGGAAAATATCGATAAAACCCAAGGGGAAGAGAGACGGGAACGGGGGGTCGGTTATGCGAAAGGAAGGTACTAGCACCTAACGCATCCGTCGTACTCGACGGGAACCATTTCGCTTGCTTCTAGGCTTTGATGGGTTATCTATCTAAAGGCTTCTAGCTAAAGAAGGAGAGAGAGGAAGGAAAGGGAAAAAGAAAAGAAAGAAAGAAGGTGCTCGCGGAGGAACAAAGTCCTCGTGCCTACGTACCCTCGTGCCTATTTGTGAAGAGATACAGTAGGTATATACGGAAAAACGAGATCCAACACTCGGATAAGAATCTAGTCAAGTTT
This sequence comes from Lathyrus tuberosus, assembly GCA_022829125.1. Lineage (NCBI taxonomy): Eukaryota > Viridiplantae > Streptophyta > Magnoliopsida > Fabales > Fabaceae > Lathyrus > Lathyrus tuberosus. Next base: position 3,438,400 of record JALAZF010000435.1, read on the forward strand.
AGAAAGCAATCTAGAAACGAAGGAAACAAGAGTAGCAAAGCCAAAGGATCTTGTTTCAATTCTAGGAAATCTGGGCACTACAAGCCGGATTGCCCATTGCTTAAGAAGGACAAAGACAAGGACAAGGGTCGTCAAAATAAGAAGTCAAGTGACAAAAGCGAGTCCGTAAATCTATGTCTTATGGCTCAACGAAGCAAGAAAAAGGAGGTAAAGCACTCTAAATATGAAAATTCTCATAATATGTCTCATGCTGAATTAATAAGTACTTTTGATACATTCCACCATGAGGCTAAGGAAGCTTTTCAACGCTTAGCCTCAAACAAAAAGATTTTTAGATACTTGGAGAAAAAGGTTGCCGATTCCGAAAGGAAATTGGAGGATCTTAAAAACTCCATGGTGGATGTATCAAAAACTAAGATTGATGAGAATAAGTCTCCATGGTTCAAATTTTGGGGCTGTGATACTTGTCGTATTTGGCAAGAAGAGGTGAGAACCCTCAAAGCTAAGTTAGACAAGGCTCTTAAGCCTAAAATTAAATTTGCTATTGATCGATCACATTATCGAGAAAGTATGAATAATCCGTATCAAAAGTATACGTCTGTGATCCGAGATAGTGATAGCAAAGGTAAGTTCCAAATGAACCGTGATTGCTTATACTATTGCAAGCCTGGTCATACTATTGCTAAATGTCATTTTAGAAGATTTCTTGTTCCAAAAGGCATTTATCAATGGTTACCCAAATGCGGTCTTGGTTTCACTCAACTTAAAGGACCCAATGAGAATTGGGTACCTACTCTCCCTTGATTGATTTTGTAGGTACAAAGTCTTGAGACCACCGAAAGAAGATGGGTTCTGGATAGTGGCTACTCAAGACATATGACTGGTGACATATCTCTTTTCATCGAATTTGTGGCGAAGAAAAAGGGGTTTGTCACCTATGGAGATAACAACAAGGGACAGATTCTTGGAAAAGGTAGTGTAGGTAACCCCTCATCTACTACTATCTCTGATGTGCTGCTTGTAGAAGGCCTTAGACACAACCTTTTAAGCATTAGTCAACTATGTGACAAGAATTATATAGTATCTTTTTCAAAGGATTGTTGCATAGTTGAGGATAGTGACAAAAAGAATGTGTTTAAGGGCTTGAGGGTGAACAACGTTTATATGCTAGACTTAAATGAGGTGTCGTTGATTGGAGACAAGTGTCTAGTCGCTATGAATGAAGATTCATGGTTGTGGCATAGACGGTTGGCTCACATTAACTTTGATTTGCTTAACAAAATAGTGTCTAAAGACCTAGTCATCGGTTTACCCAAAATTAAATTCACAAAGGATCATCTTTGTGATGCGTGTCAAATGGGGAAGCAAACAAGGATCTCATTCAAATCTAAAAACATCGTTTCAACTATGAGACCCCTTGAGCTCCTCCATATGGACTTCTTTGGACCATCTAGGGTTAAAAGCCTAGGTGGTAACTATTATGGGTTCGTAATAGTCAATGATTTTTCTAGGTTTTACTGGACCATTTTCTTAGCAAATAAGAGTGATACCTTTTCGGCCTTCGAACGATTTGCTAAGTTGTCTCAGAATAAGTTAAACATAAATATTAGGTCAATTAGAAGTGACCATGGGGGTGAGTTTGAAAATCATTTGTTTGAAGCATTTTGTGATTCCAACGGAATTGATCATAATTTTTCCGCACCACGTACCCCTCAACAAAATGGGCTAGTGGAACGTAAAAATAGAGTTTTGGAGGAACTTGGAAGGACTATGATCAATGATGGTGGATTACCAAAATACTTTTGGGTCGACACCATAAGCACGGCTTGTTATGTTTTGAATAGGGTGCTCATCCGGCCTATTCTAAACAAGACTCCGTATGAGCTTTTAAAAGGGCGTAAGCCAAATATCTCTCACCTTCATGTATTTGATTTCAAATGCTTTGTGTTAAACAATGGGAAAGAGACTCTTGGTAAGTTTGATGCCAAGGCCGACGAGGGTATTTTGCTTGGATACTCCCAGTCAAGTAAAGCGTATAGAGTTTATAATAAAAGGTTAGTTGTAGTTGAAGAGTCAGTTCATGTTACCTTTGACGAGTCTTATTCGAGAAATGTCGGAGAAGGTAGTTCTTTTCATGGTGTAGGTGTACCTACTGAAGACATACTCAAGGACACTGATAAGGGAACTGATAAGCCTGAAGCAATACGTATTGAGGAGGAAAAGGATCGCCAACTGAAGATGGCTGGAAATCTACCTGAGTGAATTGCACACTCAAAGATACGACAGAGTCGCCACCGAACTTTATTTAGTCCCAAAGGACAGGGAAAATATCGATAAAACCCAAGGGGAAGAGAGACGAGAACGGGGGGTCGGTTATGCAAAAGGAAGGTACTAGCACCTAACGCATCCGTCGTACTCAACGGGAACCATTTCACTTGCTTCTAGGCTTTGATGGGTTATCTATCTAAAGGCTTCTAGCTAAAGAAGGAGAGAGAGGAAGGAAAGGGGAAAAGAAAAGAAAGAAAGAAGGTGCTCGGGGAGGAACAAAGTCCTCGTGCCTACGTACCCTCATAGTGAAATGAGGATATCAGAGCGTTGTAGTTCATGGAACCAGGGGACGAAGAAAAGGAAAGAGAAGAGGAAGACGGAGGAATGTAGGGTGGAAGTGTGCTCGCTGAGATCATTGCGATCTCATGCCTACGTATCATACATTCAGAAGAATGCAGAATCATAGCTTCCGTAGTTTGGGGAACCGAACGAAAAAGGAAAAGGAAAGGAAAGTGGTGTTAAAACCAAGAGCAAAAGAAAGAAGGAAATTCCACTGAGGATTCCAAAGAAATGGTGTCAAAACCAAGAAATAAGTACAAAGGAAAGGGAATGGTAACTGTACTGAGAATAAAGTGCGAGAATGGTGTCGAAACCAAGAGAATAAGGGAGTAAGAGAGAAATGGTGTCTAAACCAAGAGCAAGAGTGAAAGAAACTCTACTGGGGATAACGAAGAGGGTCAGTGTCGAAACCAAGAAAGTAAGAGCAAAGGGAATAGGAAGGACTCCGCTGGGGATCCAAATAAAGGAATGGTGTCATAACCAAGAGAAAAGGAGACTCGGTATATTAACTGGCTGGCAGTGGTTAACCGAAGGAAGAGAGCGGGACCCTGGCGGGGAAAAACAGCTGGTGTCAACAGACGGACTATGATAAACCAAGAAAGAGAGTGCTGAACCGAGAGAAGGTGTTTGACTCTAAAGGGGCCTCGGTATATTAACTGACTGGCAGTGCTTAACCAGGGAAGAAAAGACTGCAACTCTGTGGGAATAGAGAAGCATTGGTTTTAACAGAGAAAACTGTGATAAACCAAAGAACGGGTGTGGGACTGAGCAAAGGCCGTGACCCAAAGGGGTTCGGTAAACTGACTGAACAAACAGTACTCAACCGAAGAAAAGGTATTTGAACCAAGGAAAGGTTACTAACCCAAGGGTGCAAGTATTCGAACCAAGAGGAGGTTACCAACTGCGAGGGATTCGGTGTTTACAGACGGACTGTGATTAACCTAAAGAAGCGAGTGATTAACCAAAAGAAGGTGATTAACTCGAAAAGGGGTTCAGTATTACCAGACGGACCGTGGTTAACTGAAGGGACAGGTGATTAACCAAGAGAAGATGATTAACCCAAGATAAGCTCAGTGATTAATAGACGGACTGTGATTAACTAAAGAAAATGGGTGATTAACCAAGAGAAGGTGATTAACCCAAGAGAAGCTCAGTGATTAACAGACAAACTGTGATTAACTGAGAAAAGGGTGTAAACATTAGTGTTTTAACTGACAGACAGTGATTAACCAAACAAAGGGAGAAGAACCAAGAATAGATTGCAAACTACAGGGGATTTACGGTTTTAACAGACAGACTGTGATTAACGCAGAAAAGAGATTGAGATTCTTCAGGGGAATCAAAAGGTAATGATTGATTACAAGAAGAAAGGAGTAATGAAACAAAGGGATATTGCTAGCGCAAGAATAATGATCTTAACCAAGAAGGATGGTGATTGATCAAAAGGAGAGATCAAAAAGATCACAAGTGATCAGGGATGAAAGAGATTGCAAAGAGAGAAAAGTGATCAAGGATCGACTCGACTTGGGAGAGAAAAGACGCTACCACTTGAGGATAGAGGTGACTATTCTTGAAGAGAGGACAAGACATCCTTACCAAGGAAATAGCCAGAATGAGGACAGAAAGAATCCATCCACATTCCTCCTCTAGCACTCAAAGGTGTAGCGCGGAAATTGAAACGGACAGCGCAACAGCTCCAATGTTGTACCGTGCTCCTACGGAGAGAAACGGACAGCGCAACGGCGTCAATTCGTACAGTGCTCCGATGCAAGGCGTAGCGCGAAACTCCAACTCCACTGAGGGAACGAGAGAGAAAGCTCTAAAGGAAGCCCAAAGAGAGGAAAAGGGAAGATCAACTAATCGAAACTTGGTTTCGATTAACCAATCAAAGAGGAATGATCATGCCAACAATTTTCCAAAAAGAATGGAAAATCATTAAAGCAAAAGGTGTAAATTATTGATTGTACATGATTAAATTTGCTCAATATAGAACAAACTTAATGTGATCATGAAATGAAAATGCAAAACAGTGCCATACAAATATTAGCATGTATCACAAATCATGTGTCAAGTGATCCAAGATTGTGCAAGATTTTGGATGTTCAAACAAAAATCAAGAACACACATAATTGCAAGAATTGATAAATCAATCATTAAATTAATGTAAATATGCTTTAAACAGAGGTTAATAGCATTAAAAACATCCATAAATATTAAGCATATCAATCCATGGAAGTCAGAGGAGGAAAGGGTGCCAAACAAGCTTGAAAAACATCAAAAATGACCCTCTGTTACAGTGGTAATCGATTACCTATGTAGGTAATCGATTACTTGCTTAAAAATAGCAGAATTTGGTGAAAAAAGGCTGAGTAATCGATTCCTCTCATTGAGTAACCGATTACCACTGTAACAGTGGCAAAAAAAACAGCGAAAACAACTTTTCAAAAGTGGTTTTCAACACTTAATCACTTATGCCAACCACCACATGCTAGGACATGAATTTGTACACGAAAATTACATCATGTAAGTGCAAATAAACACAAATTACAAGCATTAATCATAGAGATTAAAGATCAAGCAATTGCATGATAAATTAAACCGAAAACGATCGAAATCACAACGTAAACGCGCGAAATTAATCGAAACAGAGAGAAAAGATAGATCTACCAACCTACAAGCCGGAGGTTTGGCTTGGTAATTGTTGAAAATGATTCTTGATGCAGAAAATCAAAGAAAACCAGAGGAATCTTTGAATCGTAGACGAAACGCGTCGAAACCGATGAAAATCGCGAAAATGCACCGAAATCGAACTTGCACCAAAATAAATGGTGTGAAACCCTTGGATTGAAGTAGAATGAGATGTAATTCCAGAAATCCAACCAAAGAACGCCGAATGATGAAGGTTAAGCTCAAGAATTAATCACTTTCAATGTGAAAAGTGATTATCCTTCAAGAATAAGAGCTTTTGGTGAGGTTTGATGGAGAAGAATTGAGATGAAGATGAAGAATGAATAGAGAAATCAGAGAAAAAAGTGAGAGAAATTGAGAGTGAAATGTGAGAAGTTTGGTGAAAAATGGTAGAGAATGGTTAACAGATTGAAAAGTGAGTGGAGATGTGTTTATATAGACTTTAAGTTTGGAGCATGAGATGGTTTGGAATTTGGTTTGGAATTAGCTTTGGGAGGTTTGGAGTTAGGGTTGGAGTTAGTTACACTTGACTCACCGAGTCAAGGTAGTTAACTCGGTTAGTTAGGATCAACTCGGTAACAATCCCAAGGTGCACTCCATCATCCAAAGATCCACATTACTTGGAAAACAAGGAACATGGTGTACTTAATTTAAAGTGAAGTATAGAATAAATGTAAGGGAAATGTCTTGAATGGTCTTGAACTGTCTAGAATGTTCCACACAATGCTAGAATCAAGTAGAAACAAAGACCAAAGAGAGTGCATGGCTGCTATCCCAAAATGTAGTGGAAATTACAAATTCGCACTGAGTAATCGATTACCCTATTTGAGTAATCTGTTACTCAGTTGAAAAAATAGCAGATTTAGCAAAATTACACTGAGTAATCTGTTACCCTGTTTGAGTAATCTGTTACTCAGTTAAAAAATAGCAAATTTAGCAAAATACCCAGATCACTCAAAACAAGTGTTGAGGTCCCGGTTTAGATTTTCCGCTTCCTGTTTGGATAAATATGCATAGAAACCCTAGTCTTGTGCTTGTTTTGATAATGTGATGACCTTGTGATGATGCGGTTAATCGGGCTTGAAAACCTGCATATTCCTGCAGTCAAAACACAAAGGAAAAAAAATGCAAACGCGTATGCTAGCAATGCGAGTGCACATGCTTATGCAAAAAACAAAAAGAGGAGGTCAAATTTTGGGTTACGACACCAACCAGTGAAAAGTGAGGATGATCATCATTCTGATAAAGATGGACTTCCTCCAGCTTGGAAGTCTTCAAAAGACCATCCAATTGACAACATTCTAGGTGATATCTCTAAGGGAGTAACCACTCGCTCTAAACTTAGTAACTTTTGTTATTACTCTGCTTTTGTCTCCCAAGTTGAACCCGTAACAAAGCGAGGCTTGTAGCGCAAGGCTATAACCAAGAGGAAGGAATCGACTATGAGGAAATTTATGCGCCGGTTGCCCGACTCGAGGCTATACACCTTCTACTTGCCTATGCCTGCACAAAGAACTTCAAATTATTCCAAATGGATGTTAAAAATGCGTTCCTTAACGGATACATAAATGAAGAAGTTTATGTAGCCCAACCTCCGGGTTTTGAATCCCATGAATATCCTGATCATGTCTATAAACTTAAACGAGCTTTGTACGGACTTAAACAAGCCCCTAGGGCTTGGTATGAACGTCTAAGCAAATTTTTACTTGATCAAGGGTATTCAAGAGGAAAGGTTGACACGACTCTCTTCATTAAACGTCAAGGAAAACATTTAATTTTGGTATAAATTTACGTTGACGATATCATTTTTGGGTCTACTAACATGACCTTGGTCAAGGAGTTTTCTAGTTTGATGCAGGGGGAGTTTGAAATGAGCATGATGGGGGAGCTCAACTATTTCCTCGGATTGCAAATTAAACAACTCGAAGAGGGCATATTCGTGAGTCAAACGAAATATTGTCTTGAGCTTCTGAAACGTTTCGATATGCTAAACTGCAAAGCAATATATACTCCAATGCCGACTAGTGCGAACCTTGATCGTGACGAGAATGGTAAAGACGTAGAGGTAAAAAGGTATAGAGGTATGATAGGATCTCTTCTTTATCTTACCGCATCACGTCCCGATATTATGTTCAGTGTATGCATGTGTGCAAGGTATCAGGCACATCCCAAGGAATCCCACTTAAAGGCAGTTAAGCGCATACTTCGATATCTCTCTGGTACTCCAAAGTATGGGCTGTCGTATTCTAAAGGTAGTGTTTGTTCCTTAGTTGGTTACTCCGATTCCGACTTTTTCGGTTGCAAGTTGGATAGGAAAAGTACTAGTGGCACATGTCACCTTTTCGGAAATTCCTTGGTGAGTTGGCATAGCAAGAAACAGGTTTCCGTTACTTTGTCAACAGTCGAGGCGGAATACGTTGCCGCCGGTAGTTGTTGTGCTCAAGTCCTATGGTTTAAACAACAATTGCTTGATTTCAATTTAAAACTTAAGCCTATTCCAATTTTGTGCGATAACACTAGTGCGATTAATCTAACTAAGAACCCCGTATTGCATTCACGCACCAAACATATCAAAATACGCCATCATTTTCTTAGGGATCATGTAGAGAAAAGTGATGTGATTTTTGAGCACGTTGACACTAAAAATCAACTTGCTGATATTTTTACAAAACCATTAGCTACAGAGCCTTTCTTTCACATCCGCAGGGAACTTGGCATTCTCGATATCTCAGATCGTGCCTAATAATCTTTTAAGATAGTGATCATCACATATATATACATGCTTGTTTATTCTTTTAACTAACAATGCAAAGAAATATTAAGCTATATGTGAGGGCTCTCATCGTCAACAGTGATCAAGGTAATATCGTTCCGTATAAAAAATTCTCTCTAATTAAATGTACCATGTTGAGTGATTACATTGATGTTTGTTGCACATATTTAGCACACTTTATCCATTTAGATGTTTGATATTTGTGTTGGCTGTCTATTTATTCAATATCATAGCTTAAATGTCACAAAAATTTGATTTTTTCAAAATTTTAATGTTTGGATCGACTTACTAATGCTTTTGGTCGACTCACTCTTGTTGCATTATTAACATGTCTGGCCGGGAATGCTCGGGTCGACCCATAAGTCGGCGCATAGCTTAAATTTTCAAAAATATAAGAAACACCACAGTGTGCATCGACGCACACAGAACCTTAGGTCGACCGTTCGCTAAAAAGCTACGAAAAATTTCTTGGTCACTGCGTTTTTTTTTCATTTAATTTTTTTATATTTTTTTTCTGATTTTAGCTATGTGTGCCTTATTTTCGTATTGCTTTATTGTTCCTTATGGCTGTACTATTAATCAAATTTGTGCTTCTTATGTATTTTATTTTATTTAGATATTCATTAGCTTGCATTATATGTGAATGTGCGTTAATGGTAACTGTTGCAATTGTGTTCAAAATGCAGCTCTCTTTTTTTTTCTATTCTTGACACTTTATCTTTCTCTCTTTTTGATGTTGTCAAAGGGGGAGAAGAACAAGGACATAGTAGGTATTGAGATGATCAAACAATAGTGGATGCATAAAGTCAGGGGGAGGACATATGACTGTTTTGCCATCATAAAAAAGGGGGAGTATGTGAGGGAAGATTCTCTCTATGTACTTGATTTTAATGATGTCAAAACTATCATGATTATATAGAGATTCAAGTGAAAAACGTCATATGAAATGCTCATTAAGTGGTCTAAGAGTGTTTGATCATGATTAGTAATGGTCTAGGTTCATTAGATATGATTTAACACTTTTAGGAAAGTCAAAAAATGGATTTTTGCATGTTTCTTGAATAAATCCCTAGGTTTTCTCCTCTAAGAATCGGGAAGATTTTTGGGGGTTTTTGCACAAACCGTTTCGTTCTACAGGGATTCAGCCGGGCGAAGGTAACCGACGATTGGAGCAATTGTTCGGTTTAGTAGCTATAATCGGAGGATCGTAGAAGAGAGGTTTGGGTTCGAAGTTTGGTAGATCGCAATTGATCGAGTGAAGGTAACCGAAGAACTGAAGTTTCTTTCGGTTTAGTAGCGTGGGACGGTAATTGGATCAACCATATTCGAAGCACTTGATTCATCTTGGATCAAGGGGAGAGAAAATTCTGCATCAACGATCGAAGACGTTCAAGGGTTTGGATGTTCATAGTTTTCTCTTGTAATAAACAATTTGCAACAGCTACATATATATATATATATATATATATATATATATATATATATCTCAATTCCAATTGTGGAATTGGGGGCAGAGGTACCCAAAGCGAGGACGATTGGGGAACTGCCTAATCATATCTCGTTTGTTCTCTCTTTCCCTTAACTCTTTTACGTTTCAGTTTTTTCGAATTAGTGAAGTTGCAATTTATCAAAATTTCCGTCGTAGTGTAATTTTGAGCTGAGAATCTATTTGTTAAATTGATACGATTCCTTGAATTGTATCTTGGAGCAGCTTTACATTACATTCCATAGAAATTCTGCACTTAGTGTGTTTACGCACACTAGGTGTTTGATAATTTGTTTCAAAGCAAAATTCGAACACGTTGCCTTTAATTGCTTATCACTTTACCTCATTGGATTGGATTAAACATCAAACAAGCGATATTTTGTTGACTGTGTTTTTAAGTGTAGTAATCAAACTGAATTTTTCTCTTCCATACTCATTCTCGATATATTCGTGCATATCCGATCCTTTTAGTAGAAGGTTCGTTGTAGATGTTCTATCCAGTGATTGCTTCCGTTAAACATTTTTTAAAACTAAATTTTGATAACCATTTGCATGTGAAACTCAAGGGATCTATTCAACCCCCTTCTAGATCCATAGCCATCGTCTAACAAAATCTTCTCTTCTCCTCTCTTCCTTTTTTCGATTCAAACTAAAATAATAATTGCAAATATCAGAGAGATTGCGCTATGGATTTCGGTAGAAGAAAGATGTAACACCCTTTTTTACCCCACAATAATCGCAACATAAAATCATAGTAAAATCTGAATCACCTATAAGGGTGCACATTTCTCAATAAATTCAAATCAGTGAAATTGCTCCATAAACAACGGGTTTTCCTCAAAATAACTCAAAATGCCTTCAAAGGGCAGCAGAACCACCATAACACAAAATCCCATAAAAGGGTTTTTAAAACAAAACCATAGTCCTCAAATACCAACAAAATAACAACCCAAAGAAAAACCACTAATGGTTCGACTCAACGACCCAACCCGTTGTTAAACTATCATAGCAAGACCCTTTACATCGACCAAAATGCAAATAAACTTCAAAAGTTCCTCGAAGCATCCACGACTAATCCTGATCACCTGCACGTTACCCACGTGGAGGCAACATTCAAACAGGCAGGGTGAGTAATCACAATTCATTATAATCAATATAAAACAAGATATGCATAAAAATGGCGTCATCATCATATACAACATCATCAGAGTCATCACAATGCAAACATCAAAACACGTCATCAGAAATTGTAACGCCCCGTTTTGTCTTATTTATTTAATCGAGTCGATTTAATTAGTTTCGCTTTTATATTATTTTATTCTTGACTTTTATTTGACAATATATTATTTTTCATCATTATTTATGTTTTATCGCGTTTTGAGAGCGTTTGCGAGATATTTGAGTTGAGGGGTAAAATAGTCTTTTAGGGGTTTAGATATTTTATATAAATAGAAAGTGGAAAGAAAAAGAGAGAAAAGAAAATAGAGAGAAAGAAAAGAGAAGATAGAAAGGAGGAGGAAAAAAAAGAGGAGAAAGAGGAAAATCGCGGGAACTCCGTTTCGAGCGCGAATAATCAGGTAAGGGTGAGAAGTTTCAATTATATCTTGCTTGTGTATGTATATGTGTTGTTTGTTGTAATTGTTTTGGTTGTTTCGCGACTTTTCTAATCGATTCAAATTAGGAGCAATTGATAGAAATCGATGTTTTCACGGATGAAACTCGATATAAACCGTGTAGAATACTCGTTGATTATGTCTGAACATGTTTTGGTTGTTCTGGTATGAATTATAAGGGTTTGGGTGGTAAAAATGATGTATTTTGGTCCCATATGACCTATATTGACGCTGCTGCGAATTCTGGGTTTCGCGGGTTTGCCTAGCGAACCCCAGCGAAGGAACGGGCGAATGTTCGCCTAAAGGTTCGCCTAGCGAACTTTATGTCTGTTTTCCATTGCCTTGGTTCGCTAGGGTTCGCCTAGCGAATGCTGGAGCGAACATGATATTTTTCTATTTTGTTTTCTTCATAACTTTTGAACCGTAAGTCCGTTTTGATCCCCGTTTGAAGCGTTGGAAAGCTAATGAAATATTCTTTCTTTTAAAAATGGGTTGGAGGTCATTAGATGATTTATTTAAGTCGTGGTTTTGAAAAAGTGTTGGGTTGTCAGGTTTTTACCGTCGTATTGATGTGCGATCGATGTGTTATTATGCTATATGCTTTTGATGTGTATTGTGTAGCTTGTGTACTGTTATGAGATGAGAATTTGTGTGATGGAATGTGGTGATGATGGTTTGTGGCCTTATGGCAAAGATGTGCATTATTTTCGTGTTAAACATCGATGCATGATTAATGATGTCGTTATGATGTGTTGTGAGTAGTATTTGTGGTGTGAATCCTTGTGAAATGAATTGTGATGACATGATTGTTGTGGTTGGTGATTTGTGATGAAATGCATTGGTTAAATTGTTTTCAATGCATGAATGTCATGATGTGGTGATAATTAATATGTTTGAATTATGTGTGTGCATTTGGAATGTCATGAGTCATTGTATGCCAAGCATCATGATATGCATCTTGTGCGATCGTGTGCCCATGTGGGGTGTGAGCGATCGGATCGTGTGCCCGTGTGGGGTGTGAGCGATCCATAAATGTCGTGTGCCCATGTGGGGTGTGAGCGACGGATTGGTTCCAGAGGAAATCCTCTATAACGTCGTGTGCCCATGTGGGGTGTGAGCGATGATTATAGATGATCGTGTGGCCATGTGGGGTGTGAGCGATTGGGTCGTGTGCCTGTGTGGGGTGTGAGCGATCCATAAACGTCATGTGCCAGTGTGGGGTGTGAGCGACGGGGAACATCGTATGCCCGACGGGGAGTTACAGTGATGTAACGAGCGATGGTTCCAGCAGAGTTCCTGAGTGAACTAGTGATGAGAAATGTTGGAAGTCGGTACCGCATGGAATTTGCATAGAGTCGTTGTGTCGGTCTCTGTGCATTTGTATAAATCATGGATTGATTATGTGTGAGAATTGTGAATGAATGCATTATGTGTGGAAAATCCTGATTTGATTGATTATGTGTGGTAAATTGTGCATTGATTTGTTATGTGTTGAGATTGTGATAACGTTGGTAATTTGATGTGCATACGTGATAAATGCATTATTTATGGACGATATGCTATGTGTGAAAATATGTGGTGTGGTGGTGTGTTTCCATATGTCATAACCTTGGTGTGCCTTATGTGTGAATATGTGATTATGTGGGAATAATTGATATATGTTATGTTGTTGGAATGTTAGAAATATGTTATATGTATTAGTATGTGGTGTTTGTGGTGAGAATAACTATGCATGTGAATTTTTATGTGTTTGCATATTATTATGCAATCTTGATTTTAGTTGTTATTTCTCACCCTTCTGCTGTTTTATAATGCTCTATGAGGCATTACAGATTAGAGTTGCTGGAGGTCTTTTTGTAAAGATTAGCCCTCCGTTCTGTTGTCGGTCTTGGTGTCTGCTCTGATACGTAGCACGGGAGTCAGGGAACGATTATATATATATATGTATATATATACATTTGTTGAATGTATTTTGTAGTACTTTCGTATATATAGTAGATGTTCTAAAATGATTTATTTTGTAAAACAAGTCGGTTATGGATCTTTCCGCTTTATTCCATAATTGACCTTTCCCTTTAGATGGAAAAAGTTTCCCGTTAATGGTTTTCTCTATTATGTGTTATGTATCAAATAATTGAGCAGGGATTTTGTTTTCTTACTTTAAAATGTGGCATCCTTGTTTCTGTCGGAAAAATAAATTTTTAGTTACTCTGATTTAATTATGTATTATTTTTTCGCGATGGGAATTGGGGTGTTACATTAGTGGTATCAGAGCAGGTCCGTCCGTCCGGCCAAGTTATTGAGTCAGTTGGTGTGACAGTTGAATACTGTCGATATTGTTTGTTCCTTAGTACGTGATATGTGTGTGAAACACTGTCAGTGCTTTCTGGTTTTTCTAATCCTTTGTCTTTAGGATTGAGAATGAGATAAGTGGGGGAGAAGCTTGTACTTCTCCAAGCTGCTTCGGTTGTGTGCCATTGGTTGCAAGAGTGTAAGTGTTGTTTGGATAGTGTTGTTCCCAGTTCCGGCGGGAATGCGGAAGTAAGGTTTATGTCAACTAGGGATTTGTGCCTTAGGTAGTTTTGTAAACGAGATGTAAGAAATGCTATTATAGCTTGGTAAAGACGGTTTATGCCCCATCATGATTGTTGGCTGTCTATTGACAAATTGAGGAGCTAATCACCCTTAATCTCTTGTTGATAGCAGACGGAAATTATGTTGGATGGAATAGACGTGTCCTTCCGGCTTTGATAGTGGGTGTAATGAATTGTTTGTAATTTAAGAAAATGATTACGGATTGTTTTGGTGAGTCGATGAAGATTCTAATGTCGGAAGAAGAGGCGGATTAGAGGTTTTTGGTATGTTGGTCAAGTTGGGAAGTCATTGGGAGAGAACGATTGGGTATTGTTAAAGGTTGTTCCCAGAGAGTAGAGTGTGAACTCAAATTGGACGAAGGTAAGGATTTGAGGTTTGGATCTGCTAAGTAGAAGAACTTTTAGGACGTGAAACTAAGATGTTGTTATGTTTGTGACGATAGTTTTCTAGAAATTGGCAGAAAGGACACAGTGATGAGCTACCAGTGGTGCGTGATTTTCAGATGTATTCCCGGATGGAATATTGGATGTTAGTATTAGAAGTACCCGGACTGATAGAGCAGTTGGAAGATTTACTAGAAAGGGGATTTGTGAGACCAAGTGTGTGATCTTAGAGAGGTCTAGTATGGTTAGTAACAAAAAGGAGGAATGATTGAATGGAATAACAAGCATTATGATGGTATTGGTATTTAGACTATGGAAAGCAAAACTTAAAGTTCTGGAGAGGTTTGAAGTCTTTGGAATTATAGAGCATTAATGGAAATTTTGAGAAAACCTTAAGGGTGGATGTACTATTTGAGAGTTCTTTTGGGATGGTTGTTGCTACACGTGGGGATTTATGGAATTTGGACTGTTAAGAGAAGAAATTGTGTATGGATTACTAACAGTTGATTAAGGTAGCGATTGAGAATAAGTGTCCACTTTCATGAACAGATGACTGGAATGGTTGGGTTGAGTTTGAGTGAAATTGCAATTGTTTGGAATGTTTGATAAGAGTGGTGAATGGTGTGAGTTGAGGCTTTGATCGATTTAATGTGACTGGTTATGTTTGTTATCGTCGGGATAGGCTGATATTTACTCGGTTAAGTTTGTATGTGAGTAACCAGTTACCCGGTGAAAAGTTTTGCAAAAGGTTTAAGAATTTTTATCTTTTGGAGTTTGGTTGGACATTACAACGTGCAGTGATGTTATTTGGTGTTAGTAATCCGTCGGTAATGTTTGTGGAGTAGAGGAATCGTATCTTCCATATTTATTTGGATAAGTTCGTAATGGCTTTGATTGAGGATATTTGGATCTGTTGTAAACTCAGAGGAAGAACAGGTAGAGTGTTTGGGATTTGAATTACAAGTGTCAAAAAGAGACGAAGTTTTATGCTAAGTTATTCGAGTGAGAATTTGGGGTTGAAAAGGGTTAGTTTTCTTGGATATGTTATTTCAGATGAGGGTATGGTTATGGATCCATCAGAAGTAGATGCAGTTCTACATTGAGAGGCTCCTAAGTCGGTTAAGGAGATTATAAACTTTTGGGCTCAGTTGGTTGTTACTGCAGGCTATGGAAGACGTAGCTAAGTTCGTACTTCTGTTATCTCAGTTGACCCGCAAAGGGTAAGTCGTTTGCTTTGGATGTTCATTATGGGGGAAGTTTGAGAGAGCTGAAGTAGGATTTGTCTACGGCTTCAGTGTTGATTCTGTGTGATCCTGATGAACCGTTTGTGAGGATATTGGGATGCGTCTTTGATGAGTTTAGTCAGTGTGTTAATGCAAGAGGGTAAAGTCGTGGCTTATGCTTTACGACAATTGAGGATTCATAAAAGGATCGATACTATTCAGGATTTGGAATTAGGCGCGATTGTATTGTGTTGGAGAATCTGGAGGTATTAATTTAAGGGTTTTAGGTTCAAGGTGTGTGGATGGAGAAAATGATGGTTTTGGATGAGTAACAGCGCTGCTGGAATCCCGAGTTTTCCATGGTTCGCCTAGCGAACCCGACAGCGAAGGTCAGCGAATGTTCGCCAACGACATTCACCTAGCGAAGGTGGTAGCAAATGCTCGCTAGGAGGTTCGCCTAGCGAACATGACAGTTTGTGCAGTTTTGTTTCCTTCATAACTTTTTATTTGTAACTCGGATTGAGGCACGGTCAGATGGTTGGAATTCCTGATTAGCTATGACTTTGGCTCGAATTATCCTATTGGTAAAGTTTTTGTCGTGCCTGATGAGTTAAGTTGAAAGTTTTTACTTATGTCTGCTTTGATGGTTAAAGAGTGGGAACTTTTGGGAGAATTTAGAGATTTGGGTTGGTGTGTGAATTGACATCTGATGGTGTGTGGTTGGGTATATTAACAGGGAACAGTGATTTTTGGTGAATATGAGAAAGAGTTAGACTTTGGACGTGAAATTGATAGTTTTGATGGTTACGAGTAATCAGAGTGTGCAACGGAAGCGTGAAGTGGCATGATTCGTATATGCGTGTGGGACTGGTAAGAGTTCATAGGTTAAACATTGGGAATATGTTGGAGTGTTGAGACCATTGGACGTTTCAGAATGGAAGTGTTAGGTGAAAGGTTTAAATATTATTCATGGGCTACTATGTAGATGGATGTTTTGGTTATATGTTCGATTGGGAATCGTAGCATTGTTGTAATAAGGTTGTGTGACAAGGATGTTGGTATTCTGGTTTTGTAGAGGTTGTGGAATCGATGTTGTGTCGTGGAACTTGTGTTCTTGTTTGTGTTGTTGCCTCGTTTCTATCGTGTTGGCTCTAGGGAGAGTAGCTAATTCCTTGTGGTGAATTAGAGGAGTGTTACTACGGTGATGGTAACAATCTTGTTGTGTTTTGGTTCAAGAGTGAACCTGGGTGTTCATAACTTGGGTATTCTTTAAGTCGTGAGTTGGTCGTCAAATGCATTGTATGAGCTTTGCATCTTGTCGTTGTAGTTGTCGTCGTTGTCGTGTCGTTGTAGTAGTTGCTGTTGGCAAGGTGGGTTGTCAGTTTGTGTTATTCGTGGTGTGCTTTTGATGGCATGTTATTTTGTTGGTCGGATGCGAGAGTCGTATCCGGAGTTGTTCGTATCGGTTATATTTTCGAGGACGAAAATGTCTAAGTGGGGGAGAATTGTAACGCCCCGTTTTGTCTTATTTATTTAATCGAGTCGATTTAATTAATTTCGCTTTTATATTATTTTATTCTTGACTTTTATTTGACAATATATTATTTTTCATCATTGTTTATGTTTTATCGCGTTTTAAGAGTGTTTGCGAGATATTTGAGTTGAGGGGTAAAATAGTCTTTTAGGGGTTTAGATATTTTATATAAATAGAAAGTGGAAAGAAAAAGAGAGAAAAGAAAATAGAGAGAAAGAAAAGAGAAGGTAGAAAGGAAGAGGAAAGAAAAGAGGAGAAAGAGGAAAATCGCGGGAACTCCGTTTCGAGCGCGAATAATCGGGTAAGGGTGAGAAGTTTCAATTATATCGTGCTTGTGTATGTATATGTGTTGTTTGTTGTAATTGTTTTGGTTGTTTCGCGACTTTTCTAATCGATTCAAATTAGGAGCAATTGATAGAAATCGATGTTTTCACGGATGAAACTCGATATAAATCGCGTAGAATACTCGTTGATTATGTCTGAACATGTTTCGGTTGTTCTGGTATGAATTAGAAGGGTTTGGGTGGTAAAAATGATGTATTTTGGTCCCATATGACCTATATTGACACTGCTGCGAATTCTGGGTTTCGCGGGTTCGCCTAGCGAACCCCAGCGAAGGAACGGGCGAATGTTCGCCTAGCGAACTTTATGTCTGTTTTCCACTGCCTTGGTTCGCTAGAGTTCGCCTAGCGAATGCTGGAGCGAACATGATATTTTTCTATTTTGTTTTCTTCATAACTTTTGAACCGTAAGTCCGTTTTGATCCCCATTTGAAGCGTTGGAAAGCTAATGAAATATTATTTCTTTTAAAAATGGTTTGGAGGTCATTAGATGATTTATTTAAGTTGTGGTTTTGAAAAAGTGTTGGTTGTCAGATTTTTACCGTCGTATTGATGTGCGATCGATGTGTTATTATGCTATATGCTTTTGATATGTATTGTGTAGCTTGTGTACTGTTATGAGATGAGAATTTGTGTGATGGAATGTGGTGATGATGGTTTGTGGCCTTATGGCAAAGATGTGCATTATTTTCGTGTTAAACATCGATGCATGATTAATGATGTCGTTATGATGTGTTGTGAGTAGTATTTGTGGTGTGAATCCTTGTGAAATGAATTGTGATGACATGATTGTTGTGGTTGGTGATTTGTGATGAAATGCATTGGTTGAATTGTTTTCAATGCATGAATGTGATGATGTGGTGATAATTCATATGTTTGAATTATGTGTGTGCATTTGGAATGTCATGAGTCATTGTATGCCAAGCATCATAATATGCATCTTGTACGATCGTGTACCCATGTGGGGTGTGAGCGATCGGATCGTGTGCCCGTGTGGGGTGTGAGCGATCCATAAACGTCGTGTGCCCATGTGGGGTGTGAACGACGGATTGGTTCCAGAGGGAATCCGTTATAACGTCGTGTGCCCATGTGGGGTGTGAGCGATGATTATAGACGATCGTGTGGCCATGTGGGGTGTGAGCGATCGGGTCGTGTGCCCGTGTGGGGTGTGAACGATCCATAAACGTCGTGTGCCCGTGTGGGGTGTGAGCGACAGGGAACATCGTATGCCCGACGGGGAGTTACAGTGATGTAAAGAGCGATGGTTCCAGCAGAGTTCCTGAGTGAACTAGTGAAGAGAAATGTTGGAAGTCGGTACCGCATGGCATTTGCATAGAGTCGTTGTGTCGGTCTCTGTGCATTTGCATAAATCATGGATTGATTATGTGTGAGAATTGTGAATGAATGCATTATGTGTGGAAAATTCTGATTTGATTGATTATGTGTGGTAAATTATGCATTGATTTGTTATGTGTTGAGATTGTGATAGCGTTGGTAATTTGATGTGCATACGTGATAAATGCATTGTTTATGGACGATATGCTATGTGTGAAAATATGTGGTGTGGTGGTGTGTTTCCATATGTCATAACCTTGGTGTGCCTTATGTGTGAATATGTGATTATGTGGGAATAATTGATATATGTTATGTTGTTAGAATGTTAGAAATATGTTATATGTATTAGTATGTGGTGTTTGTGGTGAGAATAACTATGCATGTGAATTTTTATGTGTTTGCATATTATTATGCAATCTTGATTATAGTTGTTATTTCTCACCCTTCTGCTGTTTTATAATGCTCTATGAGGCATTGCAGATTAGAGTTGCTGGAGGTATTTTTGTGAAGATTAGCCCTCCGTTCTGTTGTCGGTCTTGGTGTCTGCTCTGATACGTAGCACGGGAGTCGGGGAACGATTATATATATATATATATATATATATATATATATATATATATATATATATACATTTGTTGAATGTATTTTGTAGTACTTTCGTATATATAGTAGATGTTCTAAAATGATTTATTTTCTAAAACAAGTCGGTTATGGATCTTTCCGCTTTATTCCATAATTGACCTTTCCCTTTAGATGGAAAAAGTTTCCCGTTAATGATTTTCTCTATTATGTGTTATGTATCAAATAATTGAGCAGGGATTGTGTTTTCTTACTTTAAAATGTGGCATCCTTGTTTCTGTCGGAAAAATAAATTTTTAGTTACTCTGATTTAATTAAGTATTATTTTTTTGCGATGGGAATTGGGGTGTTACAGAAATCACAACAAATGCCACATAAATGCAATGCACAACAGGACTCATGCATGTGGCACCAGTCGTCACAATCGATGGACACTTAGGCCATCACCCTCCAAAGATTCCCGTCAATAGGATCGGTTCCACACAAGAACCAGAGCACGTCATAAACCACTTCATATCCACACAATGGGATGAAAGCCACAATAGACCGAAGTCTAACATCATCATCACTGGACCGAAGTCCTAACATCATCATCAAAATATGCTATGAATGCATGATGCACAACGTCATAATCATCATCAATAAAGTCATCACGTGCATCATCATTCATCAAAATCTCATATTCGTCATATCGTCATTTATTTATCAAAGCATCATGCATCATCATCTTATCATCATCAACATAGCTCATGCTAATTCACATCAGTATTTAATCATCAGACATCAGGTATAAACAGCTCATAATCATCAATACACTCGTGGTAATTCATATCATCATTTAAATCATCAAACATCATATATAACAGTTCATAATCATCAATATACATCACGGTAGTTTATATCATCAATTAATCATCAAACATCACGAAATCATCGTCATATGATCATCAATAACATAAGGGAAATTCATCAGAAAAGCCACAGCATCAAAACATCAAAACAGCTCAAGAAACATAAAACAATTCGCGAACAGCAGACGTTCGCTACAACATTCGCCTTACGAACATGTTAGCTAGGACGTTCGCTTTGTGAACTCCAGCGAACCCCAATATCCCACACAAAAACCAGAGAGTTCCCCCTTCTGCCTCTCCTCGCTACCTCTATTCGCTTGGCGAAGGCCTTCGCTGGGACGTGGCTTTGTGAACTCCGAAAGTCACCTCCCAGAGTTCATCTCAGTATCATCTCACAATCATCGCGCATTCGCTGCGCTGCTCGCTTTGCGAGTCTGGGCGAGTGTTCGCTTTGCGAACCCGCGATTTCAGGAAATCGCTGCTACACATCAGTAGCATAACAAACCCAAAACATCTTACGAATTCAACCTCAGTTCACCCGAAACATCCGCAAAACATTTCCAAGACATCATGGCAAATCAAAGGCATAAAACCTACGACATTTAGGTTGATTAATTCCACTGTCCTAACTCAAAATCATCTAAACCTTCACAAACTCTCAAGGTTCCCATAAACCCCATAAATCCCTTTCTCATACAAGATCCCACATATCATAAAAAAGGTTTAGCCTCGAAGGCTTATTTTTACCCGAATCAATTTAACCCTTAATAATCCATCATCGATCCTCAGAAATACCCCTAAATCATCAATAACTCATAAACCCTTCAAAAACCCCAAAAACCTCAAAATCCACTTTAAACACATCACTTCCTATATTGAAAACAATGAAAGACAATACTCCCCATACCTTAGATTGTCGATTCGGAGCTTTCTCTACTGATTCTTCGGAAACCTTCTCGAATCCTCGCCTTTCCTTCTTTCCTCAGAGCTCTGCACTTTTCCCTTCTTTTCACGATCTAACAAAATGAATCCTATTCTTCCCAATTCCTTTTTGTTAAACCCTTGGGCTTCCAAAATGGGCTTTCCCAATAATACCCTCACTAATTCTCCTCAAAAGTCCAACTTACCCTTAATCCTTCTAATATTATTTAAATTAATAATAATACTAATATATTCCATATTATATACTATTATTTAAATAAATAACCAAAACTCCACAAAATACCGACGTCAAAACAAACCACCAAAATTCACCTAAAAATCATGAATATTTTATTTAAATAAATTAAATAAATATTCTCACGAATTTGGGATGTTACAACTCTGCCCCGCTTAAAAGAATTTTCGCCCTCGAAAATTACCTCAAAGAAATAAAGTCGGATACGGCTCCGTCATCTGATTTTCATGTTCCCAAGTCCAACTTTCTCCAGCTGGTCCTCCCCGCAATATCTTCACCAAGGTTATCTCTCTACCTCAAAGTTGCTTCATCTCTCGACCATCAATCCGCACAGGTAATGCTTCCACTATCAGGTTATCTCTCACCTGTACGTCATCCCTCTGAATCACATGCGACGGATCTGGAATGTACTTCCTCAACTGAGACACATGGAACACGTCATGCAAATTCGCAAGTGACGGCGGTAAAGCAATTCGATAGGCTACTTCTCCCACCCTCTACGAAATTTGATATGGACCAACAAAACGTGGAGTAAGCTTCCTAGACTTCAAAGCTCGTACCACACCAGTCACCGGCGTCACCCTCAAAAACACGTGATCTCCCTCTTGGAATTCAAGTGTCTTCCTTATCTTATCATGGTAGCTCTTCTGGTGACTCTGCGACGCTTTCATCCTTTCTTGGATCGTCTTAATCTTCTCGGTCATCTCTTGCAAAATCTCAGGTCCGAGTACAGCACTCTCGCCCGATTCATACCAACACAATGGAGTCCTACACCTCCTCCCATACAAGGCTTCATACAGCGTCATCCCAATACTAGCATGAAAACTGTTGTCGTAAACGACAAATGACTATCCCATGATCCACCTTGATCCAACACACAAGCTCTCAGCAAATCCTCTAAAGGTTGGATAGTCCTCCATGTATGTCCACCCATCTGTGGATGATAGGCAGGACTCAACCTCAACTTAGTAACCAAAGCATCTTATAAACTCTTCCAACCTTGACGTAAACCTCAGGTCTCTATCCGACACAATATTCAGAGGTATCCCATGCAACTTCACAATTTCCTCAATGTACACCTTGGCTAACTTCTGCATAGAATGGTTAATCTTCATCGGCAAGAAATGAGCTGATTTAGTTAATCTATCCACCATCACCCAATAGAATCATTCCCTCTCTCAGTCTTTGGCAATCCCGACACAAAATCCACGGAAAATACTATCCCATTTCCACTCTGGAATACTCAACGACTGCATCATACCAAAAGGCTTCTGTTGCTCAATCTTCATATTCTGACAAGTCAAATACGCATAAACAAACTCCGCAATATCCTTCTTCATACCTGGCCACCAAAACAGCTTCTTCAAATCCTGGTACATCTTCGTAGCACCGAGATGAATACTCAACCTACTTCGGTGTCCTTCTTCAAGTATGCTCTTCTTAATATCTGGGACATCTGGAACACACACCCTGTCTCTGAACATCATCACACCATTCTCGTCAATTCGGAATTCTCCTCCGTTACCTTGGTTGATCAAAGTCAACTGGTCCACTAACTTCAAGTCAGATTGTTGTTCCACTCTGATCTCTTCCAGAATGCCACTAGTCAACTTCAACATTCCCAACTTCACACTGTCAGGAGCCTCTTCACACACCAACCTCAAGTCTCAGAATTGCTCAATTAATTCCGATTCTTTCACCATAAGCATCGACATATGCAATGACTTCCTGCTCAATGCCTCAGTAACTGCAATTGCTTTGCCCGGATGATAGCTCAAATCAAAATCAGAATCCTTTAACAGCTCTAACCACCTTCTCTGCCTCATATTCAATGCTTTCTGATCGAACAAGTACTTCAAATTCTCATGATCCCCGAACACTTCAAATTTAGAGCCAAACAGGTAAGTCTCCAAATTTCCAGCACAACACCACAGTGGCCAATTCTAAGTCATGCATAGGATAATTCCTTTCATGAACTCTCAATGTCTCGAAGTATAAGCAACAACTTGTCCAACCTGCATCAATACTCCACATAGACCCATCTTCGACGCATCACAATACACCACAAAAGATTAGCTCGGATTAGGAAAAAATCAACACTGAAGCGGTAGTTAACCTCTTCTTCAATTCCAAAAAACTCTATTCGCAAGCTATATCCCACACAAAATCTTGACCCTTTCGAGTCAACTGAGTCAAAGGTAATGCCAACTTAGAAAAAACCCTCGATAAACTCGCAGTAATAACCCGCCAACCCCAGAAAACTTCGTATCTCAGTAGCAGACTTCGGAGTCTCCCACTGCAACACAACATCAATTTTGGAAGGATCTACAACAATTCCACCCCTTTAAATCTCTTGGCCAAGGAAACTCACTTCCCTCAACCAAAACCCACACTCCGACAGTTTCACATACAACTTCTTCTCTTGCAACACAGTCCTCCAATGCTCATCATGCTCTCCTTAGGATTTAGAGTATATCAGAATATCTTCAATAAAACCTGCTACAAACTTATCCAAATACTCATGAAAAATCTAATTCATATACTACAGGAACACCACACCTCATCCTGAAAGCTATCTTTCGGAATATCAGCAGGCTTAACACGAATTTGATGAAAACCAGGCCTCAAATCAATCTTACTAAAACACAAGCATCCACCAATTAATCCATCAAATCATCAGTCCTCGGAAGTGGATACTTATCCTTGATCGTCACTTTATTCAATCGTCTATAATCTACACATGATCTCGTAGTACCATCTTTCTCCTCCACCGACAACACAAAAGCACCCACGGAGAAACACTCAGTCGAACAAACTTCATCCCAAGCAACTCTTCCAATTGCTTCATCAATTCTCCCAACTCAGATGTAGACATCCGGTAAAGGGCCATTGACACCGGACTCATACCTGGTATCAAATCCGCCACAACCTCTACCTCATGCTATAGAGGCCAATCACTTACGTCATCAGGAAACACTTCCTAAATTTTACAAACACCAGGCAAAACACCCACTTCTACATCTTCACTAATACTCAAGGTTACCCTCAACATAAACATCTCAGCACCATCCTGCATCGACTCATCAAAACCATCTGTAAGCACTTGGCTTAACTCCAAACGATTCACTGTGCACACCACTTAAACTCGCAAGACCCGTCTATCCCATCCAACATGACCCCGTATATTATCAACAAGAGATTAAGGGTGATCAGTTCCTCAATTTGTCAATAACAGCCGACTATCATGAGGCGGTACAAACTATCTTACCAAACCATTATAGCATCCAATACCACACTTAGCCATTGCTCCACACCTGAAGCATATTGGAGAAGCACCATCTTCTCCCCCACTTGTTTCATTCCCAACCTGCAAATGGAAAACAAAACAAGCATCGACAGTGTTTTCACACACATGTCACACACTAGGGAATAATCAACATTAGACAACATGGCCGGACGAACCGACCTGCTATGATACCACTAATGTAACACCCTTTTTTATCCCATAATTATCGCAATATAAAATCATAGTAAAATCAGAATCACCTCAAAGGTGCACATTTCTCAATAAATTCAAATCAGCGAAATTGCTCCGTAAACAACAGGTTTTCCTCAAAATAACTCAAAATGCCTTCAAAGGGCAGCAGAACCACCATAACACAAAATCCCACAAAAGGGTTTTTAAAACAAAACCATAGTCCTCAAATAACAACAAAATAACAGCCAAAAGAAAAACCACTAATGGTTCGACTCAACGACCCAACCCGATGTTACACTATCATAGCAAGACCCTCTACATCGACCAAAATGCAAATAAACTTCAAAAGTTCCTCGAAGCATCCATGGCTAATCCTGATCACCTGCACGTTACCCACGTGGAGGCAACATTCAAACAGGCAGGGTGAGTAATCACAATTCATTATAATCAATATAAAACAAGATATGCATAAAAATGGCGTCATCATCATATACAACATCATCAGAGTCATCACAATGCAAACATCAAAACACGTCATCAGAAATCACAACAAATGCCACGTAAATGCAATTCACAACAGGACTCATGCATGTGGTACCAATCGTCACAATCGATGGACACTTAGGTCATCGCCCTCCAAAGATCCCCATCAATAGGATCGGTTCCACACAAGAACAGGAGCACGTCATAAACCACTTCACATCCACGAAATGGGATGGAAACCATAATAGACCAAAGTCTAACATCATCATCACTAGACCGAAGTCCTAACATCATCATCAAAATATGTTATGAATGCATGATGCACAACGTCATAATCATCATCATCAATAAAGTCATCACGTGCATCATCATTCATCAAAATCTCATATTCGTCATATCGCCATTTATTTATCAAAGCATTATGCATCATCATCTTATCATCATCAACATAGCTCATGCTAATTGACATCAGTATTTAATCATCAGACATCAGGTATAAACAACTCATAATCATCAATACACTCGTGGTGATTCATATCATCACTTAAATCATCAAACATCATATATAATAGTTCATAATCATCAATATACATCACGGTAGTTCATATCATTAAACATCATGAAATCATCGTCATATGATCATCAGTAACATCAGGGAAATTCATCAGAAAAGTCACAGCATCAAAACATCAAAACAGCTCAAGAAACATAAAATAATTCGCGAACAGCAGACGTTCGCTACAATGTTCACCTTGCGAACATGTTCGCTAGGAAGTTCGCTTTGCGAACCCCAATATCCCACACAAAAACCAGAGAGTTCCCCCTTCTGCTTCTCCTCGCTACCTTTATTCGCTTGGCGAAGCCCTTCGCTGGGATGTTCGCTTTGCGAACTCCAAAAGTCACCTCCCAGAGTTCATCTCAGTATCATCTCATAATCATCGCGCATTTGCTGCACTGCTCGCTTTGTGAGTCAGGGCGAGTGTTCGCCTTGCGAACCCACGATTTTAGGAAATCGCTGCTACACATCAGTAGCATAACAAAGCCAAAACACCTTACGAATTCAACCTCAGTTCACCCAAAACATCCGCAAAACATTTCCAAGACATCATGGAAAATCAAAGGCATAAAACCTACGACATTTAGGTCGATTAATTCCACTGTCCTAACTCAAAATCACCTAAACCTTCACAAACTCTCAAGGTTCCCATAAACCCTATAAATCCCTTTCTCATACAAGATCCCACATATCATAAAAAAGGTTTAGCCTCGAAGGCTTATTTTTACCCGAATCAATTCAACCCTTAATAATCCATCATCGATCCTCAGAAATACCCCTAAATCATCAATAACTTATAAACCCTTCAAAAACACCAAAAACCTCAAAATCCACTTTAAACACATCACTTCCTATATTGAAAATAATGAAAGGCAATACTCCCCATACCTTAGATTGTCGATACGGAGCTTTCTCTACTGATTCTTCGGAAACCTTCTCGAATCCTCGCCTTTCCTTCTTTCCTCAGAGCTCTTCACTTTTCCCTTCTTTTCACGATCTAACAAAATGAATCTTATTCTTCCCAATTCCTTTTTGTTAAACCCTTGGGCTTCCAAAACGGGCTTTCCCAATAATACCCTCACTAATCCTCCTCAAAAGTCCAATTTACCCTTAATCCTTCTAATATTATTTAAATTAATAATAATACTAATATATTCCATATTATATACTATTATTTAAATAAATAACCAAAACTCCACAAAATACCGACGTTAACACAAACCACCAAAATTCACCAAAAAATCACAAATATTATATTTAAATAAATTAAATAAATATTCTCACGAATTTGGGGTGTTACAAAAGACACACAAGTACACCTTTAAGGCTCCAAAACTAGAGGATTTAAGGGGGCTGGCAAGGATGATCACCAACCTTGACGCTTTCAAAACTAAGCATGAAGGACTGCTGTCTCTGTTAAGGCTCCATGTAGTTGAAGGAATCCTGTCTATGTTAATTCAGTTCTACGATCTGATTTATCACTGCTTCACGTTCCCGGATTACCAACTGGCACCAACATTAGAGGAGTACTCTCATCTGACTGGTCTACCTATCACTGATCAAACTCCTTTTTCTGGACTGGAAGAAATTCCAAAGGATCAGGTCATCGCAAGAGCCATTTGTTTGGACGAGTCAGATGTCAGGACTCACATGACCACCAAAGGAGGAATCCAAGGTTTACCAGCCATGTTTTTGGTAGCGAAAGCCCTGTACTTTTCCAGTACAGGAAATGTAACTGCTTTCGAAGATATCTTTGTCCTACTCACATACGAGTTATTCCTTTTTCCCAATATAGACAACTTCGTTGATACCAACGTTGTTAAGATATTTCTGATTGGAAACCCCGTACCAACCCTGCTTGCAGATGCTTATCATTCTATGCACTTAAGGAATCTGTACAGCAGAGGAATGATCACATGTTGTGTACCCTTGCTTTACAAATGGTTCAAGTCTGCTGCATTTTGGGATCACAAGAGTACTCTATGTTGGTCACAAAGGTTTATGTCCCTTACCAACTTTGACATAGATTGGTATGATAGGATTTATGAGGGAATAGAGATCATCGACAGTTGTGGAAATTTCCCTAACGTACCCCTCATAGGAACTAAAGGAGGAATCAACTATCATCCAATTTTAGTTCGCCATCAACTCGGATACCCGATGAGGCATATCACGCATAATGCTCATCTGGAAGGTCTTTTCTTCAAGGAAGGGGAAAATGACAGGGCACTAAAGAAGGAAATAGTGCATGCCTGGCAACATGTTCACAAGAAAGGAAGAGAGTCTCTAGGAAGACCAAACTGTACCTCCATGGAACCTTATCTCCACTGGGTGCAAACTAGAGCTCTCAAGCTGAGGATGCCTTATCCTCGTCAAGAAGTTTTTCCGTTAAAGGAATCTGTCCTTTATTTCATGTCTGGTGCGGAAAAACTCCAAGTAGCTCTCAACAAAGTTCAATGTGAGAAAAGTTCTTGGAAAAACAAGTACCGAATCCTCAATGTGGAGTGTACCAAAATTCAGGAACTATTAAAGGAAAAGGATGATCTGATTAAGATACTAGAGCAACATGTTGTGGAGAATCAAGAAGACCGAAGAAATTTGTTCGCTCCTTTCACTTGGCAAAGGACTGACAACCCGACAACGGCTAAAGAGCCCCGATCAAAGAAAAGGAAAATACCAGAACCAACATCTGAGCTCTCTTCAGAGAGGACTCAAGATCCATAAGTTTAGACATTTCCTTTTATAACACTTTGTAAAATACTGTATTTTCCCTTTCTTCAATCTTTCAAATTCAATAAAACAGGGTCTCCACCCTTTACTGTATGATATTTGCAATCTAATTGTTGAAGTTTCTTTTTTATTTAAAAAAAAATATTGACATAACTTTGCATATCATCCATCATTCTCACATAACACATTCCTCTTATCTTCGAATCTCGCGTATACGTCACGATTCTAGAGTCAAATTGTCTCACTCATACAATACTCAGGCCAATCGACAAAAGAAAATAGACGATCTCGAGGAAGAGAACAGAGAGCTGAGAGAAGAAATCAACGCTCTGAAGCAAGATCTGAAAAAACTTCATAGTGACATGCAATCCCTGGCAACAGCTCAGAGGCAACAACAAAGGACTGTAATCTCAGAGATCACATCTACGCCCATAGTGGAGACATATGATCCTCGGTACAACATGCCTAAAGATCGCCCCTGGGGCATGCCTATCAACTTTGTCCCTGAAAGATACATCCCGCCGGTCACGGAAGACCCAGAAACTACAGCAGGAACCGTTGGGCCTGAAGGTTACAAACTTCGGGAAAGCGAAGACGCAAGAGTTATGACAACAACTCCTGAAGGTTACAAACTTCGGGGCATGGAGGCACCAAGGGTCGCCGCCATAATGACTATACCACAACCAGTGGTACACACTGTCCCGGAAGGACAGATTCCATAAGTAATTTTTGGTGGAAATAAAGACATGTACGAAAGAATAAATGAATTCCAGGAATAATTCCTGGAAATGCAGAAGGAACTGCATGCCATTCGCGGTCAAGACTTATTCGGAAAGGAGGCCGCAGACCTCTGTCTGGTCCCTAATGTGAAAATACCACACAAATTCAAGGTGCCTGACTTTGAAAAATACAAGGGCAACTCTTGCCCTCAAAGTCATTTGGTGATGTACGCTCGAAAGATGTCAACTCAGACAGAAAAACAAGAGCTACTGATCCATTATTTCCAAGACAGTTTAACCGGTGCCGCACTCAGATGGTACATGGGTTTAAACCGCACCAAGATCAACACTTTTAGAGATCTTGGCGCATCTTTCGTTTAGCAGTATAAGTATACCCTGGACATGGCACTAGACAGAGATCAGCTCCGAGCAATGTCGCAGAAGGACAAAGAAACTTTCAAAGAGTATGCTCAAAGAAGGCCTGAAATTGCCGCTCAGATCTGTCCCCCTCTTGAGGAAAAAGAGATGACAAAGATCTTTTTGAAAACCTTAAGCTCTTTCTATTACGACTGAATGGTTGCAAGTGCGCCCAGTGACTTTACTGAAATGATGAACATGGGGGTACGCCTTGAAGAAGCAGTCCGAGAAGGACGATTGGTCAAAGATGCAGAGCCATCAAACAGTACCAAAAGGTACGGTGGTGCTTTCCAAAAGAAAAAAGAGCAAGATATTAGTAATATCTCTCTCAGAAAGCAAAGGCGAAGGTATCAACCAGTAGCAGCGGTAACTCCCGCTATCAACCCTGTGCCGGCTCCAACGTATCAACCTCAGGTTGCTCAGAGCCAACCAAGTCAACAACAGTATCAACAAAGGACACAACAGCCTCTTCAGCAGGCTCGTCCGCAGTACAATAGCAACAATCGTACGACACGACCATCAGGGTTAGACCCTATACCGATGTTGTACGCATAACTATTTCTGCTTCTACTGGATAAGGGGACCGTCCAAACCAGGTCTCCTCTTACAGTACTGGAAAATTCACCTTTTTGGTTCAAGGCGGATCAAACTTGCCCTTACCATCAAGGAGGATCGGGGCACAACACTGAGAACTGCCTGAGTTTCAAGTTCGATGTGCAGAAACTTGTCAGGAACGGGGTCTTATCCTTCAAAGATACTAATC
This sequence comes from Lathyrus tuberosus, assembly GCA_022829125.1. Classification (NCBI taxonomy): domain Eukaryota; kingdom Viridiplantae; phylum Streptophyta; class Magnoliopsida; order Fabales; family Fabaceae; genus Lathyrus; species Lathyrus tuberosus. The sequence continues at coordinate 3,468,731 of JALAZF010000435.1, forward strand.
TGAATGTTCAGACGAACCCGTTTCCACAACATGAAAAGACTGCAGTAAATTTGATAGAGGAAGGGGTTAGCCGCAGTTATCAAATTCACGATGTACTCCTATTAGAAACCAATCTGGTCAGGATGCATTGTAAACAAAGCGGGTACGGTAATGTACCACCTCACAATTATCACCAGTGTGATATCTGCTTAAATAATAATCAAGGATGGTTTGGTAGTGAAATCAGCTCTACAAGAGCAAATGGATCTCAGATGGATCCAAGATCACCGAATCCGTGAAGTCAATATGGCTCACGCGAATTCCAACATTGTTCAGAACCACAACATTCTGGCGATGAACGTCAACTTGGTGGCAATGCACTCAGGGCAAAGTCTATACCATAATCTGCCACGGCACGATTACAATACTTGTTCGATCTGCTCAACAAGCAATTAGGGATGCTCTTTTGTACAAGAGGCCCTTCAACGTCAGATGGATCTCGGATGGATTCAGGACTATCGTATGAGAGAGGTTACCATCAAGTCAATATGACTCAGATTTTTAACATACGCTTGATGAATACTAGTCTGGTAGAATTACACGCTAAGCAAGTCAGACTCTGCTTTCTGGCTTCACATGTTTATCAAGACTGTGAAAAGTGTCGTGAGAACGATCAAGGATGTGCACTTGTCCAAAGAACACTTTAACACTTGTTGGACCACTGGTGGCTTCCAATCTATTTGGATGAAGCTACACAACAGATCAGTATGACTGACGGGAATCCTAGTAGATATCAAAGTCAGGATGTCCGCTCGATGGAAACAGATCTAGTAAAGATGCACTGCATACAAAGCGGGCGTGGCCGGGTGCCACTTCACAACTATGAGTGCTGTAGAGTTTGTTCAGAGAACAACCAAGGATGCTACCTCGTACGGTCAGCTCTTCAAAATCAGTTGAACCACAAAGAAATTCGACCATGTTCAAGTTCTGGTTCGATCGACGTAATAAAAAACTATTTCCTTGATCAAAGCAAGGACGTTGTCATAATCTTTAATCATGGGAGGACCAAATACATTTGTGCTATAATCCCTTTACTTGATGAATCAAGAATTTATCTGGATAGTAGAAAGGTTCCCAACCAGGAACCGATTGAAGTTGCCTAAAACGGTCAGAGAAATCAGAAGGCTCCCGTGGTTATCTACTTGCCAGGTCCAATACCGTACGAATCAGAAAAGGCTATCCCTTACAAGTATGGTGCAACAACAATCAAAAATGGAAAGGAAACTCCATTACCCTCCGTCGTAAACATTTCCGACATCAGTCAAGTAACACGGAGCGGTCGGATCTTCAACAGAGGAGTTGGAGAACCTACCAAAGATAAGGAACCTCAAACGGAAGTTCTAAATCAACCAGTTGGGCAATCCAGTAATCCTGAACTTACAAAGAATAACGATGAGATGCTGAAGCTCATCCAGAAAAGCGAGTACAACATTGTGGACCAACTATTGCAAACTCTATCTAGAATCTCTGTGTTATCTCTCTTGCTTAGTTCCGAAGCTCACAGGGAAGCTTTGCAGAAAGTCTTGGAGCAAGCTTTCATAGAACAAGATGTGACGATAAGGAAATTTGATAGCATCATTTCCAACATCACTTCCTGCAACAACTTAGGATTCAGTGATGAAGAACTGCTGGAAGAAGGGAAAAATCACAACATGGCGCTTAACATTACAATCAATTGCCAGGACGATGCTCTAGCCAACGTACTGGTAGATACAGGATCAGCTCTGAATGTTATGCCAAAATCAATTCTAATGCGACTATCATTTCAAGGATCCCCGATGAGAGGCAGCGAGGTCATCATCAAAGCCTTTGACGGATCCCGAAAAATAGTTATCGGCGAAGTTGATCTTCCCATAACCATCGATCCTCACACTTTCCAGGTCATGGACATCCGGCCAACATACAACTATTTATTAGGGAGACCTTGGATACACGAAGCTGGGGCAGTCACTTCGACACTTCACCAGAAGCTGAAGTTCGTCAAAAATGACAAGTTAGTCACAATATGCGGAGGGCATGCCTTAATAGTGAGTAACTTATCATCATTCTCCTGTGTAGAACCCGAGGAGGTTGTTGGGACTCAGTTCTAAGCGCTCTCGGTGAGCAATGACCATTAATCAGAAAGAGAGACGTCGATTTCCTCATACAAAGACGCTCTCGAAATGATCAAGAGTAACAACGCAAAAGGAAGGGGACAACTTGTCATTCCTACTGATAACAAGACAAAGAAAGGTCTTGGTTTTTCTTCAGCCTGTACCCAGACTACTAAAGACGAAAGTTTTTGTCCCACTCAGGACCTCTTCCACAGTGGGGGTGTCCTCCACCCAGTGTCTCAAGAAGTACACACCATCAATGAGGGTGACTCCTCTGATACAGATGAAGAGTGGAAGTCCTATCTCAACGCACATGCCATTCTGTTTTCCCAAGTAGGGCCCGAGATATATACCAAGATCAAACATCAAGATGATATACGGAGATTGTGATCCTGAAGGATGTCGTGCTCCGCCTAACTCACGGGAAGATAATCCGATGAAAGACAACTTTAACTACGACTATTATGACCCACTAGATAACTTTCCTATCTGGAAACCGTACCCAGAAGACTTGGGGCAAAAGAGTCAGCCAAATGACGCTTATCAGCTGAGCAATATTGAAAAGAATACTTGCGTCCCCACCAAGTTATGGGATCATTACTCAGGACATTCCGAAGATATCCAGCACAACGATGAATCTGCAAAAATTGCGGGACAAGATTTCATCAACTATACTTTTCCTGAGGTCAATGTCATTGAGAAGGATGACTTCTCCAGTCCCGCAGAAGTATGGGACACCTTAGGACAGCCGAGTGGAAAGTACGACTTTCTGGTCAAGTACACCGCTCCTGAAAAGTCTCGTATCAGGCTCGAAGACATCCAGCCAACTGGATGGGGAGATCCACCTGAGAGTAAAAACACTATGCAAGATACAACAGAAGAGTTCATTTACGACAACTTTGCCTGGGAGGAAGACTCTAATGATCCTGCTCCGCCAGAAATCAGCGTCATTTCTAAGGACAAACAAAGAAAGAAGGTACCAAACTTTGTGATTCACCGAGGGGTTCGTTGCAAATGGGTTGTTGTCAATGTCCTAAAAGTCGTCCATAAGTCTAAGTAATTGATGTCTTTGTTTTAACCTTTCACCCTGCCCAGGTGAAACAGATGTTTTATAGGGGTCACTTTTCTGTAAATGTCCCTCTTCGCTTTGCCCAAAGCGATAGAGTTTTGTTTTATAGGGTTGTAGTTTCAAGAATTGACAAATCATAAATAAAATAAAGTTGTTCTGTAATTTCCACATTTATTGTTGTTTTCACTTTTTGTTTTTCAGAAAATGGTAATCCTAAAACAACCCAAAATAAAAACGAGCATTTTTCAGAAAATACACTGCACACACTCTTGTATTCTCTCAATCTCTTCTAAAAAACGAATCATCACGTCATGCATATTGCTTGTTTTAAACCCCGTTGAAACACACGATCCAATGCCTTCTCCCAACTTTGAATTCCCAGTATTTGAGGCTGAAGAAGAAGAGGACGAAGAAATTCCAGAAGAGATCTCTCAATTACTCAGACAAGAGAAAAGGTCCATTGAACCTCACAAAGAGCTGTTGGAAACAGTCAATTAGGGATCAGAGGAAGAAAAGAAAGAAGTTAAGATTTGGGCACTACTCAGTCCGGCTGTCAAAGAAAGCTTGATAAGACTTCTCAGAGAATTTCCAGATGTGTTTGCTTGGTCCTATCAGGAAATGCTAGGGTTGGATACCAGCATCGTGGAACATCATCTACCGTTGAAATCAGAATGTCCTCCGGTGAAACAAAGACTGAGACAGACTCATCTGGACATGGCCATCAAAATCAAGAAGGAAGTGTAGAAATAGATTGACGCGGGTTTCCTTGCCACCTCAGAATATCCTCAATGGTTGGCAAACATAGTGCCAATTCCGAAAAAGGACGGAAAAGTCAGAATGTGTGTAGACTACAGGGATCTAAACAAAGCCATTACGAATGATGACTTCCCCTTACCACACATAGACATGCTGGTAGACAGTACATCAAAGTTCAAAGTCTTCTCCTTCATGGATGGATTCTCGGGCTATAATCAAATCAAAATGGTACCGAAAGATATGGAGAAAACTTCATTCATCACCCCATGGGGCACCTTTTGTTACAAGGTAATTTCGTTCGGTTTAAAGAATGTCGGGGCAACCTATCAAAGGGCCATGACTACTCTGTTTCACGACATGATGCACAAAGAAATCGAAGTGTACGTCGATGATATGATTTCCAAATCTAGAACAGAGGAGGAACATGTGACCCACTTGTCGAAGTTGTTCGAGCATTTGAGAAAGTACAAACTCCGCTTGAATCCCAACAAATGCACGTTTGGTGTTCGCTCAGAAAGCTTTTAGGGTTCATCGTCAGCCAGAAAGGAATCGAGGTAGATCTTGACAAGGTCAAGGCCATTCAAGAAATACCTTCACCGAAGATTGAAAAACAGGTCAGAGGATTTCTGGGACATCTAAATTACATCTCCAGATTCATATCCCTCATGACCGCAACATGCGCGCCAATCTTTAAATTACTCCGAAAAAATCAAAGCTGTGTGTGGACAGAAGATTTCCAAAAAGCCTTCGACAGTATCAAGGAGTATCTGTTGAATCTGCCTATCCTGTCACCTCCAATGGAGGGAAGACCGCTGATCATCTACCTAACGGTCTTGGAAGACTCAATGGGTTGTGTACTTGGCCAACAAGACGAAACCAAAAGAAAAGAGTCTGCCATCTACTATTTGAGCAAGAAATTTACCAATTGTGAAACTCGGTACACTATGCTTGAGAAAACTTGTTGTTCTCTGGCTTGGGCAGCTAAACGTCTTCGCCAGTACATGATTTGTCACACTACTTGGTTAATCTTTGAAATAGATCCGATCAAGTACGTCTTTGAAAAACCTGCTCTCACGGAAAGGATCGCCCGTTGGCAGATGTTGTTATCAGAATATGACATAGAGTACCATGCTCAAAAAGCCGTCAAAGGAAGTATTTTAGCCAATTATTTCGCTCATCAACTGATTGACGATCAAGAATCAGTCAGATTTGACTTCCCAGACGAAGATGTCATGTACTTGAAAATGAAAGATTGCGATGAACCGCTACCCTGTGAAGGGCCAGAACCAGGTTCTCAATGGGGACTAATTTTTGATGGGGCTGTCAACATTTATGGAAACGGAATTGGGGCAATCATCATAACACCTCAGGGTACCCATATTCCTTTCACCGCCCGATTGACATTCAAGTGTACAAACAACGAGGCCGAATACGAAGCTTATATCATGGGTCTCGAAGAAGCGATTGACTTAAGGATTAAGAGCTTGGATGTGTATGGAGACTCAGCCTTGGTTGTCAATCAAATCAAAGGAGATTGGAACACATACCAATTGGGACTGATTCCTTACAAAGACTACACGAGAAGGGTGTTACCCTTCTTCAACAGAATCGAGTTTCATCATATCCCTCGTGAAGAAAATCACATGGCTGATGCACTAGCCACTCTATCTTCCATGATTGTTGTTAATCATTGGAATGACATACCTAAGATCGACATAATGCGCCTTGAGAGGCCCGCCTACATCTTCACGATCGAAGCAGTCATAGACGACAAACCTTGGTATCACGATATCAAATGCTTCCTTCAGAAACAAGAGTACCCACCTGGGGCATCAAGAAAAGACAGGAAAACCCTCAGAAGGCTGACAAATAACTTCTTCCTGAGCGGTGATACACTCTATAAGAGAAATTTTGACATGGTCTTGCTCCGATGCATAGACATACCAGAAGCAAACACGCTGATGAAAGAAATTCACGAAGGATCCTTTGGTACTTATGCCAACGGATACACAATGGCGGGAAAAATTTTGAGAACAGGATACTATAGGCTGACAATGGAATCTGATTGCTACAAATACACGAGGAAGTGTCACAAGTGTCAAATATACATTGACAAAATCCATGTACCACCAACACATCTCAAAGTTCTCTCTTCCCCATGGCCTTTTCCATATAGGGAATCGACATGATTGGCATGATCGAACCCAAGGCTTCAAACGGACATCGGTTCATCTTGGTAGCCATTGACTACTTCATCAAGTGGGTCGAAGCAGCATCATACACCAATGTAACCCAACAAGTGATAGTCTGATTTATCAAAAACAATCTCATCTGCCGTTATGGTGTTCCAAGCTAGATCATTAATGATAATGGATCCAACTTGAACAACAAGATGATGAAAGAGTTGTGTGCTGAGTTCAAGATCGAACACCATAACTCATCTCCCTACCGACCTAAGATGAATGGAGCGGTAGAAGCGGCTAACAAGAATGTCAAAAAGATCGTTCAAAAGATGGTTGTAACCTACAAAGACTGGCACGAGATGCTACCCTTTGCCCTTCACAGTTATCGCACATCTGTCCGCACTTCAACAAGGGCAACCCCTTTCTCTCTAGTATATGGCATGGAAGCAGTGCTTTCCATAGAAGTAGAGATCCCATCAATCCGGGTATTGATGGAAGCTAAGCTAACAGAGGCTGAATGGTGTCAAAGTCGACACGATGAGCTGAACCTAATCGAAGAAAAGAGAATAACGACACTATGCCATGGTCAGTTATATCAGCAAAGAATGAAGAAAGTGTTTGACAAAAAGGTTCGACCCCATGTCTTCAGAAAATGAGACCTTGTGCTAAAAAAGATACAATCATTCTCACTGATTCCCGGGGCAAATGGACTCCGAATTACGACGGCCCCTACGTGGTCAAGAAAGCCTTCTCAGGCGGCGCCTTGAGACTCGCAACCATGGATGGAGAGGAATTCACCTACCCCATGAATGTTGACGTAGTCAAGAAATACTTCGCCTAAATAAAAAAAACGTCTTGGTGGATTGAGAACCCGAAAGGGCAGTCCAAGCAAAAATTAGAGACATATGCAAAAAAAAAAAATCATCCCGATGGATTGGAAACCTTAAAATGAAATCCAAGCAACAGTTAGGGATTAATGGCAAGTAACTATGTTCGACAAGGTGAAATCCCCCAGCGGTAATACCATCTGTCAAAAGACTCTAGCCAAGGTCATCTTCGACAGAAGCTAAGGATGTCCAGAATTCAAAGTTGGTAGAAAGATGACGGTCGTTATGTTTCAATGTAGGCCTTTTCCCTTAAATTACCATTTTCTAAACTTTGTAAATGCTTTATACAATCACGCGCTTGGCTGATTTCCATCCTATCAATAAAATTTGAGCCCCAGTGCTTTTGTTTGCAATTCTCATTTGTTTTAGCTTTATAGAATGACATTTTAACATGGTCAACGATTCTTGAAATAAAACAAAAATGAATTTAATTGTCAAAAAATTTTCTGCTTTTTAAAATAAAGATGGCAATTCCTTTTGACTTTGAATATCGAAAAGAACATCGATCGCCTCTCTGAAGGTGATTGAATATCAAAGTGAAGAATCAAAGTACTCCTTCTAAACCAGTACGCCTGAATGAAGGATCAATTGTGTCAGATGCAAATGTCCCATTTGATATCCCCGACAGAGTTCGTATCTCTTAAGACCGACTGAGCAATTCTTTCTCCCCACGGGGGCCGCCTCTTCTAAGCAAGGCAGGATTGCTATTATGAACGAATGGTACTTTTCATCCCCCGCAGTGGCCGAGTATCCCTTCGTGTTCATCTATTAGTTTGTATGTCGCATCAGTTTTGTCAGCATAAACATACATACATCATGCATTATTGATTCATATTCATATTCATATTGCATTACTATCACTCTGGTCATATTCATCCCCCAAGTGATAAAAGTCCTCTTGTCAATCAAGTTGTCAGTTTTGTCCTCGTCAGGAAATGTATCGTCTAAACAATCTCTCCCCCAGTTTATTTTTGGATTGGAGACGGCCCTTGACCACTTTGATACTTGAACCTCCGAAAGGCAAGAAGACATTCGACCGACACCTGGAACATCACTCTTCACTATTGAAGATGATATCTTCGCTTTCCCGGATTAAGGAAAATCCCCAGAGAAAGCCTCTCAACTGAAGCCTCTCAGTAACACATTGGTTCTTCTCCCAAAAAAGTCAATGGTAATGAAGTCATCAGCACCTCAAAATTGGATTACATCACATGGCATTTCTCCAAAAGATCTCGAAGAAAAGTATGATGTAATATCCCCAAGCAAAAAACGGTCTTTCAAGAGACTCGTTTTTTTTCCAGTAGAGTCAACAAATGGCGTCTCTAACGGAGAAGTCTGCACACCTCTACCGCTCAGACAAATGGGTACCCCCAGCAAGTCTGACCTCAAATCTCTTTCCATCAAATGGCATCTCTCCAGTAGTAAAACTCAACAAGAAGTTTGACGAAAACCTCTATAAATAGCATCCCTTGTCAAGGAAGAAACTCGACAAGAAGAAATTGAGACCAGTTCCTTGGCTGAAGACTAGGATCAAGGGGAATTTTATTTTAGAAACTAAGTTCAGTTCCTTGGCTGAAGACCAGGATTGAGGGGAAGTTTATTTCAGAAACTAAGACCAGTTCCTTGGCTGAAGACTAGGATCGAGGGGAAGTTTTACCCTTTTGTAAGTAACACTACTTAGCAAAAGAAGATGGATGAGCAAGCCTCCATTCATAACAACCATCAAAATTTAGGGTATTTCGATATTTAATCCTCTTGCACCCTGAATGTCCGAACATCTTCGCCATTCACACCTTCGGGTCCAAGAAGATTAAATAGGGGCATCTGTCATACCCCGAATTTTTACCACCAAGATTTCCCATCATTGTGAGGATTATTGCCACAATATGTATGTTCCATCATGCCTCGTCAATCTCCTCAAAGATGGGTGAGCATTCACCATAATCAAGAATTAGGGTTTGAGCCCTCCCAGAGCACTTAGACAAAGGATCAATCAAGAAATGACATGTTCTTCAACTTGTATAACCTCTCAAACACCCATAAGGGATCAAGAGGACTCCCACATCAAGAATCAAGCACAAAGTTGCCACATTCTAAGTAGTTTGAGCCTCGAAACACCCGATGTCGCTAAATTAGGGTTTTGGACGACTGAGGCCTCTAGAGTGAGATTTTCACAAAAGGATGAGCCAAGACTTCAACATGTGACTCAATATGCTCAAGATAACCTTAAGAATCCATTTGCAAAGCTACATTACCCCCAGAGGGTCCATTCCCCAAAAGTCAGGAATTAGGGTTTTCACGCGCCGAACCGCTCCGGAGCCAAAAGTCAAAACATGACTTTTTTTTGGAAAAAATGACCCTTATGACTCATATTTTCATAAAATATGAGTTATAATGTCATTTGAACAAAAATTGATCAAGAAACCAAGATAACTTGTAAAAGGGGTAATCTTGAAAAATTGAAAATTCTTCTAAGTTACTAAATTTGGATGGTTTTGGTGCCAACTTTCAAGGATCATAATTTTTTATCTAGGCAGCCATTTTGAGTGATCCAAAGCCTGATTTGTAGGTCTTCCTACACTCTACAAAAGCTTCAACTACATCAAACTCCAATTCTTCATGGATTTTATGTTATGGAGTGATCAAAATGACAAAAATGAAGAAAATGACACTTTTTCAACACTTAGTGAAAATCTGCCTAAGTTATCAGCTTTGAACACCAATGTTCATGAGGATTTTTCATTGGGATCCAAATAGTTTCGAGACAAACTATGATCATACATGGATAGTACCATATGAGGGCTCTTTAAAAAGTACAAGAGCCTCCCATAACTCAACTTGAGCAAGAAGATATGATCCATTGAAAATGGCATTTTCACTGATTTTTGCAAGGCAGATTTATGCATTGTTGCTCGAATTGATCAATTTGTGTAATAACAAGCATGGTTATCCATCTGCACACCTCAAGGGGGAACAACCAAGGGACAAACACTGATCCACCAGCCTCACAAGTCCATGGATCTATGTTTAGGCATGACACTCCTCAAATTCAAGATGCTTCAAATGATCAATTTTGTTTTCAAGCATTTAACTGATGCATAGAGGTGGAATTCATCAAGACAATGTTATCCAAGTTCAGTCATGCCTTATCCCTGCCACAGAAGACTCTTAGTCTGTGCTCTAACCTCAAGTCAATGGCTAGAGGAGACTTGAGATTCCATTGGATCAACATTTGCCACAGGCATGCTGCAGTTGCCATTCACTATTTCAGCCAAAACAAACTTACTCTACTATAAATAGAGCTCATTTGTGATCAGTTTAAGTACACCAAAACATCCAAACTGATGCTTTACTCAAAATCTCCCTTTCACTCCATTTTTGCCTTCTAACTCAAGTTATTATCGGGTTTTGAGATTGAGAGTGATTCCAACCAAACCAATCACACACACACACCTCATAAATATCATATGTAGGTGATCTAAACACTAACATAACATCTGGAACATCAAATTTATCAAATCACCAGTCAATTGCTCAAGTTCTTGACAGAGTTGTAGTTGAGGTGCTACAACTAGTTCCAGCTCATTTCAATCCACTCTAAGCATTCAAACACACTCCTTGGCACCCAAGGAAGCTGTCCAGATCATTGGAACACAACTGTAACACCTCCAAACCAGAATTCGATCACCAGCTGCAAGAGGTAAACCTTAAACTCTCAAACTCAATGAATCATGCATCATAAACATGTTTTCAAATTACCATTGTGTTTCTGAGTGTTTGTGGATCATTTACCCTCAATCAATTGATGTTTATAGTTCGTGTATAGGGTTTCATTAAGCTCTTGCAAGTTTTAGGGTTCATCTGATTTTACCATGTTATCTTTTGATTCACTTAATTTAAACAAAATTGAATATTGCCATTGTGTTCCTTATTTAAAAACGCACGATTTTCATATTTGGATCGTGTGAAATGGTTGAGAAACAAGGGAGATAGGATGCATTTTGCAAATCAGATGAAGCTTGGAGGAAGAAGATGGCCATGGCGCAATTTCTTCAGAAATCCAACTAGTTTTGCTATATATTATTCAGTTGCCACAATATAACCGAATTGACATTGCGCCCTAGTGGAAACACTAGTATTTGTGTGTGTGTGTGTGTGTGTGTGTGTGTGTGTGTGTGTGTGTGTGAGCGAGCGAAAGGTCTGGGGTTCGAATCCCCCTCGCCCCAGACCTTTTGATTTTATTTTTTAACCATTTTCAAAGGGTGCCTTCACATATTATTCATTGATGTCATCCTCTTTAAGCCCACGCACATGGCTCAGATGGTAGAATTTTAATCTCTCTCCCCCCAAGGGCGTGAGTTCAAGCCTTGGGGGGACCATTTCTAATTTTTTACCACTTGTTTTCTTGTCACTTTTTCACTATCTTTTTAATAACTTTGAAAATTAATTTCTCATCCATTTTTTTAATCATTTTTTATTGGTTCTTTTTGCAAAAAGTCACAAAAATGTTAAAATATTTTATTCTACAAAAATCTCACACAAAAATATTATTTATTTATATATTTAATATTTTCATAAAGAACTTATTTTATTTGTTTTTAAACATTTGAAGATATTTCTTTTCTCTTGATCTTTTCAAAACCAAATGAGTTTTAAATCATCTTGTGATTAAAACATCATTTTTCAAACCTTAACCAAAAATCACAAATGGTTTATTTAAACTTATTTGGTGTTTTTATCATTTCTTAATTAATTTTCTTTGAAAATTAACTTTTAAGAAATGAAATTAGGGGTTCTTTGATTTTGGTCTTTATCAAACATTTCAAAATACACTTTGGGCCTCTAATAGAGTGTAAGACCCATCCCTTGAAAATAAAAATCTTTTTTGGGCCTCAGTCATTGTATAAGTCCCAATACGTTAAAAAACCTTGGCGCGATCGTCGCCTTTTAAACAAAAACATTCTGGACCTACCCTTGTGTTGTAAGTCCCATTTCTTTTCTTTTTAAAACACTTTTCGGCCTCTAATAGAGTGTAAGACCCAACCCTCTTTTGTACATAAACCTCCTTGGGCCTCAGTCATTGTATAAGTCCCGGTACAATTCTCAAAATAACGGTGCGATAGTTATTTTTCATTTGGGCATCTCCTTGAGTTGTAAGCCCCATCTCTTGTATAAAAATAAACACCTTGGACCTCTAATAGAGTGTAAGACCCAACGCTTTTGTACATAAATAATTTTGAGCCTCAGTCATTGTATAAGTCCCACTATGCTTCTAAAACTACAGCACGATCGTCGCCTTTTAAACAATTCTTTGGGCCTCTCCTTAAGTGTAATCTCCAATCTTTTCAAAACAACTTTCCCTTTTGATTTTGGTTCAAACTCATAGTTGTCATCAAAACTTTCTTTAATTTCTTGAACAACTAACCATACAGTTGTTACAATGGAAGCTTGCTCACCTGTAAGTTTTAAACAACTTTCTTATATATATATATATATATATATATATATATATATATATATATATATATATTTGTTTGTGCTGGAAGCTTGCTCACCTGTAAGTCCTCCTACCCTCTTTTACATACTTGATTTCATTTGTATATATATATATATATATATATATATATATATATATATATATATCTGCTTAGAGTTTTCCCCGACAATTAGGTCTAGGATTAGATAAAGCCAGTGGTCACTCTTTTAACACGGTCAAAACTAGTTCCCCATAGGAATTCCAGATACAGTCTTGCCTCCTCTTGGGCTTATACAATATGGAACAAAGAGAAAGGCATTATTCCCGGTGAAACTTTTCTCAGACTATCACTATAACACCCCAAATTAATTAAAATATTTATTTAATTTATTTAAATATAATATTTGTGAATTTTCGGTGAATTTTGGTGGTTTGTGTTGACGTTGGCATTTTTGTGGAGTTGTGGTTATTTAATTAAATAATAGTATAGAATATGAATATATTAGTATTATTATTAATTTAAATAATATTAGAGGAATTAAGGATAAGATGGACTTTTGAGGAGGATTAGTGAGGGTATTATGGGGAAATCCCACTTTGGAAGCCCAAGGGTTTAACAAAAAGGAATTGGAAAGGAATAGGATTCATTTTGGTGGGAACGTGAAAATAAAGAAAAAGTGCAGAGCTCTGAGGAAAAGGAAAAGGAAAAGGAAAAGGGTGAGGATTTGTGAAGGCTTCCAAAGAATCATTAGAGAAAACTCCGGAACGACAATCTAAGATATGGGGAGTATTGCCTTTCATTGTTTTCAATAAAGGAAGTGATGTGTTTAAAGTGGATTTTGGGGTTTTTGAAGGGTTTATGAGTTATTGATGATTTAGAGGTATTTCTGAGGATCGGTGATGGATTATTAAGGGTTGAATTGATTCGGGTAAAAATAAGCCTTTGAGGCAAAACCTTCTTTGATGATACATGTGATCTTGTATGAGAAAGGAATTTATGGGGTTTATGGGAATCTTGAGAATTTGTGAAGGTTTAGGTATTTCGAGTTAGAATAGTGAAATTAACCAACCTAATAGTCGTAGGTTTTATGACTTTGATTGCCTTGATGTTTCAGGACTGTTTTGGGAGTGTTTTGGGGTGAATTGAGGTTGGAATTGTAAAGGTTTTTGGGGCTGGGATGCTACTGGTGCGTAGCAACGATTGCAGAAATCGCAGGTTCGCAAGGCAAACATTTGCCCAGGCTCGCAAAGCGAGCAGCGCAGCGAATGCGCGATGATTTTGTTGGTGAATACTAGTAACTCTCTGGTTTTGTGTGGGATTTAGGGGATTCGCTGGAGCTCGCAAAGCGAACATCCCAGCGAATGTGTTCGCACGACGAACTCTGTAGCGAACTGCTGCTGTTCGCGAAATTTTGTTTATGATGCTGTGATGTTCTGAGGTTTTGGTGTTGCGACATTTATGATGATTTACTATGATGTTATTGATGATATTGAGATGATGATTTGTGTTGTTTTGATGAATATATGATGACGTGATTAACCTGAGGTTTTGATGAATGATGATGCACATAATGATATTTTGATGATGATGATTATTGATGTTGTGTATCATGCATTCATAGCATATTCTGGTGATGATGTTAGGACTTTCGTCCAGTGATGATGATGTTATACTTCGGTCTATTTGTGGCTTTCATCCCATTGTGTGGATGTGAAGTGGTTTCTGACGTGCTCCGGTTCTTGTGTGGAACCGATCCTAATGACGGGGATCTTTGGAGGGTGATGGCCTAAGTGTCCATCAACTGTGACGATTGGTACCACATGCATGAGTCCTGTTGTGCATTGCATTTATGTGGCATTATTGATGTGATTTTATGATGTTGCGACTGTTGACCCTGTTGATGATTCTAATGATGTTGTTTATGATTATGACTCCATTTTATGCATGTCTTATTTTTATATTATTATAATGAATTGTGATTACTCACCCTGCCTGTTTGAATGTTGCCTCCACGTGGGTAACGTGCAGGTGATCAGGATTAGTTGTGGATGATTTTGAGGACTTTTGAAGTTATTTGCATTTTGGTCGATGTAAAGGGTCTTGCTCTGATAGTGTAACATCGGGTTGGGTCGTTGAGTCGAACCATGTTGAGTTTTATTTGGCTGTTATTTTATTGATTATTTGATGACTATGGTTTATTTTAATAAACCCGTATGTGGGATTTTTGTGGTTATGGTGGTTCTGCTGCCCTTTGAAGGCATTTTGAGTTATTTTGAGGAAAACCCGTTGTTTTACAGAGCAATTTTGTTGATTTTAATTTATTGAGAAATGTGCACCCTTTGAGGTGATTCTGATTTTACTATGATTTTATGTTTATTCCGCTGCGATAATTATGGGGTAGAAAAGGGTGTTACATTAGGGGTATCAGAGCCTGGTTGGTCTGTCCGGCCAGGGTTTTACGTGATGTCAGTCCCCTATCAGTCAATAAGTGTGTGTACACTGTCGATGTTTTAGTTCTTCTAACCTTGTTGGTGGTGTGCAGGATGGCTAGGAGAAATGATCGTGCTATTGTCGATGCTTTGGAATCAGTTGCTAATGTGGTGGCGCAACTCAATCCGAATGGTGGAGTCCCAGATGAGTTTCGTGCTTTGGGGGAGTTCAAGAGGAACAATCCGCCGGAGTTTGAGGGTACTCACGATCCAGCAAGTGCACACAAGTAGCTGAAGGCAATTGAGAAGATCTTCCGAGGGATGGGATGTACTGACGCGCAACAAGTTCAGTTTGGAACTCATATGTTGTCAGAAGAGGCTGAGGATTGGTGGGATAACACCCGTCAGAGACTGGAAGATGTTGGCACTGTGATAACCTGGGCTGTGTTTAAGCAAGAATTTCTGGGAAAGTATTATTCAGAGGATACTCGTGGTAAGAGGGAGGTGGAATTCCTTGAGCTGAATCAAGGAGATATGTCTGTGGCAGAGTATGCTGCGAAGTTCGAGAAGCTGGTGAAGTTCTGTCCTCACTACAACCGTGCTGATGCTGAGATGTCCAAATGCATCAAGTTCGAGAATGGGTTGAGACCAGAGATTAAGCAGGGTATTGGGTATCAACAGATCCACAGGTATGCTGAGTTGGTGGACAAGAGCAGAATCTACGATGAGGATAGCCGAGCTCGATCTGCTCACTACAAGCAGTTGAGTGAGAAGAAATGGCAGTATAGAGGTAAACCTTATACAACTTCAATCGACAAAGGGAAGCAGAAGGCTTCAGAGGGGAAAAATACAAGTGGGGGAGCAGCTCCCACTTCTGGGAAGTATTTTAGCTGTGGCGAGCAAGGTCACTGTGTTGATATTTGTACTAATAGTGTGTTGAGGTACTACAGGTGTGGTAAGAAGGGTCATAGAGCTACTGATTGCAAGGATGAGGGTCCAACTTGTTTCAATTGTGGTGAGAAGGGTCACATCAGTACCAAGTGTCAGAAACTGAAGAAGACGGCTACTGCTGCTCAGACCAGTGGAAGAGTGTTTGCTTTGAGTGGTGCAGAAGTGTCAGAGAAGGATAACCTGATTCGAGGTACTTGTTTTATTAATGATGTTGAGTTGGTTGCTATGATTGATACTGGTGCTACTCATTTTTTTATCTCTCTTGAATGTGCTAGTAGATTAGGTTTGAAGTTGTCTGATATGAATGGTAGTATGCTAATAGAGACTCCTGCTAATGGTTCTGTTACTACTACTTTTGTGTGTTTGAGATGTCCTTTGATGATTTTTGGGAAGAGTTTTGTGATGGATTTGGTGTGTTTACCCTTGCACCAAATCGATGTAATCCTTGGAATGAACTGGTTGGAGTTCAACCATGTTCATATCAATTCTTATACTAAGACTGTGGAGTTTCCTGAGTTTGGTGATAGTGGAGTGTTGATGTTCCTGTCTGCTAAGCAAGTAGACGAGCTTATGGAAGATGAAGCCTTGGTGTTTGCAATGTTTTCATCGTTGCAGATTGATCGTGAAGCTGCAAGTGTCGACTTGCCTGTTGTATGTGAATTTCCATATGTGTTTCCAGATGACATCAATGATTTTCCTCCAGAATGGGAAGTAGAGTTTGTGGTGGACTTAATACCAGGTACGAGTCCAGTGTCGATGGCTCCTTATCGGATGTCAGCTTCTGAGTTGAGTTAATTGAAGAAACAACTGGAAGTATTACTTGAGAAGAGGTTTTTCTGACCAAGTGTTTCTCCGTGGGGTGCTCCTATGTTGTTACTGAAGAAGAAAGACGGAAGTATGAGATTGTGTATTGATTATCGGCAGTTGAATAAAGTGACTATCAATAATAAGTATCCACTTCTAAGAATCGATGACTTGATGGATCAGTTAGTAGGTGCTTGTGTGTTTAGTAAGATTAATTTGAGGTCTGGTTATCATCAGATTCGTGTTAAGCCTGATGACATTCCGAAGACTACTTTCAGAACGAGGTATGGTCACTATGAATACACTGTGATGTAGTTTGGTGTGTCCAATGCACCTAGTGTGTTCATGGAGTATATGAACCTGATTTTTCATGAGTATTTGGATCAGTTCGTGGTGGTTTTCATTGATGATATTCTGATATATTCTAAGTCTGAAGAAGAACATGCTGAGCATTTGAGAACTGTGTTGCAAGTATTGAAGGAAAAGAAGTTGTATGCAAAGCTGTTAAAGTGTGAGTTCTGGTTGAAGGAAGTGAGTTTTCTTGGCCATGTGATTTCAAGTGGTGGAATCGCTGTAGATCCTTCCAAGATTGATGATGTGTTGCAGTGGGAGACTCCGAAGTCTGCTACTGAGATACGAAGTTTTCTGGGATTGGCAGGTTATTACCGCAAGTTTATCGAGGGCTTTTCTAAGTTGGCATTACCCTTGACTCAGTTGACTCGAAAGGGTCAAGCTTTTGTGTGGGATGTAGCTTGTGAGGAGAGTTTCGTAGAATTGAAGAAGAGATTAACGACCGTTCCAGTGTTGATTTTACCTAATTCGAGTGAATATTTTGTGGTGTATTGTGATGCGTCGAAGATGGGTCTTGGCGGAGTATTGATGCAGAATGGACAAGTTGTTGCCTATGCTTCGAGACAATTACGAATTCATGAGAGAAATTACCCTACCCATGACTTGGAATTGGCGAGACTAGTGTGATGATGTTCAGAGACAGGGTGTGTGTTCCAGATGTCCCAGATAATAAGAAGAGCATACTTGAAGAAGGACACCGAAGTAGGTTTTGAGTATTCATCCCGGTGCTACGAAGATGTACCAAGATTTGAAAAAGTTGTTTTGGTGGCCAGGTATGAAGAAGGATGTTGTGGAGTTTTTTTATGCGTGTTTGACTTGTCAGAAGTCGAAGGTTGAGCATCAGAAGCCTTTAGGTATGATGCAGCCGTTGAGAATTCCAGAATGGAAGTGGGATAGTATTTCCATAGATTTTGTGGAGGAATTGCTGAAGACTGCTAAAGGAAATGATTCCATTTGGGTGATTGTGGATAGATTAACTAAATCGGCTCATTTTTTGCCGATGAAGATTAATCATTCTATGCAGAGGTTAGCCGAGATGTACATTGAGGAGATTGTGAAGTTGCATGGGATACCTTCGAGTATTGTGTCGGATAGAGATCTGAGATTTACATCGAGGTTCTGGAAGAGTTTACAAGATGCGTTGGGTACTAAGTTGAGGATGAGTTATGCCTATCATCCGCAGACAGACGGTCAGACATAAAGGACTATCTAATCTTTAGAGGATTTGCTGAGGACTTGTGTGTTGGATCATGGAGGATCTTGGGATAGCCATTTGCCGTTGATTGAGTTCACATAAAATAACAGTTTTCATACTAGTATTAGAATGGCGCCCCATGAAGCTTTGTATGGGAGGAGGTATAGGACTCCTTTGTGTTGGTATGAGTCAGGCGAAAGCGTTGTACTCAAACCTGAGTTTGTGCAAGAGACGACTGAAAAGATTAATATGATCCAAGAAAGGATGAGAGCTTCGCGAAGTCGTCAGAAGAGCTACCATGATAAGAGAAGGAAGACACTTGAATTCCAAGAGGGAGATCACGTGTTTTTTAGGGTGACGCCAGTGACTGGTGTTGTAGTGAGAATCAGATATCAAGCTATTAGTTAACTTGAATCACAAAACATGAAATTCACCACCGAGCTTTGATTTATCCAAAGGAAAGGGTAAAGATCAAAGAAAACCCTAATAAGAGATCTAAGGTTCAGGGGTTGGTTATACCTAGGGAAGGTGTTAGCATCCTAGATATCTGTAGTACTCTACAGGAACCTCTTGTTAGTATTTGTGTTATGTAAAAGTTTGCTTGCTAAGGGAAAAGTGCTAAGGTAAAGGCCTAAGGGTATATACACTAAGTATGCTCGCCAAGACATCGCATCTCGTGCCTACGTATCCTTACGGGAATGGAATCAGAGCATTCGTAGTTCCCCACAATGGGGGTGAGGAACTCTTGACTGTGGTCAAGGTTCCCAGGGAAAGTAGGGTTTGAAAGCAGGACACCTACGTGGAGTGCGGCGACTCCTAAGGTTAAGTTAAAACAGGGAAGAAGCGTTCATGGGAAAAAATAGGGTTTGATAGCAAGACACCTACGTGGAGTGCGGCGACTCTAAACCTAAGGCTAGGTTAAAAGGGTAATGAGCTATCTATGACTTTGCGGTCAATAGAGAGACTTTCCTTTGGAAGGAGGGGGAGATAATAACTTATGAGCAAGAGTTGAATGAAAAATATGAGTTCAAGAATTCAAAGACAGTAAACATTAACCAAAATGAAATTTCAAGTATGAACTTGGCAAGCATGGATAAGTGAACACAAGTAAGGCAGTGATAACATTTTACATTTTGAAATCGAAGACATGTTAAAGTGTACAAACAACGGAATGACATTGTCCAAGGTTCAGGAACAAATCTCAAGCAAACAGGATATTCAAAAATAATTCTCATAAAGTCTTTAAGAAAAAGTTTGATGAAAAAATAAATCCGAGAACTAAACATGATGTTATGCATATTTTTTTTTGTTTTGAAATTTTTAGAAAGAAAATAAAATGAAAACAAAATGGCCATGAGAAATAAAATTAAAGAAAATAAAATTAAGGCAAAATGGCAGTCGCCACAATTCCCCATGGCAGGTGCCATGAACTTTCATGGCAGGCACTATTACCCTTACGGCCAGCGCCACCTAGGGTGCCATAGAAAAGCATGGCAGGCGCCATCTTTTCATGGCTAGTGCCATGAGAATGCATGGCATGCGCCATGTAATGGACCTTTGGTACATGGCAGGCATTGTGCACTTGTGGTCAGTGCCATAACACTTGTGGCAGGCGCCACATACCCCTCTACTCATTTTTTTTCTTTTTTTTCTTTTAAACAACATCCATGAATCCAGTTCTCAATAAAATTAAAACAAGTTTATACATTCATGATTTGCAACATTTAATCAGATATTAATAAGATATGAAAACGGTATGAAACAAATGGTCATGATATTTTGGAATGAAGTCGGAAGAGTTAAAAAACAAAGGAGGGAGTGTTACCTAGTGGAGACGGTCCACTGCCTCTTCACAAGTATGTATTCGAAAAAAAAACGGACGAACTTCTTCTTCCTCTAAATGCCAGCTACTGCAAGGTTGGATGGTGGAGAACTCGAACCAAAAAACTCTTGCAACAATATTCAGAATTATAAAAGTAACTGGGGGGAGAAAAATGAGGAGAGTATTCAGCCTTTTATCGGGTGAATCTGGTGTGTTTTGGGAGAGGAGAGTGAGTCTCTATTTATAGGAAAATATGGAGAGATTGAGGTATGGTCTGATTGGTACACTTTGCCAAAAATACCCTCTTTCAAGATTTTCTTCGTGCAAGCTGGCCGAGATTTAAAAATCTTTATTGATCAGAATAGGTTAGGTGTGCTGATGAGACTGATGCAAGCCATGCTTCTGAAAAGTTTCTTCACGTCAAACCATCCACTTGTGTTTGTATTAATTTAATAAAAACATATTATTTTAAGTGCAAATTGTGGGAAAGGTGGCAAACGCCAAATATTTCATGGCAAGTGCCATATATCATGGCAAGTGCCACAAAACCATGGCAAGTGCCACCAATACGATGGCAGGCACTATTCACCTGTGGCAAGTGCCACACTTTTCATGGCAAGTGCCACCAAAGTCATGGCAGGCGCCATGCATTGCTTTTTCCTTTTTTTCTTTTTTTCTTTTCTTTTTCTTTTTTTTCTTTTTTTTTTCTTTTTTTTTGCTTTCTTTTTTCTTTCTTTTTTCTTTTCTTTCTTTTTTCCTTTCTTTTTTTCATTTTTTTTTTCAATATTCAACAAATGCCTTGGTGATCTTGAAACACATGAGAACTTAGTTTGTTGCTCCTGACCTTTTTCTTGTGTCAATTCTGATTTTGACAAAAGAAACAAACTAGCAAAGATATGGGTTAGTTAATAATACACAGATGAATGAACCCTAAATGTAAGTGCAAAATGTTATGACATCTAAGAGGTAAAATTTGGGGTACAACAGTTGCCCCTATTTAAATAACTTTACCGGATGACACGAGGAATGAAGGTCCTCGGGACATCAAGGTGAAAGATATTTAAATATAGAAAACCGAAAATTTTCTCCCTTAGACGGAATGCAGATGCTAAGGATATGCAACAGAATATGCAAATGCTGACATGCCATGAACTTCTAGTATGTTGATATGATGGTGCAAAGATGCAGACAAATAAGACACCAGAGTAAACAACTACATGTGAGCTTTACTGGGGAGGGATGAAGGTTAATATCCACAAGAAAGACTTACTGGGGATACAGACTTACCAACAAAAGAGACTCACTGGGGAGACTCTGAGGAAACACTGGGATAGACAAATAAAAACTGAGGGGAAACCTCACAGATCCTCACTGGAGATAGTAGCCAGAGAGGTATTCTCCAGTGGGGAAAGGTCCAGGGAGATGGACGACAGATTTATAGGTGACTGGACGACACTTGGGAAATAAAAGACATTCTTACTGGGCATGAAACCTAGAAAGAAGACATGATCTCCACTGGGGGTCAATTAACAAAGAATTAATCTGGAAGAACATCAGAAAGAGAGAGGCACCTTTGGAAGAACATCGGATGGAAAAAAGAAACCAGACATCCAATAATGGTTTTGAATGAAAGGTACAAATCACAGTATCTAATAATGGATTTAGATAGAAGTGAACAAAGTAGGGATCCAAGAAGGCATTGGATAAAAGGACACCGGGCATTCAATAATGGCTTTGAACGAAAGGTATAAATCACAGCATCTAATAATGGCTTTAGATAAAAGTGAACAAACAGGGATCCGAGACAGCATTGGATAAAAGAAACCAGTCATCCAATAATGGCTTTGAATGAAAGGTACAAATCACAATATGTGAGAAGGCATCAGATAACCGTGAGAAAGGTAGAGATCCAAGAAAGCATTGGATACAAAGAAACCAATCATCCAATAATGGCTTTGAATGAAAGGTACAAATCACAATATCTGAGAAGGCATCAGATGAAAGTGAACAAACAGGGATCCAAGACAGCATTGGATGCAAAGAAAATAATCATCCAATAATGGCTTTGAATGAAAGGTACAATCACAATATCTGAGAATGGCATCGGATGAAAGTGAGCAAACAAGGGTAATCCAAGAAGGCATTGGATGAGAAGAAACCAGTCATCCAATAATGGCTTTGAATGAAAGGTAACCTCACAATATCTGAGAAGGCATCTGATGAACGTGAATAAACAGGGATCCAAGACAGCATTGGATGCAAAGAAACCAGTCATCCAATAATGGCTTTGAATGAAAGGTACAAATCACAATATCTGATAAAGCATCAGATAAACGTGAGAAAGGTAGAGATCCAAGACATCATTGGATAAAAGGACACCAGACATTCAATAATGGCTTTGAATGAAAGGTACAATCATAATATCTGAGAAGGCATCAGATACGAATGAGACAAAAGGTGAAATCCAAGAAGGCATTGGATAAAAAGAAACCACAACGTCCAAGAAAGCATTGAACGAATATGAATAAGGAGATATCCAAGAAAGCATTGGGTAAAAGGAATTATAATATCCAAGAAAGCATTGGATGAATGTGAACAAAGGTGAAATCCAAGAAAGCATTGGATAAAAGGAATCATAGTATCCAAGACAACATTGAATGACTGTGAACATTTTGGAATGATACTGAAAGTAAAGGCAAATAACTATATTCAGGAATGGCATCGAATGATAGTGAGAAAGACATCCAGGAATGGCACTGAATGCAAAGGAGAAAACTCATCCAGGAATGACACTAAATGCAAAGGAGAAAACTCATTCAGGAATGGCACTTAATGAACGGATAAGACTTTCAAGAATGACACTGAAAGATATTCAAGCAATTTTGATGGGGGTTATAGAAGATAGGCAAAACTTCCAAGAATAGCACTGGGAGAAATAAGAGGAATAAGATATCCAGGAATGGCACTGGAGATCATAAGAGACGGACATCCAGGAATGGCACTGGAGTGAGAGAATATAAAGATCCAGGAATAACACTGGAATGAGAGAAGACAAACATCCAACAACAAGACTAGATGCTCAAGGAAACGACAACATTCAGGAATGACTCTGAATGGATAACGTTTTGGTAGGCACAAGGTAAGACGTGGATAACGACATGACCTCGGAAGAAATGCAAATGAGGATGAAACACTCATGATATGCATATAGTATATGAATTATGCCATGCAAATGCAGATGCTGACGACACAGCTCGACTCTTTTGGTGAGAAGACAAGACTGGAAGACTAATTCCTCAACACGGAGATCATTGTCATTCTGCTTGGGGACTAGAGATGCTATTGTTGGACACATCTCTGCCACACTGGTAAACTGTATCAAGTGATAATCCTTGTAGGAAGGATGAAGAGCTACTTGGGGGTTCTTCAGGTAAACTGCCCCAGACTAACCAGTTGTTGTAGATAAACTGATCATTGCTTTAGCTTGTCTGATTCTGAATATGACTGCTTATGGTGCTCTTGGAAAGCTTGCCCCAGTATGAGTCTTGAAAAATCTTCTGTATAAACCAATTCTGATAAGGACTTGCACTAAACCACAAATCTTGAACTGATTCTTCAACAGGATTTGGAAAGAACTTTCCCTTGATAGGATCACTGATCAAGTTTCTTAATTGTTTGAAAATTCCTTAAGAGGAAGCCAGTTTGCAAACAAGAATGTTCATACAAACGTGGTAAATGCAAAGTTCATGCAACTTTTGAAATCAAAATTATTTTTGAAAGATGCAAAACAAAATGAGTCACTGGTCTGAACACGGCGGTTCAAGACATTTAAAAGTGAAAGGTAAAGCACAAGTGTGATGCTAAAACAAATGATCTGCAAAGATCTTTGGGAGTCAGTTTACGCAACCTTGCTGTAGTATGCTTTCAAAACAACCTTACCTCAATTAGGTCTTTTAAGGGTTGCAACGTGGTTTGGTTCACGGCTTATGAAACAAAGGATAAAGGCTCAAAGTTTGTTTGTCCCTACCCAATCTTCGTGATGAACTCCAATCCTAAGCTCAGTTAACACAGGCTATACATTCAGACTCCCATAGGCTAGGAATGAACTGATGGTAGTTGATGATGATTTATACACCTTGGATAATTATTACTCCCTTGCAACATTTGGTTATCCTTTATTGTTGAGGTTTTGAGACCTCTTGTCTTTGTTGAGGTTATGAGACCTCTTTTTGTCTTTGTTGAGGTTATGAGACCTCTTTTTATCTTTGTTGAGGTTTTGAGACCTCTTCTTGTCTTTGCTTGAGGTTATGAGACCTCTTCTTGTCTTGGTTGAGGTTTTGAGACCACTTCTTCTTGACTGTCATCTGATTTGAGAGATCTGATTGGTGCCTTGCATGAAGCACTTTGCATTCGAGTGCATAACCAAGTTAAACTGAGAACTACCCTTCCCCAAGGTTGAGATTTAAGGGTTTTTGTATTTTGTAAGGAAAGAAAACTCCTACTTTTAGGCTCGAAGGGGTTAACGAGGGATTATCTTCCTTATTTCTCCAGTGTTTGGGAATTGAAGCAATGCCTTACATCATCAGCAAGGTTTAATTGGTAGCATACCACAACAATTATGAACATGAGGTTTTCATCATCCTCCCTCCAATATTTGCACAATAAAAAAGAAAGTGGAAAAGAAATAAAATATTTTGCAAAAGAAAGCATAAAGATGTAAATAGTGGACAAAATGAATTGAATCAAAAGTTGCAATGCTCATTTCATTAATCACGAAAGTACAAACATAGTTTGAAGGCAAACAACCAGTACAAAATAAGGAAAATGCAAACAACAAGAAACAAAGCCTAGTGACTAGTTAAACACAAGGATGAGTTGTCCTGTCTTTAAGAAGTAGCTGAGTTGAAGTCGACTGAAGCTTCACTTGGCGTGCCCTGGTAGAGAGTTGTTCTTGACATTCTGCATCTGATGTTAGCTCTAGTTATGTATCAGTGTCGAGGAATCAGCTTGATAACTCACAGACAGACTCTAAAAGATAGAGACCACTGGAGATGAGTTGTTGGACAAACAGACGCGTGCAATGAATCATGCAAAGATGCAAATGATATGCAATACAATGCAAACAGGATGCAAAACACACATAGCAGGATCAAAGGTTCGAGATCACATCATAGAGTCTGGGTAAAGGACCAACCACATGGTGTGTACTAGGGTTATTGTATCCATATAACATGGTTCTAAAGAGTTCCCAGAGTCAACAACTCATCTTTTGGATATTATCGATTTCCCGAATGACTCGATAGTCAATAATATTCTCAAGAGAATCTCGTCTGAGTGTAGTATCACATATCAACTATTTTGGGAATACACTCCTTCATAGTCATCGCACTACATCCTAAAAGGCCAGTGGGGTTAAAGGTAACTAAGGTCATCAGTTTCACGGGCACCTAGGTCGAGAGTAGTAATGTTTTCACGAATAGACTCGTTCAACATGACTAAACTCTCAAGAGGGCCTCAACTGAGTGATGGTGTCTCAAGTTAACTTTTTCGGGAATCGACTCCCTCAAAGTCTCCTAGAATGTACCATCGTCCTATCATAAGTGTACTCTCAAATCCGGGTATAGGACTTATCCTCACCACTCAAAGTAGCAACCCTGCAAACAGAAAACCCAAGCACAGACAGATATATATACAGATATAAATATGTACAGATATACAAGCAAGCAAACATGTAAGATAACACAAATACTAAAAAGATAGGCTTAACCCTCTTAGGGGTACTTGTTGAACCCTAATTTTTACCCCTAAGATTTCGCAAATTTCATTTGCATTTCATACTACAAACAAGATCAAAATCTGTGTTTCTCCTGAGCATCTGTATATTATTCTTACATGCTTTATATTTGACTATGTTTACTAACCTCTAACAAAAATACCAAAAATATGCTGCAGTTTGCTTGTTTCTCTCTCTGTGTATTTAGGTTTCGCAGGTTTGTCCAAGCAAGGCATAATTTTAGGTCAAATGTGGATGTTTGTTTATGATTCAGTCCAGATGGATATTTGACATAATCTTGGTCAAACTGTCAAGCAATTGTTCCAAATGCGAGTTATTTGCCAGTGGTTTATCTCTCAAGCAGTGACTGTCAAGTTGTTATGTGGTGATGTTCATCAGGTTCATCTGAGTTCGTCAGTCCAGACTGTGTTCCTCTGTGGATTTATTTTCCCAGAAATTGCTCAAAGTGGTTCAAGATTCATTTGATCAGAGATCCAGAGGATGACAGATTCAAATGGCCATTTTTTAGTTATAGATTATTCAGTGGCAGCTGTGTTGCATTTTTATCAGAGGCTTGTGAAAAAGTTTGGTTATCCATTTGCTATCCATAAACCATGTTCTTATCCGTCTTTTGATTATCCACATTTTAAACCAATTTTTCATACCCACATTCTAAATATCCATTTTCAATACCATTAACTTTTTCTTGCAAAAAAAAAATATTTCTAAAATTCCAAAAGGCCATTTCAATTGCAAAATCACAATAAAGGCCCATTGTTCAATTCAATTACAAAAACTTCAAAAAAAATTAGATAAGCCCATTGTCCTTTTTATGTTTACAACCATTACAAAAAAAAACAAAGAAAAAGATCATGAAGCTATGCCATTCGTTCCACCTCACTACAAGCCACAAACCAAGCTGATCTCACAAAGCCAAAACGTGAAGCCTGCCACGGATCCTACATGTCTGGCCCACCTTCAAAATCATAACACACACACACACACACCAATTGTGAGCTACAACTAAAATTGCAAAAATACGAATACATTCTGAAACAAATCGCAAGTTGTTTGCGAGCTTCCTAGCTGCTACACGATTACTTTCCAAGCCGCAAGCCAAAAGGAAACAAGCTCATGCTAATCTCCAAGCTGTAAATCACGCATCAATCCAACGTCACTACTCCAAAATGCAGTGTAACACGACGCAAAACGGCAACTGCAGCGTAATTTACAAAGTGATAACAGCATCAAGTAATCACAATTCAAAACACTGTGCAAGCTTCAGTTGAAACGCAGAAAAAAGTGCAAAACGGCAACCAAGTTCAGCTTCAACTCACACGAAAACTCATTAGCAAAACGCAGTGAAAAATTCAGAAACGGCATTTCAAATTCATTCCCTCTTCTCCTATAAATACACCCTCCATTTCACTCCAATTCTCAAGCTTTGATAGTCAAATAATCCCTGCAAAAAAAAAAATTCAGCAAAGCTTCCATTGCAATCCATCAATCATTCTCAATTTCAATTCACAAACCTTCATTTCCAAATTTTCTTCCATCTTTATATTTCTTCAACCTTCAATCACAAAGAACAATAAACTCCTTCAATAAAACAATTTCACAACATCTCTGTAAATTCACGATACCGCAACTTCCATTCAAGCTTCGATCGCACATCACGATATTTAATTCGTTGCAACATCTCGTGATCTACTCGCACATCAACAACAACAACTTCAAAGTCTTAGCAAAGAAGAAGAAAAGAGAAGAGAATTGAAGTTAACTCACCACTTTTGAAGGTATTTGAGTTTTTTCCGACGAACCTTCGGATCCAAAATTCACTTTGCATAGTTAATTTCAATTGAAATCATTGGTACATCTGAACTCCTCTCGCTTTCCCGGTCGCAACGGTACCACATCGGAGCTCCGTCATTCCGATTTGACGGAGCTCAAAATTGCTAGCTCCATAGGTGAATAGTGTCACGTGAGAAGGAAGAAGATGATGAAATGCTTTTTCTGATTCTTCACTTTTCACTTTTGTTTTAAATTCTTTCTTCTTTTTCTTTTTAATATATCATTTGTTTCTTTATATTTCTTTTATTTTTTTTTCTAAAAAAAATTTGGGCCTGGCCCGTAAGTTTTTCTAATTGCTATATCATCACCACCTTCTTTTCTATTCATAACCTACCTCTCATTTTTTTTTTATCATAAAATTTTCTTTAATTTTATTTTAATAAATTTCTTCTTAATTTCTTTTTTTCATTATTTTAAACCTTGATTTACTATTGTTGTAGGTCTTTGAATTTTGACCTTGTTTTTCTAAACATTTCCAAAAAAATCATTAAAAAATTTTTTGATTTTATTTTCTTGTATTTTCATTTTGGTGAATTGTTGGTTGTTAATGTATCATAACTTGTTAGATCCATTTTTCTCTTCATCTATTTATCTTTTATTTTGATCGATGAAAGTCTTATGGATCTTGGAATTCCTTTGTTGAATTTTGATCAAGACGAGATCGTTACCTTCTTTTCTTTTCGTGCGGTATTGCTTTCGGATGACGATTTACATATCGTTCATCTAGCATGCATTAACACAAAGATCTATTGACCGACCTCATTGTAGGGTAATTACTCCATAAATTACTCGGCGATTGTTTAACATAGCGCAACATTTTTCCCTCTTTATCCAATTCGGAATTTGAATTTTCGTGGTCCGGACCTTGATTGGTCGCGTCAACCCAATGTTGGTTAATCTTTTGTATTAGGTTCAAAATCTTTGAAGCTTGTTGTTGTAGAGGCTTTGATTCTATCAATCTTCTAACAAGTCTTCACTAACCTTAACCTAAGTACATTGTTTAATCACTATAGTTCAAGATGCGAAACGGAATAATCGGTGAAGGCTTATGGCACTAGAGCCTTGTGCTACTAATCACTAACTTCTAACTTTTACTTTTATGCTTCCTTCTCGCTCCTTTTCTCTCTTTTACTTTTATGCTCCATTATTATCATTTCATATCATGTTTATGCTTCCGCAATTTTTCCTTTGTCCATTGGACACATGTTTATGCTTCCGCAATTTTTCCTTTGCCCGTTGGACACATGTTTATGTTTCCTCAATTTTTCCTTTGTCCGTTGGACACATGTTTATGTTTATGCCTTTTTCTCTTTGTCCACTTGGATAAAAAACATTAATAAAGGCCAAAACCTCTAAAAAACTTGCGCTTCTAATCTTGGACTATGGTTACTATCCTTTGTAATGGACATGGAATTTTTCACCTAGACCTTGGACATCCAATGCTATTCTTGGAACCTTGGACTTAGAACTAGGACCTTTTCCCTTTGCTTTGGAATTATGGTTCAAAGACTTTGAAGCCTTGTGATTTTGCTTGGTTTATGGTGAAGATAGCTACATTTGCGGTTAGATCTTTCTTATCCTTAGCTTTTACTTTATGCTTTAGGATAGTCACTTCTTCTCCACCCGTTCTTCAATTTTCAAAACTTTCTCCCTTTTATAAAACTTTCTTGATTTCAAGCTATCACCTATTTCATAATCAAACCTTGACTTTGTCAAGTGATTTTACTCTTTTTCTTTTCATTTCTTAACAAATGCTAAACTACATAAGCATGTTGACACCTTTTTCAAAAGACTTAAAAAAACACTAGACTCATCAACCTCTTTTGTGCCTTGTGCATTTTTTCCTTTAACTTTTTCATAAGTTTAGACATGATTCATTTCTTTAAGTGGAATTATTCGCTTGGAAATGACGACTTGTCTTTACATTTAAAATCAACCAAAACAAACAAATTTCATTCTTTGTACCACGAACTACGAGGTTTTGATCCTACATTGCACTTCGTGGGTACATAGGCATAAGGCGACAAGTCTCTCCAAACACAAAAATCTTAAAAAACATTTCTCTTCTCATCTCCTCAATCTCTTTTCAAACAAACCTTTTCAGACCAAAAGCGTAAATATTTCAAAGGGTTCCTATAGAGTACTATAGACGTTTTGGGTGCTAACACCTTCCCTTAACGTAACCAACCCCCTTACCCAGTCTCTGTTCACTTTTCTTGTTGTAGAGCTCGTGTAGGTTTTGTTCGCTCTTTTTCCTTTCCTTTTTGGATAAAATAAAAGTTTGGTGGCGACTCTTGCTTTTCGAGTTAAGTTAATCAATATCTTACACTCACGATTTTGCCACTACAGAAAAATGGCGACTCTGCTGGGGACATCTCCCTTGAGGGGTTTAGCCTACTTTGATTTCTTTATTGCTTTTCGTTTTATTTGCTTGTTACTTAATTGTTCTGTTTGGGAGTACCTCTGTGTGTGTGACATAGGTCCTATACCCGGACCAGAGTGTACTTTGAGATAAGAGGATGGTATAGTCAAGGGAGCTTTGAGGGAGCCAAATCCCGAAAAAGCAGAACTTGAGAATCCATCCACTCGGTGGTTGCCTCTTTGGAATTACTGATGCCGATCGAGCGATCGTTGAAGGCATTACTTTTTCCATAGAAGCCTATAACACTGAGGACCGTAGTAACCCTTAACCCATCTTAGCCTTTTTAGGATCGTGGTGCGGAAGCTATGAGGATGCAAATCGGACTTAGCTGTCACGTGATGCCACACTCAGGTTAGATTCTCTTGAGGATAACTACCAACCTCCGAGCAAATCGGTGCGCTGGTGTGTCTGATAGTGGATTGTGGACCCTGGGCACTCTGTTAGAACCGCTGTTTTCTGCAGGTACAATGAAGATAAACCTTAGCATACACCTTTTGTGGGATTGGTTCTTAACCTTGGCTTCATGCTCGTGACTCGAACCTTTGAACCTGTGTGCTTTGTGTGATCTTGTTTGTGGTTGTTGCATCCATGCACTCTTGCATCCATGAGCATACATCTGCATTCTTCCTAGTTGTCCAGAAACTCATTTCAACTGTCTTCTTCTTCAGTTATCTGGTAACCGTCAAGCTGTTTCCTCAACACAACTACGGAACTAGAGCTGCCGTCAGATTGAGAATGGAAAAGCAAGAACAATACAACGCCGAAGTCAGAATGGAAATTGATGAGTTGAAGGCCGGCATGACCAAACTCATAGAAATGATGCAAGTTCTGATTGCTAGAGGTGAACCACATCAGAGGACTGTGATCTCTGAAATCTTACCTGCTGCTGTTGACTCTCCACTGACTCAGTAACCATCTTCTACTTGGCCAGAATTTGGGTTACCTCTGAATTACTCGCCACCCTTTGTAACTACTCCTATGTTTGTCCTGTCTGTACTGCCAGTATCTTCAGCTCCATTGTTCACTAAACCTCATCCTGTTGTGCATTCTATTGGTCAAGCTATTCCTGAGAATCCTCCTTTCGTGTACCATGATGCTGGTCCACAATCTGAAAGTCAAGGAGAACCTGGATACATTGAAGAAGTCAGAGAGCAATGGCAAACTCTAGACAAAAGGGTAAGAGCCATGGAAGGAAGTGATGTCTTTAGTGCTGCCGCAATGGACATGTGCTTGGTTTTAGACTTGGTTATGCCTGCAAAATTCAAAAATCCTGATTTTGAGAAATACAAGGGGCATACCTGTCCTAGAAGCCACTTGGTGATGTACTGCCGCAAGATGGCTGCTCATGCCAAAAACGACAAACTACTCATTCACTGTTTCCAAGACAGCTTGAGTGGTGCTTCAATGAAATGGTATATGGGACTTGAGAAGAACCGTATCCAAAGCTGGAAAGACTTGGCTGATGCTTTCTTAAAGCAATATAAGTACAATCTAGACATGGCACTTGACCGCCGTCAATTGCAAAATATGTCTCAGAAAGAAAAAGAATCCTTTAAAGAGTACGCTCAGCGCTAAAGAGAGCTAGCTCCTCAAGTGGAGCCACCATTGGCTGAAAAAGAATTGACTGGATTATTCATGGACACTCTTCAGCCACTATTTTGGGAAAAGATGATAGGAAGTGTATCATCTGGTTTTGCTGACCTAGTCACTATTGGAGAAAGACTAGAAGAAGGTATCAAGAAAGGAAAGATTACCAATGTTGAAGCCTTTAGTGGTGCTAAAAAGTATGCTGGGAATTTTCGAAAGAAAAAGGATGGTGATACCCATGTTGTTTCAGTTGAGGGGAAACCTCGTCGCAGAGAACAACAATATGTAGCTACAGTTGCTCTTGTGTTCAATGCTCAACCAGTTCAAGCTCCTCGTCAGGTTGTTAGACAGAATCAGAATCGCAATAGGGTTAACTTTGATCCTATCCCGATGTCCTACACTGAGTTGTATCCATGTCTTGAAAAGAAAGGTTTGATTACAACGAGGGATCTACCTCCTCCTCCAAATCCTCTTCCAGCCAGCTATAGGGCTGATCTTCACTGTGAGTTCCATCGAGGTGGGACAGGCCATAACTTGGAAGGTTGCTATGCATTGAAAGCTAGAGTACAAGAATTGGTGAACTCAAAGATTATGACTTTTCTTGATGATAATCCCAATGTTGTCAATAATCCTTTGCTAGAGCATGCCAAATGAAGTTTGAGTCAGTTCAAACAGATCATCTCCTAAAGCCAGTGTTTCAGACAGGACAGCTCATCCTTGTTGCTGATTAGTCACTAGGCCTTGTTTCTTTCTGTTTTCATTTTTCTTTGATTGTACTAACTGTTTGCTTTCGAACTTTATTTGTACTTTCATGGTAATTTCAATGAAATGAGCATTGCAATGTTTTGATTCAAATTCATTTATATCCACTGTGTGCATCTTTATGCTTTCTTTTTCAAAACAAAATATATCTCCTGTTCACTTTCTTTTTCAAGATTTTGTTTATGCAAAGATTGGAGGGAGGATGATGAAAACAAAATACCTAAAATTGATGGACTGTATGCTTTCAATTAAAACTTGGTTGATGATGTACATGCATTGTTTCAACTCCCAAACACTGGAGAAATAAGGAAGTTAATCCCTTGTCAACCCTTTGAGCCTAGAAGTTGGAGTTTCTTTCTGCACGAAAAACCCGCAATCTTAACCTGTGGATGGGTAGTTCTCAGTTAATTTGACTGTGTAATTAAATACAAGAGAATCATTGCAATCACAAGCTTTCCTTCGCACACATCAAAGAAGTGTCGAAGATGTCTTTCAAATCAAAAGCCAATGATGGTTCACCGTAATCATTAAGCCAGGCAGTCACTATCTTTCAAAAAAAAGAAGAAAAAAAAGTAAAAGAAAAGCCTGCTAAGTCAAAACCTATGAAGGAGACTTAAGCAAAAATTGGGGTATCTCGCTAACTGTAAGCTCAAATGACACAGTTCAGACAAAAGTTAGGGATAACAAAAGAAAAATCAAGAGGTTGCCAAAATCCTCAAAGACAAAAATGAGTTAACTGAGGTCCTCATTAAAAACAATAAAATGTTGTACGAAAGAGTGACCGCAGTCTCAAAAATACCTTTGCCCTTGAGCCATCATCATAACATTGTTGCAATTCCAAAATCACTTGGAACCTGAATGAGTAGTTTGAATTAACTGAGCATAGGACTGAAGATCATCATGAAGAATGGGTTGGGTACAAATAAACTTTGAGCTTATATCCTTTGTTTCAAAAACCGTGAACTAGACCACGTTACAACCCTCAAAAGACCTAATTGAAGCCAGGTTTCTTTTGAAAGCATACTACAGCAAGGTTGCGTAAATTGACTCCTAAGATTGTTGCTAATTATTTGCTTTGATGTCATACCTTTGCTTTCTCTTTCATTTTGAGTGTTTAAACCATCGTGTTTTGACAAGTGATTCATTTGCTTTACATCAATAATATCATTCCAAAAATGATTTTTGATTTCAAAATTGCATGAGTTTTGCATTAAAATTACCATGTTTGAGTGATCTTATTTGCAGGCAAACTTTCCTCATCAAGAAAATTTTAAACAGTTAAGAAACTTGGTCAGTGATCCTATCAGGGGCACATTACTTCCAGATCCTATTGTGAATCAGTTCGAGATTTGTTTCTCAGTGCAAGTTATTCTCAGAATTGGTTATCCAGAAGATATCTTTCAAGACCCATACTGAGTTTAGCCTTCTCAACAGTCTTTTCAAGAACTGAAGCCATGATCAGTTCATCCCTTGCAATAGTCAAGCTGAAGCCATGATCAGTTTATCCTCAACATTCATTTCAAGATTTGAAGCCATGATCAATCTTTTTCCCTGCAACAATCAAACTGAAGCTATGATCAGCTTTTACTCACCAGTCAATCAATCTGGGGAAGTATTCTTCAAGAATCCTCAAGATGTCTTTCCTCAAAAGACCATCAGCCTGATACAATTCATAAGTGTGACAGAGATATGTTCAGTATCTTCTCTCCAAGCAGAGTGGACAGTGTTCCTTGTGTTGAGGAATCAGAGTTCCATTCTTCCCTCACAAAAGAGTCTATCTCAGTTGTCCCTATCATATTCATTGCATACATAAATCATTCACATATCATACATAGAAATATTTTCATAGCTCAAAGTGTGTTTCGCGCTCATATGCATTTTTCTGAGGTCCTGTTGCTGTCAACATCTTACCTTGTGATCAAAGTCCAACTTACTTGGCGCCTATCAAAACTTTTACTTGCCACTTCATTCAGTGCCATTCCTGAATGTTGTCATTTACCTGTCTTTTCACCCAGTGCTATTCCTGGATGTCTTGTTTATTTTTTTCTTTCCAGTGCCATTCCTAGATGTTGTCATTTCCCGGTTGTAGCGCGAATTTTTGCGTGGTTGCGAAGCACTATCGCTTTGGGGTACTACAGTTCGATTCATTTTTTATCCTATTAAAGCTGATTAAGGAAGGGAAATAGATGTCTCCAATTAACCCTGCTTGCATACTGAATTTAAACAGATGATTGTTGGTTTACAGATGCCACAAAGATTGTGGGTATCTCTTAGGTTATTTTGTTAAGAACACGACGTCTAGGCTATTGGTAGGATGTTAGGACTGATACTTTTCGATTGATGTGTGAATGTATGGGGATTTGGGTGTTTTTTTATTAGTGTACTCGCTAAGATTTTTCAAATATTATGCCTACGTATTCCCGTTTGACAAAACAGGGAAATCAGAGCGATCGTAGTTCCTCCTATTCTATGGGAGGAAAATGGTTGTTTTGGTGTCTTGTTCAAACCCCAAGACGTGAAGCTAAAGGTGGTTTGTATCTTGTTCAAAGCCCAAGATGTGAAGCTGAAGGGTCTATTTGTATCTTGTTCGAAGCCCAAGATATGAAGCTAAAGGGTTTTGACTTTAGAGAGAATTTGTCATCTCTAAAGGGGAGTTTTTGATGTTTGTATGCTATGGACAAGGCACAACTTTGATGCTAAACGGTTGATTGACTCAACCGGGGTTTTCTTTATACAAAGCCTAAGAGGAGGCTATTGACCCAACAAGAAGGTGTTTTTATGTGTCTCGTACGAAGCCCGAGAGAGAGGCTAAAAGGGTTGACTCAACAAGAGAGTACTAACAAGTTACTGACTCAACAAGAGAGTTTTTTTTGTATCTCGTACGAAGCCCGAGATGGAGGCTAAAAGGTGGTTGACTCAATAGGATAGTCTTTTATACTCAACAAGAGAGTGTTTTTGTATGTGCATGTCTTGTACGAAGCCCAAGACGGAGGCTAAAAGGGTGATTGACTCAACAAGAGAGTCTTTTATACTCACAAGAGAGTGATTTTCTATCTTGTACGAAGCCCGAGATGGAGGCTAAAAGGGATTGACTCAGCAAGAGAGTCTTTTATACTCAACAAGAGAGTGTTTTTTGTATCTCGTACGAAGCCCAAGGTGGAGGCTAAAAGGTTTTGACTCAACAAGAGAGTCTTTTATACACAACAAGAGAGTCTGAAAAGGTTAGCTCCGTAGAGGAGAATCATTGTACAAAGCCCAAGAGGAGGCTAACTTTCCTGAGGAAAGGATCGTTATACAAAGCCTAAGAGGAGGCTAACTTTCCTGAGGAAAGGATCATTATACAAAGCCTAAGAGGAGGCTATTGTAACTGTTTCGGTCTAGCGACAGGTCCAGTATGTCAGATAAAGAGAAAATCAGTTCTTATATGGGTAATGTTGTGCTTAGGGATTGATCAGAGGATCAGGGTTATTTCCTGTTCTTTAAGGAAATGGGAAATCCAAAGGGTATTGAGACTGTCCAAGTCTATGTGTGTTTTGAGAAACCGATTCTCAGGTAGTGAATGATCTTTGTATAATGCCCAAGAAAAGGCTGGTATGTTAAGGGATGAAAGTCAACCCATTAACAGGTCTGACACTTGACTCAGAAAGACAGCTCTAGCAAATTGATGACTAGGTTCTGTTCCTATACCTGTAGAGGTCTCTGGGTCCTTGTACTAAGCCCAAGAGAAGGCATGAGAGCTTTTAAGAAGCTGAAGGGTCCTTGTACAATGCCCAAGAGGAGGCGGGGATGCTTTTAAAAAGCCTGTGGGTCCCCAAACCCCGAGAAGTTCAAGACATGCCATTCACCGAGAATAGATCAAGCCAGGAAAGTCTGAGAATTTGGAAGAAGCTCGAGAGATGCCATTCACGGAGAAAAGATCATCTCTGGGGAGTTAGAGCTCCTTTGAAAATTTCTATGGGTGCTTTTAAGAAGCCTGTGGGTCCCCAAAGCCCGAAAAGTTCAAGACATGCTATTCACTGAGAATAGATCAAGCCAGGAAAGTCCGAGAATTTGGAAGAAACTCAAGAGACGCCATTCACGGAGAAAAGATCATCTCTGGGGAGTAGAGTCTCTTTGAAAACTTCTAAGGGTGACAGTCTGAGAAAAGGTTCAAAAAGAATCTGCCTTTCACATCTCCATATTGTTTAGCCCCAAGAGGAGGGAAGACTGTGTCTGGTAATCCTACGGGGATCTAGTTTTGACTGTATTTAAGAGCGATCGACGGGGCTTTACCTAGTGCTAGACGTAGTTGCCGGGGAAAACTCTAAATAACTATACTAGTATTACATAGTTGATATTTGACAGGGATATAAAACTTTGTGAAAGAAGACTTACAGTGAGCAGCCCCACAATACAGTTATATATATATGAAAGCGGATAAAGAAAGCGGGTAAACACTTACTCGGTTGTAGAGCTTCCATGCTGTTTGGTTAGTTGTTCAACAAAGAAAACTTGATAACAATATTATATTCAAAATCAAAGGAGAAAGTGCTTTGAAAAGAATTGTTGGGGCTTACAGCTCAAGGAGAGGCCCAAGCTTTTAACGATGATTGCACCGTTGTTTTGAATTTGTACAGGGTCTTATACAAGTGACTGAGGCCCAAAAGGTTTTTTGTACAAAGGGATGGGTCTTACACTCTCTCAAGAGGCCCAAAGGTTTATTTTCATATAAGTGGTGGGGCTTACAGCTCAAGGAGAGGCCCAGGGTTTTGTTTTGAAATGGCGATAGCGTCGAGATTTCCTTTTAACGTAGAGGGACTTATACAATGTCTGAGGCCCAAAATTATTTTGGTTAAAAGGGGATTGGGTCTTACACTCTATTCGAGACCCAATGATTGATTTTTGTACAAGTGATGGGGCTTACAGCTCAAGGAGAGGCCCAGGGTTTTTGGTAAAAAAGGCGACGATCGCGCCGAACTTTTTGACGGTATCGGGACTTATACAATACACTGAGGCCCAAAAAGGGATTGTGTTGCACCCCAAATTTTACCCTCATTTTTTTACTAGTTGATGTTTTTACTTATTTTTTCTCTATATTTTAATTTAGTATTTATTTTAGTGTTTTATTTGTTTTCATTTTAATTTAATCTCAATATGGCCTATTTTTATTTCATTCGTATTTAAGCTATTTTATTTTTATTAATCTTGATTTAATTTAATTTTAATAATTAGTTTAAATAATTAGATTAATTATTTAGTTTTTTTTCTAACTAATTTTAATTTAGAATATTAATTAGTTTATTATTTTTTTATCAATCATATTATTAATTCAAATTAAGAAAAGAGAAACTATTTTATTTCCATTTCTCATGATTTTGTCCACCGTATCTATTTATATTTCATAATTGGATATTTCATTAACCTTCAACCAATGAGAACCAAGCATGTCTACTTTGACTTTTCAACCTTCGTTCAACCAATGGATAAGCGCCGTGTGGCTTTATAGGAAAAACAATCCAATTTCTTCCTTCTCTTTGTCATGTATGATTTGCAGATAAGAGACTGAATTCAAGAATTTCAAACCAAATTCATTTTCATTGCAACCTTAAGCCCATTTCGTTTTTTTTACAAGCCCAAAATTTTTTATTTTTTATTTTTAACAAGTCCATATCACACAAAAAAAACAATAAACAAATTTTTTTTGAATGAACAACAAGCTCATGTCAGCCAACAGCACGCAGCTTCCACACAAAACCTCACCAACACTGCCACAACTTTGCCAACGACTCAAAACCTGCTCCAGCCTGCCGGTACGAACACGCTTCCTCTGCAGTGAAAACGACCATTCGGTAACGTTCAAAAATTTCAAAATAAATTTAAGAAACAAATCCTGTTTCTGGAGGATAAATAGAAAAGGAGGAGAGGATATGAAAAAACCGGAAAAAAACTCAGAGGGAGGAATTCATTAAGGAAGATACTGTAACACAATCTGAGTCACTTCTTTCACACTAAAAATTTCCAATCATCCTCCATTAAAATATCACAAACCATACTTCATCCTCTCATTTGTTTTTCTGCGCACAATACTCCCCTTAAACCAACACAACTTCATCAACACACCTTTTTGTTTTTCCTTTTTCCATCTTCATCACAGTAAAATAAACAAACACAAGACTATAACTTACCAACTTCAAAACTGCCTTTTCAATTCTATTGAAAAAAACCTGCAAAACCATCTTCACTGTTACCATTATCTCGTGTACTTCTAAACAAAAGAACTCGCAGCGAGGAAAGTTCTTTCAGAAAACAACAGGGGGATACCCAGACAAAAAACCACCCTCTATCAATTTTTTTTTCCATTCTCACCTTCAACTGAAGCGCATAACCTTCACCAACCTCCCTCTGTTTACAAAGCATCCGAGAAACAACAAACCGAGACAAACCTTTTTCTTTCCAGCCACATTCGCCGCTCCATCCATCACCAAATATCATGAACAACAATGATGGTGGCCAATACAAGCAAGAATCTTAGGTTCCTGATGATGGCGAGGAAATAAACGAAACCCTTCACAACACCGTTTCAAACGCCGCCGCAACCACATAGCGAACCACCGTCACAGTTTTCAGAGAGACGGGGTGGGACGAGTGTGCAATAGAGATTTGAACAAGCACGAGGCGGATTTGAGGGAGGCAAGGTTCAGAATTTTGGACTCCATTTTGGATCGTGTTAGCTTTCTTTCCCTTGCTTTACTTTGTTTTGAACATACTGCAAGCAATGTATTTTGACTTCTTATTTCAAGGGTTTATTCTTTATTCACGAGCCAGGTTAGGTTGAGGGTCGACCCGACCCATGTTTTCAACCAACCCGTTTCTTTATCTTGGGTTGCTGCGCCCCCATATGTGTCCTAGCCCACACACCTTGATTCAATCATACACCCTTACTGTTGTTTAGTTTTCTTCCATTAGGTTTTAAATTGGTCATTAGTTTTTTCCATTAGATTTATTTGGTAAATTAGTTTTGTAATTAGGTTATAATTTAATTAGTAATTTAGTTATTAATTAGGTTATAATTTAATTAGTAATTTAGCTATTAGTTAGGTTATAATTTAATTAGTAAATTAGTTAGATTTTAATTTAGTTTGTTAATTAGTTTTCAATTAAGTTTAGTTTAATTAGTTAATTAACTCTAATTTGGATTTGATTAAAATTTGGTTAAATTCGGCAGCCCTCGATTTATTTTATTCTTGATGTTTGTTAAGACCTTTTGATTTTGTTTATGGGTTGTTGCCGAGTGTTTGGTATTTCTCTTGTTAGCCCTTGATTGTTATCACTCATGTTTAAAGCTTCACGCCCTACTCCGTTGTCGAGTTTCCTATTCCCACTCCAAAGGAAGGTGAAATATGTTGACTCATAAGTCATTGACCTCCCACCTTAACCTAAGTGACCTCTTAGGAGAAAGCTTTATTTCTAGGCCTCATCAGAGCCGTAGAAATTACAACTAGCTTTAGGAAGGAGTTCTTAAACTCTTAGTGATATTCATCATAATGAATCATCACTTTTCCCACTAACTAAAACATAACATAGGTCCAATCCAACTAGATTTAGAGAGTTCTTAAACTCTACAATGAGCGTGTACTCATTTTCCCTCTGAATATTGACCATAGTCAATAGTTCAGTAGAAATAGAACTACGCATACTCTGATTCTATTCCCGAGGATACGTAGGCGCAAAGTGCGATGCTTTGTCGAGTATACTTAGATACTAACCCCTAGGGTTTCAACCTTTAGCATAAAACCTTTAGCAAACATAAGATAACATTAGAACAAGAGGTTCCCGTAGAGTACTACAGACGTTTAGGGTGCTAATACCTTCCCTAGGCGTAACCAACCCCCGAACCTTAGATCTCTCCCCTTTAGGTTTTTCTAACGATCTTGAACCTTTCC
The DNA here is from genome assembly GCA_022829125.1 of Lathyrus tuberosus. NCBI lineage: Eukaryota > Viridiplantae > Streptophyta > Magnoliopsida > Fabales > Fabaceae > Lathyrus > Lathyrus tuberosus. Next base: position 3,509,104 of record JALAZF010000435.1, read on the forward strand.
TTTGGATAAATCAAAGTCGGTTGTAAAAGAAATATGATGCAAATTAATTAATAATTTGTTATCCGATTTTCACCGCAACAGAAATGGCGACTTCACTGGGGAATGTTAGATCTATTGCTGGTCCTTTCCTAAGAGGGTTAAGCCAATCTTGTTTTATGTTATTCATGTTTGCTTATTTACTTGTATATGCTTATGTATGTCATATTTGCTTATATATCTGTATATCTGTTCTTGTTTGATGTGGGTTGACATGATACCTATGAGTGAGATAAATCCTATACCCGGATTTGAGCGTACACTTATTATAGGACGATGTTATTCAAGGAGGCTTTGAGGGAGTCGAATCCTGAAAAGTTGAATTGATAACACCATCACTCAGTTGAGGCCCTCTCGAGAGTCTAGTTATGTTGAACGAATTCGTTCGTGAAAGCGTGCTACTCTCGACCTAGGAGCCCAGGATATTGAGAACCGTAGTTACCAAACCCCACTTAAGCCTTTTAGATATAGTGCGGAGACCATGATGGAGTCTATTTCTGAATTGGTTGTCACGCGATACTACACTCAGACGAGATCCTCTTGAGAATTTTATCGATTACCAAGTCATCTGGGAAATCCTTAAAATCTGAAAGATGGATTGTAGACTCTGGGAACTCTTTAGAACCTTGTTCGGCAGGTGAAAACCAGTAGTACATACCTATTGGGAGGGGTAGACCATGGCTCCATTCATGAGACCTAAACCTAGGATTTGTATGTTGTGTGTACATGTGTGTTTGCCATATGTCTGTGCTCGTGTGCTTTATGCATCTCTACATTCAAGCATTCCTAGCCCTTTGGTTTCGAGGAACTCAAATGTTTGTTTCCTTTTCAAAAGATCAATAGAGATCAGGGATTTTAAAACAAAAACTTCTTCTGTTTTCCAACAAATTTTCGCAAACTCGCCTTTGAGTTCCTTGAAACCATTTGGTTTGCATTAGCATCTCATTTGCATCATGTCATAGCATGTGCATTTCTTCCTTGTCCTCTTCTCATGTCGCCGTTTTCCCTTCAGAATCGTCTTTGAATCGTCACCCGAGCCAAATTCGACAAAGGATGTCTGAACAGTACTGTGAAATGGACAGAGTCAACAATGAATTGGGTGAGCTCCGAGGAGGAATGGGGCATATCATGGAAGTTTTGAATGTTATACGAGCAAAGGTGGATGCGCAGGTCACCATAGTCTCAGAAGTCGTTGCTACAACTGTAGAACCTCCCGTTACTATTGTGAACCCCACTTTAGGCATGCCTTTTAACTTTATGTGTGCTCCGGCCGTCACTTCTACTCAACAAGCTGTTCCCTTGGTTAATGAGGCTTTTCAAGCTATTCCTACCTTCACTCCAGCAACAGTGCAAGCCCAGATGCACCCAGTTTTTCAGAACCCGCATCCGGTTTATGATCATGTAAATAGGTCCGAAGAAGGGGATAATCGACATGAAAGGTTGGAGGAAAGTGTAGAGACAATGTGGAGGAAATTTGAAGCAATGGAGAAGAGCAATGAATCTAATACTAATGTTAAAGACTTGTGCTTAGTCTCAGGCTTGGTAATTCCACCTAATTTCAACTTATACTCAGGAGCGACCTGTCCCAAATCGCATTTGGTCATGTATTACCGACGAATGGGTGCATTCATGGATAATGATAAGTTGATGATCCACTGCTTCCAAGATAGTTTAAAAGGGACTGCTGCAAAATGGTATTTGACTTTGGATCAATCTAGGATCCGATGTTTTCAAGATGTATCTGATGCTTTTGTAAAGCATTATAGATATAACATAGACCTGGCGCCTGATCGCAGACAACTATTGAGCATGTCTCAAAATGATACCGAGTCTTTTAAAGAGTATGCGCAAAGATGGAGAGAGCTGGCTTCACAGGTAGAGCCACCTTTATCTGAAAAAGAGTTAACTGATTGGTTTGTTGACACGGTGAGACCGAAATTCTATGAAAGGATGATCAGTAGCGTGTCTGCTAATTTTTTCGATATTGTGGCTATGGGGATTAAAGTAAAGCTTGGTTTAAAGAGTGGAAAAATGACCAAGAGAGCTGATAGTTCGAGCAACAATGCCAAGATATCCTTCAAAAGGGAAGGAGATACTAGTGTGGTGATGACAAACAAGAAGAAGAAGAATCAGTTCTGGAAACGACAGCAGCAACAATAGTGTTATTCTGTTCAGCAACCTTATGTGGTCGTCATCGCGCCAACTTTCAACCATCAAGCTTTCGTTTATCAGCCGGTTCCTCAACCACCAGTGTATCAATGAGCGCCCGACACTCCTACTTATCGCCAACGGCCTCAAGTTTCTCGTCAGAACATTCCAGGAAAAAGAAAGGGTGGAAGGCCTCCGATTCCTCCCATTCCAATGACGTACACAACATTGTATCCTGTTTTGGTACAACAAGGATTAATAACTACAAGGTCATCAGGCCCACCTCCTGATCCGCTTCCACCTTCTTACAATCCCAATACTCTTTGTGCATTCCATGAAGGTGCACCATGCCATAATTTAGAAGGTTGCTTTGCTTTGAAGCATATTGTGAAGGACTTAGTGGAGAGAAACATTTTGTCTTTCGACGGCTCCCAGCCTATCATCAAGAACAATCCTTACCCGCTCATGAGATAAGTAATGCTGTGGAGGATGTATCAAGACAAAGAAGGATTAGGTGTCTGTGTTCGAGTTCCTCTTTGGTTTTCTGTATTTGATTCCCTAAAGCTGGCAATCTTTTGGCTGTTTCAGCGAGTTTATTGTATTTCCTTTGCACTTTGAATCTGTAGTTGCCTATAAGCTATTGGTTATTTCAAATCGGCAAGATTAATGAAATATTTATGCATCTTTTGGTTAAATCCATTCGTTTCACTCATTTACTTTTATTTTCATAAAAGCAAAATATATGTCTTTTTTCCACTCCTTTTTCAAACTTTTGTTAAAGCAAAGATTAGGGAGGATGATGAAAACCTCATATTCATAATTGCTATGGTATACTTTCAAATTAACCTCGCCGAGGATGTAAGGCATTGTTTCACATTTCCTAAACATTGTTAACCCCTTCGAGCCTAGAAGTAGGAGTTTTCTTTCCTTACACACAAAAACCTTAAATCTCAACCTTGGGGGCAGGGTAGTTCTCAATTTAACTCGGTTATGCATTCAAACACGAGCGCTTCATATAAGGCGCCAGTCAGCTTTCAAATCAAGTGACTTCCTACTTTTGGAGAGTTGAACGTATATCTCGAGTTAACTGAGCGTAGGATTTGAGCCTTTTATCTTTTGTTTCATAAACCATGAACCATACCACATTACAACCCCTAAAAGACCTAATTGAGGTAAGGTTGTTTTGAAAAGCATACATCAGCAAGGTTGAGTAACCTGACTCCTAATAATCTTTGTTGCCCGTGTGTGTTGGTCACTTCCTTAATGACTAGACCCACCTTTGTTTTTGACTATTTAATCATTTCACTGTGCATTTTTTATCAAAGCTTTGTTTTCAAACTTTGCATTAAACTTTGCATTAAATTTTGCCGATTTTAATGAACAACACTTGTTTGCAATACCATTCGATATCAAGGAATCCAAACAATGCAGCCAGCTAGGGGGTTTGACTTGATAAAGGAAGCTCAGTCAGGGGCAACCAAGCAGAAGGATTTGCCAATCTGCCGAATCAGGGGCAGAACTCTTCAAGTCCAGAATACTGGAACAAATCTTCTCCAGGTCATCTTATGACAAGTGTGGACTCCGGTGACCCAGCAGCAGGGGCAAGTTTTGTTCCCCAGTCATTTCTACCACAGTTTGAGTATCACGAATACAGTTGAACTGGGGCATTTATGTCTAGGTTCATTTCTTTTCAAAAGTTTGAAGACATTGAAGCATCTGGTATGCCAATTCTTCTGTAAAATCCTTTTGATTACCTATTAGTTAATCGGAAGCAGTCAGGTCGAGATTCGGCAAATCTCTAAAAACAGTTAGTCAGGGACATCTCCTTCACAGATCAGCCAAGCTAACAGGGGCAAGTTTGTTCCCCAAATCGTCAAACAACCAGTCTAAAGCGAGTTCAAGGACCTTGTTGTGTGAATGCAGTTAATGTGGGGCAGTTACGCCGAGATCTCCCCAAGATTTTGAAGATATTGAAACACCTTGTATGCCAATTCATCTATAAAATCCTCTCGTTATCGTCTTCTGACAGACCATATAGCCTGGGGCAGATAAGACTTGAAGATGATTATTACATCAGTAGGATACAGAACTACTTTATTCTTATGATATCCTTTGCTAGCTCCCCATTAAGCTGTTACTTCAGCTAATCTTGACAATTCTCCATGGATTCTCCTCCAACAAAGAAATCAAGCTCATGATGGCAATCCTCATGATGTTATACCTCAGGTGGAATACTCTTTTCACCAGTGAAGTTGTTGATTCTTCTTCATCACCAGTATTGGTCCAGCCCTTTGAGTTTGACTGGGTATCCTTGTCGAGACGTTTTCTTCGTCTCCAGTTTCGCTTGTCTGTTTTGTTAGCATAAGCATAAGCATGGCATAAGCAATCATATGCATAGCATCTTAGCATTTTCGCTACCTTTTCCTGGTGTTTACTTGTTTTTTTTGTTCACTTTGGCATTTATCTCCCCAAGTGACTGGGTTTGTCTATTCTCTCCAATAGAGTTGTCAGCCCTTAGGCATAAAGTGCCCATCATTTTCTAAACTCCCCACAGAGTTTTATCCTCTTGGATGATGGTTGGTTCAGTTATCTTTTCCATATTTGGATAAGATAAATCCCCATTTGAGTTCATTCCTCAATTGGAGTCTTGTTTGACCGTTTCTTTCTAGCTTGTTCCTAGATTGAACTTTGGTCCCCGGCAGGTGCGGTTTTTTTTAAACCTATCTTTGAACGTGCATTTATTTTGCACTGTATCTCGCAAGAAGAATCTCAAGATCCTCATTGAAGACAGAATTATTTCTCCAACATTATTGTGACATCATCATATCTTTGAAGCAGCAATCGCTTGAAGAAGCTTGGTAGTCTCTTATAAGCAGTTTATCTATCTCTGGTACTATTCAACCTCTTCGCAACCGTAATTGGGTATTCCCCAGGAAGCCTTATCTTCAGTTATGTAACTCCGGTACTAACCTATCACATTCTATACCTTTATTGGGGCCCATTTCTTAGTTCAATCGCCAATAAGGTTCTTTCTTCTAAAGTGTCAACCGGTCATACCTGAACCTGTTGTTCCATCACTTTGGATGTCTTTTCCCAGTGGAGACCGTTTTTCGGTTCAACCTTCATTGCGGATCCTTTCTAGAATGTCAACTAGTCGCGTTAAACTTGATGATCAATCATTCTAGATACTTTATTGGAGCTCATTTTTTGGTTCTACCTCCAATAAGGTTACTTCTAAATTGCCAACTGGTCATACTTGAACCTGTTGTTCCATCACTTTAGAGGTTACTTCTAAAATGCCAACCGGTCATACTTGAACCTGTTGTTCCATCACTTTAGAGGTGTTTCTAGGATGTCATTTAGTCACGCTAGACTTGATGATCAATCATCCTAGATACTTTATTGGGGCCCATTTCTTGGTTCAATCTCCAATAAGGTTCTTCTTTTTACAAAGTGCCAACCGGACATGCTTGAACCTGTTGTTCCATCACTTTGGATGTCTTTTCCCAATGAAGACCTTTTTTCGGTTCAACCTTCATTGCGGATCCTTTCTAGAATGTCATCTAGTTGCGCTTAGCCTTGATGATCAATCATTCTAGATACCTTTATTGGAGCCCATTTCTTGGTTCTATCTCCAATGAGGTTACCTTTCTGGCTCCTACCGATTTTCCTTCACGAAGCAGATTATGTGTTATCTCAACCAACTCTTATTTGAGTACCAGAGTCTATTCTTGACTCATTAACCATGTTCCCATTTAAACCCCAGCTCTTTATGCAGGAGTCCCCAGAGAAGTCAGCTGTTAGACGACAAATTTCTTAGTCACTAGAATAGTTATTGGTCTTTGAATACAATAACTTCGTCATTTTCATCTGATTCTTGGAAGCGGCAAAGTTTTAAGAAAACACAAAGATAAACCAAGTTTTACTCTGGAATTAAGACGTTTTGGAATCAAGTTTGTACATGAATAATTAGCAGTATTGTATTCTTGGCATGGATCTGCCGTCTCCAGCGAAAAGAAGATTGCCCCGGATATCCTTGATGTTTGGGTTTCAGGGTGTTGGCTTGTGTTATCCTTTATTCTTTCCTGTTTTGCGTCGTTCGCGTCGTTTCTAGCATATAGCTAAGCATACGCATCATATCCTAGCATCTTCGCATCCTTGTGCTTTGTTTTGCTTGTGGTCTTTTGTTGGTGCCTGTCTTTATTTCCCCAGTGAAGTAAAGACATTCTCGGTTTGCTTTGTGTCGTGCTTGTTTGGTCTTAACCTTTGCGCGCCAGATTTGAATCTTTAAACCTTTTGTTGTTCCCCAAGAAGTTTAACATTAAAGATTTTATAAAGCTGCTCTCGTTTGAATCGTGTCAAACTTGAACTTGGACTTTGTTTGAATCGTGTCAAGCATCGTCTTGTGTTTTAAAACTTGTTCTTGTTTGAATCGTGTCAAACCTGAACAGAGCCTTTGTTCGAATCGTGTCGGACAATGCCTCTTGTTTTAAAACTGTTCTCATTTGAATCATGTCAAACTTGAACTTGGACTTTGTTTGAATTGTGTCAAGCATTGTCTTGTGTGTTCTCGTTTGAATCGTGTCAAACTTGAGCTTGGACTTTGCTTCAATCGTGTCAAGCACTGTCTTCTTGTTTTAAAACCGTTCTTGTTCAAATCGTGTCAAACTTGAACTTGGACTTTGTTTGAATCGTGTCAAGCATTGTCTTCTTGTTTTAAAACCGTTCTTGTTCGAATCGTGTCGAACATTGAACCCTTACCTTGGATTTTTGAAAACTTACTTTAAAGCTAAGCTTCTTGGAACAAATTTCTTCAACCTTATAAGACTCCTAGTTGGTGCGCAGGGTTTGTCTCTGTATTCCTGGCTTTTCTTGAAGATCCCATTTTGAACTCTTCAGTATAAGATCCCCAGGAAGTCTTCGTTTGGTTGCCTATCTATTTTGGACTGATCCCTAGTGATCAGGTTTTTTCTTTCTGGTTTCGTGCCCAGGAAGAGTTTGGGTTTGTTTTGTCCCCAGTAGTCTATCTCCCCGGATCTTTCCCCGGTGAAGTTTGTCTGTGGTCTTTTCCCCGGTGTTTCTTTGGAGTCTCCCCGGTGAGTCTCTTTTGTTGGTTGGCTTGTATCCCCAGTGAGTGTTTCTCATGGATACTACCCTTCGTCCTTCCCCAGTGAAGCTCTTTGGTCCTTTTGCTTCCCGTTTACCCCTTTGTGTCTCGTTGTGTCTGCATTTTCTTGCATCTTCTTGGCATCATTTTTTTTGCTGCATTGCATGTTTGTGCATCTGAGGACAAAATTTTCGGTTATTTGTATTTAAATATCTTTCACCTTTGATTCCATGAAGATCTTCATCTCTCATGTCATCAGGTGAAGATATTTAAATAGGGGCAACTGTTGCACCCCAAATTTTACCCTCATTTTTTTTACTAGTTGATGTTTTACTTATTTTTTCTCTATATTTTAATTTAGTATTTATTTTAGTGTTTTATTTGTTTTCATTTTAATTTAATCTCAATATGGCCTATTTTTATTTCATTCGTATTTAAGCTGTTTTATTTTTATTAATCTTGATTTAATTTAATTCTAATAATTAGTTTAAATAATTAGATTAATTATTTAGTTTTTTTTCTAACTAATTTTAATTTAGAATATTAATTAGTTTATTTTTTTTTTATCAATCATATTATTAATTCAAATTAAGAAAAGAGAAACTATTTCATTTCCATTTCTCATGATTTGGTCCACCGTATCTATTTATATTTCATAATTGGATATTTCATTAACCTTCAACCAAAGAGAACCAAGCATGTCTACTTTGACTTTTCAACCTTCGTTCAACCAATGGATAAGCGCCGTGTGGCTTTATAGGAAAAACAATCCAATTTCTTTCTTCTCTTTGTCATGTATGATTTGCAGATGAGAGACTGAATTCAAGAATTTCAAACCAAATTCATTTTCATTGCAACTTTAAGCCCATTTCGTTTTTTTTACAAGCCCAAATTTTTTTTTTTATTATTTTTCACAAGTCCATATCACACAAAAAAAAAACAATAAACAAATTTTTTTTGAATGAACAACAAGCTCATGTCAGCCAACAGCACGCAGCTTCCACACAAAACCTCACCAACACTGCCACAACTTTACCAACGGCTCAAAAACTGCTCCAGCCTTCCTGTACGAACACGCTTCCTCTGCAGTGAAAATGATCATTCGGTAACGTTCAAAAATTTCAAAATAAATTTAAGAAACAAATTCTGTTTCTGGAGAATAAATAGAAAAGGAGGAGAGGATATGAAAAAACCGGAAAAAAAACTCAGAGGGAGGAATTCATTAAGAAGGAAGATACCGTAACACAATCTGAGCCACTTCTTTCACACTAAAAATTTCCAATCATCCTCCATTAAAATATCACAAACCATACTTCATCCTCTCATTTGTTTTTCTGCGCACAATACTCCCCTTAAACCAACACAACTTCATCAACACACCTTTTTGTTTTTCCTTTTTCCATCTTCATCACAGTAAAATAAACAAACACAAGACTATAACTTACTAACTTCAAAACTTCCTTTTCATTTCTATTGAAAAAAACCTGCAAAACCATCTTCACTGTTACCATCATCTCGTGTACTTCTAAACAAAAGAACTCGCAGCGAGGAAAGTTCTTTCAGAAAACAACAGGGGGATACCCAGACAAAAAACCACCCTCTATCAATTTTTTTCCATTCTCACCTTCAATTGGAGCGCATGACCTTCACCAACCTCCCTCTGTTTGCGAAGCATCCGGGAAACAACAAACCGAGACAAACCTTTTTCTTTCCAGCCGCATTCGCCGCTCCATCCATCACCAAATATCATGAACAACAATGATGGTGGCCAATACAAGTAAGAATCTTAGGTTCCTGATGATGACGAGGAAATAAACAAAACCCTCCACAACACCGTTTCAAACGCCGCCGCAACCACATAGCGAACCACCGTCACAGTTTTCAGAGAGACGAGGTGGGACGAGTGTGCAATAGAGATTTGAACAAGCACGAGGCGGATTTGAGGGAGGCAAGGTTCAGAATTTTGGACTCCATTTTGGATCGTGTTAGCTTTCTTTCCCTTGCTTTACTTTGTTTTGAACGTACTGCAAGCAATGTATTTTGACTTCTTATTTCAAGGGTTTATTCTTTATTCACGAGCCAGGTTAGGTTGAGGGTCGACCCGACCCAGGTTTTCAACTAACCCGTTTCTTTATCTTGGGCTGCTGCGCCCCCATATGTGTCCTAGCCCACACACCTTGATTCAATCATACACCCTTACTGTTGTTTAGTTTTCTTCCATTAGGTTTTAAATTGGTCATTAGTTTTTTCCATTAGATTTATTTGGTAAATTAGTTTTGTAATTAGGTTATAATTTAATTAGTAATTTAGTTATTAATTAGGTTATAATTTAATTAGTAATTTAGCTATTAGTTAGGTTATAATTTAATTAGTAAATTAGTTAGATTTTAATTTAGTTTGTTAATTAGTTTTCAATTAAGTTTAGTTTAATTAGTTAATTAACTCTAATTTGGATTTGATTAAAATTTGGTTAAATTCGGCAGCCCTCCATTTTATTTTATTCTTGATGTTTGTTAAGACCTTTTGATTTTGTTTATGGGTTGTTGCCGAGTGTTTGGTATTTCTCTTGTTAGCCCTTGATTGTTATCACTCATGTTTAAAGCTTCACGCCCTACTCCGTTGCCGAGTTGTCTGTTCCTACTCCAAAGGAAGGTGAAATATGTTGACTCATAAGTCATTGACCTCCCACCTTAACCTAAGTGACCTCTTAGGAGAAAGCTTTATTTATAGGCCTCATCAGAGCCATAGAAATTACAACTAGCTTTAGGAAGGAGTTCTTAAACTCTTAGTGATATTCATCATAATGAATCATCACTTTTCCCACTAACTAAAACATAACATAGGTCCAATCCAACTAGATTTAGAGAGTTCTTAAACTCTACACTGAGCTTGTACTCATTTCCCCTCTGAATATTGACCATAGTCAATAGTTCAGTAGAAGTAGAACTACGCATACTCTGATTCTATTCCCAATGATACGTAGGTGCAAAGTGCGATGCTTTGTCGAGTATACTTAGATACTAACCCCTAGGGTTTCAACCTTTAGCATAGAACCTTTAGCAAACATAAGATAACATTAGAACAAGAGGTTCCCGTAGAGTACTACGGACGTTTAGGGTGCTAATACCTTCCCTAGGCGTAACCAACCCCCGAACCTTAGATCTCTCCCCTTTAGGTTTTTCTAACGATCTTGAACCTTTCCTTTGGATAAATCAAAGTCGTTTGTAAAATAAATATGATGCAAATTAATTAATAATTTGTTATCCGATTTTCACCGCAACAGATTGGGTCTTACACTCTATTAGAGGCCCAAAGAGTTTTAAGGAATGGGTCTTATAGCTCAAGGAGAGGCCCAATTGGTTTGTTTGAAAACGGTGATTAAACCGAGGGTTTTTTGAAAACGCAGTGGGTCTTATACAATGTCTGAGGCCTAAAAGGTTTGGTTTTCAAAGGGGATTGGGTCTTACACTCTATTAGAGGCCTAAAAATTGTTTGAAAAAGTTTGATGAAGGTTGAATTAATCAAAAACCCTAATTTGTTTTCAAAATGTATTTTAATTGAATAAAAAATTCAATTAAATAATCAAAATTGTTTAACATGTGGAAAACAAATTGTGATCTTGGATTAATGTTTCAAAAATCAAGTTTTGACCTACAAAATGATTAGAAATCATTAAAATTTGTAAAATCAAGAAGGAAAAAATATTTTAAAAGTCAAAAACAATTAAAATATTAATTCTTTACAAAAATATTAACTATATGAAGTAAATAATATTTTTGGGATTTTTTGGGAAAATTAAATATTTTAACATTTTTGTGAATTATTAAAAAAAGAATCAACTCAAAATCATTAAAACTCAGAGAGAAATTAATTTTTGAATCAATTAAATAAAATCACAAAATTCAAATATTCAAATTTTTTAAAAAGGGCGCCAAGAACATGGCAAGAACACGCGCCCTTCCTCTGTTTCTGCAGATTTGCGTTTTCTATCCAATCTCACTGAATACTTGATTCTATCATGCAATCTACATATCAATCTACTCGTTTCAACCTTACGATCGTGTCTATGGTCTTTAATTTCATTTATTTTAAGCATGGAATAAGATATCAAAGAGAAACCACAAGAACCCTAAAATTTACATGAAGGTTTAGAAATTCCATACACGATTCAAACAAAGCAATTGATTGAGGGAAAACACTCCATGCATGATTATGAACATATGGCCAAATTATTGTGCAGCAAAAAATGCATGGATCATAGAGTTAGAAGAGCTCATGCTTACCTCTTGCAGCTGGTGATCGTGTTTTGTGTTAGAGGTGTTACAACTAGGTTCCAATGATGTGGATAGCTTCCCTAGGTGCCATGGAGTGTGTCTGGATGCTTGGAGTGGATTGAAATGATCTAGAACTTGAGATGGTACCCCAACTGCAAATCTGTCAAAAACTTGAGCAATTGGCTGGTGATTTTGTGATTTTGGTGTTCCAGGTGTTATGTGAGTGTTTGGATCACTTCTATATGATGTTTATGTGGTGTGTGTGTGTGTGATTGGTTTGATTGGAATAGCTCTCAAAATCAAAACCCGATAGTGACTTGCCTTAGAAGGTAAAATTGGAGTGAAGAAGGAGATTTTGAGGAAAGCATCTGTTTGATGGCTTTGGTGTACTCAAACTGATCACAAATGAGCTCTATTTATAGTAGAGCAAATTTGTTTTGCAAGGAATAGTGAATGGCAACTGCTGCATAGGTTTGGCCAATGTTGAGCAATGAGAATCCAAGTCTCCTCTAGCCATTGACTAGAGGTTAGGGCACAGGCTGCTGGTCCCCTTGGTCTTGGATAAGTCTTGACTGAATTCAGTTGCAAATAGCTCAGTCCTTTCCACCTTGGTGTATGCATTGAATGCTCCAATCCAAAATTGGAGTCTTGTCCCTCTTTTAGGCAATACTAGGTTTGGCATGCTATTTTTGGTTCCAAAGACTTGGGAGGATTGGGATCAGAGTTGGCTCCTCCTTGGTCCCCCCTTGAGGTGTTCAGATGGATAGAGTTGCTTTTCATTTGCAAAATTTGGGAAAATCGAGCAAAACTCCAAAATCTGCCTTGCTTTGGCAGTTTTCAGCAAGGCATGTTGCCATTGTCATATCTCATGGCTCAAGTTGAGTTTGGTGATGTTCTTAGCCATTTTGGAAAGCCCTCACATGATACAACAACTGTTTGATCATAGTTGGTTTTGATACTTTTTGGAACCAAGTGCAAAATGCCCCTACATTTGGGGAAAAGTGAAGGCAGATTCTGACTTAGTGAAAATTTCACTAAGTGTTGGAAAAAAGTGACATTTTCACTTTTTCTGATTTTGATCATTACATAACTCAAAATCCATAATGAATTGGAATGAGGTGTAGTTAAAGCTTTTGTAGAGGGCCATGAGGGCCACAAAGCCAACTTAGAATGGGGAAGAATGACCTTGTGGTTTAGGAGTTATGGTCCTCTAAAGTTGGTACCCTAGCCACTTTATTCCATAACTTAGAAAAATTTCTAAGTTTTTATGGTTACCCCTTTTACAAGTTATCCCACTTTTCTTGATTTTTCTTGATGAATGATGATTCAAATCACACATTAACATTATTTTAGGGTCAAAGAACCATATTTGTGAAAAATCTCAAAAAGTCAAAGTTTGACTTTTGTGCACAGTTGACTTTTTGTCAGATGAATTCCAAACTGTGCGATCCTCTATGAAATCAAGTCCTTGACCTAAATAAAACTTGATGGACATGTTCTATATGTGTCATAGGGTGTATTGGATCATGTCCTAGGGTTTGGGAGCATGTCCTGGTAAAAAGTCAAAGCTACAGTTGACTTTTCCCGCAAAACCCTAACTGTGGTTCAGATGAAATTGAAACTTGTTGCTAAAGCTTCTTGGATTAATCCATTGTTGTAAATGGATAAATTTAGTATGTTAGAGATCCTCAAACCATCTCTTGAGTTCTTGGCTCATGATTTGTCCCAAAAGTCAACTTAGGGGTGAATTAGGTCAAGAAACCCTAATTCCTGATTTTTGATGAATGCATCCCCTGAGGCTAAATTGACTTGATGATTGGGTTTATGATGTCCCATGGAGCATCTTAGGTTATGATTTGAAGTATTGGCTCATTCCCAGAGGAAACTTTCCATTTGGAGGCCCTGGTCGACCAAAACCCTAATTTGGTGACACTGGCGATCTTGAGGCTTGATCCACTTAGAAGGTTGCAGCCTTGTGCTTAATCCTTGAAGTGGGAATCCTCTTGATCCTTTGTGGATGTTTAAGAGGTTGGACAAGTTGAAGATCATGTCAATTCTTGATTGATCCTTTGCCTAAGGCTCAGAGAGGGCTTGAAACCCTAAGTTTGATAGTAGTGAATGCTCACCCATCTTTGGGGAGACTGATGAGGCATGATGGTTCATCCATATTGTGATGATGATTTGCCCAATGATGGGAAATCTAAGTGGTCAAAATTTGGGGTATGACAGATGCCCCTATTTAATCTTCTTGGACCCGAAGGTGTGAATGGCGAAGGAATTCGGGCATTCGGGGTGCAAGAGGATTAAATATCGGAATACCCGAAATTTTGGTGGTGGTTAGGAATGGCAGTTTGCGCATCCTTCTTCTTTTGCTAAGCAATGATGCTTAGAAAAGGTAATCTTCCCCTCGATCCTGGTCTTCTACCGAGGAACTGGTCTAAGTTTCTGTTGTAAACTTCCCCTCGATCTTAGTCTCCTACCAAGGAACTGGTCTAAGTTTCTGAAATAAACTTCCCCTCGATCTTGGTTTCCTACCAAGGAACTGGTCTAAGTTTCTGATGTAAACTTCCCCTCGATCTTGGTCTCCTACCAAGGAACTGGTCTAAGTTTCTAAAATAAACTTCCCCTCGATCTTGGTTTCCTACCAAGGAACTGGTCTAAGTTTCTGATGTAAACTTCCCCACGATCTTGGTTTCCTACCAAGGAACTGGTCTAAGTTTTTGAAATAAACTTCCCCTCGATCCTGGTTTCCTACCAAGGAACTGGTCTAAGTTTCTTTTGTCAATAAACTTTCTTGACAAGGGATGCTATACGTAGCGATTTTCCTCAAACTTCTCGCCAAATTTTCCTGGGGAGATGCCATTTGACGGAAAAACTTTTGACGTCAGACTTGCTGGGGAACCCATCTGTCTGAGTTGTAGAGGCGTACAAACTTCTCTGTTGGAGACGCCATTTGTCTACTGGGGAAAACGAGTCTCTTGAGAGGCTGCTTTCTTTTTTGGGATATTACATCATACTTTTCTCAGAGATCTTCTCGGAGAAATGCCATATGATGTGATCCAATTTTGAGGTGCTGATGACCTTTTCGTTAGTGGATTTTTTCGGAGAAAAATTGCTGCATTGTCGAATCTCTGATTAAGAGGCTTTCTCTGGAGATTTTCCTTAATCTGGGAAAGCAGAGATACCATCTTCAATGGCGAAGAGTGACATTTGTCGAGGGTTCTCTGGTTTTTCAGAGGTTCAAGTTATCAAAGTGGTTAAGGGCCAATTCTAATCCAGAAATAAACTGAAGGAGAGAGATTGTTCAGACGCAACATTTCCTGACGAGGAAAGGACTGAAAACTCGATTGAGATGACTGTTATCACTAGAGGATAAGACCTACTAAAGTGATAGTGATGCAATATGAATGCGAATGTAAATCAATAATGCATGATGTATGTATGTTTATGCTGACAAAACTAACGCGACATACAAACTGGTGGATGAACACGACGGGACACTCGGCCACTGCGGGGGACGAAGAGGTACCGCTGGTTCAAGATAGCAATTCTGCCTTGCTTAGGAGGGATAGTCCCCGTGGAGAGCTACGTTGGTCGGGCTTAGGAGGTAAGAACTCGGCCGAGGGTGTCAGACGAAACATGGTCTCTGACACAGTTGATCCTTCATTCAGACGTGCTGGTTTAGAAGGAGTACTTTGATTCTGCACTTTGACGCTCGATTACTTCTGGAGAAGCGGGTGACATTCTTCCGATGTTCAACGGTCAAAAGAAATTGCCATCTTTATTTTGAAGCAGAAAAGTTTTACAAGTAAATTCATTTTTGTTTTATTTCAAGAATCGTTGATCATGTTAAAAACGTTGTCCTGTAAAGCTAAAACAAATAAGAATTGCAAACAAAAGCACAAGGGCTCAAATTTTATTGATAGGATGGAAATCAGCCAAGCGCATGATTCCATAGAGTATTTACAAAGTTTAGAAAATGGTAATTTAAGGGAAAAGGGCTACATTGAAACATAACGACCACTATCCTTCTACCAACTTTGAATTTTGGGCATCCTGAACTTCTCTCGAAGATGACCTTGACTGGAGTTTTCCTGATGGATGGCATGACTGCTGCTGGGGAATTTGCCCCTGTTAGACATAGTTACTTGCCAGTATCCCTAATTTTTGCCTGGATTGTACTTTGAGATTTCCAATCCACCGGGATGATTTTTTATCATGTCTCTAATTTTTGCCTGGACCGCCCTTTCGGGTTTTCAATCCATCGAAACGTTTTTTTTTTAGTTTAGGCGAAGTATTTCTTGACTATGTCAACATTTGTGGGGTAGGAAAATTCCTCTCCATCCATGGTTGCAAGTCTCAAGGCACCTCCTGAGAAAGCTTTCTTGACCACATAGGGGCCGTCATAATTCGGGGTCCATTTGCCCCGAGAGTCAGTGAGAAATGATTATATCTTTTTTAGCACAAGGTCTCCTTTCCTGAAGACGCGAGGTCGGACCTTTTTGTCAAACGCCTTCTTCATCCTTTGTTGATACAACTGACCGTGGCATAGTGTCGTGATTCGCTTCTCTTCGATCAGGTTCAGCTCGTCGTGTCGATTTTGACACCATTCAGCTTCTGTAAGCTTAGCTTCCATCAATACCCGGATTGATGGGATCTCTACTTCGATGGGGAGTACTGCCTCCATGCCATACACTAGAGAGAAAGGGGTTACCCTGTTGAAGTGCAGGCAGATGTGCGATAAGCTTGAAGAGCAAAGGGTAGCATTTCATGCCAGTCTTTATAGGTTATAACCATCTTTTGAACGATCTTCTTGATGTTCTTATTAGCCGCTTCTACCGTTCCGTTCATCTTGGGTCGGTAGGGAGATGAGTTATGGTGTTTGATCTTGAACTCAGCACACAACTCCTTCATCATTTTATTGTTCAAGTTAGATCCATTATCTGTAATGATCTGGCTCGAAACACCATAACGGCAAATGATATTGTTTTTTATAAAGTGGACCACAATCTGTCGGGTTACATTAGCGTACGACGCTGCTTCGACCCACTTGGTAAAGTAGTCAATGGCGACCAGAATGAACCGATGTCCGTTCGAAGCCTTGGGCTCAATCATGCCAATTATGTCGATTCCCCATATGGAAAAAGGCCATGGGGAAGAAAGAACTTTGAGATGTGTTGGCGGTACACGGATTTTGTCAAAGTATATCTGACACTTGTGACACCTCCTAATGTACTTGTAGCAGTCGGATTCCATGGTCAACCAGTAGTACCCTGCTCTTAGAATTTTTCTCGCCATTGTGTGTCCGTTGGCATGAGTGCAAAAGGATCCTTCATGAATTTCTTTTATCAGCATGTATGCTTCTAGTCTGTCTACACATCAGAGCAATACCATGTCGAAATTTCTCTTATAGAGTGTATCACCGCTCAGGAAGAAGTTTCCAGCCAGTCTTCTGAGGGTTTTTCTGTCTTTCCTGGATGCCCCAGGTGGGTATTCTTGTTTCTGAAGGAAGCATTTGATATCGTGATACCAAGGTTTGTCGTCTATGACTGCTTCAATCGTGAAGATGTAAGCGGGCCGTTCAAGGCGCATTATGTCTATCTTAGGTAGGTCATTCCATTGACCTACACTAATCATGGAAGAAAGAGTGGCTAATGCATCAGCCATGTGATTCTCATCATGAGGGATGTGATGAAAATCGATTCTGTTGAAGAAGGGTAGCAACCTTCTTGCATAATCTTTGTAAGGAATCAATCCTGATTGGTATGTGTTCCAATCTCCTTTGATCTGATTGATAACCAAAGCTGAGTCGCTATATACGTCCAAGTTTTTGATCCTTAAATCAATTGCTTCCTCGAGACCCATAATACAGGCTTCGTATTCGGCCTCGTTGTTTGTACACTTGAACGTAAGTCTGGCGGTGAAAGGAATGTGGGTACCCTGAGGGGTAACAATGATTTCCCCAATTCCGTTTCCGTAATGATTGACAGCTCCGTCAAAGATTAGTCCCCATTGGGAACCTGGTTCTGGCCCTTCACTGGGTAGCGGTTCATCGCAATCTTTCATTTTTAGATACATGACATCTTCGTCTGGGAAGTCAAACCTGTTGATTCTTGATCGTCAATTGGTTGATGAGCCAAATGATCAGCTAAAATACTCCCTTTAACGGCTTTCTAAGTGTGGTATTCGATGTCGTATTCTGATAACAACATCTGCCAACGGGCAATCCTTCCCGTGAGAGCAGGTTTTTCAAATACATACTTGATTGGATCCATTTATAAAATTAACCAAGTAGTATGACAAATCATGTATTGGCGAACACGTTTGGCTACCCAAGCCAGAGCGCAGCAAGTTTTCTCGAGCATAGTGTACCGAGTCTCGCAGTCGGTGAATTTCTTGCTCAGATAGTAGATGGCAGACTCTTTCCGTTTGGTTTCGTCTTGTTGGACAAGTACACAACCCATCGAGTCTTCCAAGACTGTTAGGTAGATGATCAGCGGTCTTCCTTCCACTGGAGGTGATAGAATCGGCGGATTCAACAGGTATTCCTTAATACTGTCGAAGGCGGTTTGGCAATCTTTTGTCTAAACGCAGTCCTGATTCTTTTTGATTAATTTGAAAATCGGCGCGCACGTCGCGGTCATGATGAATATAAATCTGGAAATGTAGTTCAAACGTCCTAGGAATCCTCTGACTTGTTTTTCAGTCTTCGGAGAAGGCATTTCTTGAATGGCCTTGACCTTGTCAGGATCAACCTCAATTCCTTTCTGGCTGATGATGAACCCTAGAAGTTTCCCTGAATGGACACCGAAGGTACATTTATTGGGATTCAAGCGGAGTTTGTACTTTCTCAGCCGCTCGAATAGTTTTGACAGGTGGGTCACATGCTCCTCCTCTGTCTTAGATTTTGCAATCATATCATCGACATATACCTCGATTTCTTTGTGTATCATGTCATGAAAGAGAGTAGTCATGGCCCTTTGATAGGTTGCCCCGACGTTCTTCAAACCGAACGACATTACCTTGTAACAAAAGGTACCCCATGGGGTAATGAACGAAGTTTTCTCCATGTCTTTCGACGCCATTTTGATCTGATTATAGCCCGAGAATCCATCCATGGAGGAGAAAACTTTGAACTTTGTTGTACTGTCCACCAGCATGTCAATGTGTGGTAAAGGAAATTCATCCTTTGGACTAGCCTTGTTTAGATCCCTGTAATCTACACACATTCGAACCTTGCTGTCCTTTTTTGGAACTGGTACAATGTTGGCTAACCATTGAGGATACTCTGACGTGGCGAGGAAACCAGCGTCAATCTGTTTCTGTACCTCCTCTTTGATTTTGATGTCCATGTTCGGGTGAGTCCATCTCAACCTCTATTTTATTGGTGGATATTCCGATTTTAACGGTAAATGATGTTCCACGATGCTGGTATCCAACCCTGGCATATCCTGATAGGACCAAGCAAACACATCGGGGAATTCTCTGAGAAGCTTTGTCAGACTCTCTTTGGCAGTTGGACTCAGCAGTGCCCCAATCCTGATTTCTTTTCTCTCTTTTTCTGAACCCACGTTGATCGTTTCCAACGGCTCTTTGTGAGGTTCAATGGACCTTTCCTCCTGTTTGAGTAGTCGGGAGGTCTCTTCTGGAATTTCGTTGTCAACTTCTTCTTCGGCCCCAAATACCGGGAACTCAAAGTTGGGAGAAGGCATCGGATCATATGTTTCAACAGGGTTTAAAACAAGCAATCTGCATGACGGTATGATTCGTGTTTAGAAGACATAGAGAGAATGCAAGTGTGTGCAGTGTATTTTTTTTTGAAAAACTGCTTGTTTATTTTGAATTGTTTTTTTTAGGATTACCATTTTCTGAGAAAAGCGAAAAGAGAAAACAGTAATTAATGCGGAAATTACAGAACGACATTATTTTATTAATGAACAAGTCGATTCTTGAAACTATAGCCCTATAAAACAAAAACTCTATCGCTTTGGGCGAAGTGAAGAGGGATATTTACAGAAAGCGAGCCCTATCAAAACATCTGTTTCACCTGGGCAGGGTAAAAGGTTAAAGACGGCAATTACTTTGACTTATGAACAATCTTCGGAACATCGACAGCAACCCATTGACGGCGAACTCCTCGGTGAATCACAAAGTCTGGTACCTTCTTTCTTGGCTTCTCCTCAGAAATGATGCTGATTTCTGGCGGAGCTAGAACATTGGAATCTGTCTCCCAGGCAGAATTGTCGTAGGAGGATTCCTCGTTTGTATTTTGCATAGTATTTGTGCTCTCAGGCAAATCTCCCCATCCAGTTGGCTGGATGTCGTCGAGCCTGATACGAGAGCTCTCAGGAGCGGTGTACTTGACCATGAAGTTAAATTTTCCACTCGGTTGTCCCAAGGTGTCCCACACTTCTTTGGAACTGGAGGAGTCATCTCTCTCGATGACGTTGACCTCAAGAAAAGCATAGCTGATGAATTCTAGTCCGGCAAGCTTTGCCAATTCATCGTTGTACGGGATAGGTTCCGATTAACCTGAGTTTTGATCCCATGACATGGTGGGGACACAGGTATTCTATTCAATGATGCTCAGCTGATTTTCATTGTTCGGCTGATTTTCTTGCCCCAAGTCTCCTGGGTAAGGTTTCCAGATAGGCAGGCCATCCATTGGGCCATAATAGTCGTGGTTAAAGTTGTCTTTCATTAGAGTGTCCTCCTCTAATGAGTTTGGTGGAGCACGACATCCTTCCGGATCACAATCTCTATATATTATTTCGACATCTGACCTCGGTATAAATCTCGGACTCTATGCGGGATAGCAAAATGGCGTAGGCACCTCTTCCTGAGACATATAACCGTCCTCGTTAAGATAGGACTTCCACTCCTCATCCATATCGGAGGAATCCTCCTCGTTGATAGTGTGGACTGTTTGTGGCACTGGGTGAAGGAAACCTCCACTATGGAAGAAGTCCTGAATGGGATGAAGACTTTCATAGTTAGCAGCTGCTTGGGTACAGGTTGCGGAAAAACCTAGACCCTTCTTTGTTTTGTTATCGGGAGGAATGACAAGCTGTCCCCATCCTTTTGTATTGTTGCTTTTGATCGCTTTGAGAGCATCTCCGTACGAGGAAATCGAGGTTCCTTTCTCTAATCGATTTTCATTGCTCAATGAAAGTGCTTGGAACCGAGTCCTAACAGCCTCCTCGGGTTCTACACAAGTAGATGACGATAAGTTACTCACGAGCAAGGCTTGCTCTCCACAGACCGTGACGAGTTGATCATTCTTGACAAACTTCAGTTTTCGGTGCAGCGTCGAAGTGACTGCCCCAGCCTAGTGTATCCAAGGTCTTCCTAATAAACCGCTGTACGCTGCCCGGATGTCCATGACCTGGAAAGTGATTAGGAAAGTGTGAGGACCAATAGTTATGGGAAGGTCGACTTCTCCAATAACTGCTTTCCGAGATCCGTCAAAAGCTTTGATGATGACCTCACTGCCCCTCATCGGGGATCCTTTGAATGATAGTTGCATTAAAGTGGACTTCGGCATAACGTTGATGGCCGATCTTGTGTCTACCAGTACTCTGGCTAAAGCATCGTCCTGGAAGTTAACTATGATATTGAGCGCCATGTTGTGACTTTTGCCCCCCTCTGGCAAGTCCTCATCACTGAATCCTACGTTGTTGCAGGAAGTGATGTTAGAGATGATGCTATCGAACTGTCGTATTGACACATCCTGTTCCACAAAGGCCTGCTCTAAGACTTTCTGTAGAGCCTCTTTGTGGGCTTCGGAACTGAGTAAAAGTGATAGCACCGAGATCTTTGAAGGAGTTTGTAACAGTTGATCAACAATGTTGTATTCACTCCTTTGGATGAGCTTCAGCATCTCATCGTTTTTTTTCGAAAGGTCGGGATTACTGGATTGACCGACTGGTGGATCAGGAGCTTCTGTTGGAAGTTCCTTTTCCTTGTTAGGTTCTCCAACTCCTCGGTTGAAGATTCGACCGCTCCGTGTTACTCGACTGATGTCTGCAATATTCACGACGGAGGGTAATGGAATTTCCTTTCCATTCTCAATTATTGTTGCACCGTATTTGTAAGGGTTTGCCTTAGCTGATTCATACGGTAATGGTCTTGGTAGATAGATAACTACAGGAGCCTTCTGATTTTTCTGACTGTCGTAAGTAATTTCAATCAGTTCCTGGCTAAGAACCTTTGATTCGTCCAGTAGAGGAATGATGGTACAAACATCCTTGTTCCTCTCAGGGTCAGAGATTACAACCACGTCTCTGATCTGATCAGTGAAGTAGTCCGGCGTCCAGTTGATTGGTTTGGAACCCGGACATGGGCGAATTTCTCTACGATCCACCTGACCTTAAAGAGCCGGTCGCACAAGGTAGCATCCTTGATTATTCTCCGAACAAACTCTACAACATTCATAGTTGTGTGGTGGCACCTGGCCACGCCCGCTTTGAATGCAGTACAACCTTACCAGGTTTGTTTCCATAGATCGGACATCCTGACTTTGACGCCGAGTAGGGTTTCCATTAAGCACACTGATTTGTTGCGTGTCTTCGTCCAGATAGATTGGAAGCCAACAGCGGTTTAATAAGTGTTGTAAAGTTCTTTGCACGAGAGCGCACCCTTGGTTACTTTCACTGCATACTTTACAGTTCAGATAATCGTGAAAAGTGAGAAAGCCGAGTTGTACCTGCCTGGCGTGTAACTCCACCAAGCTGGTATTCATCAGAAGAATATCAAATATTTGAATCATGTTGATCTGATAAGGATTTCTATCATTATAGTCCTGGATCCATCCAAGATCCATCTGACGCTGGAGGGCCTCTTGTACAAAAGAGCATCCCTATTTGTTTACCGAGCAAGTCAGACAGGAGTTGTAATCGTGTCGCAGAAGATTATGATACTGGCTTTGCCTGGAGTGCATCGCCACCAAGTTGACATTCATTGCACGGATGTCGTGATTCTGAATGATGTTGGAATTCGTATACGTCATGTTGACTCCACGAACTCGATGCTCTTGGATCCATCCGAGATCCAATTGTTCCTGTAGAGTTGATTGCACCACAGAACATCCCTGATTGTTTTTAGAGCAGATATCACACTGGTGATAGTTATGAGGTGGCACATGGCCATATCCACTCTGTCTACAATGCATCTTGACCAAGTTGGCCCTTAACAAGAGTACATCGTGAATTTGATAGGTATTGTTAGACTCCCCCTCTATCAAATTGACTACAGCTTTCTCGTGTTGAGGCAGCGGGTTCGTGAGAACATTCGGATTCATATCTTTGAAAGATAAAACCCGGCTCCTAACAAGCTTTTGTACGTCGGATTTGAAACTAAGACAGTTCTCTATGTTATGCTCTGGTACTCCTTGATGGTAAGGACAAGTCTGACCCGCTTTGAACCAAAAAGGCAGATTTTCCGGTACTGTAAGAGGAGCTCGGGTTTGGACATGCCCCTTAAATAGTAGTAACAGAAATAGCTCTGTGTACAACATTGGTATAGGTTCAAACCCTGGAGGTCGCGTTGTACGGTTGTTGTTATATGGAGGACGAGCCTGCTGAAGAGGATGTTGTGTCCTTTGCTGATATTGTTGTTGATTCGGTTGGCTTTGTGCAACCTGAGGTTGATACGTAGGAAAAGGCGCGGAATTAATAGCAGGCATTACAGCTGCTACTGGTTGATAACGTCGCCTTTGCTTTCCGAGAGAGATATTCCCAATATCCTGCTCTTTTTTCTTAGGGAGAGCACTACCGTATCGCTTTGTACTACTTGATGACCCAGCGTCTTTTACTAAACGTCCTTCCTGGACTGCTTCCTCAAGACGAACTCCCATGCCCACCATCTCGGTGAAGTCACTGGGTGCACTGGCGCCCATTCTGTCGTAGTAAAATGAGCTCAAGGTCTTTAAGAAGATCTTTGTCATCTCCTTTTCCTCTAGAGGTGGACAAATCTGAACGGAAATTTTATGCCATCTCTGAGCGTATTCCTTAAAGGTTTCCTTGTCCTTTTGGGACATCGATCTGAGTTGATCTCTGTCTGGTGCCATGTCCAAATTGTATTTGCATTGTTGGACGAAGGCAGCACCAAGATCTCTGAACGTGCCGATCGTGGCGCGGTTTAACCCCATGTACCATTTTAAGGCGGCACCGGTTAAACTATCCTGAAAGTAGTGAATGAGCAGCTCCTGGTTCTCTGTCTGAGATGACATTCGCCGAGCGTACATCACCAAGTGACTCTGAGGGCAAGAGTTACCCTTGTATTTTTCAAATTCGGGCACTTGGAACTTGTGTGGAACTTTCACATTGGGGACCAAGCAGAGGTCTGCGACGTCCTTTCCAAATAAATCCTGACCGCGAAGGGCTTGCAGTTCTTTCTGCATTTCCAGGAATTGTTCCTGGAATTCATTCATTCTGTCGATCATGCTGTCGTTTCCACCAGAAGGTATCTGTGGAATCTGTCCTTCCGGGACAGTGTGTACCACGGGCAGTGGTATAGTCATTATGGCCGAGACTCTCGGTGCCTCCCAAAGTTTGTAACCTTCAGGAGTTGTTGTCATGCCCCTGGCATCTTCGCTTTCCCGAAGTTTGTAATCTTCAGGCCCAGCGACTCCTGCTGCGGTTCCCTGATCCTCATTGATCGGCGGAATATATCCTTCCGGGATATAATTGATAGGCATGCCCCAGGGACGATCTTTCGGCATTTTGTACCTAGGATCGGACTTTTCCACTATGGGCGTTGATGTGATCTCCGAGATTACAATCCTTTGTTGTTGCATCTGAGCTTCTACTAGAGCTTGCATTTCATTATAAAGCTTTCTCAGATCCTCTTTCAGAGTGTCGATCTCTTCTCTCAACTCTCTATTCTCTTCCTCGAGATTATCCATCTTTTTCTGACGATTGGCCCAAGTATTGTACGAATGAGACAGTTTGACTCTAGAATCGAGAGGCAAACGTGAGATTCGTAGGTAAGAAGAATGCGTGATGCGAAAATGATGAATGCAATGCAATGATTATATTAATTATTTTTGTTATTCAAAGTAAACTTCGACAGTTAGATTGCAAATATCAAACAGTGGGGAAACCCCGTTTTATTGAATTCAAAGGATTGCAGAAATGGAAATACAGTATATTACAAAGTGTTGGAAAAGGAAACCAAAACTAATGGATCCTGAGTCCTCTCTGAGGAGAGCTCAAGTGCTGGTTCTGGTGCTTTCCTCTTCTTTGACCGGGGCTCTTGGGTCGTTGTCGGGTTGTCATTCCTTTGCCAAGTGAAAGGCGTGAGCAAACTCCTTTGGTCATCCTTATTCTCTACAGCATGTTGCTCTAACATCTCAATCAGAGCATCTTTTTCTCTTAATAAATGCTGTATTTTCTTGCATTCCACATTAAGAATACAATATTTGTTCCTCCAAGACCTCTTTTCCTGTTGAACTTTGCTGAGAGTAACTTGAAGTTTTTCCGTCTCAGACATGAAATAAAGGGCAGAGTCCCTTAATGGAAGAACTTCCTAACGAGGGTATGGCATCCTCAGTTTCAGAGCTCTAGTTTGTACCCAATGGAGATAAGGCTCCACAGAGATACAGTCCGGTTTTCCTAGAGACTCTCTTCCTTTCCTATGAACGTGTTTCCAAGCATGCACTATTTCCGTCTTTAGTGCCCTGTCACTTTCTCCTTCCTTGAAGAAAAGACCTTCCAGATGAGCACTTCGCGGGACATGCCTCATCGGGTGTCCAAATTGACGACGAACTAACACCGGATGATAGTTGATTCCTCCCTTAGTTCCTATAAGGGGTACATTTGGGAAATTTCCACAACGGTCAATGATCCTGATCCCGTCGTAGATTCGATTGTACTAATCGATGTCTGAGTTGGTAAGAGACATGATTCTCTGCGACCAATGTAAAGTATTCTTTTGATCCCAAAATGCAGCAGACTTGGGCAAATGGGAAGTGACCCATTTGTATAGCAGGGGTACACAGCATGTGATCATTCCTCCGCTGTATAAATTCCTTAAATGTACCGAATGATACGCATCTGCGAGTAAGGTCGGTATGGGGTTTCCAATCAGGAAAATCTTAATGGCATTGATGTCTACGAAGTTATCAATGTTGGGAAACAAAAATAACCCATAGGTGAGCAAAACAAAGATGCTCTCAAAAGCGGCCACGTTCCCTATACTGGCAAAGTACAGGGCTTTCTTTGTCAAGAACTGGGCTGGCAAACCTTGGATGCCACCCTTAGTGGTCATGTGAGTCCTGACTTCTGTCTCGTCCAAATGAATTGCTTTTGTAATGGTCTGATCCTTTGGAATTTCTTCCAGTCCAGAAAAGGGAGCTTGATCAGTAATGTGTAAATCAGTCAGATGAGAGTACTCCTCCAGCGTTGGTGCAAGTTGATAATTCGGGAATGTGAAACAGTGATAGACCGGATCGTAAAACTGGATTAGTGTGGACATGATTCCTTCGATTACATGGACCCTTAATAGAGATAGTAGTCCTCCATACTTGGCTCTGAAAGCCTTGTGGTTGGTGATCATTCTCGCCAAACCTCTCAAATCCTCTAACTTATGAGTTTTCCTTCTACCAAAATCCATTAGCGCAATCTCCTTTCTCTGATATTTGCAATCATTGTCTTAGTTTAATTTGAAAAAGAGATACTAGAAGAGAAGATTTTCTTTGTTTTAATGTTTTTTAAATGAATGCATGAGTGCAGCACACAAAAACATAGAAAAAACATGGGGTCAAAGGGTCAGTGTCATGAAGTCAAGGCTCTACCCCCCCCCCCCCCAAAGGTTTATACTGGTGATTTTTTGTACCTGTCCGCAAAATCATTTACCCCTCTGGGATAACAACAACAAGCAGATCGCCAGCGAGCTGATGTATGCTGGAGTGATCTTAGATGAGGGTAGTATCGCGTGACAACTATTTCTAATAGCTTCCGCACTACAAAATGGCTTAAGTCTGCTAAAAACCTCAGCTTCTCAGATAACCCAGTCGACCACACTACTTTCAACAACCGAAGTCGTATAGGCAATGTATCTGCAAAAGGAGTCTCCACTGAGTTTGATGGTCGATCGGGGGCTCTTAACTGGAATTCACTCCCAGTAAGATTACCCGCATTGCCATCACCTATCTTAGGTGTATACTCAATCTTTCCACATGCGGCATCACACGCATTCCCATTAGCAGAAAAATAAACACAGATATCAATTAGGAAAAGTAGTATATATATTTGTCTTAATCATCCTAGACCTCTAGTCTTATAATCCTATACAGACAATGACTCCCCAGCAGAGTCGTCATTTCTGTGACATTTTGTGAGCTCAAGGTTTCTACCTAAGAGATGGGAAGAGAACATGATTTGATCCCGTTTTCCCCAGTGGAGTCGCCATTTTTTCTGTAGTGCGGATTTTTGCGTGGTTGCGAAGCACTATCACTTTGGGGTACTACAGTTCGATTCATTTTTTATCCTATTGAAGCTGATTAAGGAAGGGAAATAGATGTCTCCAATTAACCCTGCTTGCATACTGAATTTAAACAGATGACTGTTGGTTTACAGATGCCACAAAGATTGTGGGTCTCTCTTAGGTTATTTTGCTAAGAACACGGGGTCTACGCTATTGGTAGGATGTTAGGACTGATGCTTTTCGATTGATGTGTGAATGTATGGGGATTTGGGTGTTTTTTTATTAGTATGCTTGCTAAGATTTTTCAAATCTTATGCCTACGTACTCCCGTTTTACAAAACAGGGAAATCAGAGCGATCGTAGTTCCTCCTATTCTATGGGAAGAAAATGGTTGTTTTGGTGTCTTGTTCAAAGCCCAAGACGTGAAGCTAAAGGTGGTTTGTATCTTGTTCAAAGCCCAAGATGTGAAGCTGGAGGGTCTATTTGTATCTTGTTCGAAGCCCAAAATATGAAGCTAAAGGGTTTTGACTTTAGAGAGAATTTGTCATCTCTAAAGGGGAGTTTTTGATGTTTGTATGCTATGGACAAGGCACAGCTTTGATGCTAAAAGGTTAATTGACTCAACCGGGGTTTTCTTTATACAAAGCCTAAGAGGAGGCTATTGACCCAACAAGAGGGTGTTTTTATGTGTCTCGTACGAAGCCCGAGAGAGAGGCTAAAAAGGTTGACTCAACAAGAGAGTACTAACAAGTTACTGACTCAACAAGAGAGTTTTTTTGTATCTCGTACGAAGCCCGAGATGGAGGCTAAAAGGTGGTTGACTCAATAGGAGAGTCTTTTATACTCAACAAGAGAGTGTTTTTGTATGTGTCTTATACGAAGCCCAAGATGAAGGCTAAAAGGGTGATTGACTCAACAAGAGAGTCTTTTATACTCAACACGAGAGTGATTTTCTATCTCGTACGAAGCCCGAGATGGAGGCTAAAAGAGATTGACTCAGCAAGAGAGTCTTTTATACTCAACAAGAGAGTGTTTTTGGTATCTCGTACGAAGCCCGAGGTGGAGGCTAAAAGGTTTTGACTCAACAAGAGAGCCTTTTATACTCAACAAGAGAGTCTAAAAAGGTTAGCTCCGTAGAGGAGAATCATTGTACAATGCCCAAGAGGAGGCTAACTTTCCTGAGGAAAGGATCATTATGCAAAGCCTAAGAGGAGGCTAACTTTCCTGAGGAAAGGATCATTATACAAAGCCTAAGAGGAGGCTATTGTAACTGTTTCGGTCTAGCGACAGGTCTAGTATGTCGGATAAAGAGAAAATCAGTTCTTATATGGATAATGTTGTGCTTAGGGATTGATCAGAGGATCAGGGTTATTTCCTATTCTTTAAGGAAATGGGAAATCCAAAGGGTATTGAGACTGTCCAA
This sequence comes from Lathyrus tuberosus, assembly GCA_022829125.1. Classification (NCBI taxonomy): domain Eukaryota; kingdom Viridiplantae; phylum Streptophyta; class Magnoliopsida; order Fabales; family Fabaceae; genus Lathyrus; species Lathyrus tuberosus. The sequence continues at coordinate 3,537,518 of JALAZF010000435.1, forward strand.
GTCTACGGGTGTTTTGAGAAATCGATTCTCAGGTAGTGAATGATCTTTGTATAATGCCCAAGAGAAGGCTGGTATGTTAAGGGATGAAGGTCAACCCATTAACAGGTCTGACACTCTACTCAGAAAGACAGCTCTAGCAAATTGATGACTAGGTTCTGCTCCTATACCTGTAGAGGTCTCTGGGTCCTTGTACTAAGCCCAAGAGAAGGCATGAGAGCTTTTAAGAAGCCGAAGGGTCCTTGTACAATGCCCAAGAGGAGGCGGGGATGCTTTTAAGAAGCCTGTGGGTCCCCAAACCCCGAGAAGTTCAAGACATGCCATTCACCGAGAATAGATCAAGCCAGGAAAGTCCGAGAATTTGGAAGAAGCTCAAGAGATGTCATTCACGGAGAAAAGATCATCTCTGGGGAGTTAGAGCTCCTTTGACAATTTCTAAGGGTGCTTTTAAGAAGCCTGTGGGTCCCCAAACCCCGAAAAGTTCAAGACATACTATTCACTGAGAATAGATCAAGCCAGGAAAGTCCGAGAATTTGGAAGAAACTCAAGAGATGCCATTCACGGAGAAAAGATCATCTCTGGGGAGTAGAGTCTCTTTGACAACTTCTAAGGGTGACAGTCTGAGAAAAAGTTCAAAAAGAATCTGCCTTTCACATCTCCATATTGTTTAACCCCAAGAGGAGGGAAGACCGTGTCTGGTAATCCTACGGGGATCTAGTTTTGAATGTATTTAAGAGCGATCGACGGGGCTTTACCTAGTGCTAGACGTAGTTGCCAGGGAAAACTCTAAATAACTATACTAGTATTACACAGTTGATATTTGACAGGTATATAAAAGTTTGTGAAAGAAGACTTACAGTGAGCAGCCCCACAATACAGTTTTATATATATATATATATATATATATATATATGAAAGCGGATAAAGAAAGCGGGTAAACACTTACTCGATTGTAGAGCTTCCATGATGTTTGGTTAGTTGTTCAATAAAGAAAACTTTGATAACAATATTATATTCAAAATCAAAGGAGAAAGTGCTTTGAAAAGAATTATTGGGGCTTACAGCTCAAGGAGAGGCCCAAGGTTTTAACGATGATTGCACCGTTGTTTTGAATTTGTACAGGGTCTTATACAAGTGACTGAGGCCCAAAAGGTTTTTTGTACAAAGGGATGGGTCTTACACTCTCTCAAGAGGCCCAAAGGTTTATTTTCATATAAGTGGTAGGGCTTACAGCTCAAGTAGAGGCCCAGGGTTTTGTTTTGAAATGGCGATAGCGCCGAGATTTTCTTTTAACGTAGAGGGACTTATACAATGTCTGAGGCCCAAAATTGTTTTGGTTAAAAGGGGATTGGGTCTTACACTCTATTTGAGGCCCAATGATTGATTTTTGTACAAATGATGGGGCTTACAGCTCAAGGAGAGGCCCAGGGTTTTTGTTAAAAAAGGCAACGATTGCGCTGAACTTTTTGACAGTATCGGGACTTATATAATACACTGAGGCCCAAAAAGGTTTGTCAAAAAGGGATTGGGTCTTACACTCTATTAGAGGCCCAAAGAGTTTTAAGGAATAAGTCTTATAGCTCAAGGAGAGGCCCAATTGGTTTGTTTGAAAATGGTGATTATACCGAGGGTTTTTTGAAAACACAGTGGGTCTTATACAATGTCGGAGGCCTAAAAGGTTTAGTTTTCAAAGGGGATTGGGTCTTACACTCTATTAGAGGCCCAAAAATTGTTTGAAAAAGTTTGATGAGGGTTGAATTAATCAAAAATCCTAATTTGTTTTCAAAATGTATTTTAATTGAATAAAAAATTTAATTAAATGATCAAAATTGTTTAACATGTGGAAAACAAATTGTGATCTTGGATTAATGTTTCAAAAATCAAGTTTTGACCTCCAAAATGATTAGAAATCATTAAAATTTGCAAAATCAAGAAGGAAAAAATATTTTAAATGTCAAAAACAATTAAAATATTAATTCTTTGCAAAAAATATTAAGTATATGAAATAAATAATATTTTTGGGATTTTTTGGGAAAATAAAATATTTTAACATTTTTGTGAATTATTAAAAAACGAATCAACTCAAAATAATTAAAACTCAGAGACAAATTAATTTTTGAATCAATTAACTAAAATCACAAAATTCAAATATTCAAATTTTTGAAAAAAGGCGCCAAGAACATGGCAAGAACACGCGCCCTTCCCCTGTTTCTGCAGATTTGCGTTTTCTATCAATTCTCACTAAATACTTGATTCTATCATGCAATCTATATATCAATCTACTCGTTTCAACCTCACGATCATGTCTATGGTCTTTAATTTCATTTATTTTAAGCATGGAATAAGAAATCAAAGAGAAACCTCAAGAACCCTAAAATTTGCATGAAGGTTCAGAAATTCCATACACGATTCAAACAAAGCAATTGATTGAGGGAAAACACTCCATGCATGATTATGAACATATGGCCAAATTATTGTGCAGCAAAAAATGCATGGATCATAGAGTTAGAAGAGCTTATGCTTACCTCTTGCAGCTGGTGATCGTGTTTTGTGTTAGAGGTGTTACAACTAGGTTCCAATGATGTGAATAGCTTCCCTAGGTGCCATGGAGTGTGTCTGGATGCTTGGAGTGGATTGAAATGATCTGGAACTTGAGATGGTACCCCAACTGTAAATCTGTCAAAAACTTGAGCAATTGGCTGGTGATTTTGTGATTTTGGTGTTCCAGATGTTATGTGAGTGTTTGGATCACTTATATATGATGTTTATGAGGTGTGTGTGTGATTGGTTTGATTGGAATAGCTCTCAAACTCAAAACCCGATAGTGACTTGCCTTAGAAGGTAAAATTGGAGTGAAGAAGGAGATTTTGAGGAAAGCATCTGTTTGATGGTTTTGGTGTACTCAAACTGATCACAAATGAGCTCTATTTATAGTAGAGCAAGTTTGTTTTGCAATGAATAGTGAATGGCAATTGCTGCATAGGTTTGGCCAATGTTGAGCAATGAGAATCCAAGTCTCCTCTAGCCATTGACTAGAGGTTAGGGCACAGGCTGCTGGTCCCCTTGGTCTTGGATATGTCTTGACTGAATTCAGTTGCAAATAGCTCAGTCCATGCCACCTTGGTGTATGAATTGAATGCTCCAATACAAAATTGGAGTCTTGTCCCACTTTTAGGCAATTCTAGGTTTGGCATGCTATTTTTGGTTCCAAAGACTTGGGAGGCTTGGGATCAGAGTTGGTTCCTCCTTGGTCCCCCCCTTGAGGTGTTCAGATGGATAGAGTTGCTTGTCATTTGTGAAATTTGGGCAAATCGATCAAAACTCCAAAATCTGCCTTGCTTTGGCAGTTTTCAGCAAGGCATGTTGCCATTGTCATATCTCATGGCTCAAGTTGAGTTTGGTGATGTTCTTGGCCATTTTGGAAAGCCTTCACATAATACAACAATTGTTTGATCATAGTTGGTTTTGATACTCTTTGGATCCAAGTGAAAAATGCCCCTACATTTGGGGAAAAGTGAAGGCAGATTCTGACTTAGTGAAAATTTCACTAAGTGTTGGAAAAAAGTGACATTTTCACTTTTTGTGATTTTGATCATTCCATAACTCAAAATCCATAATGAATTGGAATGAGGTGTAGTTGAAGCTTTTGTAAAGGGACATGAGGGCTACAAATCCAGCTTTGAATGGGGAAGAATGGCCTTGTGGTTTAGGAGTTATGGTCCTCCAAAGTTGGTACCCTAGCCACTTTATTCCATAACTTAGAGAAATTTCTAAGTTTTTATGGTTACCCCTTTTACAAGTTATCCCACTTTTCTTGACTTTTCTTGATGAATGATGATTCAAATCCCACATTAACATTATTTTAGGGTCAAAAAACCATATTTGTGAAAAATCTCAAAAAGTCAAAGTTTGACTTTTGTGCACAGTTGACTTTTTGTCAAATGAATTCCAAACTGTGCGATCCTCTATGAAATCAAGTCCTTGACCTAAATCAAACTTGATGGTCATGTTCCATAGGTGTCATAGGGTGTATTGGATCATGTCCTAGGGTTTGGGAGCATGTCCTGGTCAAAAGTCAAAGCTACAGTTGACTTTTCCCGCGAAACCCTAATTGTGGTTCAGATGAAATTGAAACTTGTTGCTCAAGCTTCTTGGATTAATCCATTGTTGCAAATGGATCAATTTAGTATGTTAGAGATCCTCAAACCATCTCTTGAGGTCTTGGCTCATGATTTGTCCCAAAAGTCAACTTAGGGGTGAATTAGGTCAAGAAACCCTAAATTCCTGATTTTTTATGAATGCATCCCTTGAGGCTAAATTGACTTGATGATTGGGTTTATGATGTCCCATGGAGCATATTAGGTTATGCTTTGAAGTATTGTCTCATTCCCATAGGAAACTTTCCATCTGGAGGCCCTGTTCGACCAAAACCCTAATTTGGTGACACTGGCGATCTTGAGGCTTGATCCACTTAGAAGGTTGTAGCCTTGTGCTTAATCCTTGAAGTGGGAGTCCTCTTGATCCTTTGTGGATGTTTGAGAGGTTAGACAAGTTGAAGATCATGTCAATTCTTGATTGATCCTTTGCCTAAGGCTCAGAGAGGGCTTGAAACCCTAAGTTTGATAGTAGTGAATGCTCACCCATCTTTGGGGAGACTGATGAGGTATGATGGTTCATCCATATTGTGATGATGATTTGCCCAATGATGGGAAATCTAAGTGGTCAAAATTTGGGGTATGACACCTGTGCATCTATTGCTGTTGTTAGATGTTTGTCTCCTTCCACTCTAGTGTTATTCCTGGATCTTTATATTTTTTCACTCCAGTACCATTCCTGGATGTCTGCCTTTTGTTACTCCAGTGCCATTCCTGGACATCTGTCTATTTTTTATCTCCAGTTCCATTTCTGGATATCTTGTTCCTCTTGTTTCTTCCAGTGATATTCCTGGAAGTTTTACCTCTCTTGTGTAATCCCCAATAGATTTGCTTGGATATCTTTCAGTGCCATTCCTGAAAGGTTTATCTCTTCACTCAGTGTCATTCCTGAATGAGTTTTCTCCTTTGCATTCAGTCCCATTCCTGGATGTCTTTCTCACTATCATTCAATGCCATTCTTGAATGAAGTGATTTACCTTTACTTTTCAATGCCATTCCTGAAAGCTCTTTCTCACTATCATTCAATGCCATTCTTGAATGAAGTGATTTACCTTTACCTTTCAGTGCCATTCCTGAAAGCTCTTTCTCACTATCATTCAATGCCATTCTTGAATGTAGTGATTTGTCTTTACCTTTCAGTTCCATTCCTGAAAGTCCCTGCTCACTTCATTCAATGCCATTCTTGGATGTTGAGATTCCTTTTGTCCAATACCATTCTTGGACACCTTTTCCCCAGCTAAGTCCAATGCTACTCTTGGATATCTATGATGTTTAACCTTGCCATCCAATGCCATTCTTGGATGTCCCCAGTGAAGTTTTCAAATGGAATTTTGTTAATATCCAATGCTATTCTTGGATGTCTCTGATGTTTGTTGTTGCCCCATTCAATGCCATTCTTGAATGTTGTAGATCCATTTATCCAATGCCATTCTTGGATACCTTATCCCCAATAGAGTGTTTTTCACCTCCACCCAATGCTATTCTTGGATGACGCTATTGTTTTTACCAGAAACTTTCTTGTTGTTATCCAATGCCATTCTTGGACATCCTTTGACATACCCTTTGTCTCGTTTGAAGTTTCCATCCAATGCTATTCTTGGATATCACTACTCATCTTCCAGGGTCTTGTCCCTCTCTCTTTCAAACTATTGATGGATATTTCTTGTCACCTTGACGGATCTCCAGAAATAGTTTGTGTTCCCTGGCGTGTCTTTTCGTGTCATCTCTCTCAATTTACCGTAACTCTCTTGTTTCAAGTTTCCCCACAGTCTGTTTCATCCTTTGCATTCATATCATCTTGTGACATCTTATGGCTAAAAATTTGGTTTTCTGTATTTAAGTATCTTCAATCTTGTCGAGACGAAGTTTTCAACCTTCATATCTCCTGATAGAAGAAACTTACATAGGGGCAGTTGTTGAACCCTAATTTTTACCCCTAAGATTTCGCACATTTCACTTGCATTTCATACTACAAACAAGATCACAATCTGTGTTTCTCCTGAGCATCTGTATATTATTCTTACCTACTTTATATTTGACTGTGTTTACTAACCTCTAACGAAAATACCAAAAATATGCTGCAGTTTGCTTGTTTCTCTCTCTGTGTGTTTATATTTTGCAGGTTTGTCTAAGCAAGGCATAATTTCAGGTCAAATGTGGATGTTTATTCATGATCCAGTCCAGATGGATATTTGACCTAATCTTGGTCAAACTATCAAGCAATTGTTCCAAATGCGAGTTATTTGCGTCAGTGGTTTATCTCTCAAGCAGTGACTGTCAAGTTGTTGCGTGGTGATGTTCATCAGGTTCATCTGAGTTTGTCAGTCCAGACTGTGTTCCTCTGTGGATTTATTTTCCCATAAATTGTTCAAAGTGGTTCAAGATTCATTTGATCAGAGATTCAGAGGATGACATATTCAAATGGCCGTTGTTTCAGTTATAGATTATTCTGTGGTAGCTGTGTTGCATTTTTATCAGAGGCTTGTGAAAATTTTGGTTATCCATTTGCTATCCATAAACCATGTTCTTATCCATATTTTGATTATCCACATTTAGACCAATTTGTCATACCTACATTCTAAATATCCATTTTCAATACCATTAACTTTTTCTTGCAAAAAAAAATATTTCTAAAATTCCAAAAGGCCATTTCAATTGCAAAATCACAATAAAGGCCCATTGTTTAATTCAATTACAAAAACTTCAAAAAAATTAGATAAGCCCATTGTCCTTTTTATGTTTACAACCATTACAAAAAAAACAAAGAAAAATATCATGAAGATATGCCATTCGTTCCACCAGCCACAAACCAAGCTGATCTCACAAAGCCAAAACTTGAACCCTACCACAGATCCTACATGTCTGGCCCACCTTCAAAATCATAACACGCACACCCATTATGAGCTACAACCAAAATTGCAAAAATACGAATACATTCTGAAACAAACCGCAAGTTGTTTGTGAGCTTCCTAGCTACTACATGGTTACTTTCCAAGCCGCAAACCAAACGGAAACAAGCTCATGCTAATCTCCAAGCTGCAAATCACGCATCAAGCCAACGTCACTACTCCAAAATGCAGTGTAACACGACGCAAAACGGCAACTGCAGCGTAATTTACAAAGTGATAACAGCATCAAGTAATCACAATTCAAACACTGTGCAAGCTTCAGTTGAAACGCAGAAAAAAGTGTAAAACGGCAACCAAGTTCAACTTCAACTCACGCGAAAACTCATAAGCAAAACATAGTGAAAAATTCAGAAACGACATTTCAAATTCATTCCCTCTTCTCCTTTAAATACACCCTCAATTTTACTCCAATTCTCAAGCTTTGATAGCCAAATAATCCCTGCAACAAAAAATTCAGCAAAGCTTCCATTGCAATCCATCAATCATTCTCAATTTCAATTCACAAACCTTCATTTCCAATTTTTCTTCCATCTTTATATTTCTTCAACCTTCAATCACAAAGAACAATAAACTCCTTCAATAAAACAACTTCACAACATCACTGTAAATTCACCATACCACAACTTCCATTCAAGCTTTGATCGCACATCACGATATTCAATTCGTTGCAACATCTCGTGATCTACTCGTACATCAATAACAACAACTTCAAAGTCTTAGCAAAGAAGAAGAAAAGAGAAGAGAATTGAAGTTAACTCACCACTTTTGAAGGTATTGGAGTTTTTTCCGACGAACCTTCGGATCCAAAATTCACTTTGCATAGTTAATTTCAATTGAAATCATTGGTACATCTGAACTCCTCTCGCTTTCCCGGTCGCAACGGTACCACATCGAAGCTCTGTCATTCCGATTTGACGGAGCTTAAAATTGCTAGCTCCATGGGTGAATAGTGTCACGTGAAAAGGAAAAAGATGATGAAATGCTTTTTCTGATTCTTCACTTTTCACTTTTGTTTTAAATTCTTTCTTCTTTTTCATTTTAATATATCATTTGTTTCTTTATATTTCTTTTATTTTTTTTTCTAAAAAAAAATTGGGCCTGGCCCGTAATTTTTTCTAATTGCTACATCATCACCACCTTCTTTTCTATTCATAACCTCCCTCTCGTTTTTTTTTATCATAAAATTTTCTTTAATTTTCTTTTAATAAATTTCTTCTTAATTTCTTTCTTTCATTATTTTAAACCTTGATTTACTATTGTTGTAGATCTTTGAATTTTGATCTTGTTTTTCTAAACATTTCCAAAAAAATCATTAAAAACTTTTTTGATTTTATTTTCTTGTATTTTCATTTTGGTGAATTATTGGTTGTTAATGGATCATAACTTGTTAGATCCATTTTTCTCTTCATCTATTTCTCTTTTATTTTGATCGATGAAAGTCTTATGGATCTTGGAATTCCTTTGTTGAATCACTATAGTTCAAGACACGAAACGGAATAATCGGTGAAGGCTTATGGCACTAGAGCCTTGTGCTACTAATCACAAATTTCTAACTTTTACTTTTATGCGTCCTTCTCGCTTCCTTTCTCTCTTTTACTTTTATGCTCTATTATTATCATTTCATATCATGTTTATGCTTCCGCAATTTTCCCTTTGTCCGTTGGACACATGTTTATGCTTTCGCAATTTTTCCTTTGTCCGTTGGACACATGTTTATGTTTCCGCAATTTTTCCTTTGTCCGTTGGACACATGTTTATGTTTATGCCTTTTCTCTTTGTCCACTTGGACCAAAAACATTAATAAATGCCAAAACCTCTAAAAAACTTATGCTTCTAATCTTGGACTATGGTTACTATCCTTTGTAATGGACATGGAATTTCGCACCTATACCTTGGACATCCAATGCTATTCTTGGAACCTTGGACTTAGAACTAGGACCTTTTCCCTTTGCTTTGGAATTATGGTTTGAAGACTTTGAAGCCTTGTGCTTTTGCTTGGTTTATGGTGAAGATAGCTACATTTGCGGTTAGATCTTTCTTATCCTTAGCTTTTACTTTATGCTTTAGGATGGTCACTTCTTCTCCACCCATTCTTCAATTTTCAAAACTTTCTCCCTTTTTCAAAACTTTCTTGATTTCAAGCTATCACCTCTTTCATAATCAAACCTTGACTTTGTCAAGTGATTTTACTCTTTTTCTTTTCATTTCTTAACAAATGCTAAACTACATAAGCATGTTGACACCTTTTTCAAAAGACTTTAAAAAACATCAAACTCATCAACCTCTTTTGTGCCTTGTGCATTTTTTTCCTTTAACTTTTTCATAAGTTTAGACATGATTCATTTCTTTAAGCGGAATTATTCGCTTAGAAATTATGACTTGTATTTACATTTAAAATCAACCAAAACAAACAAATTTCATTCTTTGTACCACAAACTACGAGGTTTTGATCCTACATTGCACTTCGTGGGTACGTAGGCATGAGGCGACAAGTCTCTCCAAACACAAAAATCTTAAAAAACATTTCTCTTCTCATCTCCTCAATCTCTTTTTAAACAAACCTTTTCAGACCAAAAGCGTAAATATTTCAAAGGGTTCCTATAGAGTACTATAGACGTTTTGGGTGCTAACACCTTCCCTTAACGTAACCAACCCCCTTACCCAGTCTCTGTTCACTTGACCTTGTTGTAGAGCTCGTGTAGGTTTTGTTCGCTCTTTTTCCTTTCCTTTTTGGATAAAATAAAAGTGCGGTGGTGACTCTTGCTTTTCGAGTTAAGTTAATCAATAGCTTACACTCTCGATTTTGCCGCTACAGTACTCCCCAGTGAAGTTGCCATTTCTGTTACGGTGAGAATCGGATACCAAGCTATTAGTTAACTTGAATCACAAAACATGTAACTCACCACCGAGCTTTGATTTATCCAAAGGAAAGGGTAAAGATCAAAGAAAATCCTAATAAGAGATCTAAGGTTCGGGGGTTGGTTATACCTAGGGAAGGTGTTAGCATCCTATATATCTGTAGTACTCTACAGGAACTTCTTGTTAGTATTTGTGTTATGTAAAAGTTTGCTTACTAAGGGAAAAATGCTAAGGTAAAGGCCTAAGGGTATATACACTAAGTATGCTCGCCAAGACATCGCATCTCGTGCCTACGTATCCTGACGGGAATGGAATCAGAACATTCGTAGTTCCCCACAATAGGGGTGAGGAACTCTTGATTGTGGTCAAGGTTCCCAGGGAAAGTAGGGTCTGAAAGCAAAAAACCTACGTGGAGTGCGGCGACTCCTAAGGTTAAGTTAAAACAGGGAAGAAGTGTTCATGGGAAAAGTAGGGTCTGACAGCAAGACACCTACGTGAAGTGCGGCGACTCCAAACCTAAGGCTAGGTTAAAAGGGTAATAAGCTATCTATGACTTTGTGGTCCATAGAGATACTTTCCTTTGGAAGGAGGGGGAGATAATAACTTATGAACAAGAGTTGAATGAACAATATGAGTTCAAGAATTCAAAGACAGTAAACATTAACCAAAATGAAATTTCAAGTATGAACATGGCAAGCATGGATAAGTGAACGCAAGTAAGGTGTAAGTTCCTGGATTGGCTGGAATTTTGGTAAAACAACAAGGTGTTCAATGTTGATGTCATGGTGTTGATGTTGCAGCATTGAGTCTTAGTACTGGGCTGTACTAAGTTGTGAAGGTTAACTATGTTTGATGTCATGGGCTTGATGTCATAACATTGCACTTAACACTGGGCTGTGTTAAGGTTGCTAGTTGCTGAAGTGGATGTCTGATGTCACATAGGTGATGTTGTAACATCAGACCTGCAGAACTGAAGCTAATGACAGCATGGGCTTGTTGTTATTAGGGTCGCGTATTAGCTGGAATTGTGGAGAGTGTTGACTCGTTGGATGAGAATATCTTGGGCTAGATATTTTCTGTTACATGGGAGATTTGATTGCAGGTTTGTTGGAGAATTAAAAGGTGGAAGATTTAAAAAGATTTTGGGGATAAAATCTGTTTTAAAAGATTCAGTTTTTAATTAACAAATCTGATCAAATATTGTGACAAATCCAATCCAAATTCAAGGAGCTATATAAAGCGCACAAGACCAAGGAAGAAGGTACAGAAAACAGATTGAAGATCAAGAGCTGGAGGCTTAGAGTCTAGGGTTTGTTTAGAGTACTTGTAATCACACTATTCTAGGTTGAATAGGTGTTGAATTTTCTGTCCTCTCTAGAAGCTGTGAAGCAATAGAGAGTTGTTGATTGATCGAAGCTAGGAAGCAAGATCAAGGGATCTCAAAGAGGGTGTTCTTTGAGTGTTTTAGGGGATTGAGTAGTGTTCTCATATCTAAGTGGTTTCTTAGGTAGAAAGTCACTAGTAGAGTATAAGTTTAGGAGATTGTCAACTGGTGTGTTGAGTCTGTAAATTATATCTACAAGTAGTGAATTTCATCCCTGGCTTGGTAGCCCCCAGACGTAGGTAGTTAGACCGAACTGGGTGAACAATTCCTTGTGTTTTCCTGTTGCTTATTCTGTCCATTATTGCAGAGTGTGTTGTTGTGACATCGCACCTTAACATCACACGTCTGGTACCAGAATTTCAATTGGTATCAGAGCAGGCATCCTGACTGTCTCTGGGTGAGATCTAGGGAAGTTACTTTCTGGTGAAAGATGGACAAAGAGGTTGGAGGATTCGTCAACAGACCCCCTATCTTGGATGGCTCAAACTATGAGTATTGGAAGCCTAGAATGACTACTTTTTTAAAGTCATTAGACAGCAGAGCTTGGAAGGCTGTCATTAAAGAGTGGAAAGCTCTAGAGGTATGTGAGAAAGATGAGGCTGGCAAGGATAAAGAAGGCACCTCAAAGCCTAAGCCTTAAGAAGAATGGACCAAGGAAGAAGATGAGCTTGCCCTTGGAATTCAAAAGCCCTAAATGCTATCTTCAATGGGGTTGACAAGAACATATTCAGGCTGATCAACTCATGTCAAACTGCTAAGGCTGCTTGGGATATTTTGAAGGCTACTCATGAAGGCACATCTAGAGTTAAGATGTCTAGACTTCAGCTTCTAACATCTAAGTTTGAAAGCTTGAAGATGAAGGAAGATGAGACTATTCATGACTTCCACATGAGTGTTCTTGAGCTGTCAAATGCATCCAGTGCTCTTGGTGAGAAAGATTCTTAGGTCCCTCCCTAAGAAGTATAAGATGAAGGTAACAGCCATTGAAGAATCTCAAGACATCAGCAAGATGAGAGTTGATGAGCTTATTGGATCTCTTCAAACATTTGAACTTGGACTAAATGAGGAAGAACCAGAAAAGAAGCCCAAGAGTATAGCCTTAGTCTCCACTCCTGCAGCAGCTAAAGATGATGAGTCCCAGGAGGATCTGCCTCAGGCTATAGTTATGTTAGGAAGACAGTTCAATAAAGTGTTCAAGAAGATGAACTATAGACCTAGTGTCAAGAACATCTCTTCTGACATCAGCAAGTCAAAAGAGAAAGATGAAGAGAAGATTGCACAAGATAAAGGAGTTCAGTGCTTTGAATGTGAAGGGTATGGACATGTCAAGAAAGAGTGTCCCACATTCTTGAAGAAGCAGAATAAAGGCTTGACAATTTCCTGGTCTGACACTGATAGCGAAGATGAAAGTGAGTCAGCAAAGCATGTTACAGCTTTGACAGGAATTGTTGAATCTGATGATGATAGTGATGGAGAAGTCACCTATGATGAGCTAGCTTCAACCTACAAGGAGTTGTGTTTAAAGAGTGCTGAAGTTTGTCAAGAAAACAAGTGCCACAAGGAACAGATTGCTCAACTTGAGAATGAAAAATCTGATCTGGAATATGAAGTTGTTCTAGTGAGATCCCAACTTGATCAGATGACGAAATCTGTTAGGATGCTGAACAGTGGTACAGCCACTCTTGACAAGATACTCCAGTCAGAACAGGTTGCTGGAAACAAAGCTGGGATAGGATATGTGGCCGAAGACAAAGGTACCTCAGAAGCAAGTACTTCAGGTCTAAAGAAGGAAGAGTCACAAACTGTGCCTCAACATCAGCCAAAGAGGCAGAATCTTACTCCCAAGGAAGCTGATGTTTCACAACCTAAGAAGATTGAGAAGAAGACTGGTCATAATCAGAAGAGAAAGCAGCCACAAGGTGCTAGACAGTATATGCCTCCCCAATATCATAGGAGCATGAAGGCTGCAAGGTACAAACAGAACATGTCAGAGCAGATGTCTCAACATCAGGAAAACTGGTATGGATCTGGTTTCAACAATGCTGTACCTTACAATTATAGGAGGAGGAAGCCTCGTCACCATGGGAGACAGCCTAGAAGACAGCATCGTCAGTTCAGGAGACAGTCTACCTATGGTAAAAGACATCAGCACGATAGAAGACAAGCTAACTCTGGAAGGAGAAGACAACATTATGAGTGGCAGCCACAGCTTTATCATCAAGGTGGGAGAAGGTTTAACCACTTCAGAGATGATAGAATCAGATGTTTCTATTGTGGAAGGTATGGACACATGCAGTACTCTTGTTACAAGCTGCATGGATACCCTCAGCCTCAAAACAGAGGGAGAAAGCATAAGCCCAAAGTTGTTAAACAATGGGTACCTAAGGAGAAGGGGAAGTTCTTATTGGCTCAGTTGTCTGACAAAGAAGCAGAAGAAGGAACTTGGTACTTTGACAATGGATGTTCAAAGCACATGACTAGATCCAAGGAGTATTTGGTGGAGATCATGTCTGGGCATGCTAACAAGGTTGTCTTTGGTAATGGAGAAGAAGGAGTTGTAGAGGGAGTTGGAAGAGTGAAAAATCTTGTTGGACTCACTCTTGATAGTGTGATGCTTGTCCAAGGGTTGGATGCTAATCTGATCAGCATAAGTCAGCTATGTGATGAAGGGTACAAAGTCTGCTACTCAAAGGATGAGTGTCTGGTGACAAGTGAGAAGGATGAAGTGGTCATGAAAGGAGTCAGAACCAGAAACAATTGTTATTCTTGGATACCCATAAGGGTTAGCCCCACTGTGGATGACAAGACTGATGCTTTAACATTAGGTTGTGACATCAAGTATGAAGGGATTCTGAAAGGTCAAACTGAGCTAATGAGCTCTAGGGTGAATCATTTTAAATTTTTAAAAGGAAAGGTTTCGTGGAGGGAAAACTTTAGTAATTGGAACCAAAATCAGGGGCCTTACCATATTAATATCACATCAAGACCTTCCAAAACCATCTCATCACAACGCCTCATCTTCCTAAATCTCAACAACATAGAGAGTTTTGTTCTAAACCTGGTTTGTTTCAAAGGAATTATGTCTTCCAAGAACTCTGAACCGGCACGAACTAGGGTTCCCTCCGAAAATGACCTAGGCAATGATGAACACGGTTCTGATACTCCTTCCGAGTCAGATAACCCTAAACCCTCCCCTACAAATAAAACTGAAGGCAGGACATCATCATCCCAAGCTGTTGAAGAGAAGTTTAATGTAGACTTGGAGTTAGAACAGCTTACCACCAAAATCCTGGAGAAGGGGGTACGCGTAAAAGGGATTTCTGTCCCTCTAAGGTAAATGGCTGCTGAGAAGGTCGCCACTCAAGAGGACAAAGATCTTCAAAAGGATGAGGGTAAAGATCCTGATGTCAATGGTAATGTCAGAACATCATCCCCTAGGGAAGCTAGTCACAAGGGTAAAGAGAAGGATCAGGTCGAGGTCATTGAGATTGAGGACTCATCTGGTGATGAGAAAATTGGAAGAAGGAAGGACAAGAAAAGGGCCTCAAGTAAAGATTCTCCAAAATTGTGGAGCAAAGTTGACAAGGAGGGCAAAAAGAGGAGAATCAGTAAAGAGTCTGAGTCTGAGAGCGATGCTTAAGACATCGACCCAACTGATAATCAAGTGCAGAATCACTATGGAGCCATGTGGAATTATGTGCCTCAAAGAAAGATTGCACTGGAAAGAGAGGTAGCTACAGAAGACACTGAAATTATTGACCTCATTGAGTGTGCTGGTCTGCGAAGGACTGTGACGGGGTTGACCAATTGTTATGATGGGCTGGTCAGAGAATTCATAGGTAATATCTCTGAATCTATAAACAACAGCAAGAGTCGAGCCTTCAGAAGAGTTACCATCAGAGGCAAATGTGTATGGTTCTCTCCTAAAGTGATCAATGGCTACTTAGGAAGAATGTGAAGAATTGGAAGTCTCCAACAATGTGATATGTAAAGAAATCACTGGTGGTCAGGTAAAAGTTTGGCCAGAAGATGGAAAGCTGCAAACCAGGTTGTTGAGTGTCAAATATGCCATTCTGCACAGAATTGGTGCTGTCAACTGGGTTCCTACTGGGCACAAGACCACAATTTCGGTTGAATTGGGGAAGATAATCTATGCTGTAGGGACAAAGCAAAGAATTGACTATGGCTCCTACATCTTTGATTACACTGTTAAGCATGCTATTACTATGAAGATACCAATTGCTTTTCCCTCTCTCATTTGTGGGATTATCTTATCTCAACAGCCTGGAATTCTACAGCATTGGGATATAGCTTGCACAAGGAAGCCTGCCTTGTCAGTCCATTCCAAATTGTTTGAAGTGAAATATGTTTCTGACAATGTCAAGACATCTGCTTCAACATCACAACAGCAGCCAGCCAAGACATGGTTAATTTCAGAACTGGAAGAGGCTTGCAAGGAATTGGATGAAGTCATCAAAGTTAGTACTGAAAGGAAACAAAAATTTGAAAGACTTGTCATGACTCTGAAAATGGCAGCAAAGGAAGGTGGAGCAGTCAACACTAGCAAGGATGATGAAGGACCTGGTGATAAAGGAGAAAGTGAGGAGCTCAGCTCTGATGAAGACTAGCTTACTACCTTGCTGTTTTTGGTAGTTAGTAGTTTAGTTTTCTTGTTTTGTTGTTTTGCACTTAATGTGCTTGCCTGTGTAATTTGAATATTGTGCTGTTTTTTTTTTTGCACCTATTTTTGTTCTATGATTTGTTTTGCCTATTTGCTGACCGTGAGGCTAATAATGAGGGCTAGTTTAGGACTAACTTTATTGGGATAATTGTCTAATTATGGCTAAAAAGGGGGAGAGTTAAAAATTGCCATGAGGAGAAGAGTAGTTGCTGCTAAAAGAATAAAAATAAAAGGTGTTTAGTTGAAAAGTAATGATGCAGCTGTGGAGGGGGAGTATAGACAGCATAGTTGTGGAACTGCTAGTGAAGAATTCATAGTAATTGGAGAGTGCAGCAAAGCAGACATCAAGGGGGAGATGTGCTGCACATTGTGAGCTACTGAACAGCTGTGATGCTGGTTCAAGTTTTTGAGGGGGAGCACCAATTGGCTGTTGTCAATAATGAAGATGGTGCTGCAGCAGATCAAGTAATGAAGACTATATGAAGATTGTCAAACTGCTGCAAGTTAAAGTTTCAAAATATTGAAGATATTCCGCTGCTGAAGTCTTTGAAGATGCAGAGATTGTTTTAGCCAAAATTAGCCAAAGGGGGAGATTGTAAGTTCCTGGATTGGCTGGAATTTTGGTAAAACAACAAGGTGTTCAATGCTGATGTCATGGTGTTGATGTTGCAGCATTGAGTCTTAGTACTGGGCTGTACTAAGTTGTGAAGGTTAACTATGTTTGATGTCATGGGCTTGATGTCATAACATTGCACTTAACACTGGGCTGTGTTAAGGTTGCTAGTTGCTGAAGTGGATGTCTGATGTCACATAGGTGATGTTGTAACATCAGACCTGCAGAACTGAAGCTAATGACAGCATGGGCTTGTTGTTATTAGGGTCGCGTATTAGCTGGAATTGTGGAGAGTGTTGACTCGTTGGATGAGAATATCTTGGGCTAGATATTTTCTGTTACATGGGAGATTTGATTGCAGGTTTGTTGGAGAATTAAAAGGTGGAAGATTTAAAAAGATTTTGGGGATAAAATCTGTTTTAAAAGATTCAGTTTTTAATTAACAAATCTGATCAAATATTGTGACAAATCCAATCCAAATTCAAGGAGCTATATAAAGCGCACAAGACCAAGGAAGAAGGTACAGAAAACAGATTGAAGATCAAGGCTGAAGGATTAGAGTCTAGGGTTTGTTTAGAGTACTTGTAATCACACTATTCTAGGTTGAATAGGTGTTGAATTTTCTGTCCTCTCTAGAAGCTGTGAAGCAATAGAGAGTTGTTGATTGATCGAAGCTAGGAAGCAAGATCAAGGGATCTCAAAAAGGGTGTTCTTTGAGTGTTTTAGGGGATTGAGTAGTGTTCTCATATCTAAGTGGTTTCTTAGGTAGAAAGTCACTAGTAGAGTATAAGTTTAGGAGATTGTCAACTGGTGTGTTGAGTCTGTAAATTATATCTACAAGTAGTGAATTTCATCCCTGGCTTGGTAGCCCCCAGACGTAGGTAGTTAGACCGAACTGGGTGAACAATTCCTTGTGTTTTCCTGTTGCTTATTCTGTCCATTATTGCTGAGTGTGTTGTTGTGACATCGCACCTTAACATCACACGTCTGGTACCAGAATTTCATAAGGCATGGATAACATTTTACATTTTGAAATCGAAGACATGTTAAAGCGTACAAACAATAGAATGACATTGTCCAAGGTTCAGGAACAAATCTCAAGCAAATAGGATATTCAAAAATAATTCTCAAAAAGTCTTTAAGAAAAAGTTTGATGAAAAAATAAATCCGAGAACTAAACATGATGTTATGCATATTTTTTTTGTTTTGAAATTTTTAGAAAGAAAATAAAATGAAAACAAAATGGCCATGAGAAATAAAATTAAAGAAAATAAAATAAAGGCAATATGGCAGTCACCATAATTCCTCGTGGCAGGTGCCATGAACTTTCATGGCAGGCACTATTACCCTTATGGCCAGCGCCACCTAAGGTGCCATAGAAAAGCATGGCAGGCGCTATCTTTTCATGGCTAGTGCTATGGGAATGCATGGCAGACGCCATGTAATGGCCCTTTGGTACATGGCAGGCACTGTACACTTGTGGCCAGTGCCACAACACTTGTGGCAGGCGCCACATACCCCTCTACTCTTTTATTTTTCTTTTAAACAACATCCATGAATCCAATTTTCAATAAAATTAAAACAAGTTTATACATTCATGATTTGCAACATTTAATCAGTTATTAACAAGATATGAAAACGGTATGAAACAAATGGTCATGATATTTTTGAATGAAGTCAGAAGAGTTAAAAAAAAAAGGAGGGAGTGTTACCTAGTGGAGACGGTCCACTGCCTCTTCACAAGTACGTATTCGGAAAAAAATGGACGAACTTCTTCTTCCTCTAAATGCCAGCTACTGCAAGGTTGGATGGTGGAGAACTCGAATCGAAAAACTCTTGCAACAATATTCAGAATTATAAAAGTAACTGGGTGGAGAAAAATGAGGAGAGTATTCATCCTTTTATTGGGTGAATCTGGTGTGTTTTGGGAGAGGAGAGTGAGTCTCTATTTATAGGAAAATATGGAGAGATTGAGGTATGGTCTGATTGGTACACTTTGCCAAAAATACCCTCTTTCAAGATTTTCTTCGTGCAAGTTGGCCGAGATTTGAAAAATCTTCATTGATTAGAATAGGTTAGGTGTGCTGATGAGACTGGTGCAAGCCATGCTTCTGAAAAGTTTCTTCACGTCAAACCATTCACTTGTGTTTGCATTAATTTAATTAAAACATATTATTTTAAGTGCAAATTGTGGGAAAGGTGGCAAACGCCACATATTTCATGGCAAGTGCCATATATCATGGCAAGTGCCACAAAACCATGGAAAGTGCCACCAATATGATGGCAGACACTATTCATCTGTGGCAAGTGCCACACTTTTCATGGCAAGTGCCACCAAAGTCATGGCAGGCGCCATGCATTGCTTTTCCTTGTGTTTTTTTTTCATTTTTTCTTTTTTTTTTCTTTCTTTTTTTTCTTTTCTTTTTTTTTCTTTCTTTTTTCTTTTCTTTTCTTTTTTTTCTTTTTTTCCTTTCTTTTTTTCTTTCTTTTTTTTTTCTTCTTTTTCAATATTCAACAAATGTCTTGGTGATCTTGAAACACATGAGAACTTAGTCTGTTGTTCATGTCCTCTTCCTTGTGTCAATCCTGATTTTCACAAAAGAAACAAACTAGCAAAGATATGGGTTAGTTAATAATGCACAGATGAATGAACCCTAAATGTAAGTGCAAAATGTTATTACATCTAAGGGGTAAAATTTGGGGTACAACAACTGGCGTGGGTCGAGCTTTGAAGTCCAGGAAGCTCACTCCACGTTTTGTTGGTCCATATCAAATCTCGCAGAGGATAGGAAAGGTAGCCTATCGAATTGCTTTACCGTCGTCACTTGCGAATTTGTATGACGTGTTCCATGTGTCTCAGTTGAGGAAGTACATTTCGGATCCGTCGCATGTGATTCAGATGGATGATGTACAAGTGAGGGATAATCTGACAGTGGAAGCTTTACCGGTGCGGATTGACGAGCAAGAGATGAAGCAACTGCGGGGTAAAGACATAACTTTGGTGAAGGTGTTGTGGAGCAGACCAGCTGGCGAAAGTTGGACTTGGGAACGCGAAGATCAGATGAGGGAGTCGTATCCGACTCTATTTCTTTGAGGTAATTTTCGAGGGAAAAATTCTTTAAGTGGGGGAGAGTTGTAACACCCCAAATTTATTAGATTATTTATTTAATTTATTTAAATATAATATTTGTGAATTTTCGGTGAATTTTGGTGGTTTGTGTTGACGTTGGCATTTTTGTGGAGTTGTGGTTATTTAATTAAATAAAAGTATATAATATGAATATATTAGTATTATTATTAATTTAAATAATATTAGAGGAATTAAGGGTAAGATGGACTTTTGAGGAGGATTAGTAAGGGTATTATGGGGAAAGCCCATTTTGGAAGCCCAAGGGTTTAACAAAAAGGAATTGGAAAGAAATAAGATTCATTTTGGTGGGAACGTGAAAATAAGGAGAAAGTGCAGAGCTCTGAGGAAAATGAAAAGGGCGAGGATTCGTGAAGGCTTCCAAAGAATTAGTAGAGAAAACTCCGAAACGACAATCTAAGGTATGGGGAGTATTGCCTTTCATTGTTTTCAATATAGGAAGTGATGTGTTTAAAGTGGATTTTGGGGTTGTTAGGGTTTTTGAAGGGTTTATGAGTTATTGATGATTTAGAGGTATTTCTGAGGATCGATGATGGATTATTAAGGGTTGAATTGATTCGAGTAAAAATAAGCCTTTGAGGCAAAACCTTCTTTGATGATACGTGGGATCTTGTATGAGAAAGGGATTTATGGGGTTTATGGGAATCTTGAGAATTTATGAAGGTTTATGTATTTCGAGTTAGAATAGTGAAATTAACCGACCTAATAGTCGTAGGTTATATGCCTTTGATTACCTTGATGTTTCAGGACTGTTTTGGGAGTGTTTTGAGGTGAATTGAGGTTGGAATCGTAAAGGTTTTTGGGGCTGGGATGCTACTGGTGCGTAGCAGCGATTGCAGAAATCGCAGGTTCGCAAAGCGAACCATTCCTTCGCAAGGCGAACATTCGCCCAGGCTTGCAAAGCGAGCACCGCAGTGAATGCGCGATGATTTTGTTGGTAAATACTGGGAACTCTCTGGTTTTCTATGGGATTTAGGGGATTCGCTGGAGCTCGCAAAGCAAACATCCCAGCAATTGTGTTCGCACGGCGAACTCTGCAGCGAACTGCAGCTGTTTGCGAAATTCTGTTTATGATGCTGTGATATTCTGAGGTTTTGGTGCTGTGATATTTCTGATGATTTACTATGATGTTATTGATGATATTGAGATGATGATTTGTGATGTTTTGATGAATATATGATGACATGATTAACATGAGGTTTTGATGAATGATGATGCACATAATGATATTTTGATGATGATGATTATTGATGTTGTGTATCATGCATTCATAGCATATTCTGGTGGTGATGTTAGGACTTCAGTCCAGTGATGATGATGTTAGACTTCAGTCTATTTGTGGCTTCCATCCCATTGTTTGGATGTGAAGTGGTTTATTACGTGCTCCGGTTCTTGTGTGGAACCGATCCTAATGACGGGGATCTTTGGAGGGTGATGGCCAAAGTGTCCATCAACTGTGATGACTGGTACCACATGCATGAGTCCTGTTGTGCATTGCATTTATGTGGCATTATTGATGTGATTTTATAATGTTGCGACTCTTGACCCTGTTGATGATTATGATGATGTTGTTTATGATTATGACGCCATTTTATACATATATTATTTTTATATTGATTATAATGAATTGTGATTACTCACCCTGCCTGTTTGAATGTTGCCTCCACGTGGGTAACGTGCAGGTGATTAGGATTAGCTGTGGATACTTTTGAGGACTTTTGAAGTTATTTTAGCATTTTGGTCGATGTAGAGGGTCTTGCTCTGATAGTGTAACATCGGGTTGGGTCGTTGAGTCGAACCATGTTGAGTTTTATTTGGCTGTTATTTTATTGATTATTTGATGACTATGGTTTATTTTAATAAACCCTTATGTGGGATTTTTGTGGTTATGGTGGTTCTGTTACCCTTTGAAGGCATTTTGAGTTATTTTGAGGAAAACCCGTTGTTTTACGGAGCAATTTTGTTGATTTGAATTTATTGAGAAATGTGCACCCTTTGAGGTGATTCTGATTTTACTATGATTTTATGTTTATTCTGCTGCGATAATTATAAGGTAGAAAATGGTGTTACAGTCACTATTAGAAATCTGTCCAAGAAATTCACTTCCCCGAAGAGGATTAATTCCCGGTGAAACCTCTCTTGAATTTCTTCAAACCCTAGAACTGTTCACTAAATAAAAGATTATTCCCGGTGAAACTTTTCTTGAACTTTTCTTAGGTTTGGACCCACAGGCTTCCTAAAAGCATCACAGCCTCCTCTTGGGCTTTGTACAAGGACCCTCCGGCTTCTTAGAAGTTCTCATGCCTTCTCTTGGGTTTAGTACAAGGACCCCAAAGACCTCTTATAGGTATAGGACAGAACTTAGTCATCCTTTGTTAGAGCAGTCTTTCCAAAGAGTCAAAACCTCAGATCAATTAAGGGTTGATTCTCATCCCTTAAAACACCTGCCTCCTCTTGGGCATCATGCAAAGATAAACTCTTTCATACCAGTAGACTTGGATAGTCTAATCTCCTCTTGGATCTCAAAGATATTCTCAAGCTCCAAACAAATACCGGAGAAACCCTGGTCATTTGATCAATCTCCAGTAGAGTTAAAACCCCATAGGTTCTGAAACTCAATCTTTCATCCTAAATTTACCCAGCTAGGGTTAGCTTATCATCAATACTAGCCTATCAGAACCTCAAGGTATCTGATACCTCAACTCTTCTGTAATCCTCAGCAAGAGTTGATTCCCCACTTTGGACCCGCCTTTGGATCTCAATATTCCTTAGCAGAAAGCAGCCTCCTCTTAGGCTTTGTATAAGAAATTCCTTAGCCAGCCTCCTCTTAGGCTTTGTATAATGATTCTTTCTTCTTCCTCATCACCTTTCAACACTCTCTTGTTGAGTCAATCATCTTTTCAATACCCTCTTGTTAAGTCAATCTTCATTCTTAAAACACTCTCTTGTTGAGTCATCCCTTTTAGCCTCAATCTTGGGCTTTGTACAAGACAAATTAAAACACTCTCTTGTTGAGTCAATCACCTTTTCAGCACTCACTTGTTGAGTCAATCTTCTTTCTTAAACACTCTCTTATTGAGTCAACCCTTTTCAGCCTCCTCTTAGGCTTTGTATAACGATTTTTCCTCAGTAGAGTTAACCTCAAAAACACTCTCTTGTTGAGTCAACCTTTTTCAGCCTTAATCTTGGGCTTTGTACAAGACGGATAAAAAACACTCTCTTGTAGAGTCAGTTTCTTTTCAGCCTCAATCTTGGGCTTCGTACAAGACATTTGAAATATCCTCGGCTGAGTCATTCCCCTTTAGCCTCAATCTTGGGCTTTGTACAAGACATATATAAACATTCTCCAGCAAAGTCAAAACCTTCAAAACCTTTTCTTAAGCTCTGTATAAATATCTCCCCAACAGAGTCAATTCCTCCCAGCCTTCTTTTAGGCTTTCTGAATTAATCTCCCTAAGCAGAGTCAATCCCTTTTAGCCTCTGAAATTCTGGTGCCAGATATGTGAGGTTACGTGTGATGTCACAACAACACACTCTGCAATGGACAATATAACACAACAGAAAAGACACAAAGAATTGTTCACCCAGTTCAGTTAAACAACTTACTCTGGGGGCTACCAAGCCAGGGATGAATTTCACTATCAGTAGAATTAATTTACAGACTCAACAACCCAGTTAACATATCCTAAACTTAATCACTACTTAATGAACCTTCTACCTAATAGACCACTTAGGTATGAGAACACTACTCAATCCCTAAATCACTTTAGTGATATAATTCAAAGATAACACACTTTGAAAAACACAACTTGATTCTGCTTCACAGCTTTGATCAAGAACAACTCAAAACAACAACACCAATTCACACTAGAATGGTTTACATACACGAAGACACAAACGACTCTCAGTCTTTAGCTCTCTTTCTTCGTTATTTTCTTCAAAGGATTGATGCGCTTTATATAGCTATTTGATTTGGGCTGGGACCTGCTACAATATCTGACCTGATTTGTTATTTAAAACTGAATCTTCAAAACAGATTTTTCTCTCAAAATCTTCTTAAATCTTCAGCCTTTAAACACTCCTACAAATCTGCATCAAATATGTTTGCAACAGAAAATATCTCCTCCAAGATATTTGCATCCAATAACTCTAACAGCTCTCCCAAATTCCAGCTAATACGCTTAACCCTAAAAACATCTCAAACCTGATGTTTTAATGATCTGCATATCTGATGTCATGACATCGCATGTGACATCAGACTTCAAAGCTTCAACAACTTAAACACTTAACATTATCTAATGTTAAGACATCAGCCATATGACTTCAACATTGAACAACTTTGTTTTACCAAAATTCTAGCCAATCCAAGAACTAACAATCTCCCCCTTTGGCTAATTTTGGCTAAAACAATCTCTGCAACATCAGAGACTTCAGCAGCGGATAAAAATTGAAAAAATTTAAAAACTCCTAGCAGCACTCCTTCAAAACAGCTCCTACTTCAAAATGCTGGACATACTCCATTAGCTCAGCAAAGGGTCAAGCTCCCCCTCAAAACCAGAACCAGCATAAATAGCTGTTCAACATGCATACTCCCCCTCAACATCTGCACCACACCAGAACTGAGATAGGTCGCACTTTGCACACAAAGGCTAGGCTAACTACACCAGAATTGAGATAGGTCACACTCTACACACAAAGGTTAGGCTAACTCTCCTCCTTTTTAGCCACAATTGGACACTCACCAAACACAATGTCCTGACATAATAAATGACACAGTCAAACACCAAGCTTTCCCCAAAAAAAGCAAGTTCCAACACCTTGACTGATCAGACGATACAAACAATGCTCCTTGTTTGCATTATAAAAACAAGCCTTCTTCCTTCTAGCAGCATCACACGGCAACCAAGAATGAGCCAGTCAAACACCAAAGATGCAGCAAAGAACCTCAAGCAGAATGACAAGACTTCAGATCCGCCTAAGTCCATGTTCATCCTTGGATAATTTTAAATGAGTAGGAGCAGGAGTCCTCTTATGATTAGAATTTTCTAGGCCAAATTTCTTCACTATGTTCTTAGCATATTTGTTCTGAGAAACGAAGATGGAGTCCTCCATTTGTCTAACTTGTAGACCAAGGAAATAGCTGAGTTCTCCAACCAAACTCATTTCAAATTCAGATTGCATCTGTTGCACAAAATGTTTCACCATTGCATCTGACATCCCACCAAATACAATGTCATCAACATAGATTTGGGCTACCATCAGGTTTCCTCCTTCTTCCTTGACAAACAAGGTCTTGTCAATTCCTCATTTTATGTAGCTATTCAATGCTAAGAATTCTGTAACCCTTTCATACTAGGCCCTAGGAGCTTGCTTCAAACCATACAGGGCTTTCCTAAGTTTGTAAACATGATTAGGAAAAGTTGGATCAATGAACCCTTTAGGTTGATCTACATACACTTCTTCATTCAAGTAACCATTCAAAAAGGCACTCTTCACATCCATTTGGAATAGCTTGAATCTGAGATTACAGGCCACACCCAAGAGTAATCTGATGGACTCTAATCTAGCCACAGGAGCAAAAGTTTCATCAAAATTAACTCCTTCAACTTGAGTGTATCCCTGTGCAACAAGTCTTGCCTTATTTCTGGTAACCACTCCTAGTTCATCAGACTTGTTCTTGTAGATCCACTTGGTCCCAATCACATTCACCCCTTTAGGTCTTGGCACAAGATCCCATACTTCATTCCTCTTGAATTGCTCCAGCTCTTCATGCATTGCATTTATCCAAAACTCATCAGTCAATGCTTCCTTGACATTCTTTGGCTCAATTTTGGAGACAAAACATGAACTTGCTACAACTTCTCTTGACCTAGTCCTCACTCCAGAATTTGGATCACCTATAATAAGCTCCTTTGGGTGGTACTTCTGTACTCTGATAGAAGGATCTTTATGAGGTTGCTCAGATTTAGGCTCAGTAACAGCAACACTAGGAGTTGGACTTCTGTCTTCAGCTTCTGGTGCAACTTCACCAACTGATGTTCCAACATCATCTAGGACATCATCATCTTCCTGCTTATCATTGTCATCAATCACCACATTGATGGACTCCATCATCACCTTGGTTCTAGAGTTGAAAACCCTATATGCTCTGCTGTTGGTAGAGTATCCCAAAAATATTCCTTCATCACTTTTGGAATCCAATTTTCTTCTCTGTTCTCTATCATCCAGAATATAACATCTACTTCCAAAAACATGAAAGTATTTAACATTAGGTTTTCTTCCCTTCCATAGTTCATACAGAGTGCATGAAGTGCCTCTTTTCAGGGTAACCCTGTTGTGAATGTAGCAGGCAGTATTCATGGCTTCGGCCCAGAAATGATAGGGAAGTTTCTTGGCATGGATCATAGCTCTAGTAGACTCTTGGATAGTTATGTTCTTCCTCTCAACTACTCCATTTTGCTGAGGCGTAATAGGAGATGAAAACTCATGACTTATACCTTCAGCAGAGCAAAATTCTACAAACTTGCTATTCTCAAACTCTCTTCCATGGTCACTCCTTATCCTGATAACATTACTCTCCTTTTCTCTTTGGAGTCTTTGACAAAGATCTTTAAAAACATCAAACACCTCTGATTTGTCTTTGATGAAGCTCACCCAGGTGTACCTTGAATAGTCATCCACAACTACATACGCATATTTCTTTCCACCCAGACTTTCAACCTGCATAGGTCCCATCAAGTCCATATGAAGTAGTTCCAAGACCTTGGAGGTGGTGTCATGTTGAAGCTTCGGATGAGACATCTTTGTCTACTTCCCTTTTTGACAGTCTCCACAAACTTTTCCTTCCTCAATATTAAGTTTGGGAATTCCTCTGACTGCTTCTGAGGAGATGATTCTCTTCATTCCCTTTAGGTGAAGATGTCCCAACTTCTGATGCCAGATTTTGACATCATCTTCTTTAGCAAAAACACAAGTGGAAGAATTTGAGTCTTGTGGCACCCAAAGATAACAATTGTCCTTAGACCTGACTCCCTTCATAATGACTTCTCCTTTATCATCTTTGACAATGCATTCAGACTTTGTAAAGTCTACTTTGAATCCTTGATCACAAAGTTGACTAATGCTAATCAAATTTGTTGTCAGTCCTTTAACAAGAAGAACATCATCCAGCCTGGGAGCACCAGCACAGTTCAGTTTACCAATCCCCTTGATCTCTCCTTTGACCCCATCACCAAATGTAACATGGCCTGAAGAATGAAACTTCACATCTACCAACAGATTCTTAACTCCAGTCATGTGCCTTGAACACCCACTGTCAAAGTACCAATCTTCTTTGGTAGAAACCCTTAAAGAAGTGTGAGCTATCAAGCTGGTAACCTTAACTTTAGGGACCCATTGCTTCTTAGGCTTGGTAACCTGCCTTCCTCTGTGACAGTTCTGTCTGGGAACAACCTGATGAGCCTTCTATGGATATCCATGTAGCTTATAACAATAAGCCTTAATGTGTCCAAAACATCCACAATGCTGACATCTCCAGTGCCTGTATTTCTTCTTAGATGGAGTTCTGTCATGATGTTTTAACATCTGTTTTAACATCACTGGTTTGGAGGTGATAACATCATTAGAACCTACATCATTGGTGAATCCCAAACCACATTTTTCTGCAGCCATCTTCCCAATACTAAGAATGTTGTCTAGAGCATCAGTACCATTGTTCAACATTCTGATAGTTTTGGTCATAGGGTCCAGTTTATAGTTAAGCATACTGACTTCAGATTCAAGTTCAGTCTTTTCAGCTTTTAACTGTACTATGGTTTTCTTCAGCTTTTCTCCTTCAATACACACTTTTTCACTTCTTATGAAAAGATCTTTATAAGTGATAGCAAGTTCATCATAAGTAACCTCATCATCACAAGAATCATCATCTGACTCATAAACCCCAACCATAGCTCTAACAAGTTTAGCTGAATTTTCTTCAGATTCACTCTCACTGTCAAACCAAGAAGCTGATAACCCTTTATGCTTCTTAAGAAAAGTAGGACATTCCTTCTTGACATGTCCATACCCTTCACACTCATAGCATTGTATCCCTTTGTCATTACTGGACTTTTCTTCATCTTTAGACTTCTTCCCTTGTTCTCCTGATCTGTTGATGTCAGAAGTAATGTTCTTGACATTGGGATTATAACTCCTATTTATCCTCTTCATAACTTTGTTGAACTGTTTTCCCAACAAAGCAATAGCCTGAGACAGCTCCTCCTGAGAATCATCCTCTTTCCCTTTCTTGGCTTCTTCAGAACTGGAAACCAAAGCTATACTCATGGACTTCTTTTCAGGTTCCTCTTCATTCAACCCTAACTCAAAAGTTTGAAGAGATCCAATTAGCTCATCAACTCTCATTTTGCTGATGTCTTGAGCTTCTTCAATTGCAGTCACCTTCATCTTATATCTCTTGGGAAGGGACCTAAGGATTTTCCTCACCAGCTTTTCTTCAGTCATCTTTTCTCCAAGAGCACTAGAGGCATTAGACTGCTCAAGAATACTCATGTGAAAATCATGAATAGTTTCATCTTCCTTCATCTTTAGACTTTCAAACTTTGATGTCAGAAGTTGAAGTCTTGACATCTTAACCTTTGAGGTTCCTTCATGAGTAGTCTTTAAGATGTCCCAAGCTTCCTTAGCAACTTCACAGGTGTTGATCAACCTGAAGATGTTCTTATCAACTTCATTGAAAATAGCATTTAGAGCTTTAGAATTACCAAGGGCAAGCTCATCTTCTTCCTTGGTCCATTCTTCTTCAGGTTTCAGTTTTGAGCTGCCTTCTTTTTCTTTCCCAGAATCATCTTTCTCAACAACAACAGGTGCTTTCCATTCTTTTATGATAGCCTTCCAAGCCCTGCTGTCCAAGGATTTCAAAAAGGTAATCATCCTTGGCTTCCAATAATCATAATTAGAGCCATCCAGAATAGGGGGTCTATTCACAAATCCACCAACTTCCTTGTCCATCTTACCAGAAAGTATCAGCCCTAGATCTCACCCAGATGCAGAGCAGGATGCCTGCTCTGATACCAATTGAAATTCTAGTACCAGATATGTGATTTTACGTGTGATGTCACAATAACACACTCTGCAATGGACAATATAACACAAGAGAAAAGACACAAAGAATTGTTCACCCAGTTCAGTTAAACAACTTACTCTGGGGGCTACCAAGCCAGGGATGAATTTCACTATCAGTAGAATTAATTTACAGACTCAACAACCCAGTTAACATATCCTAAACTTAATCACTACTTAATGAACCTTCTACCTAAGAGACCACTTAGGTATGAGAACACTACTCAATCCCTAAATCACTTCAGTGATATAATTCAAAGATCACACACTTTGAAAAACACAACTTGATTCTGCTTCACAGCTTTGATCAAGAACAACTCAAAACAACAACACCAATTCACACTAGAATGGTTTACATACACGAAGACACAAACGACTCTCAGCCTTTAGCTCTCTTTCTTCGTTATTTTCTTCAAAGGATTGATGCGCTTTATATAGCTATTTGATTTGGGCTGGGACCTGCTACAATATCTGAGCTGATTTGTTATTTAAAACTGAATCTTCAAAACAGATTTTTCTCTCAAAATCTTCTTAAATCTTCAGCCTTTAAACACTCATACAAATCTGCATCAAATCTGTTTGCAACAGAAAATATCTCCTCCAAGATATTCGCATCCAATAACTCTAACAACTCTCCCAAATTCTACCTAATACGCTTAACCCTAAAAACATCTCAAACCTAATGTTTTAATGATCTGCATATCTGATGTCATGTATTCGTATGTGACATCAGACTTCAAAGCTTCAACAACTTAAACACTTAACATTATCTAATGTTAAGACTCAATGTTAAGACATCAGCCATATGACATCAACATTGAACAACTTTGTTTTACCAAAATTCTAGCCAATCCAAGAACTAACAGCCTCAATCTTGGGCTTTGTACAAGACACCACAAATATATCCCTTGTGGAACCAATAAGTTTTTTTCGCCTCAATCTTGGGCTTTGTACAAGACAGATAAAAGCCTTCCTCAAAAGTCAATGTCCAGCCTCCTCTTAGGCTTTATATAATGATTTTCCCCAAAAGATTCAACTCTCTCTTAGCCTCAATCTTGGGCTTTATACAAGACAAATAAACACTCTCTTGTTAAGTCAGTCTTTTCCAGCCTCCTCTTAGGCTTTGTATAATGACCTCCCCAGTGGAGTCAATCAATCTCTTAGCTTCAACCTTAGGCTTTAATCAAGGCACACACAAAAAACCAAAATCCCCTCAGAGGAAATAAAAAAAACCTCTCTGAAGGAGGACATTTCTCTGTACATCACACATCACAACAAACCAAAACAAACCTAATTCCAGATAACTGATGTAAGTGTCACACTTGTTGATTCAAATATCCAAGTTGTAGTCCATCTCTTATCCTGGTAAACCTCTTTCATCTAATTGCTGTAAGTGGCAAGCCTCTGGATTACAAACATCCACGCCACTGTCCCTCTCTTAGCATGAAAGATTCCTATGGAAAAATGACATTGCTCAACACTGAGTTAAAGTTTTCTCCTTCAGGACAAATCCCTCATAAAGGAAATTATGGCATTGTTGGATTCTCATATCCCAGTTAAAGTAATCCTCCTTTATAATCAGTCACCCAACAGTTGTGATAAATAGATGAGATGTCTCCCTTTAGAGATGACAAATTCTCTCTCAGTCAAACCTTTAGCTTAAATCTTGGCCTTTGAACAAGACACAAATACTCCTTTAGCTTCAATCTTGGGCTTTGAACAAGACACCAAATATCATCTTTTTCCTCCCATAGAATAGGAGGGAACTACGATTGCTCTAATTTCCCTGTTTATCTCTAACGGGAATATGTAGGCATAAGATTGCGAAATCTTAGCATGCACACCAATCCAAAACTTTAGGTCCAGTACCTTCACACACTAATCAAAAACCTTAGGTCCAGTACCTTACCAAAAACATCGAAAATCCCAAAATCAACAAAAACTCTCTCTCAAACACTCCCAAAGGAGAAACTTTCCCAATAAACAGACAAACACCAGTAAGTAGAAAACAGTACGTATAATGGCTAAACGACCTGTGGATAACCACATATAGGATGGGTAATTGACAACGCCCCATTGTATAACCTGACCCCGGACCCCCAATCTCTTAAGCATTTGTTAAAGAAAACATTTGCGTGCAAGGTTAGTTTTAGATAGCTTCCCTTTCATTTCCAGCTTCATAGGATAAATAAGATATCAGAAAGTAACACCCAAACCCTACCATTGCAGTGAGGAAAAAATCATGGCGATAAGGTGCTTGCGTCACAGACAAAAATCGCACGCTACACGTCAAGCAGTCCTTGAGATCGATATTTAGGATTTCCCATTATTACTACGTCGACAGATTAGTACACCTGCTAATTTACTGCTCAATGCCCATCTAAGATATGAAAAGATAACAAACCAACTCTAGTATGAAAAAATATAATGGATTCATGGGAAACCAAATTAGAATCTGATTAGGAAGAAACATATATTTACTCCCAAAGTTTGTTCAAAATTGTGTGTTCAAACTTGCTCGAATTTTAGGAATATATGAAAGTTTCTATATCATGAGTGCATCATTCTACCAGAACACAAATTCAATGGAAAGGTGTCATAGTCCTAAATAATTGGAAATATTTCTAGGAACACACAACATTTAATTTCATATTAGGAATGTCAAGTTGATGGATGTGGAGTAAATAAATTGAAATGTGCTTTCTTATTAATGAATTGATATGGATTGTTGTTTGCATGTGCAAGTTACTCCATGATAATCCCATTTGTTTAGACGAAATTCAAATTTGGTGATAAAGGCTCCAACATGACAATAATGGTAAAGAATTTCAAAAAATTCATCTGGATATATGTATTCTGCTAAAATGGAAAGTTGATAAGATGCGTGAAAATCATATTTTTGTTATATTATTGGAATAAATTAGTTTGTACAATCTAAAGAATGTCTAATCTAAACGTGTATCAAGCCCATTTGGATTGTAGAATTTGAAATATACAAGTAACATAATAGAACAATTATGTTTATTTGCTTACAGATCATAACATATGTGTATGCACTACAAACCATATTTTAATGTTGATGACTATACTATGAAGGTACACATGAAAAAGAAGTTTCGTCAATTTTCTTTCTCGTAAATAACTTCAATATGTTTACCTCCAAAACAAAATGTGCACCAAAGAGGGGTTGTTCTATTCCTAATGATTGCCCCACTAAGCACTCATCATCTTTATATAAGCATGTCAACTCTTTGCATCTAGATACACATGCTTCATAGTCAAAGGCAGGGCCGACCTTGGGCCCGGGCAAGGAGGCCCACAGCCCAGGGCCTCCAAAAAATAGGGGCCTCAATTTTTTTTATAAATTATAAATCTGAAATAAATATATAAATATTAGTTATTGAATTTAATTTGCTATGCTAGTTAGCATAGTGGTAAAAATGTTAGTTTTTGACTCAAAGGTCAATGGTTTGATTCATGGTACCAACACTTTTACTATTTAAATGTATTTTTTACAAAAAAAAATACCTTCCTTTTTATTGAGGCCCATTTTTTATATTGGACCAGGGCCTATAAAGTTTTGAGTACAGCCCTAGTCAAAGGAATCAATGCCCAACTATAAATAATGTGTCACACTAATCAGTCATCAAAGCCTCCTCCAGTACGATACAACTTCCCAAACAAATATGAATTTCCTTTGTTTATGCAACAATATTTTTGGAAATGTCATTGATGTTGAAGGAGATGGTCGATGTAGATTCTGTGTTATTTTCAAGCTCTTTGACATGTATGTTAAATCTCATTTCATCATTCATCTTGATATTATAAGAGATCTAGACATTACTTGTGTAGGTTATCTCCAACTATTTAGGTTAGAGGGATGATTCAACCATGTCAAACATGCTCTCATCCCTACAAAAGTTTTCTTAATACTTAAGGATAGATGAATGATTATACTGATTATTAGATTTTTAATTGCTCAAAAATATAAAATTGTGCTAGTTGTAGTGAACATATATGTGTTCATAGAAACATATTATTTGTTATGAAGCAGGCCAAAAGAAATTGAGCAGCTTAGTTTCCTTGAATATGTGTGTAACAGCCATTTGGTATAGGTAATATTTTATATCTTCTATTCATATAATGTGAATCGTTTCTTATGAGTAACTATAATATCCTTCTAGACCGTGACGATACATTGTCCAATTATGGGATATATATTGTCAATCAGAAGCATTAGTCTATGACAATACATATCCTTCTAGAATGGTTAAATTAAATGAACTTAGTTGTACTCAAAGTGATTTTATAATTGAAGATAATGTTAAACTTATACAGGTTAAAGACCTTGAGAAATATGAGGATTATACGAAAGATGAAAACGTGGATAATAGAGTATACCTTAATAGAGATTTATTTAAAATATCTGCATAATTGAAAATTAATTATATTTTTGAAATAATATTTTGATATATTTATTTACGTTATAGTTGGTTTTGATTTATTTATTCATGTTAATCCCCCACACCATTTTTTCTAATTACTCTAATTTCATATTATAAAAGCAGAGCACCTTCCATTGTTCATATGAATCCTAAAATATAAAACTCCTAGTTTGTTGGAGTATGGTAATCCCTGCTAATTTGTATCTTATTTTTGGCCTAGTTGGTATTCTAGAATTCAACTGCTTAAAGACATGTGAATTGTGAAACCAATATTTAAGTTTTAGAAGGTGATCCAATAAAGACCTTTGTTTTTTTACAAATAGAAGGTTGGTTGGGATTTGATGGTGAATTATTATTAAGATTATCGATACTTCGTGCTCAGGTCCCGGGGGTGGGGGTACATGATAACACTCAAACTTCAAGTCACTTACGACCATAAGTTATAGGTATTTAGGGTTACAATAGTGTGAACCAAAATATGGGGCATTCATTAGGTTTATAGGGTTTAAGTCCGAGAACCTTCTCTAAGGGGTAGATGCTCAAAAATATTTCTTTTCCTTGATCCTACATTAAAGATTTCTTCGTGGAACATTTTTGCATTCTTTGCTTATGTCTTTTCCCTTTTGGGCCTTCATGGAGTTAGTGTCAGCCTGGTATAGAATAATATCCCCCAAAGTTTGGACTGTTATAGCCAAGGTGTGGAATTTAGTTTAGCTTGTTTTCTTACACCTATTTTGGAGTTTACGCTCTTGAAATTGAATTATCTGAGGAAATTTAACTTTCTAGTCCGCTTTGGCCTTTATTGTCTTTTTTGCTTCCTTATTTTTCCTTTGTCAGAATGTGAGGAGACATTAATAGTTTTGTCGCATTCCCCTTCTACTATGTAGGGCCTAAACACTTGAGAGACATGGCATATGAGGGGTGTGCCATGATTAGTGCATGGGAACAATAATTGCCATTATGGCTTGATGAAGTAATTCCCAGTAATTTGGATCTTGACTACTAGTGAGTGTACAATCTTGATGATTCTTTTATTTTTGGATGATGGGAAGAAGGCTACCTCAAAGGATCTATTAAAGTCCGGGGAATGTGCAAAGAGGGTGGAAGGGAACCTTAAAAAGAAAGAGGAAAATATGATTGCTCTACTCGTGGAGAATGGACTTCTTGAGAAGACCAAAAAATAAGTTGTGGGTTCCATTCATGGTATTGGGATGCAATCACTAAATTATTTCTTTGATCAAATATATGTAGTAAACTCTGGGATTTAATTGGAAACGATCGAAATGGATCATAAGAAGAGAATTATAAAACCCTATGTTCTAAGAAGAGAATTAGTGTACTGTAGGGACAAGTTTTTATTTAAAGGGTGAATATAATTTCCTATGCTAATCATTAATCTATTAATGATATGCTAGTGGTCTATTGGGATGTATTAGGAAGCCTTATCTCCAAGATTAGATGAGGATGACATGGCTAGAAATTTGGATCTATTTTCAAGGGATTTATGGACTTTACTCATGCTAAATATATAACACACTTGGAGATTGATTTTCCTCATATTCACACTTGTATTTATCTCTCTAGTACTCATATTTTTGGAGAATGGTATAAGCTAAAGATAGGGGAGGGTGAAATTCCAAGGAGAATATGGAGGGATTGAGTTCATCATAAAATTCAACATGCATGTGCTAGAAGTCTTGAGAACCATTCAAATCCAAGTCATAATTTCATAAAGATCAAAGGTGGGGTTCCTTAGGTATTTGATCCTTGGATAGCCTATGAGTTCATTGCAAGTGGGGTATGATGTGTATGCTAGAATGTCTTGATTTTTCTTGCTTGATTTGTGAAAAGATGCATGTTATTGTGTTTGATTGAGATCATATATGATACACATATGCATGCTTGTGTTGCTGGCTATTTGGAGTTATATAGGAAAAATTGAATGTTCTTGTTACCCATAAAATCTATCTCATTCCCATGAACAGACCGTGTGTTTTCTACAGAAATGATGAATGTTTGTTATGGGCATAATACGGTCGTGTTGGATAACACGGGAGACTCGTGATGCCCCCAGTTTTTGCTATGGTAAGGGTGGTATGGCCCTGACACGACCCGTGTTACACAACACAGCCTTCCCGTGTTGAACCCAACTTTGGGAGATGCTCTTGATTCATTTTATCAGGACTGTAGGGGTCATTTTACCTTGTTTCAATTAATTGAATCAGTGTGTCTCGACACCCATAGAATTGAATTAATGTATGTTAACCATTATAATTACTAATTATATGTAAAATGAGGCTTGTGACATAGCACATCCATGTGTCTCTTTGTAGCCCAAGTTGGTCTAAGTATGATGCCATTTCAATTATTGTATTTTGGATGTTTAAGTGTATCTAGACTGCTTGAAAGCACTCGATGGAACACTTGAGAAGTGTTGGTAAACATAATAAAATATGAGAATTGAGAATTAGAGTTAAAAGGATTAACCTTCCTAGTTGAAGGGATTAAAAAGAGTAAAACCCATACAGCCAAATGGATGTTGTGAATTTATTCCATAGTTGGATATTGTCATACCTCAATTTTGACTCTGGATTTTTAAATCGACGCATTATCATAGCATCTGCATAGCATGACATACATTTCATCTTGCACAGTGCCCAAATCGTCAGCCAGAATAAACTATTGGATTTATAAGCGAATCGGTCAAACTAAAAGTCAACTATGCGTAAAATCAGTGGACGAAAAAATTCAAAATCGAGCCTGCAGACGCCATTCAATTTAATCTATGTTTCACGTGGTTTAACCTGGCGTGCTCGTTTTACTTTTTTCGGCTACTTTTCGGTCGCATTTTGATTAGTTTAAGTCTTTTAACGGGGGAAATTTTATTTTGAAATTTGACCAAACGTTGTATTTTTCCGAGTCGTTTATTTCGCGCTGACCATTTTGGTGTATTCATTTTATTTTTTTGGGCACTTCGATACCTGACTGATTATTCATTTGAAATCGATTTTATTTTTATTTTTAAATAAAAATAATTTTAATTTACTCAGGTTTTTTATTTAGGTTTAATAGTTAATTTATATTTATATTTTAATTTATTTATCATTTTCTTTTTATATTATTTAAAACTTGTTTTTTATTTTATTTTGGAAACACTTAATAGTTAAGTTTTAGAAAGTTAATTTGTTTTGCTCCACTTTTTGGAAAAACATGATATTATATTGCATTGGGGAAAAGAGACCACCATCTTTTTTCTCAATTTTAAAGAATTCCATTGATAAGTGCAAATTGTAGCTATTTTTGTATGTAAGTTTTGTTGCACTTATCGATACTTTTTGTTAATATCGTACAAATAAATCCCGCTTTGTTTGTAATTACGTTTACTTTACATTATAGTGTATATATTGCGTATCGTATAAATATCATTAAGTTTAATTGATTTTCTCTCATTTTTGTAGGTATTCAAGCAAAGATATTTTGCCATTGTTGTATAGAGCATTAAATAAGCTTTCCAACGCTTCCGACCGTGCCTCAATCCGAGTTACGATTCAGAAGTTGTTGTCAAAATAAGGGCTGGTTTGTTGTCAAGTCCGCTTTGCGAACTTTCCAGCGAATGTTCGCTCTGCAAACTTCCCAGGGAATGCTCCCAGACTTTTGGCAGTAGAAAAAGGGACCAAAGTTCGCATTGCGAACTTTTTAGCGAATATTTGCTTTGCGTATAAAAGTTCGCATTGCGAACTTTTACAGAATTGCAGAGTCGGTTTAACTGTTCTTGAGGCACTTAGGTGCCAAAATTGATGTTCGCTCAACGAATAAAAGTTCGCTTTGCGAACTTGAGTGATTTTTGAAATGTTATTTAAGTCATTTCATTCATTTTTTAGGTTATGGTTTTGGGGATTTTTGCTCTCAACTCCATCAAACTCATTTTTTTCATAGGATTAGCTTAGAAAACAACTATGGAGCTTGCACACGGATGACCCGGGTTGGATTGATCATCGATCGACACCGACAAACCGTGAGATTTTTGGTTCATTTCTCTTCTTCTTTGTGTATTCTTCATTTGTTGGGTTTTGTATATGTATTTACTTTGATCTTATGTATATTTATCGCCCATGGCGTTGTATAAAATCCGCTTTACAAATCTTTATCGGTGATTATCCTTGATTTTTGCTTTATGCTCGGGGTTTGGGTTGTGTTAGAGATAAACATCGCAAACTTTGATTAGGGATGATTATCTGTTAGTTTCTGCATGCTAGAGATAGATTTAGAACTAACAATCTTTATGGGTGTCGAAACTTAATGCCTCTGTATCTCGAGTCGGGTGCGAGAGTGTCGACGAGGGTAACATGGTTGTTCTCTCAGCTCAGTGTGTCAGAGATGGACACTGTTGTGAGCGATGCTGGATGATATTGAGGAGTATTATAGGTTGAGTATAATTGGTCGGTAAGTTTAAGTTTGTGACGAGTCGATTATATGCATGCCGGATAAGCTTTTTCTCTCTGAAGAATGAATTCTTTTTGTGTTAATGTTTACTTCTCTGCATTTATTTTAAACCCATTTTAACCCAAACTCATTAACATTTAAATTGTCGAACGGCAGTTCAATAGCACCAATCTCTATGGACACGACATAAATCCCGGAGAGAATTCTTCTGAAAATAATATTTTGTCTTGCAGCTTTACCGTTCCAACAAAATGGCGCCGTTGTCGGAGATTGGTTTTGATATTGAATTGCATTGCGATAGTTTCGATGTTTTGAAGCTTTGTACATAATTTTTTTATATTGTATATATGCTTGCATAGATACTTGTTTTTCTTTTATTTTCCATTATGTTTGTTCAAGTGTTGTATACATTTTGTTCCCGTAACGTTTGTTCAAGTGTTTGGTTAGGACACTGCTTTTGGTTTGCGCGGTGAGGCATCACCATGGCATGAAGGAAGGAAGTTACTAGCTAAGCACAATAAAGGCGTCGAGCTTACGACGTAAAACAAGCATGTTTTATCGTTTTTTGTTTCATTATTACTTTTTCATTCTAGCTTAGGTAGTGTGGTGAATATTCATTAAACAAGTTGTACTTGGATTGTACGTAAAATTCTCAAATCTTCACTTTACAACTTGTTTAATCCATTTTCACCCGGTCTCTTAGTATGTTTGTATTAATAATTCTTGCGTTTGTCAATGAGCTTTTTTCGAGTAGCTTGAGGGAATTTATGGCGATGTTCCAAGTTTGATCATTTCAACTTGCGGATGTATGGTAATGATATTGTTAAGTTTTGTACACGTCCAAGGTATGTGTTTATCGCTTTCTAGACTTTAGCATATTCATGATACTTAGGCATTTTACAAACTTCCATGCCATTCATTCTTTTGTATACTTGTTCTTGATGTGAATCACTTTAGTTCCCACCCTTTTTGTCAGGTAGCTTTCCATTGTTCATATATGCGCGGAGTACCAACATTCTTGTTCTAACTAGATTCTATTATGCTTAATCTTTTGTTTGTGTTGATTATATGAAAGCATGAAAAGGATCAAGGAATTTTATTTCATTTTGAGCACAACTACCTAGCCAAATAGTCAATTCACCCTGTGAGTGTGTGAGCATTTGTTAAATCCCTTTGTGCCTTTCTATCATTATCCATGTTGTTTGAACTTAATGCTTGTCTATGAGTATTGAATTCACTTTTTATATGGATTTTGATTGATTGTTTTTTCTTGAACCCTCAACTTTGTGTTGTTATATGAATTTTTGCCTTGCCTTAGAAAGTCGGGAGTATTCACATGATGATATGGTTGAATTCAAGTTGGGGAGAGAATGATTGTTTACTCATTGGTTGGTTTCTATGAGGTTGAAAAAGAAAAGAAAAAAAGAGAAAAATATGAAAAAAGAAAAGAAAAAAGAGAAAAATATGAAAAAGAAAAGAAAAGAAAAATGTGAAAAAGAAAGAAAAAGAAAATCCTTGAGAAAGGAAACAAAGAGTTCAAATAATTGTGCTAAATAAGTATTGTGTTTTGTGTAACACTTGGGATTTTAGAAGAAGTTGATTGAAATTTTGTGTTTGAGTCTTTGTGAGTTGATCACTCCCTTAGGTTTATGCAATTTTTTGTTTCAATTACCTTTAGAAATTGCCCCTTGTTTGTTTACCCGACCACACTACAACCTTGAAAGCCCTTGTGATTTTTGCTTTTATGTTTTCAATATGATTTTTGGATGAACGCATAATTTAGTCTTTTGTTTGCAAGATTGTTGTGTGAGTGAAAAGTACCTCATTTTGTGTTTTTCATCTACCGATGATTATTTTTGCTAGGTGCGATTCACGTTTGAACTTGTGTTGTTTTAGGATGTTTGGCGTGATTTTTGTATTTTGCATTTGCTTCGTGACTATGTTATCGTCGTAGTTTAGTGATAAGTATTTACTTTGTGTGTACCATTTTTCATTTGAACCATTCATTTGTTTCCGTTTTTCAAAACCTGTTGATTCGTGATTCTTTGGTTGTCACTCTGCTTCTTTGAGTTGTTTGATTCTTGTTTGAGGACAAACAAGTTTAAGTTTGGGAGAGTTTGATAAGTGCAAATTGCAGCTATTTTTGTATGTAAGTTTTGTTGCACTTATCGATACTTTTTGTTAATATCGTACGAATAAACCCCACTTTGTTTGTAATTACGTTTACTTTCTATTATAGTGTATATATTGCGTATCGTATAAATATCCTTAAGTTTAATTGATTTTCTCTCATTTTTGTAGGTATTCAAGCAAATATATTTTACCATTGTTGTATAGAGCATTAAATAAGCTTTTCAACGCTTCCGGCCGTGCGTCAATCCGAGGTACGATTCAGAAGTTGTGGTCAAAATAAGGGTGGGTTTACTGTCAAGTTTGCTTTGCGAACTTTTCAGCGAATGTTCGCTTTGCAAACTTCCCAGCGAATGCTCCCAAACTTTTGGCAGTAGAAAAATGAACCAAAGTTCGCATTGCGAACTTTCCAGTGAATATTCGCTTTGGGAATAAAAGTTCGCATTGCGAACTTTTGCAGAATTGCAGAGTCGGTTTAACTGTTCCTGAGGCACTTAGGTGCCAAAATTGATGTTCGCTCAGCGAATAAAAGTTCGCTTTGCGAACTTGACTAATTTTTAAAATGTTATTTAATTCATTTCATTCATTTTTTAGGTTATGGTTTTGGGGATTTTTTCTCCCAACTCCATCAAACTCATTTTTTTCATAGGATTAGCTTAGAAAATAACTATAGAGCTTGCACACGGATGATCCGGGTTGGATTGATCATCGATCGGCACCGACAAATCGGGAGATTTTTGGTTCATTTCTCTTCTTCTTTGTGTATTCTTCATTTGTTGGGTTTTGTATATGTATTTACTTTGATCTTATGTATATTTATCGCCCATAGCGTTGTATAAAATCCGCTTTACAAATCTTTATCGGTGATTATCCTTGATTTTTGCTTTATGCTCGGGATTTGGATTGTGTTAGAGATAAACATCGCAAACTTTGATTAGGGATGATTATCTGTTAGTTTCTGGATGCTATAGATAGATTTAGAGCTAACAATCTTTATGGGTGTCGAAGCTTAATGCCTCCGTATCTCGAGTCAGATGCGAGAGTGTCGACGAGGGTAACATGGTTGTTCTCTCAGCTCAGTGTGTCAGAGATGGACACTGTTCTGAGCGATGCTTGATGATATTGAGGAGTATTGTAGGTTGAGTATAACTGGCCGATAAGTTTAAGTTTGTGACGAGTCATTTATATGCATACCGGATAAGCTTCTTCTCTCTGAAGAATGAATTTTTTTGTGTGTTAATGTTTACTTCTCTGCATTTACTTTAAACCCATTTTAACCAAAACTCATTAACATTTAAATTGTCGAACGGCAGTTCAATAGCACCAATCTCTGTGGACACGACATAAATCCCGGAGGGAATTCTTCCGAAAATAATATTTTTGCTTGCCGCTTTACCGCTCCAACATTCATCACATAATATCTCTCATCTCACATCAGCACCTCACTTCCAAATATAAAAACAATATCATCACCTCTTTCATACTCCCTCTCTCCACAATTTTCCTTCTTCCTATCTCTCTTTCTCTCAATTTTTTTTTCAATTTTTACTTTCTCTTCACTTTAATACAAGAAACAACCTCACTTTTCCTCCATAACTCTTCACCTATATCACACCATGAAAACTTCCTCTCTCATTTTTTTTAATACAA
This sequence comes from Lathyrus tuberosus, assembly GCA_022829125.1. Classification (NCBI taxonomy): domain Eukaryota; kingdom Viridiplantae; phylum Streptophyta; class Magnoliopsida; order Fabales; family Fabaceae; genus Lathyrus; species Lathyrus tuberosus. Next base: position 3,579,048 of record JALAZF010000435.1, read on the forward strand.
GACATCACCCTCTTATTCTTCAATAAAAAACTTCATGACAAAATCACTCTCACAATCATATTAACTCTTTTTTTTCTGTCTACTGTAAAAAAACCACACTTCCAACAAAATTGATAACACCCTTCTACCATTTCACATATCAACCATTCCATATTCACTCTATTATTATTATCTTTTACTGTTTGTTTTCACAATGCATACATATATTTTTTTTGGATTATCAAGTTTAATATATTTGTTTATTATTGTGTTTATTTTATTATTGTGTTTACTAACACCACTATATATTATTTTATTATTGTGTATACATTTCTTTTTGTTTCAGTATTTACATATATGAACTTATTATATAGGGTTAATATCCCTTTTGGCCCCTGTCATATAGGTGAAATCCCAAAAACAACCTTGTAAAAAAAAAACACAGATTCCATCCCTGCCATTTGTAGATTCCCTCGTTTTGCCCCCTGAGTGGATTTGGTCAACCATATTGATGACATGGCGCGCTTAGTTGGAATTTTATTTATTTTTTATTTATTTAATTACACGCGTGGCATTTTTATTAATATTTTAATATTTAATATTTTTTTTTTTTTTTTTTTTTATTTTTTTTATTTTTTTTTAAATTTTTTTTAATTTTTTTTTTATTTTTTTTTTTATTATTTTTTTTTTTTTTTAATTTTATTTTAATTTTTTGTTTTATTTTGTTTTATTTTTTTAATTTGTTTTTATTATAATTTTTTTAATTTTATTCTTTTTTTTTTTTATTTTTTTTCGTTTTTATTTATATATTTTTTATATTTATATATATATATATATTTTTTTTTTCGTTTTTGGACCTAATTTTTATTTTTAATTCTATTTTAAACAAATTGTTCTTTTAAAAATTAGTTTCATTATACTAATCCATTTATTTCAATTTATTACCATACTAATCCATTTATTCTCATACTAATTTCAATTCAACAATACTTATGAGTGATTTATTAGCATTATAACTCCACTCATCAACCATCTTTATAACCTCTCTCCACTTCTTTTTTTTTTCGTTACAATATTGTTTCATTTCTTCTCCATTGTTTTCAATACTCATCAACCATCCAAAACTCAATACAAAGCATACTCATAACACAACAATACCACACACCCTAATAAACAAGAATCTCAAGCTCTCATCACTCTCCACATCCTCATGAAAATGGTAACTTGCTACTGCCATGTTCACACCATAAGTTGGTAACTTACTATATCATTATCCTTTGGTATGAACAATTTTTTGTACAAAGAACATATGAATGTGCATGTAAGGGGAGGATAAGGATGTTGTATCTATAAACAGTTATATGATTGACAAGTAACATATATAAGTACATATGAATGTAATGTAAGGTAATAGCAGGCTGTGTGTGTGTGCCCTATTATCTCGTCGGTAATAGCAGGTTGTGTGTGTGTGCCCTATTATCTCGTCGGTAATAGCAACCCTAACTTGGAAGTGACCTGGTGGTGCGCGCGTTCGATGGTTCTAAGAGGTCCGTTTTTGGAGAAATTGTATTGCCGATCAAAGTTGGTCCTGAAATTTTTGAAGCCACTTTCTATATCATGGACATTCAGCCTGCCTATAGTTGTTTATTGGATAGTCTGTGGATCCATGGTGCTGGGGCAGTGACGTCCACGCTGCATCAAAAGCTGAAATATATGGTGGATGGACATGTTGTGACAGTCTGTGGTGAGGAAGACATCATGGTGAGTCACCTATCAACCTTCAAGTATATGGAGTCAGATGGTGAAATACATGAGACTCTGTGCCAAGCCTTTGAAGCCGTGAAAATTCCTGAGGAGCCTCCAAGAGTGATCAGTCAGCCTGAGGTGGTTAATCAACCCGAGGTGGTAAATCAGCCAGAAGTTTCAATGTCTTCTTTCAAAGATGCACGCGCTGTAGTTGAAGCTGGTGATTCCCAGAAGTGGGGCCAAGTCATTAATGTTCAGGTGAAGCAGAATACTTATGGACTGGGATATAAGCCACCCCGACGAGCTCAAGAGCCTCCTAAGTTTTATGGTCCAGTCCAGTTCACAAGTGCTGGTGTCTTCTTTAATCGGGTTAATGCCATTGATGATGAGGGGGATAGTGATTGCGACATGGATGAGTGGATCCGCCCCTGCACTCCCCGTAAAAGTCTATGCAATTGGTCGTCTGAGAAAGTCATCCAAGTGACCCATCAAGAGTAATTGCCTTTGTTTTCTGTTTGTGTAAAATCCTACGTTCTGCCCAAGACGTAGTGATGTTTGTCTGTAGGGCTTTGATGTTTTTGTTTGCTTACTTTATCATCAATAAATGACGTTTTCACATTCAAATGTTTGTCTGTAAGGATAATGATATAGTAAGTTACCAACTTATGGTGTGAACATGACAGTAGCAAGTTACCATTTTCATGAGGATGTGGAGAGTGATGAGAGCTTGAGATTCTTGTTTATTAGGGTGTGTGGTATTGTTGTGTTATGAGTATGCTTTGTATTGAGTTTTGGATGGTTGATGAGTATTGAAAACAATGGAGAAGAAATGAAACAATATTGTAACGAAAAAAAAAAGAAGTGGAGAGAGGTTATAAAGATGGTTGATGAGTGGAGTTATAATGCTAATAAATCACTCATAAGTATTGTTGAATTGAAATTAGTATGAGAATAAATGGATTAGTATGGTAATAAATTGAAATAAATGGATTAGTATAATGAAACTAATTTTTAAAAGAACAATTTGTTTAAAATAGAATTAAAAATAAAAATTAGGTCCAAAAACGAAAAAAAAAAATATATATATATATATAAATATAAAAAATATATAAATAAAAACGAAAAAAAATAAAAAAAAAAGAATAAAATTAAAAAAATTATAATAAAAACAAATTAAAAAAATAAAACAAAATAAAACAAAAAATTAAAATAAAATTAAAAAAAATTAAAAAAAATTAAAAAAATTTAAAAAAAAATTTAAAAAAAAATAAAAAAAATAAAAAAAAAATAAAAAAATAATAAAAATAAATAAAAAAAAAAAAAAATAAAAATAAAAAAATATTAAATATTAAAATATTAATAAAAATGCCACGCGTGTAATTAAATAAATAAAAAATAAATAAAATTCCAACTAAGCGCGCCATGTCATCAATATGGTTGACCAAATCCACTCAGGGGGCAAAACGAGGGAATCTACAAATGGCAGGGATGGAATCTGTGTTTTTTTTTTTACAGGGTTGTTTTTGGGATTTCGCCTATATGGCAGGGGCCAAAAGGGGTATTAACCCTATTATATATTAGTTTAATTTATTTTTGTTTTCGATTCAGGATTAGTTTTATATATTAATTTTTGGTTCAAATTATTTATTTATTTATTTTTTTAATTTTCCATTTATATATTATTTATTTACTTTTATTTTGATTGAATATTATATATTAGTTAAGTATATATATATATATATATATATATATATATATATATATATATATATATATATATATATCGTTTGGATTTATATATAGAAACACTTATTGTTTAGGTCTCATATATATTTATATATACTTTTTATTTTTTGCTTTTCTCAAATTTTTTTTTTATTTTAATTTTAATTTTATTTTTATTATTATTATATATTTATTATTATAATGACTAAATTAGATTTTTATTGGAATGGGCCTTAAGCCCATATGACTTGTTGCCTAGACACCCCATGAACATGTATGCACTCCTCTTGTTTTCATGTAATTATTTTGTTATTTTAGATTATTTGTTTAATTAATTTTTGCTAACTGATTAGTTGATTATTTAGTTTAATTATTTATTTGTTTTGTGATTCGTTCGATTGTTCTTCTAGTATTGTGTTGCGGTCTCGAAGTTAAAATTTAATTGAACTTTCGAAAATCGCTTGGACGCATAAATTTTGCACAACTTCTTATAGAGTGATTCTTACATAGATCTACTCTAAGTCAGCACAGAGCTAAATTCAGCTGCCTTTAATTTCGGTAATTATTTCTCGAGTCTTGTGGCTTACCCATTTTCAAAATCAAATCAGACACAATTTTAAAACTTTTTTCACAAAAACGAAAGAAGAGGACTGTTGGAATCTAGCATTCTAGCAGAACCCTCGAATGATCGGTCCCGAGCCTCGCGCATTGGGATAGTCGTTCATTCTTTTCTTTCGTTCTTAAAACGATTTTCTCAAGTAACCTTGGACGAATAAGAGCTGTTAAGATCTAGCATCTTGGCACAACTCTTTGAGCAATTGATTATCTCAAGCATTTGTCGTCCATCAAATTTGAACAATTGATCATCATCAAGAGTTCATTTGTCCATTAAATTCATATCAATTTGGACGAATAGGAGCCATCGAGATCTAGCATCTTGGCACAACTCTTTGAGCAATTGATTATCATCAAGAGCTCGTTGTCCAATAAACAATTTTCATATCGACTTGGATGAATAAGAGACGTTAAGATTTAGCATCTTAGCATAACGCTTTGAACAATTGCTTATAATCAAGTGTTTGTCGTCCATCAAATAACTTTCAGTATTAACTTGGATGAATAAGAGACGTTAAGATCTAGCATCTTGGCATAACTCTTTGAACAATTGATTATCATCAAGCGTTCTTCGTCCATCAAACAACTTTCAGTATTAACTTGGATGAATATGAGCCGTCGAGATCTAGCATCTTGGCACAACTCTTTGAGCAATTGATTATCATCAAGAGGTCGTTGTCCAATAAACAATTTTCATAGCGACATGGATGAATAAGAGCCGTTAAGATCTAGCATCTTGGCACAACTCTTTGAGCAGTTGATTATCATCAAGAGCTCGTTGTCCATTAAATAATTTTCATTATTAATTTGAATGAATAAGGGCCGTTGGAATCTAGCATCTTGGCGCAACTCTTTGAACAATTGATTATCATCAAAAATTCGTCATTCACTTAATATACCTCAACCATCAAACTCTATTTCTCTCGCCGTCGTGCGATTAAAACTTTTTTCTCAAAAGAACGATGTTTAGTTCCTTCTAATGCGCCTGTAAACTAAATGCTTAAGCCTCCGCTGAGAATAGAAAAACTAATGTTCCGCCCTTAGATCGCGACCTAAACATTTGTTCGTTATAACAAACAATTTTTGTAGTCGCAGAACTACGGACGCTCTGATTTCTCATTTATCAATGCGAATACGTAGGCACAAGGATTTTAATTCTTGGCGAGCCACCTCTTACCTTTTTCTTTTCAACCCTTTTTTTTTCACCGTAGTGCCCTCTCAAACTTTGGCCCTTTGTCAAGTGCCATCTCAAGACTTCCTTACTTCTTTAAGGGTTACTAAATACTTCAAAGTACATCAATACTCTTTTTAAACAAACTTGAAAGAAAATGATTGTTGGAATCTAGCATTCTAGTAAAACCCTTGAAAGAATTGTCTCAAGTCTTGCACATTGAGGTAGCCAATTATTTCTTTCTTTCATCCTTAAAACACTTTAATTATCAACTTGGACCAAGAGATGTTAGAGTCTAGCACAACTCTTTGAACCATTGATCAATATCAATTTTCATGGTCTACAAACAATTTTCTTAACCATTATTGAATGATAGAGAGTGTTATAGTTTAACACTCTAGCATAAACTCTTTGAGCATTTCATCATTATCAAATGTTCATCATTCTTAAAATATATCCAAATCATACTCAAAACTCCATTTTCATGGACAAATCTTGATTATCATCAAGAGACCAAAACATCTTCATAATTATGAACAAACCTTGAGTGACATCAAGTGTATTTTCCTAATAAATCTTCAAGACACCTAATAAGGTCTAAAGATTCTTTTTAAAATGAAGGATATGTTGTCTTAATAAACACTAGGGCAATGATTTTGCTACAACCATTGAGTTTAGATAAGTATCATAAATGAGATTTGTAAATCCATTCAATGTGGTGAAAATGTCAACTCCTCATTTGTTTTGGGTAAAACAAAGTTCTTATGTTGATTAATACAATTTAGCTTTCGCTAAAATTAACCAACAAACTTTGAGCCGAACTACGATTGCTCTGATTCTATCCTTGTAAGGATACGTAGGCACGAGACTGTGAAGTCTTGGCGAGTACCCTAATAATAAAACCTCCTTAAGTTCTATCCCTCTTAATAATAATTTAAAAACATTTCTCTATCTCTCCTTTCCCAACTCAATAAGTATAAGATTAAAAACAATCCATAAGCTAACATATGTTTCATCCTAACTAAATGGTTCTCGTTGAGTACAACGAACATGAGGGGGTGCTAATACCTTCCTCTTGTGTAACCGACTCCCAAACTCAGATATTGGTTGCGATGACCATATCCTTTCCTTTCTTTTAGGGGTTTTATTAGATATTTTCCCTTTCCCTCTATGGGAATAAATAAAGATCGGTGGAGACTCTGTTAAGTCCATCCCGCGGGCGTGCGATTGCGCTTTGCAAGGCCGTTCTCATTTTTCGAGGTACGACAGATATGATGCTCTTGAAAATCTATTAGGGAGTAGCAAAAGATTTATTGGGAATTGATTCAATAATCAAGATGTTATTTATAGCCTATTGGAATATCTCTGACCATGATCCCAAATTGAGTGATGAGTTATTGGCCGAGGAAATACATTTCACTTTGTGAAGCGAGTCTGTGACCCGAGTCCCAACTCGAGTGATGATTTATTGGTCGGGGAAAGACATTTAACTTCATGAAGTGAGTCTGTGACCCGAATCCAAAATCAAGGGATGAGTTATTGGCCGTGGAAAGACATTTCACTTCGTGAGGGAAATCTGTGACCTGAATCCTGACTTGATTGATGAATTATGGACGAGGAAAGATCTCCCATGATCCTTAGATGGTCCATGATCCTTATTTCGACTCACTTAGTGGGTTATAGCTGCGGAAATACATCTCATTATGCTATAAACTCTTGAGGCAAATGTTTCTTGTAAATGTGTCGCATGCAAGTATACATGTATGTTTAAAAGTAGCAAGTGATAAAAAGTAAGGATATCGTACCCAAAAGGAGTGAATGTTACTTAGGTTGATTTTGTAATACACTATATTTTGACTTTAAGATGAGCAAGGATAAAAATAATATATGAATGTTACAAGTTCACTGTTTTCCTTCTTTAGAACAGATCTAGACAATGCAAGGTGAGAGTGAAATAATATCAAGTGAGTGCATGTTGAGCTAAGGTCCATTAATGTTAATGAAGTGACTTATGTAGTTATGATGTGCAATGGCATTCCATGAAAGGTCAGAGTGATCTAGAGGTGTATTTCAACAACATCAAAGCATGTATTATCAATGCAAAGGAACAAATCTCTAAGTCACACTTATAACCCTAAAATAACTCTGTTTAGAGTCGCAAATCCTTTATAGTTGTAGTTCTTTATATCTAAGTGAACTAATCAAGTGGATATCTTTATCCTACACTTTTCAACTATTTTTATTACGAAATCCACTTGTTGTTGGATCTATCACAACAAAAAACTGTTATCTTTCTCTAAGTTGATCACTTAAAGAATTAGATTTATAAGCAAGGTAACACATAATAAAACATGGCACTAAAAAGCACATCACTTAACATAAAAACAACATAACATTAAATTCCCATTACTCAACATACAAAAGGTTTAGCTTATGATGGGATGAGTACAAAATACATACGAGGTTCTCAAAAGATACATTCTCAAAAAAATACTAAAAAAAGAAATGTAAACCTAAGAGTTAAGTGAAGACTTCTTGAGATGGACAATCAGTAAGAGATGACTTCAGTCGCGCCAGGGCTCAGTAGCTGGTACAGGAAATGGTGAGAAGAAGATCTATCTTTTTACCCCACTAACCTCGCACTATTATATTTTGTCTTGTGATTTGGAATAATGTTGAACTCTCTCTAACAATCTTCGGCACGGTCTATTTATAATCCTCCACTAGGGTTTCTTTTTGCTGTCTTGGATCACATGCCACAAAATAAGAAAATCACCTCAAGCTCACTAACATAACCAGGACTTTCTCAACATTCTTCTGCTTAGCCTCTAAGGAATTAGGTACGAGGGAACAATTGTTGGAGACAAAGTGTCTTGTGACAGGCTGCCATAACATGGTGCAGGCGACACCATCCTTTCTTGCAGAGCGCGTAGAGTGGTGGTTGTACTGTTGTACCATCTTTGTCTTCTAGCGCCTCTTTGGTCTTATCCACTTATTTCAAATTAATTTTCTCCGGTGCAAAGCAAACTTTCCCTCCAATACGACATTCCTTCCAAGCTTTCCATAGGAACTCAGCTACATTTTGCACTTAATTTCTTTTGCAAAGTCCATCTTCCTGCTTCACCTTGCACTTCCAGCTGCTGTCCACTACATTCTTGCCTTAGCTTGTCAGAGCTAACCTTAAATCAAGCAACAAAAACATTAAACCAACAAAAGGGAGCATCTATTGTGCTCCAAGCTAACTGTTATAAAACAACTTAAATGAACTAAACGTAACCACTAAAAAGGTAATAAAGCTAACAATAAGAAAGAACTAAGGTAAATAATAACTCACTAAATGTGGGTTATCAGTAACAAATGGGTTGGAACAGACCTGATGTATGATATTCACACACGAGATGAGATCTAGTAGATCTCGGTGTTAGAACAATGGTGTTATCTAATGTGTGTTCTAAGTATGCAGGTTCCAAAGCTGAAAGAGAATCTATTCAGAATCTGTTAAGAGAACGCAGTTTAGAGAAGATGAGTTATTGGCTTCTGATGGTTCAAAACTGAAGAATATTCTTTTGTGAAGTCTGATGAAATATGATTGCGTAGACTTTGAAGATGAATATCAGTATTAGAAGAGCAATATGTTATCTATACGTTCATTGAATGTATCAGCTTCTGATGATCATTCAAAACCATAGACAAAGCTAAGTGATTTGTACTGCATAAAGCAAGCTACATTGTCAAATCAGTTTGTCAGCTAGAGTATGTGTTCACATGGATCAAGGAGAGTTGGTATGCTTTACGGATATCCACTCTCAACAGATCTATAGTACAAATCACAAGGAAGACGCTACGCTTAAACAAGCTACACAATGGATAAAGATCTTTTTGTGTATCTATCTTCAACGTCTCTTAGTACTATGGAATGACAAAGACATTTGTGCAAATTATCTCTTCCAACGGATACTCTTTTATATCTGCTATTTAAGTAGCTGAATATTCAATCTGAAGAATCAACAAGGAAAAAATAAGGGTTAATTGTGATTTACCCCCCTGACATATGAGCGTGTTTTGGTTTACCCCCCCCACCGTTGCCATAGGCAGGTTTTGGCAACGATTTTTTCAAAAAAACCGTTGCCTAAAGGCATGTAGGGGGTAAATCAAAATTCGCTCATATGTCAGGGGGGTAAATCACAATTAACCCAAAAAATAAAAAGGGCCAAGCAGAAAAAGAAGTGTTTTCATGCTTACATTAATATGGAAGAATAACAAGATCAACAATAAACAACAACATCGAGTATGCAGAGTTTCTGTCATCTATTGTAAATTGCACAAAGCCTTAAGATTTCTTAAATAATGTATATCTTAGAAATCTTAAGTGTTATGATTTTTGTTAAGGATATTGCCCTGTACGTGTGATTGTATATCAGGTACTCCTTGTTCTCTATTATGCTAAATAGGTTGTTTAGTAGTTTAGAAAGAAAGTCTTTTGCTATGTGCTTGAGCATCAAAGTATCTTGATGTGAGCTTGAGCCAAGTAAGTCTCTTGCTATGTGCTTGAGCATTGAATCCTTGATCAAATTGTTGATTTAGCCAGAAGTCTTGTACTTGAGGGTATAAGCAGGAAGTCTTGAATTCGTGGGATTTAAGCAATGAAGTCTTGAACTGTGAGTCTAAGCAGGAAGTCTTGTACATGAGGGTATAATCAGAAAGTCTTGAATCTGAGGGGTTTAAGCAGGAAGTCTCGATCAGGTGTTGATTGAGCAAGGAAGTCTTGGACTGTAGGTCTAAGCAAAGAAGTATTGAATCCGAGGGGTTTAAGTAAGGAAGTATTGGATTCGTGAAATATAAGCAAACAAGTCTTAGGTTGTAGGTCTGAGCCCTGATGTTGTTTATTCCAGGTAGCTCGTTTAAAGATAAAGGTAAAGGCAAGTTGGCTTGAAGACCTGATGGCTTGTATATCTCATATTTGTTTGTTATCTGATGTTCTTTTATATTATTTTGTATCGACGTTCACATCATATGTATTGGTACCATGTTGTACTTTATCAAATTTATATGTTGTGATGTCATTTAGACACTTGTGCTTGTATCTATTACCAAATTTTAACATTGTAATGATTTTATTCTAGACAAATATCTTTGGGGTGATAATATATATATATCACCTAGTTTTTTTACAACTGAGAGGAAAAGTAAGAAAATACGAAAATATTGTTGCTTGGGATCAAATCCATGATCAGTTAAACTTTTCCCTCGAGTGACAGTTCAATCGAGGGGAAAAGTGACACACTTTTTATGACACGCTTTTTTAACTTGCCCTGCAAATCGAGATAAAAACCTTTTGTATTAGGGTTCAAACTTTGGTGATGACATCCAACTTAGTAATATCGACTTCTGCCAGTTGAGTTAGGATTTGCAAACTAAAAACCCATTTTTAAATCGATGAGAAATCACTTCTCTATAATAGTGTGAAGTTCTTCGAGTAAATTGCACAACCTCTTAATGTTTCATTTTCCATAACACTTTATAGGACGACAAACCTTATTAGGACTTTATTTAATAAATAAAGGATATTGTTTCCAGTTAAGCTATCTACAACCTCAACATATATCCTTTTGGTGAAATAAACTTCAACAATCAATTAGTTCTATGGCATGGCTCAATTGAATAAGATCCCAAAACAGTTATTCCCTAGTTCATTGCTTTCTAAAACTTATTTAACGTAATTATATACATCAATCGGTCACTATTATAATCAATAAAAACCTTTTTAGATTCATTGAATAAATGGTATATTTAGACATTATTATATATTAGATACCTCAAATATTCAATGAACCTAAAATTTTTTTTTATTACTTATAATAGTGTCCTTATAATAATATCCAAAAGGTGTATGGTTTAGACCTTTTCCTAGACTAGAACAATTAATCATATTGTCCTAGAATGTAATCATAAAAGTATATCCACATCCTAGATTTGAACATTATTAAACATGGTGGAGATAGGTGAAATTTACCTTCATCTTCGTTATGTATAGTATAAGGAAATACATTTCAATTTTCTTTTAAGTTTTAGAAAACCCAATTTAGTAAATTTGAAAGTATATATTTGAATTTAATCTTACTTCATTTATCACTTCATATAGGAAGAAAGCCTGTCACAAGCTAATTCCAGTCAAAACAAAAAGTCATGTTGAGTATATATTTAATTTATCTTTATAATTGGACTCAACATGTATAATTATAAACACAGAAAAAAGTTATAATCACATTAGTTGTATTTAACAAAAACAATTTATATTGTTACTTTTTTTAAATATAAAAAAATAACAACATAAGAAATTTATAGCTAAAACGACTTTAAACTGTTTTGTTTTAATTTCCAAAACTAAAATATACAAACATTTATTTTGCATAAACAAATATTAAAAGAGAGTCGAATCAAACAAAGCATAGTGCAATTTTTTTTCGAGCTTTACATTTATAATGGGACCCCCCTGTCCAAGTGCCTCCACATCCATAGCAAAATTGATGATGACACCTAGAAATAGATTGATTAAAAGACAGAATAACAACAATTAATCGAAAGCCCCAAAGCAAAATGAAAAATAATATTTTCGTTTCAACATATAAATGTAACTATGAATTTTGATAGAAATAAACTAAGGCTTCCTAACTTTATATATTTGTAGAGTTTGAGATTTTTGGTCTTTGTCTCCTCTCCTTTTATAAAAATCTAAATTTTCTATATACTCTAAAGGTTTTTTTTTCCTTTTTCTTAAAAAATACTTTACAATATTAACAAATCACAACAAATTAAATTAATAATTTTAAAAATAATTATAAATCAAAATAAAATTTTGTACTGATCAACCCATAACTATAATTGTTTATAATCTAAAATAGATTTACACACACACACATATTATACTCTAATATTAACAAAATTATTTTCTAACAGTAAAAAATATTTTAGAAGAAATTAAACAAAAAATTGAATTATAAACAAAAGAGAAGTGTTTTTACCTGCATGTAATGTGAGTACATCCATGAACTTTTTCCACATAGTAGTTACATTTTGGACATCTTTTCCAATTCTTTTTATTTGCAAGTTTCATCACCAATAAATCTTCCTTCCCTTGCTCACTGTTTTTCAAACTATGAAACTCTCTACAATCAACTCCTGCATGCCACGAAACCCTACATTGCGCGCAAAACAATCGATGACAATGTGGACACTCTGCAGCCGTCACAACTTCCTTTGCGTCATTCACCAACATAACCGAACAATCCTTAAAAGGGCAATAAAATTTTTGTGATTCTAATACCGAATTCTCACAAAGTGCATTTTCCCATCTATCAAACACTTCTTTTGGTATAATTGAAATACAATGATAAGCCTCTAATGTTCCTTTGCAGTTTGGTTCAGGACAGTTTACCCTTGATATATTCTCTTGAATTTTTGCAGCTAGATATCTTCCAATACAATCCTCACAGAAAGAGTGTGAACAGTTTTGGTTTTTGAACATTTCTTTGATTGGTTTAGCTTCCATACAAATGGAACAATAGGATTGTTTCAGTTGAGTAGAATATTTGTGCTCAATAGTCTCCTTCTGTTTTTGTTTGAGGTTTCTCAAGAGTGTGTTATCATCACTATCCACTAATTGGGTTTCTACGACATACTTGACATCATTTATTGGAAAATTTTCTTCAACATCATAAAACTTGTCTTCTTCTATTGTAGAGGATAAATTTTCCTCGATGATCCCACAAGTATTTTTCTTCAAGTAGTGTTTACTAGTAGATAGAATGCATGAAATGAAGTTTCCAATTCTCATGGATCTATTTTTGAAAAATTAAAAGAAAAAAAAAATAAAAAAAATATAGCAAAGACAGAAAATAATGAGGACCAACATTTAAATTCAACACAAATTTGATATGAAAAATAATTCATTTTAATATTTCTTTGTAGTAATTGTTTTGTTAAAAGTTTAGATTGTTTAATATTGAAGTTGTAAAATATTCTTTTATTTTTTAGTGTGTGATAGTGGACTTTTACTTTCTTATAAGAACTTACAGGGTGATGTGTCATGTTTCTCAAAGGACAATTTTTTAATACACCATCCATGTTTCTTAAACACTACGCAAAATTTCGTTTTTGCCCCTAATTTCTGGATATGCACATCAGAACGCACCATTTTTTTTAAAAACGTTTTGTTCCGGATGTGCAAATCAGTAAAAATTCCTGATCTGCAGATCCGGAAAAAATCAAAAGACTTCCGTAAAATCATTTTCTGATCTACATATCCGGATAAAATCAAAAGTATTCCATACAATTATTTACTTCTAAATATAATTCTTATAAATAGATATTTTAAAATTTTAAAATTCAAAAATATGAAAAATATGAAAAAAAATTAATATGATTTAAAACGAGATATGTTATTAATTATATTGGATTTTATTATTTTAGATGTTTTTAAAAAAAAAATCCAATATAATTAAATCCAATATAATTAAAATCCAATATAATTAAAATTAATATGATTTTTTCAATTTAATTAAATCCAATATAATTAAATCTAATATAATTAAAATCCAATATAGTTAAAATTAATATGATTTTTTTTCTAAATGATTAATATGGTATTTTTTTTCTAAATAATTTTTTTCAATATAATTAAATTCAATATAATTAAATCCAATATAATTAAAATCCATATAATAAAATTTTATTTCAATATAATTAAATTCAATATAATTAAAATCCAATATAATTAAACCTCTGTGACTATAATTAAAAAAAATCATATTAATTTTGATTATAAAATTTTAACTTATCTATTTATACCTTTGTGATTATAAGTTAAAATTTTAAAATATCTATATAATTTTAATAGATATTAATTTTAATTATATTGGATTTTAATTATATTGAATTTAATTATATTGGATTTTTTTTTAAAAAACATCTAAAATAATAAAATCCAATATAATTAATAACATATCTCGTTTTAAATCATATTAATTTTTTTTTTCATATTTTTCATATTTTTGAATTTTAAAATTTTAAAATATCTATTTATAAGAATTATATTTAGAAGTAAATTATTTTATGAAATACTTTTGATTTTATCCGGATCTGCAGATCAGGAAATGATTTTATAGAAGTCTTTTGATTTTTTCCGGATCTACAGATCAGGATTTTTTCCTGATTTGCACATCCAGAACAAATCAACGTTTTTTAAAAAAACGGTGCGTTTTGATGTGCAAATTCGAAAACTAGGGGTAAAAACGAAATTTTGCATGGTGTCTAAGAAATATGGATGGTGTATTAAGAAATCTCCTTCTCAAAAGTGTAGTATTTATAACAAATGTTTATGTTTTTTTTTTTTTTTTTTAATTTTAGTTAATGCATGAGTTTGAATGTCTAGTGTTGATTGAATTGGAAGTTAGTTTTGTTTTTAAGTTGTTGAAATAACCATCTCTAAATTCTAATCAAGAACATCCTTATTCTTGTGGCACATATGTGATTCAATTTTTTTTCCTTTCATTATGAGTGTGATAATCGTTCTTCTCACTTCTCGTCTCATTACGCTTGGTAAGTTTTATTCTTATTTATAGTTGTTTAATTTTCTTAGCTCCATTCCCTCCTTTTTCTATCTTGATCCAATAAATTTACAAATAAGTCAAAGATCTCGTTATATATGTAGTGCTATCATCAACCTTTATCTAACGTATGATATGTTGAAGATGTCTAAAATATAGATTTAGAATTTTAAATTTTATGATGATTAAAATTTAGTCAACGTACATATTAGTATCGAGGAAGTAAATGGACTAATGGTTGAATATTTATTGATTAAAACTGGAAAGCGAATGAAAAAATACATTCAAGAGATTCCAATTCGCAAACTTTAAGTAAGAAAGACACTTAGTCAGAAGTGGTTACCTTTAAACCATTACCACCATTGCCAACAACAATGTTCATATCTAATCATGACGACTACTACTACTACAAAGACATGTCCTTTGGGCTGAATAATATAGGTGTAACGCTTCAGACTGCTTTCAGGATTACCGATTGACCATACAAACCAACACAGATCTTTTCAGCATGTTTTATCCTCACTCACACACTTTCTAGGAAACTTCCCAGAAAGTCACTCATCCAAATATTACTCTAAGTCAGACACGATTAATAATGAAGTTCTTATTTGTCAGGCTAAAAAAAAAAAAGATGCATCTTGTTGGTATAGGTAGTATCAATCAACCCTTACAAGCATTCCTTCAACCATATAGTCTCATATCTGCAGAGCCTCGGGATCCTCTCATTTCGATGTGAATTCGGGCGACCACTCCTCGCCCTCTTCGGCCTCGGGTGTTACAACCACTCCATGCCCTCTTCGGCTTCGGGTGTTACATGCCCACCAGCGTCTACTTGGTTTTTCCCCGAACTACAACGTACTATGAGAGGTCTGCTCCGATACCATTTGTAGCGTCTCAGACTACTTTCAGGATTATCGACTGACCCCACAAACAAACACATGTATTTTCATCATGTTTTGTCCTCACTCATACGCTTTCTAGGAAACTTCCCAAAAGGTCACTCATGTAAATATTACTCCAAGTCAATCACGCTTAACTATGGAGGTATTATTTGTTAGGCTACTGAAAAGAATATGTGGCTTATTGATATAACTAGTACCAATCAATCCTTATAAGCCTTTCTTCAACCATGCAGACTCATGCATGCACAACCTCATGATCCTCTTATTACAATGTGAATTTGGGCGACCAGTCCCTCTTTAGCCTCAGGTGTTACAACCATTCTCCGCCCTTTTCGGACTCGGGTGTTACAATAGGTGCCACCTACCAAAGACTTATGGATGTTGTGTTATAAAAGCAAATAGGGCGGAACTTGAAAGTGTATATTAACAAAATGACAATAAAGACATTAGAGGGGAAAAGTCCATGCTATAGACTTAAAGGATATCCTGGAATCAGTCAGGGGGTATAACATGCACTTAAACTCAACCAAGTTCCCCTTTGGTATCTGGGCAGGAAAATTTCTGGGATTCATGCTAACCAGGAGAGTGTTAGAGGAAAATCTAGATAATGTCAAGTCATCATCAACATGAGGAGTCCACCCAAATATTAAGGAAGTTCAATAACTAATTAGGCAATTAGCCGCCCTAACTCGTTTTATTTATTGTGTAGGTGACAAGGCATTCCATTTCTTCGTCACTTTTAAAAAAAAGGAAAAGTTCGAGTGGACTAGTGAGTGCGAGGAAGCGTTGTCCAACTTAAAGGTCTTCTTGGAACTATATTAAGCACAAGATTCGGTTTTTTATATTTATGATCACATTCAAACTACATATCTTTCATTCACTAACTTGGGTGTTGGAGGACAAACCTGTTAGGTTCATCTCGCTCCACCACATCTGAAGCACACTTTACCACACTTGAAAATTATATCACTTTGTCATCAACTATCTTTGGTTCCTAAAAAGGACAATGGTACCATTTGTCGGAATCTGACACTTGATTCCCACTAAATTCCACGAGAAACCACTATACTTCTTCACCTTAAATCGTAAACATCAGATCTCTTTCCCATTCAAGTCACTAATAAAACTCGTGAAAAAATGACAACATCGAAAGCTACCCAATTAGTTGCTTAACGCAGCGCTGCTACTACGACCACTACAATAATCAATGTTCTCAATCTCGCGAGGGAGACTTTACTTCCTCCTATAATTAAGGACGATCATCACTTGACGACTTCTCTTTACTCTACTACAAAAACTAGTCCATTTAATAATCGATCAAGACACATTCTAACACGAGATCCACTTTGCTTTGTTGCATAAAAAATATATCAACTGCACATAAACAATATCTCACTCTACCTTCAACTGTCTCTTAAAATGAAACATTTCTTATTCTAATAAGTGATTGAGTTTTTATTTTTTATTTAAACTTACGATGTCGTGGGCCATGATCCTTATAGATTTTACTATAAATAACATTCTTTTGTGATTATTTTTTATTTTAGTTAATGTAAGAGTTTGTTTTATCCAAGATACTTTTACTCTACATTTTTGGATTAACCAACCATAGATCTTACTAAAGATCAATTTTATTCTCGTAATTGATCCACCCTTCAATCTGACTACAAATCGTGAAATCTGATTATCATTCTTTCAACTTTTCACCTTGTTTTTTAATTTATTTTAGTTGTTTTTTCTTAATTATTTTCCTTCATTTTACTATCTCAATTCAAAACAAAGTCTAAAAGAAAAATCACCATCTAACAAATCCAACATAATTAGTTTTGAAAACCAAAAAGAAGAAAAGAAAAACCAAAAATGAAAAGAAACATTGAAACTTACACTCCATCGACGACTTCACCTGCAATAAGAGACTCGTAGATACTCAGAAAAGCTTGATTAAGCGATTTCACACTTTCACCTGCCATCAAGGAGACTTCAGGCTGATCATTTGTCTTTCTAACTATATCTTGAGAATCCATTGAATTGAAGCAACTAAAATTTCTCTGAAAGTATTATTGTGTGTATGCGTAATCATAAGTGGATAATATTTATTTTAAGGCCATTTACTTTAATTATTTTATTTTTATTATCTATTGTTTTCTTTGGCGTGAAGAAAAGAAGGAACCTGTTGTAAATTACTATTAAATTACCAATTAAATATGGAGTCAATGTTCTTGTTTTCTGCTTACGTAATTTGGATATGTAATAAATTCTATTGATTGACAAAGACTATGATGTTATTTTTGTATTTTTAAAAATATTTTCTCGAAAATTCATTTAAATTAATTAGAAATTATTTTTTATAAATTAAAAAATAATTTTAATATTTAATAACTTAAATATTTATTTTATTAAAGATTTTAATTTAATAAAAATACAATTTTTAAAATAATATTTCTTGAATAATTTTCATAAAACTACTTAAAATAACCTTTTAATTCAAAGGTTTTTCGGAAATTTATTTGCTAAAATTAATTATTGAAGGGATAAATATAAAAAAAAATTATAAAATTTAATTTAATGAATAATTTATTTAAGCTTTTTAAAAAAATATATTATTTTTAAAAAGTTATAACAGAAAAGTGAGAATATTTGAGAAAAAAAAAACTTATAACAACCGACTTTTAATGTCAAGACAGCAGCTTATCAAGAATCAATTATGTGGGCCCTACAATGATTTTTTAATATTGAAAATAATTTTCTTTTGCGACGGTATTTTCAAAATAATTTTTTTCCAAGTAGTTGATATTCGTTTAAAAAAACACGACAGTGTAAGACACTTTCATTTAAGTTTCTAAGTGATCTCATTTAAGTTTCTAAGTGATTTCTTTTAAGTTTTTAAGTGATTATATATACATATTAAGGAAAAAAACCCGATAGGGTGCACGGAAGTACAAGATTATATATGTAACTGATTTTTTTTATAAATTTCTAAATGAATTTCAAATGACACATAAAAGAAAATTTTGAAAATCCTTTTCTACTATACAATATGAATATTATATTAATTATTATTAATGTTTCATTTATTGAGGTATTGTGTGAATGTGGTCTATGATGATATAAGGAGTATATGTAAGATTGTGATCATAAAATATACAATTTCTATATATGAAGATGGATCTGGTATGGAGGTTGTAGAGGATATGTCTTCTTTTTTATCATGAGGATAACTTAAGAATGAACATTGTGTATCTCTTGGATTTAGTTTATCTCTATGTTTCGTTAGGTAGTTTCATAAGTCGGGCATCCAAAGGTTTTAACGAGGAAGAAGATAGGAGTTTTTAAAGTTGTGTGTGAATATTATAAAATGAGAGGTTTTAACGTGGAGGAAGATAGGAGTTTCTAATTAAAGTTATGTTTGGATATTATAAAATGAGAAGAGTGGAATGGAGTGGTGTAGAATGAAGTAGAACATAGTGGAATGAAATAAAGATATCGTTCTATTGTTTGGATATTTCACGATGGAATATAGAAATTTTGTTATTCCGCCCAAATCGGAGGGTGCAAAAAATGATGGAATGGTAAGGAATGCATTCCATTCGATCTCGCTTCATTCCATTCCATTTTAATCAATTCAAACAATGTAACTTAAGTTTATACCATTTCATTCTATTTTATTCCATTCCATCAATCCAAACATATTAAATGGTAGTTCATATGGTGTTTTAGTATTAGTAGTTGGGTTGCAAATGTCTATTGATGAGATATGGAGCATGACAAAGAAAATAAGACCAAAATCATTTAAAAAGGTTAGCATGGAAATGAAGGACCTAGTGACATTTAAGAGATGATACATAGGGATGCATAGTATGATGACATGATGAATTCATTTTCATTGTCACTACAAATTTCTTTTATTTTACATGACAATTAGGTGTTAATATAGTTTATAAAAAAAATTATTTGTGCGCTGGTTTCATATTTGTTATAAATGAGGAATGTCAAAGTATAACGTGTGAAGTCATCAATAATTTTCAAGAAATACTGAAAATCGTCTAAATAAGGGGTTCCTATCGGACTCAATATCCATAAGGGCTAAGTTAAAAAAGTAGATGTAACATAAGTTCTATGAGGAAAATATAATGTACATTGTTTAGCAAGATGACAAACATGACATATGAAATTTGTATGTTGTTTGATATAATGGAAGGAAACTTCTTGTTGTACAATAATGGAGTAGACAAGAATGATGATGGGAAGAGAATCCATAATCAAGATTTTAGTTTGTATGTTGTTGTAAGAATAGTTCAAGCCCTTGAGGAAGCAAGAAACATACTCCATATAATTATATTTTGTAAGCGGAAATATTCAATGATCGATTATATGAAATTAGAATATCAATACTTACTTGTTGAAGTCGGGATTCAGAATCCCGAAAGGATGAATGGCTGCATCTTTCTCTGTATCTCACACTCCCGTTCACAATTCTCAATGGGGCAAGTTGTGAAGCCGTCAGTTATGTTTCTGATTCTCTTGTGATTACAGAGGGGACCTAGCCATATAATATATATAACCCTAGTCCCTACCCATTATGGGCCCAAGGTTAAAGCTCACACCAGTAAGGTTTCAGATACTCAGCCTTTAATTAAAAGAGATCACTTAACTAATAAAAGAGCTTATATATGCACCCCCATCAGAATCACAATTAACTCGTTTTTCATAAACTAAACAACAATTGATTGTAGCCCATAAAAATTAGATAAATCTGACATTCTCCCACTTGGGCAAAATCAATTGTATGATTTTTATTTTGAGATACATTTTGAAAACGACACTCAGGTTAATGAATAATTCAGGTGCAATATCTGAATATGACTCCATCCAACAAAAGTCAAGCAATATTGAATCACAGCGATTATTATATCCTTCATTGACATAAAACCTTCTGTGGTTACAAATACTACGGACTCCGTCAACTAGTCATCAGTGTGGAGTGTGGCAAGAAAATAGCATGCTAATGTGATCCAACAGCCAGCTGCTATTTTCTTTGTCGGTCCTTAACAATTTTTCTCAAATGCATTAAGGCCAAAGAAATTGCATGGTTTTACAAACCATAATGCCTCAGCTCCAATATGGCATCGACCACCGACACAGTGGTCCTGACAACGGCGAGTTTAAAATCATACCTCAGCTCCAATGTGGCATTGACCACCGGTATAGTGGTCCCAAAGATACCGAGCTCAAAATTATAACCATGCCTCGAACTCTAAACTAGTGTCGACCATAGGCACGGTGGTTCCGATGACATTGAGTCCCAATTTTAACAATTGACATATAAATAAACAATGACAAATAATAATAATAATAATAATAATAATAATAATAATAATAATAATAATAATAATAATAATAATAATCATTGTAATATCAATTGCTTAAAATAGAAAGTACTTGACAATCTAACACTTAAAATGTCCAAAATAAAATATAACATGATAAAAAAAAGACATAAAGAACAAACTCCCACTAACCAAGTACATCAAAAGAACTCACAATGCACATGCTCTCAACATGGTTTTTGAACACAATGGGCCTAAGTCCCTTAGTAAGAGGATCAGCTAGCATGAAATCAGTACCAATGTACTCAACAACGATGTCATTTTTCTTTACAAGATCTCTGACTGTCAAATACTTCAATTCCAAATGCTTAGAACCGCTAGAATTTTTATTATTCTTGGAGTATAACACAGTTGTACTATTATCATAGTAAAGCTTTAGTGGCTATGCAATGGAATCAACAATACGAAGTCCAGTCACTAAATTTCTTAACCAAACAGCATGAGTGACAGCAGCATAACAAGCAACAAACTCTGCCTGCATAGTAGAAGAGGCGACAAGAGTTTACTTTTTACTCTTCTCATCATATCCTTAAGGGTGCAGTTTCTCCTTTCGGCTACACCATTTTGTTCAGGAGTACCAGGCATGGTGTATTGTGGAACAATTCCATAATCTTGCAAGTATTCTGCAAAATTCCCCATGTGTTACCCAGTAGAATCATTTTCACCATAATACTCTCCACCACGGTTAGAACATAACACCTTTAACACTTTTTCCTAGTTGCTTTTCAACCTTTGTTTTAAAGATTTTAAACTTTTCAAGTGCTTCTGATTTTTCCTTAATCTAGTAGAGATAACCATACCAGGAAAAATCATCAATAAAAGTGATAAGATATTTATTACCACAAATAGTAGGAGAAAATGGGTCGTTAATGTCTGTATGAATTATTTTCAAAAGGTCTGAACTTCTAGTTGAACCCTTCTTATTGGTCTTGGTAAACTTTCCTCTAATGCAATCCACACAAGTCCTTAAATCATTGAAATCTAAGGAAGGTAAAATATTATCTCTAATTAACCTTTCAACTCTTTCTTTAGAGATATGTCTTAAACACTTGTGCCACAACAAAGAGGATTTTTCTCTAATTTTAGACCTTTTAGCAATGGAGCTTTCAACATTCAAGAATGACGAAATCATATCACAATCCAAAGATAACTTATATAAACTATCCAACAAGATACCATTACCAACAACTTGAGAATTCAACATCAAATTTATTTTTCCTTCATAAAAGGTAAATTGAAATCCAAACTCATCCAAACAAGATACTGAAATCAAATTCCTCCTAAAAGAAGGTACATAAAATGTATCTTTCAAAACCAGCAATGACTTCACAATGACTTCAAGATCATTTCCTACCCTGAGTTTGCTTTCCCTCAAGTTTTGTCTCCGCTGGTTTCTGAACCCCTGTAAGGACACAACAATATGGGTTATAGAACCACTATCAAGCCAACAAGAATTAATGGGAATATCAACTACATTAGACTCAAAACAGACAAAAGCTAAATGATTACCTCCAGATTTGTTCTTGTTGTCTAACCAAGCTTTAAAAGCATGACAATATGTTTTCTTATGCCCTTTTTCCTTACACAAAAAGCACCAAAAGGATTTCTTAAAAGCAACACGCTTGGGACCTCCTATATTATGGTGTTAACCATTACCAGGTTTCCTAAATTTAGGATATCTATGAGAAGCACTATGAGTGTTTTTCTTATTTTTCCAAGAATTCTTACCAGAATGGGGTTTAGCATGCAAAGTTAGGAGGGCTAGATCACTTCTTTCCTTCTTGAGTTTCTCTTCTCCAGCTACACACTTGGTAATGAGGTTATTGATAGTCCACTTATCACCAAAGGTATTATATGCAGTTTTGATTTGATTGAACTCAACAGGTAGGCAATTTAAGGAATGAGACACACTGAAATTCTCATTCAGGTCAATGTCATGGGATTTCAGTTTGGTTTGGACATGAACCATCTTAAGAATGAACTCTCTGACACCCTCATTGTTATCATATTTCATGTTCATGAGTTGTTTCATTAGACATCCAGATTCAGCATTATCAGATACCTGAAACCTCTCTCCAATAGCAATAAGATATTCTTTAGCATTCTCCTTTTCAGGCAATCCACTTATCAGATGTTCAGAAATTGTCCTCTTTATAGCACACAAGCCAAGTCGGTGGCTCCTCTCCCACTTAGCTAATTTTTCTTTCTCTTCAGGTGTACTTTGATCATTGATCACAGGTTTGGTTTCACGCAATTCCATGTCAAGGTCATCAATCCCTAATGAAAACTCAAAGTCTTTCTTCCATTTCTTAAAATTAGACCCATTTAATATCTTAATAGAAGCAGAACAGTTGTTCATAGAGAAGGTCACTGTTGAGACACAATAGAAATGCATTAGAACAAATAATAAAGGCAAGATATAGCTTTAATGAACATAAGCTATCATGAAGAGTCAAACATTGTCACGTAATACCCTTTGGGTGGAATGCGCAAAACCCAGGTTACAACCAAGGTCAGAATCTCAGATGAGTTACTCATTGAGCATACATTTAGTTCGAAAATCTATCTACTTTGGGTAGATAAATTCTCTAAACAAAAACACCTCCAATAACTTCATCTACGAATTTCAAGAATAAGCTACTCGGTGAGCATACATTGAGTTTAGAAATTTATCTCCTTTGGGTAAATAAATCCCTTGGACCCAAACATCTCCAATAGTTATATCCTTAATCAACCACAATATCTACATACAATTGTCCACCTTTGGGAAGACAATCATAGTAATGACTTAAAACCATTCCTTAAACTACAAAGAGACTTTTATAAATTAAAATGAGCGGTCTCACTTTGGTGGTAATCACACATGGTAATTTATAGAATTTCTTGCATAGGACTCAAATTTGTATTGCCAAAATTATGAACCAAACATGAATTTCAACAATATAACATTCCCAATAAATTTTTTCTTCAACAATATCAATCTGATAGGAAGTTTTCCTATCAAAAGTATTGAGACTAGGGTTTCAATGATAAAGAGAGAATATTAAACACCATCTAAAGAAAAGTAAAATAAAAGATAACTTTTTCATTTCATTCCCCCCCTAAAAAGTGTCAAAGACACTATATATATATAGTGTTCATAATGGGTAATGAATTAAAAGCCCAAATACACAATAGCCCAATAACAATACTAATAACTAATAATATAAATTATAATTTCATGATCCTATCATTACCTACCCCTTCAAAAACAACCTTGTCCTCAAGGTTGTAAAACTCTAATGCTGCAATATCTTCCCTAGAATGCAAAAGGAGAGAAATTGCTCGAGTAATGTCTGCTCAACTTCCAAAGGATCTGATGCTTTAGTATTTTCTGCCTTATCATCGTATATCATAAGAGCTGAAGCTAAAGCCCCCAATGTATCGGCAGTTTGGGTAGGTGAGGAGCATGATTCAAGGCTTTTACAAAGGCTGGAGATGACATATGACAATCCACCAGAGATGTTTGCAAGAGCACTCATAGCATTCTCCTGTATTGCTGGAGAATACTCACCTTGCATGAATTCTTTGGAAGGAGCTATGGTAGCATTAATCAAATCAGGAATGCCATTTCAATTGGCTATCTCTTTCCTTGCATCTTGGCACTGGACATATAGAGATTTAATAGCACTAGTAGCTTCAGCTCTAACTGGGGCGTCATTACCAGGGCCTAAAAGTTTAACGAGTTATTTTGTTGCATCTGCTGTCAATAGCTTTGAGCAAAAAGATGCATCTTCCATCATTATACATGCAAGTAAAAATCACACATTAGCTAAAGTGCTAGACTGTCCTATTACCAGTAACTTTAGTAATATGTCCACTCCTCCAGACTGTATTGTCGCATTCCAGAATCTCTCAGTACCACTGTAGAGATTTTTCAATGCTCCAGTCAATAAACTATCTACTACACTTCCACCCTTTAGGCCCTTTTACAGTTGTTCCCAGAGCACTGGAATAACTCTTTCAGTTGAAAATATTTTTAATCCAACGTGATCTTTGGCATCACCTTGGGAGACATCAAAAATTGTCTTTGCAGCAGCTACTTGACCTTTTTCAGAACTAGACTTCAGTAGGCTGAGCAAAGGAGGAATGCATCCTCCAAGCAAAACTTTCACCCTTAACTCTTTTTTTTTACAAAGTGAGCCCAGGACAGTTGCTGCCTGTATCTTCACATTCAATGAACCTGACCGGAGAAGGGAAACAAGCACCGGAATTGCTTGAGAATGAGATCCAACTGCACTAAAAGCATTTTCACGCATATCAATAAGCTCTAGTAATTTCTTCAAGGAATACTCTTTCTCTTGCATAGAAGATGAGCTCCGACGCAGCTGCTCAATGCATTGAGCAATACTTGCTAATGTCCCATCTGCATCCTCCATGCCGCTGCTGCTACGTTTTCTCAATCCCATTTTCGGAACAGAATAGGGATTTGGACTTTCCTTTCCATGGAGAGTTAACTCTGCAAGGGCTCGAATAGCTTCTAATGATGATCCAAATAAGAGCTTGTCATGTGAAAATGATGTCTTACAACATTGTAAACTATAAAGCTCGACGGCATTCAGGCCATGCATTAACCAATCAACAGGAGCTACATTCACTGCTTCTGCACAGTTAAAACCACAATTGAACCCAGAGTGATACCTCCTTGGAAAGGTAATGACAAATTCCCCAGAATGCTGGACGGTTGTAATACCCCATATTTTATTTTGCTCTGGATAATATTAGTTTTGATCAACTGGGTTTCGGTGTACTCTGAGACATTATTTGCAAAGATAATTCGAGCAACCGATGAGCTCAGATCAGATCAAATTAATATTATCTGACTCAGAGGTTTTAGCAAATTGGTGCTATAGAGATATTTTGGATATTTAATAGTGTTACTAACTAATAAACATTTCTCTATATCATTTCCTTTCCCCTCATTTGTGCCAAATAGAAAGCATAGATAGTAAGAGTAGAAAGAAGGGAGAGCAAAGAGGAAAAGAGGAGAAAACTTAGGAATTGAAGAACAAACTTGGATCTTCATCATTTCTTCTTCAAATAATCTCTCAATCTTCATCATCATCTTGTTTAGAGGTGGGTTCTAGTTAGAACTTAAGTTTTAGAAATATTGGAAATGTTATAGTTTAGGTTAGAAATGTTGGATTGTGAGTAATAGTATGAAATCGTTGTTTTAACGGTGCAAATGCGATTAAAAATGTGTAGCATGACTGATATGTGTGTGTATGTGACGTGTGATCATTGGTTTTATGATCCATTGAGGTTATATGAATTTCTATTGGATTTTATGTTGGAAATTACAGGTTTTTGAGCTTCTGGTTCAGTGGTAACCGGTTACTCGTTTTGAAGTAACCGGTTACATGCAGGAAAATTTGGGATTCTGCGTGAAAAATGAACTAAGTAACCGGTTACTCACTTTGAGGTAACCGGTTACCAAAATGTGTCTCTAACTCTCATTTTGATTCTGTTTTGAACAGTGTATCTTGAGTAACCGGTTACTCAATATGAGGTAACTGGTTACCACTGATGGTTGAAGAAAAATAATTTTTGAAAATTCATATCTTTTGAACTGTGTTTCTGATCGAAGCGTTCTTGGTATCGATGGAAAGCTATGGAAATATTCTACACAATGAAAGTGAAAAATATCGGTTTTGTTACCCATTTAAAATAATCGGAGGAAAAACCCAAGAATGTATTAAATTTTATGAATTGAATTACTATGTGCATTTTACTACACTATTGTATTGTGTTACATTTAACCTCTTATTGTGAAAGAAACTGAGTGATAACATGTTTAAAATATGGAATAGGAAGAGTGAGGAACCCTTACCATGAATCTATAATAGAATCTAGTATTGTGACTTGAAATTGATAGATAACCTGGATGGCGATGCTCGTGCATTCGATATAGAAAGGTGCATCCTTGCTGAGTAATGGTCTAGAAGAGAGTGAAACACTAGTATGGAACATGTGTGAACCTTGTGTTTGAAAATGGGCAAATGGGCCTTAAGGCGAATGTGGCCTTGTGATTGTCTAATACAATCATGGTTGTATATGAAATCACGTAATCGTAACCGTTTCCCTAATACTTACCGTTCCATGAGTAACGTGCTCCTCTGGAATGTACCATGATTACTTGGCAGGTTTGATTCCTGCATTGGAGTACGAATGGAACCTACGGGTAGAGACTTGTGATGAGGTACGACCCATGTAAAGTGACAATTCATAAGGTGATAATATGTCCCTAGTTTATGAATTTATTTCGTTATTCAAGTAAGCTACAAGGATCCATGAGTCGGGTCAACTTCTAGACGTAGAAGCGGACGGGAAGAAGGGATGCTTTGGTAAAGTTATCGATTAGTGATATTTTGAGTTGATGAACTCATGAACATGTTTCCATATAGTATGAGATTATGAACTCAAGGTCATTTCCCTTCCCTTTGACTTGAGTTAGGATTTAATATCTCACCCCATGTTGTTGATTATATTACAGGTACTTCAGGTTCCGTGAAGGGTAAGGATAAAGTCATTTGATTATCCTTATATGTCTTGGTTTTTGGATGGCATGGCTTCTGTTGTGGAGATTTATTTTGAGATCATTGTTTTGATCTAGTTCTTAATGCTTTGGAACATCTTGTATACATTATGCCATAATTTTAGTTCTTTTGTATTTTTGGGCATGTAATTTATACAATGTGTTAACTAGGAACTTATGGTATTTCAATACCAAAACTTGGATTCATGTATAATATATATGCTTTGATGTATGTTGTTATATATGGGTGTTACAACGGTGCGATAAACGGGAACTCCCTCAGATTGAAGAATTGTTGGAGATAACTGAGTTACCAGATCATTGAGTAGATTAGGTTGTTCGTCAAACAAATCAGGCAAGTGCTTCTTCATTGCATCTTCACATGCATAAGCATGGCTTCCAGGTACTCCGTACCATATTTTTAGGTCACCCCAGTATAGATAATTAAGCGAATAGAGGTGATGATCCTTAACATGCCAGTAAAATGATGAAAAGCACATTCCAACATACAACCATGGAACTAGTACTTCTGATATGTCACTTCCCTCAAAACTTAGTACAGAACCGGATAGTCATGGAAAGTTATTTAGATTCCAACCAGAAAGGGCATACTGATCCGGATAACCCTTAGTTAAGGATGATGCCTTAGGAAAACCAATTCCAAATACGCCAGTTTCCAAGTCAGCTCCATAAAACACCTCAACTTCATCAGTTGGTTGCTCAACTATCCGCCAGTATTCACCTTCAATTTCCTCCTCAAAGGGCTCCGATCTCTTTTGAAGGATACTATCACTGAGTTTGTCACCATCATTGGCGTCTTTCAACCCAAAGTAGCATTCCTTAAAGTAACTAGCATATTGCTGAAAGTCTTTAAACTTGAAATCTGACCCTGATTGGAATCTGTATTTCTCTTCAGCTTCACAAGCTTTATTAGCCTCAGAAGCAGTTGGTTCCATTTGATTTTGATCAACTACCTCACCAACAAATTCCATTTTTTCTTGTGACATTTCTTCGAACACTGTCACGGAAACGAGAAGGCAGAGACACAGAGAAAGCGACGGATGCCAAAGAAACTACCTTGTTCAGACATTTCAGCAAACACCTTTTGTGCATAGTACACCTAACCAAAATTTGCATAGAAAATTAACCAAGAAATCAACAGTTGTGTGTTACTCCGATTAGGTGGTTTTGAAGGTGGTGGCGACGAAATTATTTTTGTTAGGAGCTGTGATGGAGTTACTAAAGGTTGATCAAGTATCAATGTTAGTGGTGGTAGACAAGAATTTGTAGACTTCAAAACCATATTTGTATCATTTTCTTGAATCTCAGTAACCTCACTTTTAATAAAAGCAATATGAGGCTGATGACTGTGACAATAATCATTGAACTCAACAGCTTTCTCAAGACTGATTTTGGTAAAAACAATTGCCTGGAAATTTGAAAGTTGTTCTTTTGTTAGCAGAGTTGTCAAGCTTAGTACAAGCACTACGTTATTGCGTTCCTCATCAATTTCCTGTGGTTTAGAATTTCCAAAAGCCATAGTTGATGTTGTAATCAAATTCCCTGTGATGTTACTGTTACCGTTATAGTTGTCACCGCAGCTACTGAAGCTCCGGTCACTTTCGTTCACAGTAGATTCGCCTGAACAAGCCACTGTGGAAACGATCCGAGCCTTCTTAACAGAACCGTTTGTTGGTGGTTCTTGAAGAAGAAATGGTGCAAGTGCTTCTGCTGCTTCTGGAGGATTTGAGTTATTGAATTCTTCTTCGTCACAACAAAAAGTATTGTCATATGGTTCTTGTAATGATTTTTCTTTCACTGCCTCCGTTTCTTCATCCTGACGTAGCGTCAGATTTGGTTCTTCTGCTACATTTTCTTCAATAGCTTGTAGATCTATGGACTCCATTGTTACAAAAGTTGGTTTTAGATCTGGCTCATCCTCTTGTTCTGGCAAAATTTCTCTCCATTCCAGTTTAAATCTCCATAATAAAGATGTTGTAAATGTGTCCCAACTATATCTGCGATGAACACGAGACCACCATATCCACCATTTGAGAGCATAACCTCTCAAAGCTCCTACAGCTTTTAACACCATCAATGATTCATGTGTTCCATGCTCTTTGAAAAATTTCTCAAAACAAAGAATCCACCAATAGGCATCTTCTTCTCCATCGAACAATAATATTATCATGAGTTAAAAACGGAAAGTGAGATCGAAAATGAAAGCACCAATTGATAGGAAGTTTTTCTATCAAAAGTATTGAGACTAGGGTTTCAATGATAAAGAGAGAATATTAAAAACTATCTAAAGAAAAGTAAAATAAAAGATAACTTTTTCATTTCATTCCCCCCCTAAAAAGTGTCAAAGACACTACATATATAGTATTCATAATGGGTAATGAATTAAAAGCCCAAATACACAATAGTCCAATAACAATACTAATAATTGATAATATAAATTATAATTTCATGATCCTATCACAATCTCAATATTATAAGGGATATTACATAGTATTTCATAATATTTGACAAAAACGAGTGTATCACAAATTTATATAAACTAATATTTATTTAATAAAATGTCCAAGACAATACAATTAAAAAATAATAGTTTAATATGTAGTTTTATATATAGGTTGAATTAGTTTAATTATATAATTTCATATATAGTTCAATTGGTAATATATACAATTAATGGAGTGAATGATAGATTTAAATATATACAATTGATGCGAAAGGAAAAACCAATTAAACAAAAGATCGGGACTGTGCTATTATAATGGAAGAAAAAACAAACAATATAAATATGGGCATTGTGTATAGAAAAATCGCAAGTACTTCAAACATGAATTTTCCACCGTAAACAAATATTGTCCCACCAGCCAAATGTGCTAAAATTATAAACAAAATACAGAAGTGGACAAAAAATTTCACATGTGTAACGCCTCGATTTATTTTAATTATTTTTCGTAATTAAAATTATATGATGTTGTGTATATGTTTGTGATTATGTGTGTTTTGATTGCGTTTGGGTTGCCCTTGGTATGAGTTAGTGACCTTAGAATTATAGAGATTAAGGTGTTGGAGGTGTGTGACCAATTATGTAGGACTTGGTGATGTGGAGAGTAGTACTAATTAAATTATATTAGTAATATTTGGTTGATCATAATATTAGTTGAATAATATTAAATTAATTAAAATATTGATTATTATTATTATTATTTTAATAAGTTAATAATAATAATAATAATAATAATAATAATAATATAATATAATATAATAACAAGAAAAGGGGAATAAGAGAGGAGAAGTTGTCAGTACGTGAAAAATAGAGAAAATGGAGAAGAAGAGTTAGGGCAAGGAAGAGGAATTAGGAAGAATCTTCATTGCTAAAGGTTGAAGTTCTCGGAAGAACTCTAAGGTAAGGGTGGAGTTCTTTGATCACTTAAGAGATGAATAATATATGTATGATGGTGGGTAAATCGTTAGTGTTCATATTTATGTATCTCTTGTTTGTTTTGATGTTTCGGTGTGAAATTGAGGTTGCGTGTCGGTGTTCGTAATTATGTGAAAATTGCTGATAAATTGTGTGTTTTCCTCAATAATACTATGAATGTTGTGAAGGATTTGATGAATAATATGTGTTTACTCCCCTTGAATGATGCTCTATATGTTATGTTGCGTTTTGGGGTTGTTGGAGGTCAAAACGTGGAGTTTGAGGTCTGTTGGTCGGTTGAAAAATAAGAGAAATCGCACACAAAAGAGGGGTTTCAGTCGTCGTTCGAATCATTGGAAAGCTGGTTTGTGTACTTCCTGTTAAAATTATTTTCAATACCAGAATTCCAACTATTCGACGCATTAATTGTGTTTCCGTGTACGTTGTGATGTGTTGGACGTTAAAATGATGAGTTCGGTTGTGCGAATGTGTATTGTAGCTGTGGATTGCAATTGTTGCATGTTTTGGCAGGTATATGCTGCGTGTTGGACAGTTGTGGTGTGATGTATTGGCTGTATGATAGTCATTTGCATTGGTCGTCGTTGTATGTTGTCGTTGAATACATATCATGTTGCATAAGCTGTATGATAAGTCGTGTGCCCATGTGGGGTGTGAGCGCCTTATTTGGATTCCTTGAAATAAAATCATGTTGTTGTTGTTGTTGTTGAGGTAATCGTGTGCTCATGTGAGGTGTAAGCGATTATGGGTGTTCGTGTTCCCATGTGGGGTATGAGAGATCACGAATGTCGTGTGCCCATGTTGGGTGTGAGCGACTTATACGAAAATTCCGACGGGAATTATGATCATGAAAAAGGGATCGAATTGGTACCACATGCATTGAGTCGAGTTGTGAGTCGAGTTGCATTGCATTGTGTTGTGTTGTGTTGTAGATTATATGATTGTCTGCTTGTGTGGAAAATTGTAGTTGTGTTGTTGATGTGATGATAGGGTGAATTGTGTAATGATTATATGCTCTTATATTTATATTATGCATTTCTTTTGTTGATTAAGAATCTCACCCTTCTGTTGGAATGATTCTTTATACGACATCGTGCAGATAATCAAGGATAGTGCGGAGTTGCGGTTAGTGAAGACGAAGTCCTTCACTTTATGTTTTGAGTTAGCGTCTGCTCTGATATGTAACACTGGGGATTATGGAACGCTTCATGTTTTATTTCTGTTACAGTTATTATATTTTGTTTTAATTGATGATGAATATGTGGTTTAAACATGTTAAGTTTTGATTGTCGATTCGAAGAACTTTTACGCTGCTTATTGAGAAGAATTTTTAATAATGATTTCATAGTACCACCTATAATAATAAGTATGTGTTACATGTTATTTGCTTGAGCAGGTGTATGTTGGAAGTAACATCCTAAGTGCTGAATTTTCTTTGATTTTTTACTCAGATAATTGTATTATTTTACGCGGGGATTTAGGGTGTTACAACATGCGCGTGTACTGTATAATTGTTATTTGAATCTAATTAATTAACCAATCATCCTATCACACATTTTATAACCATTATAATTTCAATTGATTTTTACAACTTTAATTAACGTAAACAGCACCCAGAATAACCTTAATTAAAAAAATTGATTACGATAATTATTAGGATTAGATCAAGATAATTAGAACCCTAATCATTAATAACTGAGTCCTAATTCATATAACCTAAGCTCTGATATCAAATGTACGCGGAAATATTCAATGATCGATTATATGAAACTAGAACATCAATACTTACTTGTTGAAGTCATGATTCAGAATTCTGAAATGATGAATGGCTGGATCTTCCTCTGTATCCCACACTCCTGTTCATAACTCTTAATGGGGCAAGTTGTGGAGCCATCAGTTATGTTTCTGATTCTCTTGTGATTACAGAGGGGACCTAGCCATAAAATATATATAACCCTACTCCCTACCTATTATGGGCCCAAGGTTAAAGCCCGCATTTTTGCCCACACCAATCAGGTTTCAGATACTCAACCTTTAGTTAAAAGAGATCACTTAACTAATAAAATGGCTTATATATGCACCCCCATCAGAATCACGATTAACCTGTTTTTCACAAACTAAACAACAATTGATTGTAGCCCATAAAAGTTAGATAAATCTAACATATTTGTGATAGATTATGATGAGCTCACAAGTGCAGGAAATTTGGCAATAACAAGACTACCTTAGATATAGATCTTCAAGTTCCTCCTAGTGAATCATGAGAACAGGAAAATATTGAGACAAATAATTATCACCTTTCTTGATTGAATTAAGGTCACGAAGAAGATTGGAGAAGTGAAAATGTTTTCCCATTATGAATGTCTCACATAGATCTTCCCAAAGCTCCAAATCATAATTGAAACTAATATTGCTCTAAGAAAATATGTGGTGAAGAAAGTTATGTTGATCCAAGAGATGGTTGTGTTGTTTGCTCAATCCCATAACTAGAAATTATGGTCACACGAATGGGGTTTAGATAAGGTTTCATTAATGAATTGTAATTTTCTTTTTTTTTTGGATTTCAACTTGTGATGCATGGATTTGCTATGGTTGTGGTCGTCGAGAGATGGGTCGACGAGGGTGACATTGGGATTTTCTCTAGAATGGAGATAGAAAAGGCTATATGGATTTAACACCTGATCTTTAGGGATGATGGTAATTATTGAGGAATCATCAACGTCAATAGATTTCGTTTCAATATTTTCTAGATCGGGAGCCATGAAAGGTTCTTCGAGATTGATGGAAAAAGTTGAATCGAAGGGATGTTAGAAACCCTAATTTTGATAATGGAAGATGAAATGGTGGAAATTTAATCGAGAAAAGGAAAAATGAAAGAGAATCATTGTATTTTGGCATCAAATACTATATTGCATACTGGTTACCGTGAAAATTGGTAAACAACCGTTGGTCATGGTCTACCAAATAAATGAGAAATTGGGTAACTTGCAAGATCTACCATACAGAATCCTAGGACATGTGCTAAATAATTTAAAATGATATTTGGAAAAAGATGAATACTTCGACAGTATCCATGGTTAAAATAAAGTTTGCTTCGAAATACTGAAGAAAAATGTAATGCAGTGAAATAATCGAAAGTGCGCTGGAAAATAACTTGCGAAAGTAAAAGATAAACTTCTGGGCAAAAAATAATTGAATTGTATTGAATGAAAAAGATGGTGTTACATCAAAAGTACATTTCTCACACACTCGTTTCTCTACACGCGGGTACTTTGAATAATTGAGGAATTTGTACAAACTTGAACACACACAAATCCTAACACTAAGACCTGCTATTTATTCTAGTCGAAAATAACTGCCTCTAACGGCCCACAAACTAGAGCAAGACAAATGGCATTCTGCATGTCTTCGTCTTCTAAACACGCTTCACGTGTCTTCTGCCAATAATTGGATAAGAAAAAAATTCCCTCCCTTATTTGAAATCAAATCTTGAATCGAACGTCATCAGTAATGCTTCCGTCGAACAATATTCCCAAATTGCTGGAAATATTTCTAAGTCTACAAAACACTCCTTCCTTGCACAAGGACCTTTTCGACTAAAACTCCATAAAACACGATTCCAGTGGAAGTCTTCCAAGTCTTCTCGAAAATTCTATTTCCTTGATTAATTCTCTTAACCTAATACTAGGCATAGAAATTAGGAGCTAACAAATTGCCCCCCAAAAATGTCACTTTCGACACCATTGAAGAAAAAGGCATTTTTTTAGCATGTCATTCGACGCCCCATCTAGTCCTTGCAAGGTTTCAATGTTACTTATAGCCATCATTATAATCTCTGACACGTCTCCTCAAGCCATGCAAGAATCTCCATCATCATCACGTTTCCTAGAGTCTAGGAAATCATGGGGGTAGGCATTAATTAACGTCGTTCCATCAAGGACAGCGGGGAGGACACACATCCCACTTCTATTTTAACCATTAAGGTGATTCTTAAACTGTTTCCACTTTCATCCTTATAAATACCCTTTTCATCAATTCTTTTCACTTTTTACGCTTTCTATACTCTCAACTCTCTAGAAAAAAAAACTTCTCACACTCCAAAAAACTCAATCTTCTTCTTCACGTTCTAACAATGGCTTCAACAACACGATCTACCAAGGACGCCAACAAAACTACTAAAGAGTCTACCAAACCTGCAAGAGCTCTAAAGAAGATCTCTCAACTTTTCCCATTTGATTCAATCACTGGTCCCACCATGGTAGGAAATCAATTGTACCTGCCTGAACCGCTTGCTGAAGAAAAGAGAAGAATCTATGCTTCACAGGTACTCATTCCTTTGACTGTTGCTGGTAAGCCTCTGGATTTGTTTGCTCCTCCGTCTGATCCTAATGTTGATCCTAGCAAGCTTAGGGATTTCTTCCCCACTTATCACAAATACAAACCCATAGGTCAAGCTAAGAAACCTAAGGCTAGTAATGAAGATTCCAATCCTACTAACCAGAATAACCCTTCGACTGAAGAGGCCATTGATCTTAGGTATATGAACAACTTTAGGGTATTTAGAGTTAGTCCACCCTTTAAGGATCCCTCAGACTATCTAGGATGGTTGAATAAATTAGAGAAAACAAAGTCTGAAGTCTGGAAAGACATGGGTATTTATGATTTAATCATGTTTTAGAAGGTAGGACCTCACTATTGCTAGAACATGCTTGTCTCATCCTTATATTTTTGGGACAGCACCCATTACACTCTCCATCTTCCATGTGGAATGATGACACCGACTTTATTCGATGTAGCCGCTATCACAGGGCTCAAACCAACTGGCAACACCTATGACCCTGATTTTATGTCTAATGATAGTATAGGCTTTTCGACCTCAGGGTAGCATATTCGACCCACATCGCACATTATTACGATAAGGACATAGAAGAAGTTTCTGATGTAGAACACATAGCTTTCTTAGCCCTATGGCTGTCTCGTTGTGTCTTCTGTTCGAAGTTACTCCAAGTTGCCAAGAAGTTCTTAACTATGGCGAACCAGCTCCATTATGGCCATAACCTTTATCTAAGCGAGCTAATCCTAGCTAGCCTCTATGAATCCATGAGCGAAGGCATTACCTAACTCAAGTGTTTGGGTGACAAAGGAAATCTCCTCATTTCTGGACCTTTCTTTCTTCTGCAATTGTGGTTGAACGCTTCATTCGAAGCATGTCTTCCCCAAAAGAATCAAATCAATGAAAACGCTGACGAAGTGAAGAACATGAGGGTAGATGGTCCACGCCTGTCGAAGCTAACTCCTGTTGATGATGGTCGACCTGTTCAACAAACCTTCACTAACTTTATCATGATGTTTGTTAAACGTTATGACTTCTCACCCAATATGGCTCCCTTTGCTACAAGAAAATGTGGTCCTGAATGGTTCACCAGACCATTCCCAGCACCGTCGAAGGCTCAAGAAACAGAATCCAATGCAATCTGGGAGGCCTTCCTGACTCCTAGGGTTTTAACCCTCAGATTTAATCTCTCGAAGAGTCTAGTCACTTTAATTGCCTATCATCCAAACCTTGTCGCCCGACAATTTGGATTAGTTCAAGTTTTACCGAAACCCCTTTATGACAAGAAAACCCTCCTCATTCTCTACAACGCACTCTATACCGAAGCCGTGACTATTAAAAAAATTGCGCGGTATGCTGGTCAAACACAACTTCTTCCTGTTGCTTTCGAACCAAGTTTTCTCTGCACCCAACAATTAGATGACAGGTGGAAGGCTAACTATGTAGAGGAATTTTTTGACGTGGCTGCTTTCACTCAGCACATTAACAAGGCTTTCCTCTCTGTGCAGGAAAGAGTCAAGAAAGGTATTTCGACATTGTAGCACCCCAAAATTTGCCCTCGTGTTCTTGTTCTAACCGGCTTATGTTTCATCTCATTTTTGCATTGTCATTTCTGCATTTGCATCGTTCTTTTGGGCATGGGATCAAGGTATTTTCTCGCGTTTGAGCAGCTCGTCCAGTTCAAAAGAAATTCCAGCAGTGTTTGGGGCCAAACAGATAGCTTTCAAAGTCTTTTTGAGCATTTATTTTGCTCATTAGATGATTTGACAATCAGAAGCTCTGGCAGTCATTTTTTTATCAGCGATTCAGCACCAGACAATTATTTTCGGTAGTATTTCGAGTACGAAATAGAGTTCACAGCATACTTCAGGCATGATTCAGTGGTAATATCCAATGACAGGTTTCAGAGGCTTAGTATGGCTCAGAACGGGTGAAAACATGAAATTCTGCACCATTCCCTCCTTTTGGCGCCAAAATTTTGAATTTTTGAATAGAGTAATCGATTACTCAAAGTGAGTAACCGATTACTCTGGGCAAAATTGCAAAACTATGGCAATTTTCAGTACTGCAGAATTTTTTAGCATTTGTGATCATGTGCTTGGCTTTTGCATGTGTGGGAAGGATCTAGAATTGATCTATTTTCATCATTTTCCACCCAAAAATTCAAATTCCTTCCAACAATTTCCACTCTAATTCCTCATCTCCTTTCCTAATTCATTTTCCACTCCCAATTTCCACCCACTAAACCTCACTCCAAAGCCAAACTTAATTCCTAACCTAGGGGTTATTTAATCTAATCAACTCCAAACCTCTCATAACCTTGATCATTTTTTCACTCTCAATTTTCAGAATTCTCTCAATTCTCTCTCATTTTTTCACTCTCAACCTCCATTTTCAACCACACTCAAAGCTCTTCCATAGAGAATAACAAGTTCTTCATTGGAACTTGTTAATTCTTGAGCTATAGCCTCTCATCATCACTTCATTTTTGCTTTCCATTGGTGATTTTCGTTTGGATCTAGATCTGAAATTTCAGAAGTGCTTATTGGAAGTGATTTTGGATTTTTGGTAGCTTATTGCTTGGATTTTCAGCTTTTGCTTGCAAGGAGCTCATAGATCTTGGAATTTCTTGCTTGGATTCATCAAATTATGTTTGCAACACTTACCAAAGCAAATCTCAGCTTTGTAGGTTGGTTTTTCTTAGATCTATACTTGATTTAGCTTAATTCTAGCTTATGCAATGTAGATCCTTGGTTTTACATGTGTTTTGATCCATTTGCTTGAATTTGATCATTGTTGTTCATGATTGTTGGATCTAATTGATGTTTGAATACTGTGTTTGAACATAATTTTCTTGCATTATTGATTACATGATCATTTGGATGTTTGGATAAGTGATTTGCTACTGAAAAATGCTTTTCAAAGTTGAATTTCTGCCTCTGTTTCAGTGGTAATTGATTACTCAAACAGGGTAATCGATTACTCTGCCTTGTTTTCACGTTTTTAGTCAAATTTCAACTAAGTAGTCGATTACTCAAATAGGGTAATCGATTACTCTACCTTATTTCCACGTTTTTAGTCAAATTTCAACTGAGTAATCAATTACCCTATGTGAGTAATCGATTACCACTAAAGCAGAGTGTGTTTTTCTTGCATTTTCTTGCTTGTTTGTGGTCTCTTGCATGTCTAAATTTCATGGATTGATATATTGATGATTTGTGGATTATTCTTGAGTTGTTTTACCTCACACCTTTGCATGAGCACGATTCTTCGACACGTGACTTTTAGTTTTGTTGGTGAACATCCATGATTGTGTTGTTGTTTTCTTGATGTGATGAACACTTTGCACACACTCCTTGAGCATGTTAGTTATGAATTATTGCTGGTGTTGCTGGAGTTGTTGTGTTGTGCATGCTTGCTTACTTTTAATTCCATGAAATGCATGTTTGAATTAATTTGATCAAAATGACAAATAATGTGCATTCTTTCATGAGGTTTTCAAGAATTGTTTACCATGGTGTGTGGTGTGATTATGATCATGTTTGATTGAAGAATGCGTAATGCTTGATGCATGCTCATCATTCCATGTTTGAATCATTTTTGAATGCATGCTGCCCTGTTTTCCACTGCTGTCTTGGTGCATATGTGCTGTTGTATGTGCTGCTGCTTGGCCTTTTTCACCTCCTTTTTGTGCTGAACATGAGCTGTTGAATGCTGTTTGGTGTGTTGGCTGGAATTTACCGCTGTGCAGGTGCTGGAGCGGTGTTGTAGCCGCTGTTTTTAATTTATCGCTTTGGTTTTTGCCTTGCTTTTGCTTGCTCTCTTAAGGCTCCTAGTCCGACTTAATTTCCGATTAAGCTCGGAGTGGGATAGACATTAGGCTCTCAAACCAAGCATGCTAACTTAGGTAGATGTTTCCCCTTTGAACTCAACCTTAGGGCCATCTTTTGCATGACAACATTAGGATAGATTTCCCCGTAGTCTTTTCTTTTCGACTTGAGTCTTCTCTTCTCATCTCATAAGAATCCTAAGATACTTAATAAAGATAAAGTGTATTGCGCACGAGCCTTAAGCATGGGGAATGAGGAATGAGGGGTTTCCTCTCATTTTTCTAGAGTGTTTAGCGGACGTCCTGTCATGGGACGATTTGCTACGCATTCGTTCCTATACCATAGACTTTGGTGCAATGCAATTTATGAACTAACTTAAATCATTTATGTCTAAAAAACACAAAACAAATTCAAACCTTCTTTATCCTTCGGGATTGTTAAGTTTCAAGTATTTTTTCAGAAAAGAGCACGTTATTTTCCATTTAGTCGCAAACAGGCATCGACCCTAACTATCGGACGCGAACTTAACGTCGCTCATAAAAAACACAAAGACCTCGTTAGGTCGAACTACGACTGCTCTGATTTCCTCTCTCTGGTTAGATTAAGGATACATAGGCACAAGACGACGATGTCTTGGCGAGCAACCTCCCCCCGTAGTTTTCCAAACTACGTTGACTCTGACTTTCCCATTGCACGAGGGAATACGTAGGCCTAGGACGGCGATGTCCTGTCGAGTCACTTTTTCTTTTCTTTCCCTCATTTTGTCTCCGTTTAGCAGTATGCTTTATATAACTCACCCTTTGATTAGACAACAAGCGTGGATCCCATCGAGTACGATGGATGCGTGGGGGTGCTAATACCTTCCCCTCACGTAACCGACTCCCGAACCCTGACTATGGTTGCGATGACCATGTCTTTCCCTCTTTTAGGTTTTCTTCGATCATTTCCTTTCACTGTGTCAGGATAAATAACGTTCGGTGGCGACTCTTCTGTTCTAGTTTTTCTCGCCGGTTGTTTTTTTTCGCAGGTTGTGACAGACGCATATCAAGGAGATCCAAGCATTCCATAAATACTTTGAAACTCTTTATCGACCATATGATCTTGGTCAAACCATCAGCGACACAGCTGTTACTTTAAAGGAATTTTTTTAAAGAAAATGGAGAACTTAAAGATCCCTTCGTACGTTCCTCCTGAGAAACGGTACGAAACAACTTTTAATATGTTTCCTCCCATATTCCCTCGATTGCCAACGGCTGATTTTGGAGTGGCCCTTGCCCCTCCATTTCCAGACTAGTTCGTCTGTGGGGATTCTATCAAAATCCTTCGCCAACAATCAAAACTAAAAGCCCAGTGGGTGGTTTCGACCAAACATACGCTAGATAGTTTCATAGGGCATCTTCATATTGGGATCGAAGATGTTCGCATCGAATCTGAGATATATGAAGGTGTGGAACAGGAGGATTTCGATCCAACATTTCTTCTTACTTATTTTCTTTCACCTATAATAACTGTTTCTATTTTAATTTAGCCGTGAAAATTCCACCAAAGAAACCAACAACTAGGAAACCAGTCGAAGTGAAAGAGGAAGGAGGCAGTAAAGCAGCAACAACAACAAAGGTATTTTATATTCCTTATTAATTTTGTTGCTTTCCCATATGTTCTACTATATTTCTAAAATTTCCCATTTAGGGTGCTCGAAAGCTACCCTTAACTCCCCAAAAAGGAAATCTAAGGAAGATGCAGTTGTGGTGGTTGAATCGGATGATGATGATCTATCTCCGACTGCCGAACAACCCCTCAAGAAAAAGAAGAGGCAGCTCAAAATGATCGAAGCTCTGGCCTAATCTCAAACAAAAGTGACGAAATCTCCAACCAAGAAACCCACTACCTTAACAATACTAGAACCAACTCCTGTAGAGATGTCGAAGAAAGGTGCGGACCAACCTGAAAGTAACAACTCAAGCCCTGGGGCTGATGCTCCCAAGGTACCAAATTTTATACCTTATTGTTTCTTAGTAATCTTTTATGACTACTGACTTTGATTATTCTTTTCAGGATAATACAGAAGTTTCTACTCAACCGGCTGCCAAATCAACCAACACCACACTCCTCAATAGTGAAGGTGAACTGACGTACCATCCTACTTCTGCGAAGGATTCTGAGAATAGCTCGATGAGCGAAATAAATCAGACAGTCAAGGAACAGCATGAAACTTCGCCGCCCAAGACTGCCACCAAGAATTCTCATACCAGTGGGTTTGAACACGAAGGTGACCAAGAAAAGGACACACAAGCTGAAGCAGCTAAGAATGATATGGAGGTGGATCACCTTGAAGTCCCTATCGAAGATGAAGCTGAAGATGGCTCCCCAAGAGTCGAACATCTAGATATCACTCAGCAAGATCAAGACGATGATATGGAAGAAAGGGAGAATTGCTCTGCATTCCAGAATTATTCGATGCCTATTGAGGAATTTGTGGATGACGAGGAAAACGTCGAAGAAGATGATGACAAGGACGAAGAAGAGGAGGAAGAAACTCATGATGAGACAACCGTCGAACTAACCCCCAATCTTGACCCGTGGATTGCGAAGGACTCAAACAAGACCTTCGTGACTCTTTCTACAGAAGAACTAGAGGCTTTGAAAAAGAGCAACCATTGCGAATAGCTGAAAGCTTTGATTGGTTCTAGAGGAAGTTCGTCTGAGAAGAGTCTTAGTTCCTCTTCAGTATCTGGTGGGCGATCCTCTAACAATCCTACCAGCGAAATACTTTCAAAAATCAAGGAAAAGGTTTTTAAAGGTGACCTGTTTCGACTCATAGAGTCTGATCCTACTTCTCATATTGCCTTGAAAAGTCTTCTAAAAAAGGTTGATATTCTGACCGCTTCTCCTGAAGTTGCGGACGTGATCTTGGAGCTGACTTCAATGATCGAACATGTTGCTGCTGAGGTTGCCAAAATAAAGCAAAGCTCTAAAGATATCGAAAGTCACACTGGGTCAGTAGCAGCTGCATGGGATGCTGCCTCGGAGTCGACCAACCAATTGGCTGATTTAGAGAAAGTCCAAGAGCGAAACAAGGCTGAGATCGAAACCAATAATCGAAATATCAATTCTTGGGAGGAACAAATAAAAGATCTGCAGACCAAGATTTCAAAAGCCAAAAAACAAAATGTTGAGCTTCTGAAGTTTAACAATTCTAAAGTGGCTAAAGAGCTTGATGTTGGGCTGAGCTTTGCTGATAAAGCCCAAAAGTTAAAAGCAGAGCTAGAGGTTATGAGGTCGACCAAGTCCGTATGTGAGAAGCGGTTAGAATTCCTGAAGGCGAAGTATTTCAACATGAAGTCCAACCTTCCATTTTAGCTCTAGTTCCTTTTTTTTTTAACTTTATCATCACTTCTTGGATTATGTAATAACTTTGAACCCTTCATGGTTCTCCTGGATGTAACGGATTTGGCCATTTTGGCAACAAATTTCATTTTACCATGTTAGCTATCATTTTGTATGTGATTACTCTTTAGCTATTTTTATTTCTTGAAGTGCAGGCTTGTATTTTTTCAAATACTTCCCGTTTACCCTCAAGATCCTCTTATCTTGATCTAACTCATCGATCTCATAAGCACCCTTTGAATAGAATTGTATCATTTGAAAAGGGCCTTCCTATTTAGGGGACCATTTCCCCAAGGCTCTGTCTTTTCGATCCATAGGCAGGATTAGTTTCCAAACCAAATCTTTAGCCGAAAACATCTTAACTTTGACTTTGTTATTATAAGACCTTTCTATTCTCTTCTTCTGTCTTTTCAATAACTTTAAAGCATTGAGCCTTTCCTTATCTAAGTGAACTAATTCATCTAACAACATGTTCGAATATGACTCAGATGGGATCTCATGATGCCTCTGAATTCTTATCGACTGAAGGTAAATCTCAACTGGTAACACCGCATCATGACCAAAGGTCAATTGAAATGGCGTGGAATTAGTAGCTTCTTTGGGGGAGATTCGACATGCCTAGAGAACCTGGTCTAAAGTCTTGTGCCAATTTATAGGCTTCTTTCCCACATGCTTCTTAATTAAACTAATCACCACTTTGTTTGATGCTTCGACCTGACCATTAGCCTGAGCGTAATAAGGTGTGGAGGTTAATAATTTGAAACCCATTTCTTTAGCAAATTCTTGAATCTTTCGATCAGTGAATACTGATCCTTGATCCGTTGTAATGGGTTATGGGATTCCAAACCTATAGATAATGTGTTTTTTGATGAATTCAATTACGTCTTCTTGGCCAACATTTGGCAATGGTATAGCTTCGATCCATTTTGTAAAATAGTCAATGCCTAACAAAATGTACCTTTGATTTTTAGATGACGCTGGTAGAATTTTCCCAACCAAATCCAAAGCCCAACCTCTAAAGGGCCATGGCTTGACTATGGAGTGTAATTCACTTGCAGAGACATGTTGTATGTCTGCGTGCACTTGGCACTTTTGGCATCCCTTAGAGAATTCGATACAATCTTTCAACATAGTAGGCCAATACATCCCTTGTCGAAACAAAAGTCATTTCATCTTATGGCCTACCTGATGAGCCCCACATGCCCCACTATGGATAGTCGAAAGGGTTAGATACGCCTCTGACTCACTAAGGCATTTAATTAAAACTCCCTCAGGAGTCTTTTTAAATAATTCATTACCCAAAAGAACATAACTTAAAGCTCGATACCTGATTTTTTGTTCTCTGGACGCCGTTGGGTTTTGTAGATACTCTACTATTGGTTTTCTCCAGTCTTCGTCCATCAAACTATCTATTTACAAGATTTTGAAATTCTCTTTATCAGCGTACCCAAGCTTCGTTGTTTCCAAATTTGATGGGGACAATCTGGCTGACACAACTCTTCCTCTGACTTTGATTGTATCTTGTAACTTTTCTTTTAAAATTTTGTACCCAGAAGCAATTTGAGCCAAGTCATTAGCCACTTGATTCTCCAGTCGAGGTATGTGTCGAATGCTCACTACTTCAAACATTTTCAGTAATCGATTGGCTATTACAAAGTACATAATGATATTTTCTTTAATGCACTTATACTCCTTTGTGATTTGTTTTATGACTAATTCTGAGTCTCCCATTATTTCGACTCGAGTTACGCCCCAATTCCAACAATATCTTAAGTACGGCTATTAAAGCCTCATATTCAGCCTCATTATTCGAACAAAGACCTTCCTTCGACTTTATACTTGAATTTTGTTGGAATTTTATTAGGAGAAATAATTAAGACTCCTACGTCGGTACCATCTTTATGACTAGAACCTTCGAAATACAATTTCCAAAGTTCTTTCGT
Organism: Lathyrus tuberosus; assembly: GCA_022829125.1. Taxonomy (NCBI): domain Eukaryota; kingdom Viridiplantae; phylum Streptophyta; class Magnoliopsida; order Fabales; family Fabaceae; genus Lathyrus; species Lathyrus tuberosus. The sequence goes on from JALAZF010000435.1 coordinate 3,623,699, forward strand.
TTATAGAGAGGTCGACGATGAAGTCTGCTACCACTTGTCCCTTAACAGCCTCCAGAGGCATATACGTTAGGGAATATTCAGTTAAAGCTAATTCCCATTTATCAATTTGACTGTGCAAGATTGGTTTAGACAACATATGTTTAATGATATCAAAATGAGACGAAACATAAACATCAACAGGTTTTATATAATGCTTCAACGTTGTACAAGAAAAATACAAGCATAAACACAATTTTTCAACTATGTTATACCTAGTTTCTGCATCGTTCAAAACCCTACTAAGGTAATAAATGGCTTTCTCGACACCATTTTCATCCTCTTGAGCCAACATGCTCCCTAAAGTTTTGTCCGACGCAGATATGTACAATCTCATACTCCTATTTCTACAAGGTGGTGTTAAAATTGGAGGGTGACTCAAGTACTCCTTGAGTTTGTTGAAAGCTTCTTGCTGAGCTTTCCCCCATTCAAATCCTTCCTTGTTGAGTCGAAGCAGAGGTGAGAAGGCTTGAGTTTTTCCGCTAAGGTTCGAGATGAATCTCCTTAAGAAATTGATCTTGCCCAGCGGTGACTGTAATTCCTTCTTTTTTGATGGCGCTTTCACCTCCATAATGGCCTTGGTCTTATTCTGGTTTATTTTGATTCCCTTTTTGTGGACCACAAAGCCTAAAAAATCCCCCGCCTGCACACAAAAAGCACATTTGAGAAGGTTCATTTTTAGACCATGTCTCCTCATCCTTTCAAAAGATTGTCGAAGATGGTCAATGTGATTCTTCCCAGAAACGGACTTAACAACAATATCATCAATATAAATTTGCATAAAAGTCTCTATATAATCATGGAAGATCGAATTCATCGCTCTTTGGTATGTTGCCCCAGCATTCTTTAGGCCAAAAGGCATGACTACTGTTGCAGTGAGAATCAGATGTCAAGCTATTAATTAACTTGAATCACAAAACATGAAATTCACCACCGAGATTTGATTTATCCAAAGGAAAGGTTAAAGATCGAAGAAAACCCTAATAAGAGATCTAAGGTTCGGGGGTTGGTTATACTAAGGGAAGGTATTAGCACCCTAAGTATTTGTAGTACTCTACAGGAACCTCTTGTTAGTATTTGTGTTATGCTAAAGTTTGCTTGCTAAGGGGAAATGTGCTAAGGTAAAGACCTAAGGGTATATACACTAAGTATTCTTGCCAACATGTCACATCTTGTGCCTATGTATCTGACTAAAGAATCAGAGCAACCGTAGTTCACCTAACTAAGGGTGAGAGAGGAACCATTGACTGTGGCCAAAGTTCCAAAGGGAAGTTAGGGTCTGAAAGCAAGACACCTATGTGGAGTGCGGCGACTCCAAACTTAAGGCTAGGTTAAAAAAGAGAAAGAAAGTGTCCACGGGAAAATAACGTCTGACAGTAAGACACCTAAATAGAGCACGACGGCTCTAAACCTAAGGCTGGGTTAAAAGGGTAATGAGCTATCTATGACTTTGAAGTCAATAAAGAGACTTTCCTTTGGAAGGATGGGGAGATAACAACTTGTAAGCAAGAGTTGAAGGGGATTGAAATAAAGTGAATAATATGAGTTCAAGAATTCAAAGATAATGAACATCAAACAATATATGAAATAAACTTCCAAGTATGAACATGGCAAGCATGGATAAGTGAACACAAGTAAGGCAGGGATAACATTTTCAAAGTTTTGAAATCAGAGACATGTTAAAGCTATGAAACTTAACAAAAGCCAAGACGTAAAAATAACAAAATGACATTGTCCAAGGTTCAAGAACAAATCTCAAACAAACATTTCACGCTACAAAATACTCTAAAATTTCTCAAAAAGTTTTCAAGAAACAGTTGATGATTTTTTCACAAAAAAGTCCAAGAACTAAACATAAATGTTATGCATATTTTTTGTTTGAAATTTTAGAAAGAAATGAAATTGTTATAAGAAGTGAGATAAAAAAACTAGTGACAATATGGCAGTCGCCATATAAAGCATGGAAAGTGCCACAAAGCTTGTGGCAGGCGCCACCTTTGCTCATGGCAGGCGCCATGTGAAGCTTATGGGATGGTGGCAAGCGCCACCTTTAGTGGCCAGTGCCACATACACTTGTGGCAGGCGCCACAACTTTGTTTTTATTTATTTATTTTGTTTTCCAAACAACAACATAAACCCAGTTCATAATAAAATCAAAACAAGTTCATACATTCATGATTTGTAACATTTAATCTGATATTAACAAGATAACAAATGTGGCAATGGTATGAAACAAATGATCATGATATTTTGAAAACGAAGTAAGAAAAAAAAGGAGTGAGTGTTACCTAGTGGAGAAAGTCCACTGCCTCTTTACTGGTACAAGTTCTGGAAAGAAAATGGACGAGCTTTTCTCCTTCAAAATGCCATTAATTTTACAAGAATAAGTGAGGGAGAAAAAGAAAGTATTTAGCCTGTACTTTTTTGGGGTGAATCTTGTGTGTGTTGGAATAGAGATTAAGCCTCTATTTATAGGAAATATGGAGATCCTGAGGTATGGTATGAATAACACAACTTGCCAACTTTGCCCTTTTGGAAAACTTCCCTCGTGTGAGCTGGCTTGGTCCAAAAGTCTTCAAGAACTCTGGGGTTTGGTTTGCTTTTGTGTGCTAATGAGACTGAAGCAGAGGTGCAAGCCATGCTTTTACTGAAAAGTTTTTTCTTTCTTCATGATGAATTGCATCCACTTGTATTTGCATTGATTATTTAAAACATAATATTTTAAATGTGCAGATTGTAGGAATTTTGGGATCAACATGGCAAGCGCCACATTCACATGGAAAGTGCCACAAAAATTCATGGCAGGCGCCATGCATTTTCTTCATGGCAAATGACATGCTTCCTTCATGGCAGGTATGCTTCTTTCATGGTGGGCGCCATGCTCTTCATGTGGCAAGTGCCATGCATTTCATGGCCAGTGCCACTAAAGTGTGGCCAGTGCCATGACTTGCTTTTTCTTTTTTTTTTCTTTTTTTTTTCTTTTCCTCTTTTTCTTTTTTTAAAAAAACAAACATTCACAAATGCCTTGGTGACCTTGAAACACATGAAAATTTGGTTTATTGTTCTTGTCCTCTTTCTTGTGTCAATCCTAATTTTCACAAAAGAAACAAACTAGCAAATATATGGGTTAGTTAACAATGCATAGATGATAGAACCCTAAATGTAAGTGCAAGATGTTATGACATCTAAGGGGTAAAATTTGGGGTACAACAACTACCCACTCATAGGTGCCTAGGGCCCCAGGGCATCAAAATGTCGTCTTTGGGACATCCTCTTTAGCAATGAATATTTGATTATACCCAGAATACCCATCGAGCATACTAAGGTATTCATGGCCTGCGACAGAATCGACTAGCATTTCCGCCACAGGTGTCGCATTTGCAAAAATCAACCGGAGGAAAGGAACAGAAGAGTCGCCACCGAACGTTATTTATCCCGACACAGGGAAAGTAAACGATCAAAGAAAACCTCAACAAAGAGAAAGGAATGGTCGTCACAACCATCGCTTGGGTTCGGGAGTCGGTTACGCGAGAGGAAGGTATTAGCACCCCCTCGCGTTCATCGTACTCGATGGGATCCACGCTTGTTGTCATCGATCAAAGGGTGTAGGGTATCTGAAACTCAACTGCTATTTGGAAACTGGAAACAAAATGTGAAATGGAGAAACGGGGGGAGAAGAAAAGAAGTGACAAAGGTGACTCGATAGGACATCGCCGTCCTAGGCCTACGTATTCCCTCGGGAGCGGGAAAGTCAGAGTCAATGTAGTTCAGGGCACTACGGGATTGTGGGGGAAGGTTGCTCACCAAGACATCGCCGTCTTGTGCCTACGTATCCTCAATCTTACCAGAGAGAGGAAGTCAGAGCAGTCGTAGTTTGACCTATGGGTCAGTTTTGCTAAAGGGAGACAAAGGGGTTGATAACTAAGGTTGTGCTCGCAAAGATCTCGCACGATCTCCTGCCTACGTATCTCCATTAACCGATGAAGAATCAAAGCAACATAGTTCCCCTCACTAGGGATGACTTAGCTTCGTTTGTGTCTTTTAGGTGGAATACGTCAACGTTCGCATTCTAGCAGTTTAGGTGTTGCCACTCGTTGTGGGAGTCCTACGCGTTTACCTGTTTGCGATAGAACGGAAATGACGCATCCTTTATGAGTGGAGTGAGGAAGATGAGGAGAGAATTGTTTGTTTTTGTCTTTTAAGAAGAAGTGTTTTGATTATTTTGTGTTTATAACAAGTATTGCACTAAAGTCTATGACATAGGAACGAATGCCTCACATGGTCGTCCTAACAGGACGTATGCTAAACACTCTAGAAAGGCGAAGGGAAACCCTTCTCCTTCCATTTCCCATGTACTTAAGGCTCATGGCATACAATACTTGTTTCCTTTATTACATGTTTTGATTTTTGTTATGAGATGAGAAAGAGAAACTCAAGTCGAAAAGAAAACACTAAAGGGAAACTAATTGTTCCTAATGTTATCATGCAAAGGTGGCCCTAAGGGGAGGTTTGAGAACAACCTAAGTCTAAGAAAAGAGATGGATAGCACTACCTAATGCTTATCCTACCTGTAGCGAGCGATTTTGGACGCGATTGCGAAACGCTATCGCTCTTTGGTGTCTACAGCTCAATTCATTTTTTATCCTATTAAAGCTGATGAAGGAAGGGAAATAGATGTCTCAAATTAACCCTGCTTGCAAACTGAGCTTAAACAGCGGTCTGTTAGGTTACAGATGCTACAAATATTCGGGGTCTCTATTGGGTTTATTTTTTTAAAAGTGGTGGGAGGTTTAGATGTTAGGACGGATGCTTTTTGATAGATATGTGAGAGTATGGGATTTTGGGTTTTTGTTTAGTGTGCTCGCTAAGATCTTTTCTTTCAATCTTATGCCTACGTATTCCTGTTTACCGAAACAGGGAAATCAGAGCGTTCGTAGTTGCTCCTATTCTATGGGAGGAAGTGGTTGTTTTTGTGTCTTGTTCAAAGCCCAAGACATGAAGCGAAAGGTGGTTTGTATCTTGATCAAAGCCCAAAATGTGAAGCTAAAGGTGGTTTGTATCTTGTTCAAAGCCCAAGATATGAAGCTAAAAGGGTGTTGACTTTAGAGAGAATTTGTCATCTCTAAAGAGGGGGTTGTATGTCACAACTGTTTATAAAGGAGAATTACTTTAACCGGGATATGTGAATCCGGCAATGCCATAATTTCCTTTATAGGAGATTTTAACCTGAAGGAGAAGACTTTAACTCAGTGTAGAGCAATGCTATCTTTCCTTAGGAATTTCTTATGCTAAAAGAGGGACAGTGGCATGGATGTAGATGATCCAGAGGCTTGCCGCTTACAGCGATTAGATGAAGGGGAAGGAGTTGTTGATGTTTGTGTACTGTGAACGAGGCACAACTTTGATGCTAAAAGGTTGATTGGATCAACCAGTGGTTTTCTTATACAAAGCCTAAGAGGAGGCTAATATGTGTCTCGTACAAAGCCCGAGAGAGAGGCTAAAAGGTTTTGATCCTACAAGAGGATCTTGTATACTCAACAAGAGAGTTTTTGTATCTCGTACAAAGCCCGAGATGGGGGCTAAAGGTTTGTTTGGCTCAATAAGAACCTTTTTGTATCTCGTATAAAGCCCGAGATGGAGGCGTAAGGGGTGATTGACTCAACGAGGGAGTCTCTTATGTGTCTCGTACAAAGCCCGAGAGAGAGGCTAAACGATGTTTGACTCCACTAGGGAGAATCATTGTACAAAGCCCAAGAGGAAGCTATGGCGCTGTTTCAGTTGAGTGACAGGTCCAGTATGCTGATTTAAAGAGAAAATCAGTTCTTATATGAGCAACACTGTACTCAAGGATTTGATTCGAGGATCCGGGTTATTCCTGTTCTTTAAGGAAGTGGGAAATTCGAAGGGCATTGAGACTGTCCGAGTCTACGGGTTTTCTTCCTATTTAACGAAGGGGTCACTTGAGAATGTCTTTGAGACTCAAGGAGATTAGACTGTCCAAGTCTAGAGTTACATCTTTTGTACTATGCTTTGAGAAATAGTAGTAGACTCTTTGAAAGGACTGTTCTATGTAGATGACTAAGTTTTGTTCCTATACCTCTAGGAGGTCGTCGGGACAATTTGTACGAAGCCCAAGAGGAGGCTGTAAACTTTTAAGAAGCTGACGGGTCCTTGTACAAAGCCCAAGAGGAGGCCATCATTCCCGGAGGAAGAGATCATTATACGAAGCTTAAGAGGAGGCTGTGAATACTTCTAAGAAGCCGAGAGATCCTTGTACTAAGCCCAAGAGGAGTCGGGGTTGCTTTTAGGAAGCCTGTGGGTCCTTGTACGATGCCCAAGAGGAGGCCGATGCTTTTAAGAAGCCTGTGGGTCCCCAAACCCCGAGAAATTCAAGACAGGCTATTCACAAGGAATAGATCAAGCCAGGAAAGTTCGAGAATTTGGAAGAAACTCAAAGATGCCATTCACGGAGAATACATTCATCTCTGGGAGTAGAGTTTCTTGACAATTCCTAATGAGGACAGCCGAAGAGAAGACTGTTTCTGGTGATCCTATTGGGGATCTAGTTGTCTATTTCTACGAATAAACGAAACGGCATCACCTAGTTCTAGACGTAGTTGCCGGGGAAACTCTAAATATCTATACTATTATTACACAGTTGATATGAGTTTATGAAAGAAGACTTACTGCAAAACAGCCCCACAATACAGTTATATGTATATGAAAGCGGTAAATGAAAGCAATAATCACTTACTCGGTTGTAGAGCTTCCATGCTGTTTGGTTAGTTGTTCAACAAAGACAGATTGAAAACAACAGTATATTCAAAATCAAAGGAGAAAGCGCTTTGAAAAAGAAAGATTTGGGGCTTACAGCTCAAGGAGAGGCCCAGGGTTTTTTTCGACAAACGATGATCGCGTCGAACTTTTTGAAATACAACGGGACTTATACAATAAGTGAGGCCCAAAATGGGTTTGTATTTACAAAGGATTGGGTCTTACACTCTATTAGAGGCCCAAAAGTTTTGAATGGGTCTTATAGCTCAAGGAGAGGCCCAGAGTTTATTTTTCAACGGGCGACGACCATGTCGTTTATTTGAAAATGTTCATAGGGACTTATACAATAAGTGAGGCCCAAAAAGTTTTCTGTACAAGGGGGTTGGGTCTTACACTCTAATAGAGGCCCATGAGTATTTTGAATGTTTTATGAGGGTTGAATTAATCCAAAACCCTAATATGTTTTCAAAATGTGTTTTAATTGAATAAAAATTCAATTAAAATGATCAAAATTGTTTAACATATGAAAAACAAATTGTGATCTTGGATTAATGCTTCAAAAATTAAGTATTAACCTACAAAATAATTAGAAGGCATTAAAAGTTGCAAAATCAAGGTGGAAAAAATATTTTAAATGTAAAAAAGAATTAAAACATTAATTCTTTGCAAAAATATCAATTATACAAAATAAATAATATTTTTGGGATTTTTTGGGAAAATAAAATATTTTAACATTTTTGTGAATTATTAAAAAAAGAATCAACTCAAAATCATTAAAACTCAGAGAGAAATTAATTTTTGAATCAATTAAATAAAATCACAAAATTCAAATATTTGAATTTTCAAAAAATGGCGCCAAGAACAGCTGAAGAACACGTGCGTGTTCTGGGTTTGGATGATTTGCATTTTCTCTCCAATCTCACTGAATACTTGATTATATCATGCAATCCACACACCAATCAACTCGTTTCAACCTCACGATCATGTCTATGACAATTAATTTCATTTAAATTAAGCATAAAACAAGAAATCACGAAAAATCCTCAAGAACCCTAATTTTTGCATGAAGGCTAGGATTTTTGATACAGGATTCAAACAATGCAATTAATTGAGGGGAAACATTCCATGCATGATTATGAACATATGGCCAAATTATTGTGCAACAAAAATTGCATGGATCATAGAGTTAGAAGAGCTCATGCTTACCACTTGCAGCTGGTGATCGTGATTTGTGTTGGAGGTGTTACAGCTATGTTCCAATGATCTGGATAGCTTCCCTAGGTGCCATGGAGTGTGTATGAATGCTTGGAATGGATTGAAATGATCTGGAACTTGAGATGGTACCCCAACTGCAAATCTGTCAAGAACTTGAGCAATTGGCTGGTGATTTTGTGAAATCTGTGTTCCAGATGTTATGTGAGTGTTTGGATCACTTCTATATGATGTATATGAGGTGTGTGTGTGATTGGTTTGACTCGAAAAGCTCTCAAACTCAAAACCCGATAGTGACTTGCTTTGGAAGGCAAAATTGGAGTTAAAGAAGAGATTTTGAGGAAAGCATCTGTTTGATGGCTTTGGTGTACTCAAACTGATCACAATTGAGCTCTATTTATAGTAGAGCAAGTTTGTTTTGCAAGGAATAGTGAATGGCAACTGCTGAGTAGGTTTGGCCAATGTTGGCAAATGAAAATCCAAGTCTCCTCTAGCCATTGACTAGAGGTTAGGGCACAGGCTGCTGGTTCCCTTGGTCTTGGATAAGTCTTGACTGAATTCAGTTGATAACGGCTCAGTCCATGCCACCTTGATGCTTCCATTGAATGCTCCAATCCAAAATTGGAGTCTTGTCCCTATTTTGTCAATTCTAGGTTCAACATGCTATTTCTTGTTCCAAAGACTTTGGAGGCTTGGCTCAGTGATTGTCCCCTTTAGATTCAATCCTCAGAGGTGTCCAAGTGGATAGGAGCATTTGGAATTGGCTGATTTTGGCAAATCGACCAAAAGTGTAAAAATCTGCCTTGCCTTGGCAGATTTCAGCAAGGCAACTTGCCAATGTCATATCTCATGACTCAAATTGAATTTGGTAATCTTCTTGGCCATTTTGAAAAGCCCTTACATGATACAACAACTGTTTGAACATGTTTGATTTTGATCTCTTTTGAATCCAAGTGAAAAACCCCCCTACATTTGGCAAAAAGTAAGGTAAAATCTGACTTAGTGAAATTTTCACTAAGTGTTGGAACAAAGTGACTTTTCTTGATTTTGATCACTCCATAACTCAAAATCCATGAGGAATTTGGACATAGGTCAGTATGAAGCTTTTGTAGAGGGCAATGAGATCTACAAATCAAGATTTGAATGGGGAATAATGGCCTTGTGGTTTAGGAGTTATGGTCCTCCAAAGTTGGCACATTAGTGTCACTTTTTCCATAACTTAGAAAGTTTTCTAAGTTTTTATGGTTACCCCTTTTAGAAGTTATCTCACTTTCTTTGATTTTTCTTGATGAATGATGATTCAAATCATACATTAACATCATTTTAGGGTTAAAAATCCATTTTGGTGAAAAATCTCAAAAAGTCAAAGTTGACTTTTGTGCACAGTTGACTTTTTATCAGATGAATTCCAAACTGTGCAATTCTTCAGGAAATCATGTCCTTGACCTAAATCAAACTTGATGGACATGTTCCATGGGTGTCATAGGGTATATTGAATCATGTCTTAGGGTTTGGGAGCATGTCCTGGTCAAAAGTCAAAGTTACAGTTGACTTTCCTCGCGAAACCCTAATTGTGGTGCAGATGAAATTGAGACTTGTTGCTCAAGCTTCTTGGATTAATCCATTGTTACAAATGGATAAATATAGTTCATTAGAGACCCTCAAATCATGTCTTGAGGTCTTGGCTCATGATTTGTCCCAAAAGTCAACTTAGGGGTGAATTAGGTCAAGAAACCCTAATTCCTGATTTTTGATGAATGCATCCCCTGAGGTCAAATTGACTTGATGATTGGGTCCATGAGGTTCCATGGAGTATATTAGGTTATGTTTTGGATCATTGGCTTGTGCCCAGATGAAAATTTTCTATCTGGAGGCCCTGGTCGACCAAAACCCTAATTTGGTGACACTGTCGATCTTGAGACTTGATCCACCTAGAAGGGAGCAGCCTTGTGCTTGATCCTTGAAGTGGGAGTCCTTTTGATCCATTGTGGATGTGTGAGAGGTTAGACAAGTTAAAGATCATGTCATTCCTTGATTGATCCTTTGTCTAAGGCTCTGAGAGGGCTTGAAACCCTAATTTTGATTGTAGTGGATGCTCACCCATCTTTGGGGAGACTGATAAAGTATGATGGTTCCTCCATATTGTGATGATGATTTTCACAATGATGGGAAATATTAGTGGTCAAAATTTGGGGTATGACACTACCTCACCTTAATAAAAAATTAAAGATGAGCTAGAATCCCAAAGGGGTGTGAGAAAGTTGTACACAAAGCATTATATCATGTAATCCACAAAAGAGAAAGACAAGTAAATGAGATGAAAGATGAAAGAAGAGATGAACATGGATAACCATCCACATGTTCAAGTACCTTACCTCTGCCCCTACACAAAAGGTTAGTACATAATCATCACAAGTAATGAATTCAGATGACAAAAAGTAAGCCTAACAAAACTAGTTGCTTTAAGGAGACAACTTAAGAAACAAATAAGTGTTCAACCAAAAAGGAAAGGTCCTAAGAGTTAAGGATCATCCAAGGTCAGTATTTATGTCTTAATGGTCTCTACTAATGTTAAGATATCAAACAAAGTCAAACTATGTTGGAACATGCACCAAAAGATCAAACAAATGCAAGTTATGCATTAACTATGCAAAATGAATGCATATGGTTCATAAACATGAATGAATGCACATGTAAATACCAAAGTCAGAAGTAAATGAAATTTATTTAGGCATGGAAATGTCATTAAGATAGCATGTAATTCATGAATGTAAGCATTGCAAATGATCAAACAAGTAGAAGTGAAAACAAACATCACTTAAGTTCATACACACATACATAACTTGTAACACAAGTAAAGAATGAAGATGCAAGATGAACATACATGGAAATAGATGCAAGTCAGTAGCATATGAAATTTGAAATGACATTAAGAAGTCAATAATGAGCATACAAAGTACAGACAAGTCTCATGTTGAAGCACATTGAAGATGGGAAGCAAACTAAGTTCAAACAAGTTCATACAAGTTCTTATGTGTTCATGAAAGTAAGAGACATGCAAGATGATATTAAAAATCAAATACAAGGAATGAAAATGACCACATACAGTAGGTAAACAAGTTTTAAATACAAGCTTGAAGTCACACAAATGTTGGAGAATCAAGTCATCAAAGACATGTAATAAGATAAGTACAAGTTCACAAGACATTTCATGTTCAAACAAGTGCACAAAATTCAACTCAAGACGAATAAGGAATGACCTATAATATGATAATGATGACCTATAATGTTCCCACAACATAATCTTAAAGTGTCTCAACAAGTATCAAATAGGATTGCATACAATGCACCTCAAAACCCTAGGGATCAAACTTGTAAGCACCAACGAATGCTCATAATAAAAAAAGGTATGAAAATAGTTATAATTCCTAAAAAAATTATGGAAATTTAACCATGGTATGATTAAGTCAGTAGATCACATTGTCTAAAATTAATTCCTAAAGTTATGCACCAAAGTGTCAAAACAATTCACTCAATAGGCACGATAACAAGGCATGATCGCCAAAAAACAACTTCGCAAAGTGGATTTAAAATGACACCAAAAAATATGGAAAAAATGCCCAAGGAACATAAAAGTGTCATATATTCCAGTGACTAATCACCCACAAAAATTTAGCTTCACACCTATTGGAAAAGACCCACTTCCGGTCCCTTAAACCGAAACTATGTCCTTCGTGACAGCTTAGAATAAAAAATCCAAATTAATTACTAACCTCATGCAAAACTGGAATAAAAAATTATAAAAAATTATTTAAGAGGTTAAGGATCACTCATAAATTTTTCCATAATTTTATTACACTCAAAACTATTTTTAATAGTTGGAACGAAACGATCAAAATGTTGCAATTAAGGGAAAGTGCTAGGAAATCAAACTTATCACGCATAACTTAAATCCTAAGCTTCGAATCGTCACATATCATCATAAATCAAGCTATAACCAGTGCCTCAGGTGGGAGGGCTCAATATGCAACCTACACCATATGATGCTAAACCACATACAAGGTAGAATGATGCATTAAAGTCGAGATTTCTTACTTGGTCGAAGTAGCGATTCTTCACATAATAAGAAACCCGAAAACTTCGTGCAAGTCTTGTAATCAACCTTGGAGGCAAAATAAATGCCTAATCTTCCAAAATTATTCCATGAAGAGATATACAAGAGATCGATCGTCATCGATCCAAAAATCCATGAGCCTTTAATCGAAATCGGTCAACGTCTTAAATCGAAATTAATTAACACCTTAACAAAAATTATCAACAAAAATCCCATTAGAATTGTCAAGAAACTAATCAAGGTATCAATCAACCGAAACGAAATCTCAATCGGCACCAAGAAAAAATCATCAATTAATCACAAATTAAATAAAAAAGAATATAGAAACAGAGGGGGTGCAGAAATCGAATCCCTTGGTGTGAATAGCAACAGTCTGGCCCAAGGTTCAAAACAAAGGGGTGTGCGAGTAGTACATTCGGTAGTGCAGGAGTGAAATCCATGGAGGCGATGGGCCTATGTCTGATCCGAGGGGTGAGAAACTGAATTGAGGGTGTGGTGAGTGCTTTTATGGTGTATTGGGCTTACAAACGAATTCACCATTTGAAGTTTACTTCTTTAAAAATCAGAACCCTAAAGGCTATCAGTGACCTTCCTCTATCCCTAACCACGCCGCTTCATTCTTTTGCCTTTTCGTCTTCTCGATTCGAATAGCGCCGCCGTCGATCCCTCCTCCTTCTCCGTTCGCTCAATCAAATATCACCTTCGCCTAAACCTTTCCTTCGCTTCCAACCTCATTGTTTACTCTCATCCAACTCTAACCAAAACTTGTGAATCCGAACAAAACCCTCCATGAACCCTAAGCCGGAATCTATGATTTATGAGCAGTACGAACCACAATTTGCCTCGATTCGGCATCACGATCGCTGTCACCAGTTACACGAGGAGAGAAGGAAGATGTTTAACGTTCCTTGCAAGGTTGAGCGATTTTACCTCTGAAGCTTCACCTGGCTCATGAATTCCGTGTTGAATAAAGTGATGACGGCGGGAACAATGGACGGCGAAGTGGATTCCAAACCCTAGTGTTGGCTCCTTAACAGAGGAACTATGTCAAGGTGTTGATTTTGCTGCGAATTGAAAGAGGCGAAGTGAAGTTTATCGATCACAGTAGCTACGGAGGCTCTTCGAGCTTGGACCTTCTTCTTCAGATATTGTGCTATCGATCTCTTTTGCAAATTGAGTAGTAATCTCCTTCTTCGGTCTTCTCTCTGCTAATGAAATGCCGTTGTTGACGCGCTTTCGTACTTCTACTCCACTCTTGCTCTTCTTCTTTGATCTGATGTCGTTGAGTGTTGAATCCCTATGGTGTTGTGTTGCCGTTCATAATTCCTCTGAATTCTTGCTGATCGTGATTTCTGCAGGTTGTTACAGAGTTAAATTGATGAAGATGAATTTGAGGATTGCAGAACAATTGAAGAAAAGAAGATTGATCGAGAAAGGTTGCAGAATAATTTAGGACTGAAGGTTGATGATGGTACAAAGATTGAAGGTTGATGAGTTGCAGAAAACTCTGCAGAAAATTGAATGAAGATGGCCCGATAGATTGAAGATGGATAGGGATGAAGATGGAAGAAAGCGGTTGTAGATGAAGTGGAGGGTTGTTAAAGGCGAGCTTGCATTTTTTTTTCAAGAAACTGGTGACAGTTAGGGAGAGAAATATTAGAGAAGGTAGTTAAGTTAGTTATGAGGTTTTTTTTTGGGTTAGAAAAATTGGTTGATTCTGTTAGAGGTTGGTTAGTGATTTGGACATGAAGTATTGATTCACTGCTGTGTAACTTTAAAGCTGCTATGGATTTTCTTTCAGCTGTGTAATTTGGTTGTATCCGTTAACTAATGCCCCCCTCAGTTGCTTCAAAATGGATAGCTTTTTATCTTTCTATAAATCCATGAGAATGATATCAGTTCTATAACCCTCTCCCTCCAAAGCATGAAGCTCGTCTAAGTTTGGGATACTATCAAAAAGTTATTTGAGTCTTGTCTCTGGAATGACTGAATAAAAACCATTTGGTATTGGAAAAATGAATGTGGCTTATTGAATGCAATTTTTGAATTTATTTCTTGGATTTGGAATTTGAAAAATGTGGATATATTAGATTATGAGTTTGCGACAGTGGACAAATGGTTGATTGAGTTTCCAAATGAATGTCAAAATGGTTTTAAAGCGAAAAAACATAAATTGGATATTGGTTTATGGAAATGGATTTGGCAAAATGAATATTAGAAATTGATTCTTGTTATGGGTTGAAAAGTGAATACGGATTTGATTTTGGAGTAACAAATGGTTTTAAAAATGGAGAAAGTTGGATATAAAAAGATGGATTTGGAAATGGATTTTAAATGGATTTATGCGGACATAAAAAGATGGATTTGAAAATGGATAATTTGGATACAAGCTTAGGAAGTGAGTTTAAAAGTGGATGTGAATTATTTGTGAAATGGATATTATTAAAAAAAATGGTTTAAAATGGGAAAGAGAAGTTTTAAATGAACATGGATATTAGTATGATAATGGTTAATCGGTTAGAAAGAATGAGCTTGTATCTGGAATTCCAGGTAATCCACATGAACAGTCCTAACGTGCTCCTTAAGAATGTTGATCCTTTTGAATGTCCTCAAACCAAATTTCAAATCCAAATCAAATTCACCTAAAATGTCTTCACCGTGAAACCCTGATCACCACTGATACTCTTGAGAAACTTGAAGAATATAAACTTGATGAGAATTCAATCCTGAATGAAGATGAGAGTCTCACAATAAGAGAGAATCCTGAGCCTGCACATGACCTTGATCCCACGCCTCAGGAGCTCATGCAAATGTATGAATATGAGTATGACCTAATGGATATGCAAATGAATGCGAAGCAAAAGCAAGTTATTGATGTTATAAATAGGAGGGCAAATTTTGAGGTGTTACAACAGGCATTGAGTATTCGTCCTTTGGGGTTGCATCGTTTAAATCACTAAAATCTATGCAAACCCTCAAAGTACCATTCTTTTTAATAACAGGTACAATATTTTCTAACCATTCGACATACCTGGCTGTTCGAATGAATTTGCAACGAAGAAGCTTTTCGACCTCCTCCTTGATCTTTGAGAGAATTGTCGGTGCAAACCGCCTTGGATTCTGCTTGATTGGCTTCTTCCCAGGCTTAATTGGCAGCTTCAATTCGACAAGATCTCTGCTTAAACCAGGCATTTCGTCGTAATCCCATGCAAAGCAGTCTTTGAACTCCTTTAACAATTGGATCACTTCGACCTTGAGTTGTGGGTTGATATTAGCGCTGATGTATGTTGGCCTTTTCGTTGGCCCCTCTCCCAAGTCGATTTCTTCCAGCGGATCTTACGCTAGCATTTTAATGTTGGCTGTCAGCAGATCCTCAGCGAAACCCAAAGGCCCGTCATCATAGATGGTGTTGAGCCTCTGGCCTTGTACTTTATCCTGAACCTTATCAGGTAATTTTGGATCGAAGTCCTTACCATGACCTTCTTGGTGCAATCTTTTGTTGGCTTCCACTGCCATATGTTTTACTTCAACCTCTAAGGCCGTTTGTATTTTGTTTTCGGCTATATAAGTCGAAATCCTTTTCAGTGTTTCAAACTCAGTCATTGTCACCGAATTCGCTTCCCCGTCCTATTGGGCCGACTCCAGACGTCCTTTCGTATGCAAGATCGTCTTTTCCCATGACCTCACAATCCCATTGAAAGCCATTTATGGGATGCAAGTACAACGAACAATATGCGTTGTCATCTAGAGTTAATGCAAAGTTGGCCGGGTTGCATGGAGCAATGTTGGCCAGGTGCTTTTCAAAATGGAACTTGTTTACATGATTGACTGCAACCTTGAAATAACCTTGGTCTGCTTCAATATTTTCCAAAATGCCGTCTGGGTGCCATATAGTAATCCTCTGATGTATGGATGAAGGTACAACCCATATCCCATGTATCCATTCACGGCCAAGTAACAAGTTGTAATTGGCCTTTGATTCGACAACCATAAACATGGTCGGTCTTGTAACAGTACCTATGGTCAGATCGACCTGAATCACCCCCAAAGTAGTATCCACCTTTCCTTCATAGTTGGAGACTACCATGTTATGGGGCTTGGTATCGGTGTCGAATTTTCCTATTTTCCTCAGCATGAAGTGTGGCATTAGGTTCACCGTCGCACCACAATCTACTAAGACTTTGTTGACAGGAACGTCTTCGACCTTTCCTGTAATGAACAGAGGCTTCAAATGAATTTTTAGTGCCTCGTCTGGGCATTCAAAGAACACGTTCTGTTCCTCGATGCAGCCGTTGTTCGTCACATAATATCATACAGGTTTATGTACAACCATTTCGATTTCAGTATTATTATCCGTTTCTTCGACCTCAGTTATTTGGTCAAATTCTCTAGGGAGCACTGACACCATATTCACTATGATATCCAAAGACTATTCTGATCCTGAGTCAAAATTGTCAGTAAGCATCTCATCCTCAGCAATTGCTCGATCGCGCTTTTCTTTGGCTTCTTCTTCCTTTATGGCAAATAGCTTTCTTCCCACCGGCATCTTTTCGACAGGCTTTGGCTCCTCCCTGTCAGTCTTTTCGGTCCGTACATTGGTACTTGACTCCGCCTTTTCCCCAGCCTCTCTTTGAGCTTTTCTTCTTCTCTGTTCCCTTCTTCATTATAATCTGGACATGGGATTCTTTCCCTTATAATTGTCTGAGATGTAGGCTGACTGTTTTGAAGTCTGAAATTTTCTGTGTATGCCATTGATGAGCCTCTATCTACGTCGAAGTTTTGCCATTTCTGGTGGCATTTTCCTCTGGTTTTGTTCGGTCTTGTCCACTTTCCATTAGAAAGCTCTGCAAACGGCTTAAAAGTGGTGGGTCTTGCACCTGGAACTCTTGGTGTAGTCTGTTTCTACTTCGAAGAAGATCTCCTCGGGTCGAATCCTCGTTGACCACGAATGGCTCTTTCTTCACATCTTTCTTTGGCTTTCCTGACTCCTTCGAGATTTTGGGCTACTTTTTTATCAAACACAGCACTGCATCAAGGACACAACATCACTTCTGATTTTTTTTCTTTTGGCACCTATGAAGGAAATCCATCAGGGTCTCCTCTTGCTTTGGATAGGCTATTTTATTATGCTCCTCTTGTTGACGCTCTTCGTCGACTTCCATGGGGGTTTCTTATGAGATTTCCCCCATGTTGATGTCCATGTTGACATCATCGGTGATCTCCAACTTGTGTAACTTCATTTGAAGGCCTTCAACAGTCTTGTCCATTCCTATGAAACCATCAGCAGTTTCTTTTGTTATCATCATTAAATTGAAATCCTCAGCTATTCCTCCATTAGAGTCTTCAGTAACTCCCAAATCGAAACCATCAGTGGTTTCTTTGGCGAAGCCTTGAGCAGCCTCGCAAGCAAAGTTCTTCATAAACTCCTGGTTGAGATCCTCAGTAATCCTGACCATAACCACTCCATTGTTGAAGTCCTCAGTGACTTCGACCATGTTGACAGTATTGTCGAGACCTTCAGTGACCTCGATCATGTTGACTTCAGTTGGCTTTGTGTAATGAGCGTCAACCACTTGCAAAGGATCAGAGTCAATCTTTATCTGATTCTTCGACTTCTCTCCAAATTTGAGTCTTCCCTCCTAGATAGCATTTAGAACAAGATCCCTGAAAAGAAAACATTGAAAAGTTCTATGACCCAAGAAATTATGATACTTACAAAAACGTCTCTTTTTCCTTTGTTCTAAAGGAGGCATTTTAGCACCAGGAGGCACTATCATTTGACCATCCTTAACCAACAAATTGAAAATTTCGTCACACTTGGTAACGTCGAAAGTGTAAGTTTTCTTAGGAAATTTATCGCTTTTTTCTGGTTCGACAAGGTTCTTTCTGTTCGAAGAGGCCAAAACCTTACAAGAGTAAGGTGGGCCTTATTTCAATTCAGCAAGGTCAATCTCGCCCTCGTCGAAACTCACTGGCTCATTGTAAGGTTTTTCGTCCTCTTCTTTGAATTCGACGTAGGCTATTATTTTATTCTTATTTGCCCTAGCCTTCTCTTCCTTCAAGCGTTCTAGTTGTCGAACACTATCAGCCAACTGGGCCATGTCCCTCAAGTATTGGGTATCTAGTTTTTTCCTAATGGAATAATCCAGGCCTCCAACGGCCATTTCGATCAACTCATGTTCTAGTACTTATGTAAAATATCTAGCTTTAAGCTGTCAGAATCTATTCAAATAATCATCTATTGGCTCAGTAAATTTCTGCTTTATACTAGTCAATTCCTTTAAACTGATCTTAGTTTGTCCCGTATAGAACTGTTCGTGAAATAAACGTTCCAACTGGGTCCAATTATGGATCGAGTTTGGTGGCAATGTTGTGAACCATGTGAAGGAATTCTTTGTAAGAGAACTTGGGAAATATTTCACCCTAAGGTTCTCATTATTCAAAATCTCTCCAGCTTCTATCAAATACCTAGCCACATGTTCGACAGTGGACTAAGTGGTATCCCTAGAAAACTTAGTGAATTTAGGAACTTTCGTTCTAAGGGGTAAATCTGACTGAATGATATATTCTGACAACGGTGATGTGCAATTTGGCCTTCGAAGATCAAAGTTTACTCCATTCCGTACCATAATCCTTTCGAACATGGCTGCCAAATTATTATCTGCTGCCACGTCGTTCCGTTAAATTTGCTGTACGACATTGTCAGCATTTTGGTTTCTATTTATCAAAACTACCCTTGGTTCCTCTCCTACAAGAATTTGTGGTTGATTCCTAGGGGGTTTGACTCTATGTAGTTCGACTATTCCCTGGTTTTCTAAATTCGCCTGGGGTATGTTTCCTGGGTTTTGTTGAACTTGGTTAATAGTAGGATCTTCTTCGAAAACTACCCATTAGTTTTCTGTCATATACTCCCTTGGTGGGTGTCGAGAAGGGTTTGGTACACTAAAGAAATCTGCAAGGCGCATCATCTGCACTGCCATTTGCTGATTAGTTTGGGTAGTATTTTGAATGAGCGACTGAAAAATTTCTCCCATAGTTTGGGACATCATTTGGACCATTTGATGGTTACACTCGTTCATTTGTTACCTCAAATATGTTGCAGAACTATTTGTCAAGTCTGGCATTTGGGTTGAATATCTCATTCCTAAATATTGGCTATTTCGACCCATAGTAACCCTAGATCCTGACCCTTGTAACGACGACGTTACTATGGGTTCCGAAAATGCTGGAGGGGCATTCTGTAAGTTTACCATCGTCGAAGTTGGCATCCCAAAAGGCGGGTCTCGACTAGGTAAAGGCATCAAAAATCCAGGGGGAAAATGGTTGGAAACTAGAATTTCCGACCGGTGGGGGAGTCCTCGGCGGTCCCCTTGATCCGACATAATTTAGAATGGGCCGAGTATGGGATATCGAATGCGTAGGAATCGAACTCCCCATGGATGGTATTGTTTCAGAAACAAGCGCTGAAACTGTTGGTCCCCCAGTCAAAGATCCTAGGGGTGGTTCTATAATAATATTGGGGGTTTTTGAGGATTCGAACTATTTGGCTTAGGGTTCGAATTATTTGGCTGGTTTGCACTCGCCATTTTCCTCGTGTATCTTCTCCTTATTCTATCTTCGTTGGTGGTGGCTACTTTACCACTTCTTAATAACATGCAAAAAAGTTTTCGAAAGAGAAAAGACAATTGAATGCAGAACTATAAATTTTCAAAAATGCAGAAAATTTGTTTTCAAAATTTACTTAGCACTAACCCACTGGGTGTGCCAATTTCTTTACCGTGAAAATTGGTAAACAACTGTTAGTCTACCAAATCAATGAGAAATTGGGTAACTTGTAGGATCGACCATACAGAATCCTAGTACATGTGCTAAATAATTTAAAATGATATTTGGAAAAAGATGAACACTTCAACAGTATCCATGGTTAAAATAAAGTTTGCTTCGAAAATACTAAAGAAAAATGTAATGCAGTGAAATAATCGAAAGTGCGCTGGAAAATAACTTACGAAAATAAAGGATGAACTTCTGGGCAAAAACTAACTGAATTGTATTGAATGAAAAATATGGTGTTACATCAAACGTACATTTCTCACACACTCGTTTCTCTACACGCGGGTACTTTGAGTAATTGAGGAATTTGTACAAACTTGAACACACACAAATCCTAACACTAAGACCTGCTATTTATACTAGTTGAAAATAACTGCCTCTAACGGCCCACAAACTGGAGCAAGACAAATGGCATTCTGCATGTCTTCGTCTTCTAAACACGCTCCACGTGTCTTCTGCCAACAATTGGATAAGAACAAAATTCCCTCCCTTATTTCAATTCAAATCTTGAATCGAACGTCATCAGTAATGCTTCCATCGAACAATATTCCCAAATTGCTGGAAATATTTCTAAGTCCACAAAACACTCCTTCCTTGCACAAGGACCCTTTTGACTAAAACTCCATAAAAAACGATTCCAGTTGAAGTCTTCCAAGTCTTCTCTGAAATTCTATTTCCATGATTAATTCTCTTAACCCAATATTAGGCGTCGAAATTAGGAGCTAACACATACTAAATGTAATTAACTTAACAAATAATTAACAATCTAACTAAAATTTAATTAATGTTTTAATAAGAAAATTAATAGATGATTCTCTATAACTAAACAAAAGACTTATGTTATTAAAATTTTATTTTCTATTCAAAGTCTCATCTAAAAAAATACATTACACATTCACACACACACACACACACACACACACACACACACACACATAAAGATAACAAACTCATTTTGTATGGTAAATAAAAATAATGTATGTGCTTACTGGTGTTTACAGTAAACAATCATGAGTCTAGTTTACTTAAGAGATTAACTCGAAAAATCTTAAAGACAATTTACGTAAAAGAAGAATGTGAAGAAAAGCGTGTGTGATTGGGATTTAAATTCATGAATGATGATAAACTGGGTGCAAGTAATATGCTTTTATTAAAGACAATAAATGATAAACAGAAAACGATGACATTAAAGTAAATGCTTCAAAACCAAAAGACTTAAAGAAAGTTTAAAGATTGGACGCAGACTATCACATTTCTCACAAATTGTTTCTCTCTATGACATGAATAATTTAGTTCTACAGAGAATGAGTGAAAAGTTGAGACCTCAATCCCAAACACTGAGACTGGCTTATATACTAATACAATATTAACCGTCGACAACAGGTAGACCCTAAGAATCTGACACGTGTCCCACTACGTAGGATTCATTCCTCTAACTTGCTTTCATGCGTCTTCAAAGATAAAACTGCTTTAAACCAAATGTTGTGTTGATAACTGCTTTGAACCTCATAACTACCTTTGTTGAGAGCCATTGATCAATCCCCATAATTCTAGGACATTTTCACCTTATATAGTCTTTGGAATTAAGAATATTCTAAGTCTCATCTAGTATGTGTGTTGACTTCGACACTGATCGAAGAGTTGTTACATGATCTTAATCTTGTGGATCTGTTCCTGAGACTCCTCCAAACAATTATTGACCTTGACTCAACTGATAGGTTAGTCAAAAACATCTTAGTCGACATAGCTAGTATGCCAAAGCTTACTTTTAAAACTCTTGACACTTAGCATTTTTCAACGTAGTTATTACCATTCTTTGTTGACTTTTCACCAGCTATAATTTCCAGGCTAACAGATGCCCTCCCCTAAAATGCAGTTTTTGATCATATGTATTAGATGGAAGAAATGTGGCATTTTTTGTAACTGTTCGACACTGTTTAGAATAACCTGCACATGTCACCTTAATTAGACATTTTTAGTCATCATGACTACTTTCCACCAAATTGCCACGTCACAAACATGCATGCAAATTTCCATCATTACTTTTGAGTTTCTAGGACAATCTTGGACCACGAAAGTTAATGATATTAAAAGAAATCATTCAATTTAATTTTTTCAAAAAACTAAATGACATGTGTCCATCTTATAGTCGACACTTGCCAAAAATTTCTTTTTAGAGGAAAAATGAAAAAAAAATTCCGCTTGGTGGCTATTTATACGCTTCTTTAACGTCTCTTTCTTTCTTCCACCATTTTCTTCTCCAAAACCCTAGAATTTCCTCTAAGATTTCTACAACTTTCATTCTCGTCTCTCAAAACTCTTTTTCCACAAGTACTGAAGAATCATCAATGGCATCTCGTAATATTATCAAGTGTACTTTAAGTATTCCTTATGCTGCTGACATCCCAGAGCTTATCCATGAAGACAATCGTATCTAAGTCTTAGAGCCTCCTATGGAAGAGGAGAAGAGAAAAATATTGCATTCTCATGTATTAATCCCTTACTCCATTGCAGGTAATACTTGTGCTCTCATGGGTCCTTTACCTAGGCGCATTAGGAAACCCCAGCTCTTGGAACATTTACCCCCAAGTTATCCTACGTGTGAACCCTTAGTGTTTGTAATTAAACCCTTTAATTTCTTCTTCATAAAGAACAGTGTATTTCATTCATCTCCCTCGACTAACAATACTTCATACATCCAGTGACTGGATAAAGTCCAACAAAATTAACGACATATATGGAAATATTTCTCCTTTGAATGGGCTATATTATGCAAAATAACATGGAGGTTTTTCAAGTTGTTTAGTGCAGAAGAGACACATGTGGAACACGATGCTCTAGCATGTGTGCTGAAACATCTGGTCTCTTATTATAGATAAATGCTATTGTAGTTTGGCTAAGGCTTATGTTATATCCAAGACTCACTCAATAATACAAGATATGCAAGTAATGGAGAAGAGTTAATTTGGATGTTCTTGTGCAACATGTGGAACACAATGTTCCATCATGTTTGTTGTTCAACATCTGGCCTTGACAGCAGGCCATATGCATGTTGTTTGATGCACAAATTCTGATTATGTTTTAATTATTTTTGTTGCAGTTTGTTGAGCAATGTATGGTTGATTTGTTTTAGATTTAAATGGAGATTTAAATTTGAATTTAAAAGTAACAAATCACGTCTTTTGGAGAAATTTGTGGAGAAGATCATATCCAACATAATCTCTATTATTATGGATGAAAATAACTCAGAGGTCCATGAAGAAATGTCCTAGAATGCATTGTTATGTAAGGAGACTAAATTCACATGTTGACGTGAGGGTTTTGTACACAAAGTAAAGTCTTTGTTTCTAGGTTTTGTGAGTATTGTATTCCACGCTAATTCCCTAATTAGGATTAGTGTTGAATCACTGTATACATCTCTATGTTTGAGTAACTTGACATATAAAGTTATACATCTCTATGTTTGAGTAACTTGACATATAAGGTTTGTGTTAGTTGAGTTGTAATGTTTAACATTGGCTATTTGAATTAAAAACACCAATCACGGGTTGTGTGATTGGGAAGAAATTGAGTAGGTTCTCATATTTATGGGGAGCCCTTAAATATAAATTCACTAGGATTAAGAAGAGGCTTAAAACAACATAGGGTATGTTGGTTCTTGTAAGACTAAGTGTACTAATTAGAAGTATTGAATTTCCTTTCTTCTGTAGAGTGCCTCCCAGACATATGTGTGATTTCACCAAACTGGGTTACCAATCTCTTGGATTTTTACAGATTTCTGCATTGATTTACTATTGTTGTTAAAATCGTATTTTAATATAGTTTAAGAAGTTGGACAAGTATTCCCTACAGCTGTCCCCTGAGGAATATAATTTTAGGAAAGATCAGGGTACTTTTGACTTGATACAACTCTAAAGAGTTGGCCCTAGGTACAACTCTCACATGCTTGTTGCT
This sequence comes from Lathyrus tuberosus, assembly GCA_022829125.1. Lineage (NCBI taxonomy): Eukaryota > Viridiplantae > Streptophyta > Magnoliopsida > Fabales > Fabaceae > Lathyrus > Lathyrus tuberosus. The sequence continues at coordinate 3,647,619 of JALAZF010000435.1, forward strand.
ACCATGTGCTTTTGGGAATCCATGACCAATATATTTTACCTACCATGTGGAATGATAACCCTAATACTTTTTGATATAGCAGCAATTGTTGGTCTTCGACCAACTGGAGAACTCTTTGAATCCTCTAAGATCGCCAATTAAACAAAAGATCAGGATTGCACTATTATAAGGGAAGAAAAAACAAACAATATAAATATGGGTATTGTGTATAGAAAAATCACAAGTACTTCAAACATGAATTTTCCACCGTAAACAAATATTGTCCCACCAGCCAAATGTCTAAATTTATAAACAAAATACAGAAGTGGAAAAAAAGTTCACATGCGCGTGTACTGTATAATTGTTATTTGAATCTAATTAATTAAATAATCATCCTATCACACATTTTATAACCATTATAATTTCAATTGATTTTTACAACTTTAATTAACGTAAACAGTACCCAGAAAAACCTTAATTAAAAAAAATTGATTATAATAATTATTAGGATTAGATCAAGATAATTAGAACCCTTAATCATTAATAACTGAGTCCTAATTTATATAACCTAAGCTCTGATACCAAATGTAAGTGGAAATATTCAATGATCGATTATATGAAACTAAAACACCAATCCTTACTTATTGAAGCCATGATTCAGAATCCCGAAAGGATGAATGGCTGGATCTTCCTCTGTATCTCACACTCCCGTTCACAGCTCTCAATGGGGCAAGTTGTGGAGCCTTCAGTTATGTTTCTGATTCTCTTGTGATTACAGAGGGGACCTAGCCATAGAATATATATAACCCTAGTCCCTACCTATTATGGGCCCAAGGTTAAAGCCCACACTTTTCCCCACACCAATCAGGTTTCAGATACTCAACCTTTAGTTAAAAGAGATCACTTAACTAATAACATGGCTTATATATGCACCCCCATCAGAATCACGATTAACCCGTTTTTCACAAACTAAACAACAATTGATTGTAGCCAATAAAAGTAAGATAAATTTAACATATATTTGTGATAGATTTTGATGAGCTCACAAGTGCCGAAAATGTGGCAATAACAAGACTACCTTAGATAGTGATCTTCAAGTTCCTCCTAGTGAATCATGAGAACAGGAAAATATTGAGACAAATAGTTATCACCTTTCTTGATTGAATTAAGGTCACGAAGAAGATTGGAGAAGTGAAAATGTTTTCCCATTGTGAATGTTTCACATAGATCTTCCAAAAGCTCCAAAGAATAATTGAAACAAATATTGCTCTAAGAAAATATGTGGTGAAGAAAGTTATGTTGATCCAAGAGATGGTTGTGTTGTTTGCTCAATCCCATAACTAGAAATTATGGTCACACGAATGGGGTTTAGATAAGGTTTCATTAATGAATTGTAATTTTTTTTTTTTGGATTTCAGCATGTGATGCATGAATTTGCTATGGTTGTGGTCGTCGAGAGATGGGTCGACGAGGGTGACATTGGGATTTTCTCTAGAATGGAGATAGAAAGGGCTATGTGGATTTAACTCTCGATCTTTGGGGATGATGGTAATTATTGAGGAATCGTCAACGTCAATAGATTTAGTTTCAATATTTTCTAGATCAGGAGCCATGAAAGGGTCTTCGAGATAAATGGAAAAAGTTGAATCAAAGGGATGTTAGAAACCCTAATTTTCATAACAGAAGATGAAATGGTGGAAATTAAAATCGAAAAAAGGAAAAATGAAAGAGAATCATTGTATTTTGCCATCAAATACTGTTAGTTTCTTGGATTGGCTGGAATTTTGGTAAAACAAAGGGTGTTCAATGTTGATGTCAAAGTGGTGATGTTACAACATTGAGTCTTAACACTGGGTTGTGTTATCTGTTTAAGTTGGATGTCTGATGTCACATGCGATGTTGTGACATCAGGTCTGCAGAATTAATAACATTAGGTTTAGTGATGTTGTTAGGGTTTGCGTTTTAGCTGGAATTGTGGAGAGCAGGTAGTCTCATTGGATGCGAATATCTTGGGTTAGATATTCTCTGTTGCATAGAGATTTGATGCAGGTTTGAAGGAGATTTAAAAGGTGAAGATTTAAAAAGATTTTGGGGGATAAAATCTATTTTGAAGATTCAGTTTTAAATAACCAATCAGATCAAATATTGCAAGGAGTCCAAGCCCAATTCAGGTGGCTATATAAAGCGCATGGATCAAAGGAAGAAGATACATAAATACAGAGAGAAGATCAAGAGCATAGGCTGAGTATCTTAAGTATTTTGTACGAGTTTTGTATACACCATTCTAGGTTGAATTGGTGAGTTGTTTTCTGTCCTCTCTTAGAAGCTGTGAAGCGATAGAGAGTTGTGTAACTTGATCAAAGCTGTGAAGCAGGATCAAGGTTTCTCAAAGAGGGTGTTCTTTGAGAGGTTTTAGGGATTGAGTAGTGTTCTCATATCTAAGTGGTTTCTTAGGTAGAAAGTCACTAGTAGGAATTAAGATTAGGAGATTGTCAACTGGGTTGTTGAGTCTGTAATTTAATTCTACAAGTAGTGAATTTCATCCCTGGCTTGGTAGCCCCCAGACGTAAGTAGTTAGACCGAACTGGGTGAACAATTCTTTGTGTTGATTTATTGCTGTTATTGCATTGTCCATTGTAGAGTGTGTTGTTGTGACATCGCACTTAACATCACACGTCTGATACCAGAATTTCAAATACTATATTGTATATTAAATGTAATTAACTTAACAAATAATTAACAATCTAACTAAAATTTAACTAATGTTCTAATAAGAAAATTAATAGATGATTCTCTATAACTAAACAAAAGACTTATGTTATTAAAATTTTATCTTCTATTCAAAGTCTCATCTAAAAAATACATTACACATTCACACACACACACACACACACACACACACACACACACACACACACACACACACACACTCACACACTCACACTCACTCTCTCTCACACACACACACACACACACACACACAAAGATAACAATCTCATTTTGTACGGTAAATAAAAATAATGTATGTGCTTACTGGTATTTACAGTAAACAATCACGAGTCTAGTTTACTTATGAGATTAACTCGAAAAATCTCAAAGACAATTTATGTAAGAGAAGAATGTGAAGAAAAGTGTGTGTGATTGGGATTTTAATTCATGAATGATGATAAACTGGGTGCAAGCAATATGCTTTTGTTAAAGACAATACATGATAAACAGAAAACGATGACATTAAAGTAAATCCTTCTAATACAAAAGACTTAAAGAAAGTTTAAAGATTGGACGCAGACTATCACATTTCTCACAAATTGTTTCTCTTTGTGACTTGGATAATTTAGTTCTACATAGAATGAGTTAAAAGTTACGACCTCGATCCCAAACATTGAGACTGACTTATATACTAATACAATAGTAATCGTCGACAACGGGTAGACCCTAAGGATCTGACACGTATCCCACTACGTAGGCTTCATTTCTCAAACTTGCTTTCATGCGTCTTCAAAGATAAAACTGCTTTAAACCAAATGTTGTGTTGATAACTGCTTTGAACCTCATAACTACCTTTGTCGAGAGCCATTGATCAATCCCTGTAATGACATTTTCACCTTATATAGTCTTTGGAATTAAGAATATTCTAAGTCTCATCTAGTATGTGTGTTGACTTTGACACTGATCGAAGAGTTGTTACATGATCTTAATCTTGTGGATCTATTCCTGAGACTCCTCCAAACAATTGTTGACCTTGACTTAACTGATAGGTTAGTCAAAAACATCTTAGACGACATAGCTAGTATGTCAAAGCTTACTTTTAAAACTCTTGACACTTAGCATTTTTCAATGTAGTTTTACCATTGTTTGTTGACTTTTCACCAGCTATAATTTTCAGGATAACAAATGTCCTCCCCTAAAATGCCATTTTTTATCATATGTATCATTTGGAAGAAATGTGACATTTTTTGTAACTGTTCGACAGTGTTTGGAATAGCCTGCACATGTCACCTTAATTAGACATTTTTAGTCATCATGACTACTTTCCACCAAATTGCCACGTCACAAACGTGCGTGCAAATTTTCATCATTACTTCTGAGTTTCTAGGACAATCTTAGACCACAAAATTTAATGATATTAAAAGAAATCATTCAATTTAATTTTTTCCAAAAACTAAATTCCATGTGTCCATCTTATAGTAGACACTTGTCAAAAATTTATTTTTAGAGGGAAACTGAAAAAAATTTGTGCCTTGGTGGCTATTTATACGCTTCTTCAACGTCTCTTTCTCTCTTCCACCATTTTCTTCTCCAAAACCCTAGAATTTCCTCTAAATTTTCTGCAACTTTCATTCTCGTCTCTCAAAACTCTTTTTCCACAAGTTCTGAAGAATCATCAATGGCATCTCGTAATATTATCAAGTGTACTTTAAGTATTCCTTATGCTGCTCACATCCCAGAGCCTATCCATGAAGACAATCGCGTCTACGTCTCAGAGCTTCCTATGGAAGAGGAGAAGAGCAAAATCTGGTATTCTCATGTATTAATCCCTTACTCCATTGCATGTAATACTTGTGCTTTCATGGTTTCTTTACCTAGGCACATTAGGAAACCCCAGCTCTTGGAACATTTATCCCCAAATTTCCTACGTGTGAACCCTTAGTGTTTGTAATTAAACCCTTTGATTTCATCTTCATAAAGAACCGTGTATGACTAACAATACTTCATACATCTAGTGACTGGATAAGGTCCAACAAAATAAAGGACATATATAGAAATCTTTCTCCTTTGAATTGGCTATATTATGCAAAATAACATAGAACTTCTTCAAGTTGTTTGGTGTAGAAGAGACACATGTGGAACACGATGTTCTACCATGTGTGCTGCAACATCTGGTCTCTTACAATAGACAAATGCTATTGTAGTTTGGCTAAGGCTTATGTTATATCAAAGACTTACTCAACAATACAAGATATGCAAGTAACGGAGAAGAGTTAATTTGGATGTTCTTGTGCAACATGTGGAACACAATGTTCCATCATGTTTGTTGTTCGACATCTGGCCTTGACAGCAGGCCATATGCATGTTGTTTGATGCACAAATTCTGATTATATTTTAATTATTTTTGTTGCAGTTTGTTGAGCAATGTATGGTTGATTTGTTTCAGATTTAAATGGAGATTTAAATTTGAATTTGAAAATAACAAATTATATCTTTTGGAGAAATTTGTGGAGAAGATCATATCCAACACAATCTCTATTATTATGGAAGAAAATAACTTAGAGGTCCATGAAGAAAAATCCTAGAATGCATTGTTATATAAGGAGACTCAATTCTCATGTTGACGTGAGGTTTTGTACACAAGAGTAAAGTCTCTGTTTCTAGGTTTTGTGAGTATTGTTTTCCACGTTAATTCCCTAATTAGGATTAGTGTTGAATCACTGTTATACATCTCTAAGTTTGAGTAACTTGACATATAAGGTTTGTGTTAGTTGAAATGTAATGTTCAACATTGACTATTTGAATTATAAACACCAATCACAGGTTGTGTGATTGGAAAGAAAGTGAGTAGCTTCTTGATCAGTGCATTTTAATGCACATTCTCTTATGTTTGTACTTATGCATTTCCTTAGTTTGTTTTGTTTATTTTACTGTTTTATTGTGTTTTTAGATTTAAGTCTTTGTTTGCTGTTAATCTATTTTCGCAGCTTATTTTCAGCTTAGCGGTTATTTAATATCTATCCACTGTTAGGATCATAACTGGAGCTACGAGAATCGGATTTATGCGTTCTACCAGACGTTGGAAATATAAGACAAAGAGCTACAACTTTCATGTTGTACGAAAGAGCTGATTCGGAGTGTAAAATGGTCAAATAATTCATTGAAGTCAGGACCCGAATTCTGCCTTAAGGAATACTTAGTTTTAGGCCGGGTTTTTTTATGTTTTTCGATCCAGTTGGGTTAGAACCGGATTTTGTTATGGTTCTGTTGGAGCGTTAAAGCGGAAAGCAATAATATTTATTTTCGGAAGAATTTCCTCCAGGATTTATGTCGTGTCCACAGAGATCGGTTTGAGGAAAAGAATGTCGTTCGACAATCTCTCGCGTTTATGAGTTTGGATTAAAATGGGTTTAAAGTAAATGCAGAAAAATAAACATTATAACAAAAAGAATTCATTAATCAGAGAGACGAACTTATCCGGCATGCACATAATCGACTCCTCACAAACTTAAACTTATCGACCAGTTATACTCAACCTACAATACTCCTCAATATCACCCAGCATCGCTCACAACAAAGGTTATGTCTAACGCAAAGTTGAGAGAGCAACTGTGCTACCATCGTCAACACTCTCGCACCCGACTCAAGACACGGAGGCATTAAGCTTCGACGCCTATTGAAGATTGTTAGCTCTAAATCTATCTCTAGAGTCCAGAAACTAACAGATAATCATCAATAATCAAAGTTTGTGAGGATTATCTCTAACGCAACTCAAACTCCGGGCATAAAGCAAAAATCAGAGACAATCACCAATAAAGATTTGTAAAGCAGATTTCATACAACGCCATGGGCAACAAATATACATGAGTTCAAAGTAAATACATATACACATCCCAACATAGAAGAAAAACACAAAGAAGAAGAGAAATGAACCAAATATCTCGCGGTTTGTCAAAGACGACCGACGATCAATCCACCCCGGTTCATCCGTATGCAAGCTTCCATGTTGTTTCCTAAGCTAATCTACTGAAAAATGAAGTTTGATGGAGTTGGGAGCAAAAATCCCCCAAAACCATAACTAAAAAATGACTGAAAATGTCTTAAATACAATTACAAAATTCGTCATGTTCGCTAAGAGAACGTTTTACTCGCTAAGCGAGCCTCAAAAAATGGCACTTAAGAACCTCTGAAATGCTAAACCGCCTTTGCAAAATTCCAGAAGTTCGCAGTGCAAACGATTTATTCGCAAATCGAACGCTCGCTGCACAATTCGCAAAGTGAACTTTGGTCTCTTTCTCCCCTGTCCAATTCTGGGAGCCTTCGCTGGGAACTCGCCAGGCATTCGCAAAGCGAACATTCACTGGCAAGCTCGCAAAGCGAACTTGACAGCAAACCAACCCTTATTTGGACCACAACTTCTGCACCGCAACTCTGATTTACGCACGGTCGGAAGCGCTGGAAAGCTTATTCAATGCTCTTTATGAATATGGAAAGATATCCTTGATTTAATACCTGCAAAAATGAGAGAAAATCAATTAAACTCATTGATATTTACACGACACGCAATATATACACTGAAATGTAAAGTAAACGTATTTATAAACAAATCGGGGTTTATTCGAACGATATTAACCAAAAAGTATCGATAAGTGCAACAAAACTTATATACAAAAATAGTTACATTTTTCACTTATCAAACTCTCCCCAACTTAAACTTGTTTGTCCTCAAACAAGAATCAAGCAAACTTAAAAACACAAAAGCAATAACCAAAGAATCACGAATCAACAGGTTTTGAAAAACGGAAACAAATGTATGGTTCAAATGAAAAACGGTACACAAAAAGTAAATACTTACCACTAAACTACGACGATAACATAGTCACGAAACAAATGCAAAATACAAAAATCATGCCAAACATCCTAAAATAACACAAGTTCCAAAGTGAATCACATCTAGCAAAAATAATCATCGGTAGATGAAAAACACAAAATGGGGTACTTATCACTTACACAACAATCATGCAAACAATATACTAAATTATGCAACCATCCGAAAATTCACATTGACCATACGAAGGTAAGAATCACAAGGACTTTCAAGGTTGTAATGTGGTCGGGTAAACAAACAAGGGGCAATTTCTAAAGGTAATTGAAACAAAAACTTGCCTATACCTAAGGGAGTGATCAACTCACAAAGACTCAAACATACAATTCCAATCAACTTCTTCCAAAATCCCAAGTGTTACACAACACACAATACTTATTTAGCACAATTATTTAAACTCTTTTTGTTTCCTTTCTCAAGGATTTTATTTTTCTTTCTTTTTTCTTTTCTTTTCTTTTCTTTTCTTTTCTTTTCCATATTTTTCTCTTTTTTTCTTTTCTTTTTCATCCTCATAGGAACCAACCAATGAGTAAACAATCATTCTCTCCCTAACTTGAATTCAACCACATCATCATGTGAATACTCCCTACTTTCTAAGGCAAGGCAAAAATTCATACAACAACACAAAGTTGAGGGTTCAAGAAAAAACAAAATCCATTCAAAAATAAGTGAACTAAACACTCATAGACAAGCATTAAGTTCAAATAAAACATGGATAAAAAAGCTCAAAGGGGTTACGAATGATCACATGCTCACAAGGTGAATGACTATTTGGCTAGGTAGTTGTGATCAAAATGAAACAAAATGCCTTGATCCTTTTCATGCTTTCACATAATCAACACAAACAAAAGATTAAGCATAATAAAATCCAATTAGAACAAGAATGTTGGTACTCCGCGCATATATGAACAATGGAAAGCTACCTCACAAAAAGGTGGGAACTAAAGTGATTCACAACAAGAACAAGTATGCAAAAGAATGAATGGCATGAAAGTTTGTAAAAAGCCAAAGTATCATGAATATGCTAAAGTCAAGAAAGCGATAAACACATACATTGGACGTGTACAAAACTTAACAATATCATTACCATACATCCGCAAGTTGAAATGATCAAACTTGGAAAATCACCAAGCATCCTCAAATAACTCAAGACAAGCTCAAAGGTAAACACACAAACTATTAATATAAACAAACTAAAAGACCGGGTGAAATTTCATTAAACAAGTTGTAAAGTGAAGATTTGAGAATTTCACGAAAAATCATAGTAGAACTTGTTTAATGAAAGTTCACCACACTACCTAAGCTAGAATGAAAAAGTAATAACGAAACAAAAAATAATAAAACATGCTTGTTTTACGTCGTAAGTTCGACGCCTTTACAGTGCTTAGCTAGCAACTTCCTTCCTTCATGCCATGGTGATCCCCACCGCGCAAACCAAAAGCAAGTCTCCTAACCAAACACTTAAACAAACGTTACGTGAACAAAATGTATACAACACTTGAACAAACATAATGGAAATAGACAATATATACGATATATACAAAACTCAAAAACAAAGAAACTATCGCAATGCGATTCAATATCAAAACCAATCCCCGGGAACGGCGCCATTCTGTTGGAGCGGTAAAGCGGTAAGCAAAAATATTTATTTTTGGAAGAATTCCCTCCGGGATTTATGTCGTGTCCACAGAGATCGGTTAGAGGGAAAGAATGTCGTTAGACAATCTCTCGCGTTTATGAGTTTGGATTAAAATGGGTTTAAAGTAAATGTAGAAAAATAAACATTATAACAAAAAGAATTCATTAATCAGAGAGACGAACTTATCTGGCATGCACATAATCGACTCCTTACAAACTTAAACTTACCGACCAGTTATACTCAACCTACAATACTCCTCAATATCACCCAGCGTCACTCACAACAAAGGTTATGTCTAACGCAAAGTTGAGAGAACATCCATGCTACCATCGTCGACACTCTCGCACCCGACTCAAGACACGGAGGCATTAAGCTTCGACGCCTATTGAAGATTGTTAGCTCTAAATCTATCTCTAGAGTCCAGAAACTAACAGATAATCATCCCTAATCAAAGTTTGTGAGGATTATCTCTAACGCAACTCAAACTCCGGACATAAAGCAAAAATCAGAGACAATCACCAATAAAGATTTGTAAAGCAGATTTCATACAACGCCATGAGCGACAAATATACATGAGTTCAAAGTAAATACATATACACAACCCAACATAGAAGAAAAACACAAAGAAGAAGAGAAATGAACTAAACATCTCGCGGTTTGTCAAAGTCGATCGACGATCAATACACCCCGGTTCATCCGTATGCAAGCTTCCATGTTGTTTTCTAAGATAATCTACTGAAAAATGAAGTTTGGTGGAGTTGGGAGCAAAAATCCCCTAAAACCATAACTAAAAAATGACTGAAAATGTCTTAAATACAATTACAAAATTCGTCACGTTCGCTAAGCGAACGTTTTACTCGCTAAGCGAGCCTCAAAAAATGGCACTTAAGTGCCTCTGAAATGCTAAACCACCTTTGCAAAATTCCAGAAGTTCGTAGTGCGAACGATTTATTCGCAAAGCAAATGCTCGTTGCATAGTTCGCAAAGCGAACTTTGGTCTCTTTCTCCCCTGTCCAATTCTGGGAGCCTTCGCTGGGAACTCGCAAGGCATTTGCAAAGCGAACATTTGCTGGCAAGCTCGCAAAGCGAACTTGACAGCAAATCAGACCTTATTTGAACCACAACTTCTGCGCCGTAACTCTGATTTACGCACGGTCGAAAGCGCTGGAAAGCTTATTCAATGCTCTTTATGAATATGGCAAGATATCCTTACTTGAATACCTACAAAAATGAGAGAAAATCAATTAAACTCATTAATATTTACACGATACGTAATATATACATTGAAATGTAAAGTAAACGTATTTATAAACAAATCGGGGTTTATTTGAACGATATTAACCAAAAAGTATCGATAAGTGCAACAACACTTATATACAAAAATAGTTACATTTTGCACTTATTAGCTTCCCTATACCTAGTAGCAGCCGTACTAATGTTCGTAACCTTCTTTTGATGATTATACTTTTGTTTTGTACGATTTGAATGAAGAACTAATTCCCGAAGGCAAATCCTGTTGCTTAGGGGTTTCATCGCTTTGAGGTTATTCTAATACCAATTTAAATTCGATTTCTTTCAATCCTTTTCTATGAAGTCATTTGCTTAATTTGATTGCAATTGTTTGCTTAATTTGATTGTTGTTCATAGGATAGAAATGATTAAATTCGATTGTATGCATGTTCCTAAATTTTATTGTGTGTTATCGTTTGCTTAATTCGTTAACTCGTCATATTCTTAACCGTTTGCTTAATTCGGTAAACAGGAACATAATTCATTTGATTTTGATAAGCGCTTGTCTAATTGAACTCATAATCGAATAGGATCGAAGCCGCTTAGGGATTGGTGTTATAATAGCCGATGATAAGTCGGAATCCGAATCAGTAGGATTAACCGTTTTAGCTTAATTGATAATCACTTTTTTCTCTTGTTTTATAAATCGAAACTTAAAACCCCCATAAACCTTTTCTTTAGTTGGTTGAAATAATACAAGAATCCTTGTGAGAACGATACTCGAGTTGTCGTTACCGTTACTATTGTTTTCAAAAAATACTCGTTTTTTATCTGTGCGCGACAGCAGATCAAAATTGGCGGCGTTGCCGGGGATTCTTATTGATGTTAGCCAATTTTAGAATTTTAGTTTAGAGTTTTGTTAGATTTTTTTGTTTTTTGTTTTTTGTTTCTGCTTGTTGATTTTCAGGGTTGCAGTGCAGTGATAAGAGTTCCAGCCTGTCAGGTAAGTTTGGAAGCTACTGTTTCGATTCACCTCGAAAGTTTTCTAGAACATCAGAAAAAAATCGCTGAACAATACTCATTTAGAATAATTTCTAAAAGATTTTGACCCTGAAAATCGCAAATTCATTATTTTTCTATTTTATTTGATATATTTTCTATTTTCCTATTTTCAAAAAAATCCAAAGTTTTTTGTAGAGATTTATTATGATTTTATTTGATTTTTAGTTATATTTTTATAAATTTTAGATTTTATTTTAACCTCTTTCCTATTTTTTCACTCTTTTTCTCAATAGGGACATTGTTGGTATTTCTGCATTTGTTGAATTGCTGAATTGATTTTGTGCTTTCTTATTCTTTGTTAATTTTTTTCTCCCTTTTGATAACATGGTTGAACAAAGAATATTAAGAGAGCTTGTTGCCCAAGACATGAATTATAATGCTTTATGTATTGAATATCATGCTGTTACTGTACCTTTCGAATGGAATTCTGAATACACTTGTTGTCAAGGTTTAATGGTCTTGCAGGTGAGGATCTGAATAAGCATTTGAAGGAATTCCAAATTATGTGCTCTATACCTTCCAGACCTTCACTAGAGGACCTTGTCAAGCAAATGGCTATAAATGATCTCCAATTTCAACAACGAACAAATTCTACTATTCAGGCTTTGCAGACACAGATTGGACAGCTTGCCACTTTAGTGAATGCCATGAAGAAAGCTTAAGAATCAAACCAACTACCTGCCCAAACAGTAGTGAATCCAAAAGAGTTGCTTTCTGATTTAGTTGATGATACTTATCCTGAATTGTGTTTCGATTTTCCATCATTAGCAGATTTTGATGATACTTACTCTTGTGATTCATGTACCGACACTAACATTTGCTCTATTATTGCTGAGATTAATGCTGCCTTGCAGGGTGATATTTTTCATGCAGATGAAGTTATAGATGAAGTTGTTTATGCAGCTAAAGCTCTTGACATCACGGCTGCCCCAACCTCACCATCCATTGAACAATCTTCTCCCTTAGAGCTTAAACCACTTCATAATTGATCGTGAAGGCTTGATCAGATCCTGTGATGTGGGACACCAAGTACGTCTGAGATGCTGGGCGTATGAAGAGGAGGAGGGGGTGTACCTGCAAGGCACTCCGACACTCAAGTAAGAAAGGGTCAGAGAAAAGGGGTAAGTACAAAGTATGAGTTTTTAGGGTGATTATTCGATACCTGGCCCTCTCAAGTGAGAGGGTTTATACAGTGCCCCCAGCGCGTGGTCAACGGTCCTATTTTCGGGGCGAAATAACCGTTTTCCCGAAGAATAGGTAACTTCCCAAAACTAGCTGTTACGTTGGGCAGGGTACCCAAAACTAGCCGTTATGTCGGGCAAAGGCGTAGTTTCGGGCACATGCCCTTAGCTATTCGGGGAGTGATGAAGCCGCGCGGAACGGGCAGCGGTTCCGGGGAGGAGAAATGCAGTCCTTGCCCGGTTGGAGGGGCAGAAAAGTAACTTTTTCCCCTTTGTGGATTGGACTTAGGCAATTGGGTCGTTCTGGGAGTAGACGTGGATTGGGCCATGCCTAGCCATTGGTCTAGTCCAGAACAGAAGCCCCCCAAGTCGTTGCTCCCGAGCATGGGAGTGATGACTTAAGGACATCTCGTGGTTCCGGGGAACTAGTGTGGAGTCGTCATTTAGTGACAGAGGGAGTTGTCTCGTGGTGCCCGTGACCCCTGGTGTTCGTGAGATCCATGTCCGTGTCTGGATTACCCATCATACGGGGAGACCAACGGTTAGGAGGAATTAAAATGTTAGGGCGCCACGTGTGCCTCGAGCCCTGTGCAGTAGTTACAAGGAAATGATGGCTAGTCGATAGCCATTATGACCTATGAGGGCGTGCCATTACACGTGCCCCTCAGTATAAAAGGAGAGAGACTCAGGCCATTTGGAACTTTCGCTTCTCTCTCTTCTTCGTCTTCCTCAGAGCATTTGCCCGCCACCGCTGTTCGCTGTTCCGACCGCCGCCATCAGTTCCGAACAACCGTTTTTCTGCTTTTTAACCAAGTATGTTCACTGATCTTGCATTCCTTTTCCTCTTTTACGGTTGTTTATAGATTTCATGTGGCTAGGCTTAGGCTTAGATGACGTAGTGTTGTTTTTCCCGGTGGCTGTTGGTGGTGGATGGTGGTTAGGCCATCTTCTGCCGCCGACGAGGCTGCTGGACCCTTTTGGATATCTCGTGAGTAGGGCGGTTTCCGGCGTCGTCGCGATGATGATACATGTGTAACCGTTGTAGTTACTCAGATTTCGGTGCTTTAATGAAGTTTCCGGTGAACGTTTGCGGTTTTCGGTGACCGTTTGAAGTTTCTGGTCACCGTTTTGGACCTTTTTTGGAAGCTACTCGTTGTGTGAGGGAGTTGCCCCGAGCGCCTCCTCGTGGAGGACTCTTGCGTTTTTTACTTGATGTTAGGGCTTAGGCCGGGGATGTCGTCCTCAGCCCTTTGCGCACCCTTTCACTTGACTAGTGGTGGAAGGGTGGATTTGATTTTTCGTCGAATTCACTTTTTTCTCTGCTTTTCAGGTGATCGATATGGCAACAGGACCAGACGGGGAGATTATACTAGACTCGTCTGGGGAGAGCTCCTCGGAGAGCAGCAGTACGGAGGCCTCAACTGTCCCCAGCAAAGTCAGGGAGGAGGAGGTTGTTGAAGACTCAACAGAGGAGTGGTCGGTGGCTGAGCCTGCCGAGCACGTATCTACTTTTGCGACATATCTGGGGGATGTCTTCATGGTCGTTGGGCCAGAGGGGGAGTGGAAGGTGCACATCCCCTCCGAGGATGATAGGGTATGCACCAACTTCGGGAAGCGTTTCGCCATGTACGATTACGCATTCAAAGAGCTGGGATTGAGGCTGCCCTTCACCGATTTTCAGCAGTCGGTCTTCGTGCACCTGGACCTGGCTCCGTCGCAGCTGCACCCCAACTCGCTAGCGTTTATCCGTGCTTTTGAGTTGACATGCGAGTATTTGAGGATAGGGGTTACTCTCCCTTTGTTTTTCACTGTCTTTCATCTTTAGCGGTAGTTGACGGGGAGGAGGTATGGCTGAGCTTCATTGAAATAGCCCCGCAAGCTGTTCAAGCCCTTTCCAGAGTTAATCCGGACGTTAAAATAAAGGTTCTATATCATACAGCCTGTGTCGGAGAGGGCCCAAGATAGCACGTATGTCTGGGCGGTATCCCTTGTTGAGGAGGGTAATGATATGCGCGATGAAAATGGGAAGCTGATCGGGGATAGAGAATTCAAGTTTCTCTTCCACTGGAGTGCTGACCATTTCTCCAAGGAGCCCAATGAGTACGTTGCCCAGCCACACATGCTAGACGGGCAGGATGTCGTTGCCTATGACACACTGGTGAACTTTGTCAACTCTTTCTGGCTTGCTGAATGCTGGACGAAGAAGGGGTCCTCGATTTTCGAGGAGGAAAGTAGCCAGCGCGTGGAGTATCGTTTTATTAACACCAAGGCGCTTATAGAGTGCAAGACTCCTGCATATGCCTATAAATTGCTCGGTAGTCCTATTTATTTGATTTGTCCGACATATTTCTTCTTCTTCATCTAACATTTTTATTTTGTTTGTGCAAGTGAGATGCCTTCCGCCCATGAAAGGATGGTAAAGAACGTGACTGCGAGGAACAAGCCAGGGGCGGCTGCCCCCAAGACTCGATTTTCCCAGCGTGCTCCTACTCCTCCCTAACCTGCTGCAGGGACCTCTTCGCCTACTCCTGCTCAGGGATCTCCCTTGCCTCCGGCCTCAAGGTTCAAATGGCCAAGGGCCACCGAAGGGGTAGACCTCACCTGGGCGCCAGAAAAAGGGAAGTTCGAACTTCCTCCATGTATTCTTGACAGAAGATTCTTTGAGGGGACATCCTTGGTCGTGCCGTGGGCAGAATCTCTCCAGCAGAAGGCATGGATCGCCCGAGCAAGAGGGCGCTGGTGGCCCAAGATGCCTCTGCACTAGTCAAGGTTTTGGAGATGGCGATCATCTATGCTGAATGGGACTCTGCAACTGAGTCTGAACTTAGAGCTACCCGGGCTACCATGGCATCTCTTGAAGCGACGGCGAGGAAAACTAAGGAGGAGGCTAAGAGTGTTGCTGATGCCCGAAAGAAGGAGGACGAGGAGGTGACTAGGCTAAAGGGGGAGAACTCTACGCTGGCCGCGGAGAAGAAGGCAGCTGAGGAGTTAGTCGAGCAGCTGATATTGGCAAGCGCTCTGGACGTGGATGAACCTGAGGATGTGAAGGAAATAAAGATAAGGGCCGAGCTGGTTGCTCGCATGTTGAGGGCTGAGGATGACAACATCGTCATTGGGGACGAATCCTTCAAGAATGCGGTGGCCCAACTGTAGGTGGTCAACCCCGGGCTTGATATCTCCACCGAGGGTACTCACTATCTGGCACACGTCGAGGACAGCCGGATATTCAGCCTGAACTCCCTCCTCATTGGCAATGAGCATGCCGAAAATTTGAACGGGGAAAGCCAGGAGCCTCAGCCTAACGCCGAGCAGTCTGATCAGATGGACGAGTGAGGGTTTTTGTTGTTGTTGTAATTTGTCCGGCCTGTGTTCCGTGTATCTTTGTAACTTATTTTGAATGGGGACATGGCCCCCGGTTTACGTAACAAGCACAATTATGGTCCTTGTGGCCACTTATTACTTTAATTATGTCCCCGGTCCTTGTGGCCGGTTTTGTGATTTGCATGGCTTTGTCTACTTTAAATTCTGCTAAGTGTTGTACTTTTGCTCGATATGCATGTATGCCCTTAATAGGGGTTACTTTGGTTTGCTTTTAAGTTTCAGGGGATTGCTCGTTATAGATGTGTTCGGTAGTGAGGGTTACTGGTCGAACGACCAAGGAATGTCCGGGCGAGGGGGCGGAGCTCAGGTCGCGTTTGAGGCATGAATTCGCGGCGTGAACCTCCCATCGCGAGCTGGGTGTTTTGCCTGTCGTGGTACTTTGACGACGGCAGTGCTCGATTGAGGGACCGCTGTCGAGAAGAGACCTGGCTCGTTCCTGAGCGGGGTTCTGCTTTACTAGCATGCGACACTTGTACCTAGGCGCGCATCGTGGTCGACATGCGATGCTCGTCGTTGTGACGGATCAAAGCGACAGTTTAGGCCTTAGCTGTAGTATTGTTTTAGCTTCTCGGCGTTCCATGGTCGAGCAAGTTCTTCCCCATTGAGATGTTTGAGGTAGTAGGCCCCATTCTCCGTTTTTGCCAGGACACGATGGGGTCCTTCCCAGTTAGCGGCTAGTTTGCCTTCGCGAGAGTCTTTATGGTTTCTTCTTAGGACAAGGTTGTCCACGTCGAACTCTTGTCGTATGACTTTGGCGTTGTGCCTGATGGTGATTTTTTCTTTTAACGAGGCTTCGCGGAGGGCTGCCCCTGACCGGACTTCCTCGACGAGGTCGAGTTCCTCCCTTAATGCTTCGTCGTTCATTTCCTCGTCCAAGGGCGATTCTGTCCGCCTGGAGGGTACGTGAACTTCAATGGGAATTATAGTTTCGGTTTCGTAGGCCAGGCGAAAGGGTGTTTCCCCGGTTAAAGAGTGTGGAGTTGTGCGGTATGCCCATAAGACGTTGTGCAGCTCCTCGACCCAAGCTTTCTTCGTTTCGTCCAGCCTTCGTTTGAGGCCTTGAAGGATGACCGGTTCGCCGCTTCAGCTTGCCCGTTTGTCTGGGGATGTTCAAAGTCTTGGAACTTCCTATCTGTGAACTTCCTGACCGTGAACTTCCTGTCTGTGAACTGTGTCCCATTGTCCATGACTATCGCCTGGGGGATGCCAAAACGTGCAAGGATGTTTCGTTTGTAGAAACGCAGTGTGTTGAGGGTAGTTATCTTGGCTAGAGCCTCCGCTTCTATCCATTTTGTGAAGTTATCCACGCCCATTATTAAGTATTTGTTCTAGTTTGATCCTACCACGAATTGCCCCAGGATGTCCAGGCCCCACCAGGCAAATGGTCACGGGGAGGACATAGCCTTGAGCTCGTTAGGTGGAGCTAGGTGCATGTCCTCATGCCGTTGGCATTTATCGCATTTCTTCACATGTTCCTTAGCGTCTTGCTGCATGGTTGGCCAGTAGTATCCGCCCTTCCGGGCAAGGGACCTTCCTCCGAGGTGTTGGGCATTGATTCCTTCATGAATTTCTCGCAAGAAGTGGGCGACCATCTCTTCCTCGACACACTTGAGTAGAGGGATGGAGAACCCTCGCCTGTAGAGTTTATCTTCGACCAGGACGTAGGAGCAGGCTCTTCGCCTAACTACGCTGGCTTCTTTGGGGTCGGACATAAGTTTGTCCCTAGTGAGGTAGTTGTAAACGGGGGTCATCCAGCAGTTGCTGTCGCCGATCATTTGTACGTCAAGGGTCGGGGAAGTTTTCTCGATACTGGGTCGAGGAAGTACCTCATGTATGACAGACTTGTTTCCGCCTTTCTTCTTCGTGCTTGCTAGTTTAGACAAAACATCTGCCCGAACGTTGTGTTCGCGGGGAACGTGTTTTACCTCTACCGCTGCGAACTTCATCATTTTCTCCTTGACCAGAGCTAAGTATTCGGACAGGTTGTCATTTCCAGCTTGATACTCTCCTCGAACTTGGAGAGCCACGAGTTGCGAATCTGTGCAGATGACAACTTCTTCTGCACCGAGATCTTTGGCTAGGCGTAAGCCAGCGAGGAAGGCTTCATACTCAGCCTGGTTGTTAGAGGTAGGGAAGGATAGGGTAGGCGATACTTCAATTATGATTCCCTTGTCGTTCTCCAATATGATGCCTGCCCCGCTTCCAGCCGAGCTGGATGCTCCATCTACGAAAATGGTCCATTTGCGCGCCCCGCAGGTTGGGGAATCTGCGAACGTCATTTCTGCGACGAAGTCAGCCAAAGCCTGGGCTTTGAGGGCTTTTTTACTTTCATACTAGATGTCGAATTCGGACAGTTCTAGCGACCATTTGAGTATTCTGCCGGCCATGTCTGGTCGTCCTAACAGCTGCTTCATGGGTTGATCTATCTAGACCACGATCGTGTGGGCTAGGAAGTATTATCTCAGTCTTCTAGCTGCGTTGATGAGGGCCAGTGCCACTTTTTCTGTCTGTTGGTATCTCAGCTCTGGTCCCTGCAGTGCTTTGCTCGTGAAATATATGGGCTTTTGTCTGTCAGGTGTTTTGCGGATGAGAGCGACGCTTACTGCCTCGGTGGCTACAGATGGAGGAATTTGCCTGCCCGGACACCGAACGTGCACTTCTCCAGGTTGAAACGCATCTGGTACTTCCTGGCCTGTTCGAAGACCTTTCTTAAATGGGCAGTGTGATCGGTTTCCTCGTGGGATGTCGTCCATATTGACTTCGAGCATGTCGCCTATTTCTCCCCGGAAGACCATATTCATCATCCTCTGATAGGTCGTGCCGACGTTTTTCAGGCCGAAGGGCATTACGTTGTAGTAATAGTTGCCCGATTCGGTCATGAAGGTCGTGTATTTTTTGTCGCTCACGGCCATTGGTATTTGATTATAGCCCGAGTAGGCGTCCATGAATGATAATAGTTTAAAACTGACAGAGTTATCAACAAGTTTATCAATATTGGGGAGGGGGTAGGCATCCTTCGGGCATGCCTTGTTAAGATCGGTATAGTCAATACACATTCGCCATTTTCCATTAGATTTTTTCACTAGTACAACGTTGGATAGCCAAGTGGTGTACTTGGCTTCTGAAATAAATTTGGCCTCGAGGAGGTCCTTTACAGCTTTTTCTGCAGCCTCCGTTTTCTCCAGAGACTGCTTTCTCCTATGTTGTGTTACTGCTTTGACGGCTGGGTCAATCTTGAGTTGATGGCAAGCGACGGATGAGTCCAAGCCAGGCATCTCGGTGGCGCTCCAGGCGAACAGATCGGCGTTCTCACGGAGGCAGGCTTTGAGTTGCTTCCTTGTGATGTCGAGGAGATCTTCTCCAATCTTTACTCCCCGTTGGGGGTCGTCGCCGAACAAGACGAGCTCGAAATCGCCATTCGAGATGGGACGCATTGGATGGGAGCTGCTGCTGGTCGGGGCAGACGAGTTGCCTGAGGCTGCTTGGTCCTCCTTCTGGTCCTCTTCGGGGAAGCGGTTGTCGAGGTCGATGGTGTCAACCTGAGGTAGTGGTTTGGCTTCCTCGGAACTGCTGGGCAAGGCTGGCTTGTTAGATACCTTCGTGATGGCATTAAGTCCCTTCATGGCTGCTTCGAAGCATCCTCGCGCGGCTTTGATGTTGTCGTGGAGGGTGGCGACCATGCCCTTTAAAGTGTAGTACTTCATCTTGAGATGGACGGTTGAAGGCACGACTACCAACTCGGCCAAGGTTGGTCTTCTGAAGATGCACTGATACAGAGACGGGTAATCGATTACCAGAAACTGTACCTTGACGGATCTGGCCGTCTCCGCTGATCCAAAAGTTACGATCAGTTCTACGTATCCCCACGGCTTGGTCACCGACCCATTGAATCCTTGCAAGTCAGAACCCACATAGGGGGTGAGGTACGACTCGTCCAGCTGGAGCGTTGAAAACAGCTGGGAGTACATGATGTCGACCGAGCTGCCTTGGTCGATGAGAATTCTGTAAACGTTGAAGTTCGCCATCCGAGCTCTGACGAGCAGAGGAATGCTCGAGTTTGGAGATCCTCCGAGGAGCTCTTCCCGATAGAAGGAAATGGGGATAGAGCCTTTCTGGGCTTGATCGAGTGGATCACCTTACTGGAGCTTGTGCTGATCAAGTGCTTGAATTTCCTTTTCAAGGAACCCACCGTGACTTTATTAAAGCCTCCCCCCGAGATAACCATGGCGGAGGGGAACGTCTCCCACAGACGGTGGGCCGCAAGGTAGGAGGAACGCTGAGCTCATCTGGGACGTAGAAGTCCTCTAGTCGTGACACGGGCATGGCGACTTGGATGTTGGCCTCTTCCGAGGAAGGCACCTCTTCCTCTACCTTCTTGGACTCCTGGGCGTCTTGCCGAGGAGCATCTTTCTTTTTTGTGAACTGTTTCAGGTGGCCATCCCTGATCAGTATTTCGATAGCATCCTTCAAATGGATGCAATCTTCGGTGGTATGGTCGTAACTCTTACGGAAACGGCAGTACTTTGATTTGTCGGCGTTGGGTTTGGCTGGTATTTGTTTGGGGAAGCGGACCCCTGCTTGTTGGAATTCCGAATTCGCGCATTCGGACAATATCTTTTCCCTGGAGACGGTCAGGGGGTGTAGTCGTGAAATCGTCCTAAAGGTCCCTTGCTATCCCGGGAGTCCCGAGGACGGTCTTCGCGCTTCCTTTCTCCTCGACGAGATGTCGAGGGCTCTTCGCCTTTGGAGGCCCGGGCGTTCTCCTGGTGGCGGGAGGCTTGGGCGGAGTTGGTCGCGTCCTTTTCCTCGTACTGAATGTATGACTGCGCCTTGAGGAGGAAGGCGTCCAGGTTCCTCGGAGGTGCGAGACCGACAGTTTTGGAAAACTCTGAGTGCAGGCGGAGTCCCTGTTCGAGCAGAAATTTTTTCATATTGTCGGTGGCTGGGACTTGCACCGCTTCTTTGTTGAACCTCTCGATGTTTGCCCAGAGAGGTTCGTCCTTCCCTTGGATTATGGCCCCAAGGGAGGCTTCAGTCTTGGGCTGGCGGCGCGATGCCGTGAAATGCCGGGAGAACATTCTGCCTAGTTGCTTCCACGAAGTAATAGACTCTTTGGGCAGCTGCTTGTACCAAGTCATTACTCCTTTTCGAAGCGTTGTCGGAAACAGACGACACTTGATGGTGCCCCGGACGCCACGACAATCCAACAGCGCATCGATGTTTTCGATGTGCTCGTTGGGGTCGGTTGTTCCGTCGTATGTACCCAATGTCGGCGGCTTCTCCAAGCCCTTGGGGAGGCGTGTTGTCAAGATTTCTTGGGACAATAGGTCGTGAGGCTCATCATCGCTGCTGGAACTGGTTAGTGACGGGAACCGGACGACCCGCTCGTGGCGGCGGCTTCTTCGGGGAGAAGGTGTACTGGCCCAACCTTTAGTCCTGACCGGGGGTAATTATTTGTCCCTTCGGGTTCTCTTGTGACCGGGGGAGTGCTGGTTTCGTGAGGAAATATGGTCGCGTTTTCGGGCAGCATGAGATTCTGGTTCTTGGCGTAGCCTTTGGTCGACTTCTCGCCGGGGTTGCGGGCTCTTGGATCGTCGATGACCTTTCCTCGGAGGGGGGATTTTGGATGGGCAGATTCCTCCAGTGCCCCGATCCTTTTGTTCTGCTGCAGGATCAGGAGGTTGGTTTTGTTGATCGCCTCAAGAAGGGCCACCACGGCCGGGCCGGCGTCGGGTGGAGCAGGGATGGGCTAGATGGCCAGCGAGGGCTGATCGTTGTCGCGGTTAGTAGGAATGGGGGAAGGAGAGGTTGTGGCCCTGTCTCTTTGAAAACGGGGGTCTCCGAGGAGAGATGAAGGGCCGTCAACGTCAGTCTTGTTGACGGGGAGGACAGCGGACTGGAGAACACCTTTGACGTGATCTTGAGAGGCCATGATGGTAATCTTGGATGAGAGTGTTTTGGTCTTAGTATCTGAGGTGGATGTTTAAGACGAGGAGACCAGTTTTCCCACAGACAGCGCCATTGATCGTGAAGGTTTGATCAGATCCTGTGATGTGGGCCACCAAGTACGTCTGAGATGCTGGGAGTATGAAGAGGAGGAGCGAGTGTACCTGTAAGGCACTCCGACGCTCAAGTAAGAAAGGGTCATAGAAAAGGGGCAAGTACAAAGTATGAGTTTTTAGGGTGATTATTCGATACCTGACCCTCTTAAGTGAGAGGTTTTATATATAGCCCCCAGCGCGCGTGGCCAACGGTCCTATTTTCGGGACAAAATAACCGTTTTCCCGAAGAATAGGTAACTGTCCAAAACTAGCCGTTACGTCGGGCAGGATGCCCAAAACTAGTCGTTATGTCGGGAAAACGCGTAGTTTCGGGCACATGCCCTTAGCTGTTCGGGGAGTTATGAAGCCGTGCGGAACGGGCAACGGTTCCGGGGAGGAGCAATGCAGTCCTTGCCCGGTTGGAGGGGATGAAAGGTAATTTTTGCCCCTTTGTGGATTGGACTTAGGTAATTGGGTCGTTCTGGGAGCAGACATGGATTAGGTCATGCCTAGCCATTGGTCTAGTCCAGAACAATAATAATCTGAAAGATGCTTATTTAGAGATGGATGAAAATATTCTAGTTATAATTGCTTCTAACCTTGATTTCGATCAAGAAAATAAGCTTTTGCAGGTTTTGAAGAAACATAAGAAGCAAATTGGATGGACCTCGATGGAAGATGGAAGAAAAGCAGTGAGGCAACCCCTTAATCGTTTGATCTCTGATGTTGTGGAAAAGGATATCACATTCACGTGCCCATTCGACACTTTTATTTATCGAAGATTCTTCTTTGATCCTGGAATAAAAGGCGAAGGCACTAATAAATATTTCAAGGTCAATGGATGCTACCCAAAGTTACTTTATGACATCCCCACTTTGGAAGAGGAGCCTGCAGAAGATAACTCTTTAGGAAAGACTGCTTATGTGATCACCTATCCACCTTGACTACTCGGGCGTGCTCTTTCCTTTCTCTCACTCTTATTTTATATTTATGTTCTTTCATTGAGGACAATGTATGTTTTAAGTGTGGGAGAAGGAATCATTTTTTTGTTTTGTTTTCTTTCAGTTTTCTTTATTTTGTTCTGTTTTCTTTAAGTGAAAAAAATTATAAAAAAAAACATTTTTACCTAGAAACACAATGCATCTTATGAAATTTTTATGCTATAAATTAATTTGAGGTTAGATTGTTAAGACTTGAGAAAAATTCATAAGATCAGTACCGTTTTAACACCTTAAGTCTCTCAAATATGGAAATTGATTTAAATACTTGTTATGACATAGCCTTGAGTTCTCATCCTTTAATAGCTCTTAAGTAGTTTATCTAGCAGTCAGCACCATCTAGAAATCACACACTAAGTAATTAAGTTGATGCGAATAAGTGAATGATCACGTGCTTAATAAGAAATCTAAATAGGAATCCGCCTTTTAAGTTAGGTGACCCTCACCCGGTCACTTAGGCTAACGGTTGTGAAACCTTCAAAAAAAAGAGAAAAAAATATAATGTTGTTGCTAAAGTGGTTAATTTTGAATTGTTGACAATATATGAATCATAGTCACTAACAGGCTTATTTACCATGTGTGTGAATAGATAACGGGCTTAATGTGATTGCATTAGAATGAAAGAGAGAAAAAAGGAGGATGAGTAAGTTAGGCTTAGGCGTAATAACATGATTCAGATTGGTTTGTATAAAAGGGAGGTTTATAACCACACAATTGCGGATTTGTGTTCTTACGATATCCTTAGTGTGCAAAATTAGTACCTATCGATACAATCTTGACCGAAGAAGAGTTTGTAGCCTAGAATGAGTTTCCGAATGCTATTGTTTTTCATGAGTCTTGATACTATTTTGCTCGGAGTGCAAAAGTTCAAGTGTGGGGGAATTTGATCAGTGCATTTTAATGCACATTCTCTTATGTTAGTACTTATGCATTTCCTTAGTTTGTTTTGTTTATTTTACTGTTTTATTGTGTTTTTAGAATTAAGTCTTTGTTTGCCGTTAATCTATTTTCACAGCTTATTTTCAGCTTTAGCACTTATTTAATACCTGTCCACTGTTCAGATCATAACTGGAGCTACGAGGATCGGATTTATGCTTTCTACCAAGCGTTGGAAATATAAGACAAATAGCTACAACTTTCATGTTGTACGACAGAGCTGATTCGGAGTGTAAAATGGTCAAATAATTCGTTGAAGTCAGGACTCAAATTCTGCCTTAAGGAATATTTAGTTTTGGGCCGGGTTTTTTTTATGTTTTTCGACCCAGTTGGGTTAGAACCAGATTTTTTTATGCTTCCCTATACCTAGTAGCAGCCGTACTAATGTTTGTAACCTTCTTTTGATGATCATACTTTTGTTTTGTACGATTTGAATGGAGAACTAATTCCCGAAGGCAAATCCTGTTGCTTGGGGTTTCATCGCTTTAAGGTTATTCTAATATCAATTTAAATTCGATTTCTTTCAATCCTTTTCTATGAAGTAATTTGCTTAATTTGATTGTAATTATTTGCTTAATTCGATTGCTGTTCATAGGATAAAATTGATTAAATTCGATTGTATGCATGTTCCTAAATTTAATTGCGTGTTATCGATTGCTTAATTCGTTAACTCGTCATATTCTTAACCGTTTGCTTAATTCGGTAAACAGGAACATAATTCATTTGATTTTGATAAGCGCTTGTCTAATTGATCTCATAATTGAATAGGATCAAAGTTGCTTAGGGATTGATGTTATAATAGCCGATGATAAGTCGGAATCCGAATCAGTAGGATTAACCGTTTTAGTTTAATTGATAATCACTTATTTTAATCACTTTTTTCTCTTGTTTTATAAATCGAAAACTTAAAACCCCCATAAACCTTTTCTTTAGTTGGTTGAAATAATACAAGAATCCTTGTGAGAACGATACTCGAGTTTTCGTTACCTCTAAGATCACCAAAACTAAACCCAAATTCATCTTTATTCACCCTATCTGTAGCACATACATTTAAGAACATTATGATTTGACTGATAATGTAGGTGCTTAGGAATGTCATACCCCAAATTTTGACCACTAAGATTCCCATCATTATGGAAATCATCATCACAATATGGATGAACCATCATACCTCATCAATCTCCTCAAGGATTGTTGAGCATTCACTACAATCAAAATTAGGGTTTCAAGCCCTCTCTGAGTGCTTAGACAAAGGTTCAATCAAGGAATAACATGATCTTCAACTTTTCTAACCTCTCAAACATCCACAATGGATCAAGAGGACTCCCACTTCAAGGATTAAGCACAAGGTTGCTCTCTTCTAGGTGGATCAAGTCTCAAGATCGACAGTGTCACCAAATTAGGGTTTTGGTCGACCAGGGCCTCCAGATGAAAATTTTCCTCTAGGCACAAGAAAATGATCCAAAACATAACCTAATATACTCCATGGAACCTCGTGGACCCAATCATCCAGTCAATTTTGCCTCAGGGGATGCATTCATAAAAAATCAGGAATTAGGGTTTCTTGACCTAATTCACCCCTAAGTTGACTTTTAGGGCAAATCATGAGCCAAGACCTCAAAGGAGGATTTGAGGGTCTCTAATACACTACATTGATCCATTTGCAACAATGGATTGATCCAAGAAGCTTGAGCAACAAGTTTCAATTTCATCTGCACCACAATTGGGGTTTTAAGGAAAAAGTCAGCTGTAACTTTGACTTTTGACTAGGACATGCTCCCAAGCCCTATGACATGCATCAATATACTCTATACCACCCATGGAACATGTAAATCAAGTTTGATTTAGGTTAAGGACATGATTTCCTGAAGAATTGCACAGTTTGGAATTCATCTGATAAAAAGTCAACTGTGCACAAAAGTCAACTTTGACTTTTTGAGATTTTTCACAAAAATGGATTTTAACCCTAAAATGATGTTAATGTGTGATTTGAATCATCATTCATCAAGAAAAATCAAGAAAAGTTGGATAACTTGTAAAAGGGGTAACCATAAAAACTTAGAAAATTTTCTAAGTTAAAAATAAAGTGGCTAGGGTACCAACTTTGGAGGGTCATAACTCCTAAACCACAAAGCCATTTTCTCCCATC
This sequence comes from Lathyrus tuberosus, assembly GCA_022829125.1. NCBI lineage: Eukaryota > Viridiplantae > Streptophyta > Magnoliopsida > Fabales > Fabaceae > Lathyrus > Lathyrus tuberosus. The sequence continues at coordinate 3,673,809 of JALAZF010000435.1, forward strand.
CAAGGCTTAATTTGTAGATCTCATTGCCCTCTACAAAAACTTCAACTAGACCTAATTCCAATTCATTGGGGATTTTGAGTTATGGAGTGATCAAAGTCACTAAAAACATGAAAGTACAACTTTTTCAACACTTAGAAAAATTTTGGGCAAGGCAGATTTTGTGTTGAAACACCAAAACTTGTGAGATCTTTTCACATAGTTGCAAGCTGAATCAAGTCCAAAGATAAACATCAATGTTGTTGCAAATGTTGCCAAGAATTCAAAGAGCTTAACAACATGAATTTATTCAACTTGAGCCAAGAGAAATCCATGCCCAAAGCCATGCTGCTGCAAGCTGTTTTGGAAAAATCAGTTTGCATGTTTGCTTGCCACACACGATTTTGAACCAAAAACTGAGGATCAGCATGTCACATGTACTCAAACCAATCACAATGCATCTGATCCAACTGATAAGGCTGAGTTAAAAGGCCAAGGAATCTTCCAACTTGAAATTCATCCACTGGCACATTTTGCCTTGAATTCAAAGGGGCATTAATGTGGAATAGTGCATTTTCAACAAAGCCACTCTACTCAGTCAAGTTCTCTGATTAAACAACAATAAAAACATCTGAAGAATGTGATTTTGGTCAAGGCATAGCCCTGCTCTTGGGAATGGCTAGTTTGCCTTGCTTGAGAAGAAATCCTCCAAGCCAATCCATGCAAATGTGATATAATCCAGCAGCCATTCACTATTCCTCCAAGACAAAAGTTGATCACCTATGAATAGAGGTTCCAATGGATCATTCAACTCACACCAAAGCCAGTTACAACACTGCTTTCTCTCATTCTTCCTTAAACCTCAAGTTTCTTGGTTTTTGAGTAACCACTATCGGGTTTTGAGTTGCAGCCTTAAGTAATCAATTCCAATTGCTCAAACACATCACATATGATGTATTTGAGGTGTCCAAACACTTAAACACTGACTGTAACACCTAAGGCTCAAAATCACCCTTCAACCAAGCCATTATGCCTCAATTATGCAGGTGGAGGTCTCCAGCTTGATCCAAAGAGTTTCAAAGTGTTCCAAAGCTTGCAACACACTCCATAACATCCATTGAAGCTGTAGGGATCATTAATTCACAATTGGAACAAGGTTTGTGCAGAGTTCCATTTCAGCTTGCATCAAGGTAAGCCTCAAAACTCCAACTCCATTATCCATGCATATTTCCTCGCATGATATTTTTGCCAATTGCTTGCCATCATATGTTGATTGTTTTCCCTCAAAAAATTTGATCATAGCACTCATAATCATGCCTACTCGATTGCTTTTGCAAAATTAGGGTTCATACGGCCACAATGATATAATTTGCTATACACTGAAAATAAATGAAATTGGGTATTGCCATCTTCTTCCTTGTGAAAAAACGCATGAGTTTGGTGTTTGAATCATGTCAAATGGTTGAGAAACGAGAGAAATGGAGGGCTTCATGCACGAGCTAGAGGAAGAAGATGGCCATGGCGCCATTTTCAGAAAATCCAACTAGTTTGATATATATTTTTCACTTGCCATGTTATTAATGAATTGGCATTGCGCCCCAGTGGTTGATCAGCTGGTTTGTATGTATTGGCAAGCGAAAGGTCTGGGGTTCGAATCCCCCTCGCCCCAGACCTTTTTTTTATCACTTTTTCCTATTTTCCTATTTTTCATATTATTTTGTTAATGATTTGAAAAATTAATAACTCACTCAATTTTAATTATTTTTTACTGATTCTTTTTGCAAAAAAATCATAAAAATGTTGAAATATTTATTCCACAAAAAAAATTAGATTTATATTATGTATTTAATATAATTAGTATTTTTGTGAATAAATTCATTTTTATTTGTTTTTAAACATTTTAAAATGAACATCCATCTTGAAAAATCAAGACCAAATGAGTTTTAATATCTCTTGTGATTTATACCTCATTTTTCAAACCTTAAACCAAAATCACAAGTGGTTTATTCAAATCTATTTGGTATTTTTCATTGATTTTCTTTAAATATTTATTATTTAAAGATTAAAATTAGGGTTTCTTTGATTTTCACCGTCATCAAACAATTACACTTGGGCCTCTATTAGAGTGTAAGACCCAACCCTTTTTTTTTGTAAAATACAAAACATTTTGGGCCTCACTTATTGTATAAGTCCCACTGTATTTTCAAAAAACCTCGGCGCGCTCGCCAATTCAAAAATCAAACCTTGGGCCTCTCCTTGAGCTATAAGACCCATTCAAAACTTTTGGGCCTCTAATAGAGTGTAAGACCCAACCCCCTTTTAACCAAAACTTTGGGTCTCACTTATTGTATAAGTCCCTCTGCGTTAAAAGAAAACAAACGGCGTGATCGTCGCCTTTTCAAAACAAACCTGGGCCTACCCTCGTGTTATAAGCCCCACTCTTTTTTTAAAACCTTTTGGGCCTCTTGAGAGAGTGTAAGACCCAACCCCCTTGTACAGTAAACATTTTGGGCCCCAGTCACTTGTATAAGTCCCTCTGTACAAATTCAAACAGTGCGTTCACTGGTAAAACCCTGGGCCTCTCCTTGAGCTGTAAGCTCCAAATCTTTCTTTTTCAAAGCACTTTCTCCTTTGATTTTGAAATATACTGTTGTTTTCAATCTTTCTTTGTTGAACAACTAACCAAACAGCATGGAAGCTCTACAACCGAGTAAGTGGTTATTGCTTTCATTTACCGCTTTCATATACATATAACTGTATTGTGGGGCTATTCCGCTGTAAGTCCTCTTTCATAAACTCATATCAACTGTGTAATAATAGTATAGATATTTCGAGTTTCCCCGGCAACTATGTCTAGAACTAGGTGACGCCGTTTATTCATAGAAATAGACAACTAGATCCCCAATAGGATCACCAGATACAATCTTCTCTTCGGCTGTCCTCATTAGGAATTGTCAAGAAACTCTACTCCCAGAGATGAATGTATTCTCCGTGAATGGCATCTTTGAGTTTCTTCCAAATTCTCGAACTTTCCTGACTTGATCTATTCCTTGTGAATAGCTTGCCTTGAATTTCTCGGGGTTTGGGGACCCACAGGCTTCTTAAAAGCATCGGCCTCCTCTTGGGCATCATACAAGGACCCACAGGCTTCCTAAAAGCAACCCTGCCTCCTCTTGGGCATCGTACAAGGACCCTACAGCTTCTTAGAAGTATTCACAGCCTCCTCTTAGGCTTTGTATAATTATTTCTTCCTCCGGGAATGATAGCCTCCTCTTGGGCATCGTACAAGGACCCGTCGGCTTCTTAAAAGTTTCCAGCCTCCTCTTGGGCTTCGTACAAATTGTCCCGACGACCTCCTAGAGGTATAGGAACTGAACTTAGTCATCTGCATAGAACAGTCCTTTCCAAGAGTCTACTACTGTTTCTCAAAGCATGGTACAAAAGATGAAACTCTAGACTTGGACAGTCTAATATCCTTGAGTCTCAAAGACATTCTCAAGCACCCTTCAAGAATAGGAAGGAAACCCCGTAGACTCGGACAGTCTCAATACCCTTTGGATTTCCCACTTCCTTAAAGAACAGGAATAACCCGGATCCTCGAATCAAATCCTCGAGTACAGTATTGCTCATATAAGAATTGATTTTCTCTTTCAAAATCAGTATACTGTACCTGTCACTTAACTGAACAGTCGCCATAGCCTCCTCTTAGGCTTTGTATAATGATCCTCCTCTAGTGAAGTTAGCCTCCTCTTGGGCTTTGTACAATGATTCTCCCCAGCGGAGTCAAACAACGTTTAGCCTCTCTCTCGGGCTTTGTACGAGACACATAAGAGACTCCCTCGTTGAGTCAATCACCCCTTCCGCCTCTATCTCGGGCTTTATACGAGATACAAAAAGGTTCTTAATGAGCCTAACAAACCTTTAGCCTCCATCTTGGGCTTTGTACGAGATACACAAACTCTCTTGTTGAGTCAAATAGCCTCCATCTCGGGCTTTATACGAGATACCAAAAGATTCCCTCGTTGAGTCAAAACCGTTTAGCCTCTCTCTCGGGTTTTGTACGAGACACATATTAGCCTCCTCTTAGGTTTTGTATAAGAAAACCACTGGTTGATCCAATCAACCTTTTAGCATCAAAGTTGTGCCTCGTTCACAGTACACAAACATCAACAACTCATTCCTCTTCATCTAATTGCTGTAAGCGGCCAACCTCTGGATCATCTACATCCATGCCACTGTCCCTCTTTTAGCATGAGAAATCCCTAAGGAAAGATAGCATTGCTCTACACTGAGTTAAAGTCTTCTCCTTCAGGTTAGAAATCCCCTATAAAGGAAATTATGGCATTGCCGGATTCACACATCCCGGTTAAAGTAATTCTCCTTTATAAAACAGTTGTGACATACAACCCCCTCTTTAGAGATGACAAATTTTCTCTAAAGTCAACACTTTTCAGCTTCACATCTTGGGCTTTGAACAAGATACAAACCACCTTTCGCTTCATGTCTTGGGCTTTGAACAAGACACCAAAACAACCATTTCCTCCCATAGAATAGGAGGAACTACGAACGCTCTGATTTCCCTGTTTTGGTAAACGGGAATACGTAGGCATAAGATCGAAAGAAAAGATCTTAGCGAGCACACTAAACAAAAACCCTAAATCCCATACTCCCATATATCATAATCTGAAGCAGTATCCTAACAAAATCCCAGAGAGAAATCAGTATTGGCGAAAATACAAATAACCAATAAAAAGGCCCCACCACATTGATCGCATCCGTAACCTAACAGACCACTATTTAAACTCAGTATGCAAGCAGGGTTAATTGGAGACATCTATTTCCCTTCCTTCATCAGCTTTAATAGGATAAAAAATGAATCGACCTGTAGTAAACTCAACCGCAGTGAGAGCGACTAGCGCTTAAGAACCGCGTCCAAAATCGCTCGCTACAGAAAAATGGCGCCCACCGTGGGGCCAATTTCTAAACCTTTTTTCTCTTCACTTATTTGAAAACCATAGATTGGGGCTTCCGCCGTGGAACCCATTTTCTGTCTGGAACTTAGGAATCATCGCTTTAAAGGTCTAGGATGTTTAGGACAAATATATATACTGCTTTTCCTAATTGCTATACGTGTTTATTTTTCTGCTAATGGGAATGCGTGTGATGCCGCATGTGGAATGATTGAGTATACACTTAAGATAAGCGATGGCGACGAGGTAGACCATCAACCTCAGTGGAGGCTGACTAATGCAACCCATTCTCTCACCTAGACAATGGGCCGATTGTGATGTCTGAGAAGCTGAGGAGCCAAACCCTTTTGTAGTGCGGAAACTATCGGGAATAGTTATTACGCGATACTACCCTCATTTGAGGCTGGTGATCTATTCTCAGTGAATGGCACTTACTCTAAGATTGCTCTACAACTCGCTGGCGATCCGCTTGTTGTTTTGATTTCCTGGGAGGAGCTGATGATAATGAGTACAGGTACAAAAATCACCTTAGTATAAACCTTTGGGGATGGGTAGAGCCTTGACTTCATGACAACGACCCTTTAACCCCATGTTTTTTCTATGTTTTTGTGTGATGCATTCATGCATTCATTTTAAAAACATTAAAACATTAAAAAAATTTCTCTTCTAGTCTCTCTGTTTTCAAATTAAACTAAGACTGTGATTGCAAATATCAGAGAAAAGGATTGCGCTAATGGATTTCGGTAGAAGGAGAACTCATAGTTATACCTTCAAGGTTCCAAAGCTAAAGGATTTGAGAAGGTTAGCAGGAATGATCACTAACCCAGAGGCTTTCAGAGCCAAGTACGGAGGTCTGCTACCTCTGTTAAGGGTCTATGTGATTGAGGGAATCATGGATGCGCTCGTTCAATTTTATGATCCGGTTTATCACTGTTTCACATTCCCGGATTACCAGCTCGCACCAACGCTGGAGGAGTATTCTCATCTGATCGATTTACATATCACAGATCGAGCTCCATTTTCTGGACTGGAAGAAATTCCAAAGAATCAGACCATTGCAAGAGCAATTAATTTGGACGAGTCTGAGGTTAGGACTCACCTAACTACCAAGGGTGGCATCCAAGGTTTGCCAGCCCAGTTATTGACAAAGAAGGCCCTATATTTTGCCAGTATAGGAAACGTGACTTCTTTTGAAAGCGTCTTTGTCTTGCTCACCTACGGGTTATTTTTGTTTCCCAACATTAATAACTTCGTCGATATCAACTCCATTAAGGTTTTTCTCATTGGAAACCCTGTGCCGTCTTTGGTCGCAGATACGTATCATTCTGTACACTTGGGAAATTTGTACAGCAGAGGGGAGATCACATGCTGTGTACCTTTGCTTTACAAATGGTTTATCTCCCACTTGCCCAAGTCTGCTACTTTTTGGGATTGCAAGAGTACCTTACGTTGGTCGCAGAAGATCATGTCTCTTACCAACTCTGATGTAGATTGGTGTAATAAGATTTATGATGGGATCAGAATCATTGACCATTGTGGAAACTTCCCCAACGTACCCCTTATAGAAACTAAGGGAGGAATCAATTACCATCCAGTTCTCGTTCAGCGTCAATTTGGATACCCGATGAGACACGTCCCACTGGGTGTTCATCTGGAAGGTCTTTTCTTCAAAGAAGGAGAAAACGACAGAGCATTAAAGACGGAAATAGTGCACGCTTGGAAACATGTTCATAAGAAAGGACGAGAGTCTTTGGGAAAACTGGACTGTGTCTCAGTGGAGCCTTATCTCCATTGGGTAAAAACCAGAGCTCTCAAGCTAAAGATGCCTTATCCTCGTTACGGAATTCTTCCGCCGAGGGAATCTGTCATGTACTTCATAATGGAAACTAAAAAGCTTCAGGTTACTCTCAACAAAGTTCGACGGGCGAGAAGGTCTTGGAAGAACAAGTACCGCACCCTCAACGTAGAGTGCATCAAAATACAGTAATTATTGAAAGATAAGGATGCTCTGATTGAAATTTTAGAGCAACATGCTGTGGATAATCAGGATGACCAAAGGAATTTGTTCGCTCCTTTCACTTGGCAAAGGAATGACAACCCGACAACGACCCAAGAGCCCCGGTCAAAGAAAAGGAAAGTACCAGAGTCAACACCCGATTTCTCTTCAGAGAGGACTCGGGACCCATTAGCTTAGGTTTTTGTTTCTGCACCTTGTAATCTACAGTATTTCCATTTCTGTAATCCTTTGAATTCAATAAAAAAAGGGGTTTCCCCACTGTTTGATATTTGCAATCTAATTGTCGAAGTTTATTTTGATTAAACCAAAAAATAATTAATATAATCATTGCATTCATAATTCTCACATCGCATTTTCTGCTTACCTACGAATCTCACGTTTGTGTCTCGGTTCTAGAGTCAAACTATCTCATTCGTATAATACTCGAGCCAATCGTCAAAAAAAGATGGATGATCTTGAGGAAGAAAACAGAGAGTTGAAGGAAGAGATCGACGCTCTGAGAGAGGATATGAGAAAGCTTCGTAACGACATGCAAGCCATGGCAGAAGCTCAACTACAAAGAACTGTGATCTCAGAGATCACCTCAACGCCCATTGTGGAGAAGTATGATCCTAGGTATCAGATGCCGAAATATAGTCCTTGGGGCATGCCTGTTAACTATATCCCGGAAGGATATGTTTCGCCGATCACTGAAGATCAGGGAATCACAACAGAAGCCGCTGGGCCTGAAGGTTACAAACTTCGGGAAAGCGAAGATGCCAGGGGCATACTAAAGACTCCTGAAGGTTACAAACTTCGAGAAACGCCAAGATTCACTGCCGTAGTCACGGTACCACCCCCTGTGGTGCACACTGTCCCAGAAGGACATATTCCACCGATACCTTCTGGTAAAAAGGAAACTATGTTCGATGGAATGGATGAATTCCAGGAACAGTTCTTGGAAATGTAGAAGGAACTGCAAGCCATTCGCGGTTAGGATTTATTTGGAAAGGACGCCGCAGACCTCTGCTTGGTCCCCAATGTGAAAGTTCTGCACAAATTTCAAGTGCCCGACTTTGAAAAATACAAGGGTAACTCTTGCCTCAAAGCCATCTGGTGATGTACGCTCGGCGGATGTCAGCTCAGACGGAGAATCAGGACCTACTGATTCACTACTTTCAGGATAGTTTAACCGGTGCCGCACTTAAATGGTACATGGGTTTAAACCGTGCCATGATCAGCACATTCAGAGATCTTGGCATTGCCTTCGTCCAACAATACAAATACAATTTGGATATGGCACCGGACAGAGATCAACTCAGATCGATGTCGCAAAAGGACAAGGAAACCTTTAAGGAGTATGCTCAAAGGTAGCGTGAAATTGCCGCTCAAATTTGTCCACCTCTTGAGGAAAAAGAGATGACAAAGATCTTCTTAAAAACCTTAAGCTCATTTTACTATGACCGAATGGTTGCCAGTGCACCCAGTGATTTCACCGAGATGGTGGGCATGGGCGTACGTCTTGAGGAAGCCGTCCGAGAAGGACGTTTGGTAAAAAACACTGGATCGACAAGCGATACTAAAAAATACGGTAGTGCTCTCCCTAAGAAAAAAGAGCAAGATATTGGGAATATCTCTCTCGAAAAGCAAAGGAGACATTATCAGCCGGTAGGAGTTGTGACTCCTGCTATCAACACTGCGCCTATTCCTACGTATGAACCTCAGGTTGCGCAGAGCCAACCTAATCAGCAAAGGACACAACATCCTCTTCAGCAGGCTCGTCCTCCATATAACAACAACCATACAACACAGCCACCAGGATTTGATCCTATACCCGTGTCGTACGCAGAACTATTTCCATTACTACTGGCTAAGGGGCACATTCAAACTAAATCTCCTCTTACAGTACCGGAAAATCCGCCTTTTTGGTTTAAGGTGGATCAAATTTGCCCTTACTATCAAGGAGGATCAGGGCATAACATAGAGACTTGTCTCAATTTCAAGTCCGACGTACAAAAACTTGTTAGGAGCGGGGTCTTATCCTTCAAGGATACAAATCCTAATGTTCTCACAAACCCGCTGCCTCAACATGAGAAGGCTGCAGTCAATTTGATAGAAGGAGAGACTAACAATGTCTATCAAATTCATGATGTACTCTTGTTGAAAACCAATTTGGTCAAGATGCATTGTAGACAGAGTGGATATGGCCATGTGCCACCTCATAACTATCATCAGTGTGATATCTGCTCTAAAGACAACCAAGGATGTTCTGTGGTGCAAGCAGCTCTGCAGGAACAGATGGATCTCAGATGGATCAAAGAGCACCGAGTTCGTGGAGTTAACATGGTCTACACGAACTCCAACATCATTCAGAACCATGATATCTGTGCAATGAATGCCAATCTGGTGGCAATGCATTTAAGGCAAAGCCAGTATCATAATCTGCCACGACACGATTACAGTTCTTGTCTGACTTGCTCGGTAAACAAACAGGGTTGCTCTTTCATATAAGAAGCCCTCCAGCGTCAGATGGATCTTGGATGGATCCAAGACTACCATGATAGGAATCCCTATCAGATCAATATGGTTCAGATATTCGATATTCGCGTGATGAATACCAACCTGGTAGAGTTACACGCCGAACAGGTCTGACTCGGATTCTTAATATCACATGACTATCAAAGCTGTAAAGCAGGTTGCAAAAACGGTCGAGGTTGTACCCTTGTCCAGGAGGCACTTCAGCACTTGTTAAATCACTGGTGGATGCCAATCTACATGGATGAAGATACTCAGCAAATTAGTATCAGTAACAAGAATCCTACTCGGCGTCAGAGTCAGGATGTCCGATCAATGGAAGCTAACCTAGTGAGGTTACATTGTATTCAAAGTGTGCGTGGCCAGGTGCCACCACACAATTATGAACGTTGTGGTGTCTGTTCAGAAAGTAACCAAGGGTGTTACCTTGTGAGAGCAGCTCTTCAGGGTCAGGTAGATCGTGGAGAGATTCGCCCATATCCGGGTTCTGGACCCATCAACTGGACGCCGAACTACCTTGTCGATCAAGTTGAGGATGTTGTCACGATCTCTGGTCATCACAGGACCAGGGATGTTTTTGCCATTATCCCTCTACTTGACGAATCTAGAGCTCCCAACCGGGAGCGGATCAAGATTGCTTATGATGGTCAGAAAAATCAGAAGGTTCCCATAGTCATCTATCTACCAGGACCACTACCGTATGAATCAGCTAAGGCAATCCCTTACAAATACGGTGCAACAATAGTCGAGAATGGAAAGGAAATTCCATTACCCTCCGTCGTGAATATTGCAGACATCAGTCGTGTAACCCGGAGTGGTAGAATCTTCAACCGAGGGGTTGGAGAACCTAACAAAGAAAAGGAACTTCAGACGGAAACTCCTGATCCACCAGTCGGTCAATCCAGTAATCCCGACCTTTCGAAAAATGATGATGAGATGCTGAAGCTCATCCAAAGGAGTGGATACAACATTGTCGATCAACTGTTACAAACTCCATCAAAGATCTCGGTATTATCATTATTACTCAGTTCAGAAGCCCACAGGGAGGCTCTACAGAAAGTCTTGGAGCAAGCCTTTGTGGAACAGGATGTAGCAATCAGACTGTTCGATAGCATTGTCTCTAACATCACTTCCTGCAACAATTTGGGATTTAGTGATGAGGAATTACCTAAAGAGGGTCGCCGTCATAACATGGTGCTCAATATCACAGTTAACTGCCAAGACGATGCTTTAGCCAGCGTACTGGTAGACACAAGGTCAGCCCTGAATGTTATGCCGAAGTCCACTTTGATGCAATTATCATTCAAAGGCCCTCCGATGAGAATCAGCGAGTTCGTCATCAAAGCATTCGAAGGATCTAGAAAAACAGTTATCGGCGAAGTTGATCTTCCCATAACTATCGGTCCTCACACTTTCCAAGTCACTTTCCAGGTCATGGACATCCGGGCAATGTACAGTTGTTTATTAGGAAGACCTTGGATACATCAGGCTGGGGCGGTTACTTCCACCCTCCACCAAAAGCTAAAGTTCGTCAAGAACGATCAACTTGTCACAGTTTGTGGGGAACAAGCCTTGCTTGTGAGTAACTTGTCACCATCTACTGGTATAGAACCCGAGGAGGTTATTGGAACTCAGTTCCAAGCACTGTCGGTAAGCAAGAACAATCAGTTCAGAGGAGGAACCTCGATTTCCTCATACAATGATGCTATTAAAGCGGTCGAGAGTACCGATACAACAGGATGGGGACAGCTTGTCATTCCTACTAGCAATGCAACAAAGAAGGGTCTTGGTTTTTTTACAACCTGTACCCAGACAGCTGCCAACGATGAAAGTCTTCATCCCCTTCAAAACTTCTTCCACAGTGGAGGTTTTCTTCACCCAGTGTCTCAAGCAGTACATGCTATCAATGAGGAAAATCCCTCTGACACGGATGAAGAATGGAAGTCCTATCTTAATGAGGACGGTTATATGTCTCAGGAAGAGGTGCATACGCCATTTTGCTATCCCGCACAGAGTCCGAGATTTATACCACGGTCAGACGTCGAAATGATCTATAGAGATTGTGATCCGGAAGGATGCCGTGCTCCGCCAAACTCATTAGAGGAGGACACTCTGATGAAAGACCAATTTGACTACAACTACTATGGCCCAATGGATGGTCTGCCAATGTGGCAACCTTATCCAGGAGATTTGGGCAAGAAAGTCAGCCGAACAACGAAAATCAGCTGACCATCATGGAACAGAATACCTGTGTCCCCACCATGTCATGGGATCAACACTTAGGTCATTCAGAAACTACTCAACAGGAAGATGAATTTGCAATGTTTGCGGGACTTGAGTTCATCAACTATGCTTTTCCTGAGGTCAACATCATCGAGAGAGATGACTCCTCGAGTTCGAAAGAAGTGTGGGACACCTTGGGACAACCAAGTGGAAAATTCAATTTTATGGTCAAATACACCGCTCCCGAAAGCTCTCGTATCAGGCTCGAAGATATCCAGCCAACTGGATGGGGAGATACAGCTGAGAGCACAAATGTTATGCAAAATGCAACTGAGGAATCCTCCTACGACAATTCTTCCTGGGAGACAAATTCCAATGATCCTGCTCCACCAGAAATCAGCATCATTTCTGAAGACAAATCAAGGAAGGTGCCAGAGTTTGTGATTCACCGAGGAGTTCGCCGCCAATGGGTTGCTGTTGATGCTCCGAAGGTCGTTCGTCAGTCAAAGTAATTGCCATCTTTAACCTTTCACCCGCCCAGATGAAACGGATGTTTTGATAGGGCTCGCTTTCTGTAAATTTCCCTCTTCGCTTCGCCCAAAGCGACAGAGTTTTGTTTTATAGGGCTGTAGTTTCGAGAATCGACTTGTTCATTAATAAAATAACGTCGTTCTGTAATTTCTGCATTAATTGTTGTTTTCTCTTTTTGCTTTCTCAGAAAATGGTAATCCTAAAAAACAATTCAAAAAAATAAGCAGTAAAATAAATACACTGCACACACTTTTGCATTCTCTCTATCTCTTCTAAACACGAATCATCACGTCATGCAGATTGCTTGTTTTAAACCCAGTTGAAACATACGATCTGATTCCTTCTCCCGACTTTGAGTTCCCGGTATTCGATGCTGAAGAAGAAGTTGACAACAAAATTCCAGAAGAGATCTCTCGACTCCTCAGACAGGAGGAAAGGTCCATTGGACCTCATAAAGAACCGTTGGAAACGGTAAACTTGGGTTCAGAACAAGAGAGAAAAGAAATCAGGATTGGGGCACTTCTCAGTCCAATTGCCAAAGAGAGTTTGATAAAGCTTCTCAAAGAATTCCCCGATGTATTCGCTTGGTCCTATCAGGATATGCCAGGGTTGGATACCAGCATCGTGGAACATCACTTACCGTTGAGATCGGAATGTCCGCCAGTAAAGCAAAGGTTGAGACGCACTCACCCGGACATGGCCATCAAAATCAAAGAGGAGGTACAGAAACAAATTGATGCGGGTTTCCTCGCCACATCAGAATATCCTCAATGGTTAGCCAACATCGTACCCGTTCCCAAAAAGGACGGAAAGGTCAGAAAGTGTGTTGATTACAGGGATCTGAACAAGGCTAGTCCAAAGGATGACTTTCCTTTACCACACATTGACATGCTGGTAGACAGTACAGCAAAGTTCAAAGTCTTCTCCTTTATGGATGGATTCTCGAGCTATAACCAGATCAAAATGGCGCCGAAAGACATGGAGAAAACTTCGTTCATTACCCCATGGGTTACCTTTTGTTACAAGGTGATGCCGTTCGGTTTAACGAACGCCGGGGCTACCTATCAAAGGGCCATGACAACTCTGTTTCATGACATGATACATAAATAAATCGAGGTATATGTTGATGATATGATTGCAAAATCAAAAACAGAGAATGAGCACGTTAAACATCTGTCAAAATTGTTCGAACGTTTAAGAAAATTCAAGCTCCGCTTGAATCCCAACAAGTGCACCTTCGGTGTCCATTCAGGGAAACTACTAGGGTTCATCGTCAGCCAAAAAGGAATTGAGGTTGATCCTAACAAGGTCAAGGCCATTCAAGAAATGCCTTCTCCGAAAACTGAAAAACAAGTCAGAGGATTCCTGGGACGTTTGAACTACATCTCCAGATTCATATTCCTCATGACTGCGACGTGTGTGCCGATTTTCAAATTACTCAAAAAGAACCAGGATTGCGTTTGGTCAGAAGATTGCCAAACCGCCTTCGACAGTATTAAGGAATACCTGTTGAATTCGCTGATTCTATCACCTCAAGTGGAAGGAAGACCACTGATCATTTACCTCACAGTCCTAGAGGACTCAATGGGATGTGTGCTTGGCCAACAAGACGAAACCAAACGGAAAGAGTCCGCCATCTACTATCTGAGCAAGAAGTTCACCGACTGGGAGACTCGATACACGATGCTCGAGAAAACTTGCTATGCTTTGGCTTGGGCAGCTAAACGTCTACGTCAATACATGATTCATCATACTACTTGGTTAATCTCAGAAATGGATCCAATCAAGTATGTCTTCGAAAAGCCTGCTCTCACGGGAAGAATCGCCCATTGGCAGATGTTATTATCAGAATATGACATAGAGTACCACGCTCAGAAAGCCGTTAAAGGAAGTATTTTAGCCGATCATTTGGCTCATCAACCGATTGAAAATCAAGAATCAATCGGGTTTGACTTCCCAGACGAAGATGTCATGTATCTAAAGATGAAAGACTGCGATGAACCATTACCCAGTGAAGGGCCAGAACCAGGTTCCCAATGGGGACTTATCTTTGATGGAGCAGTTAATCATTATGGAAACGGAATTGGGGCAATCATTGTCACCCCTCAGGGTACCCACATTCCTTTCACCGCTCAACTTACGTTCAAATGTACGAACAATGAGGCCGAATATGAAGCTTGCATCATGGGTCTCGAAGAAGCAATTGATTTAAGGATCAAAAACTTGGACGTATACAGCGATTCAGCCCTGGTTATCAATCAGATAAAAGGAGATTGGAACACATACCAATCAGGATTAATTCCTTACAAAGACTATGCAAGAAGGTTGCTACCTTTCTTCAACAGAGTTGAGTTTCATCATATCCCTCGTGAGGAGAATCACATGGCTGATGCATTAGCCACCATCTTTTCCATGATTACTGTAGGTCAATGGAACGACTTACCTAAGATCGACATAATGCGCCTTGAAATGCCCGCTTACATCTTCACGATTGAAGCAGTCCCAGACGACAGACCTTGGTATCATGATATCAAATGCTTCCTTCAGAAACAAGAGTACCCACCTGGGGCACTCAGAAAAGACAGGAAAACCCTCAGAAGATTGGCTGGAAACTTCTTCCTGAGCGGTGATACACTCTATAAGAGAAATTTTGACATGGTCTTGCTCCGATGCGTCGACAGACCAGAAGCAGACATGCTTATGAAAGAAATTCATGAAGGATCCTTTAGCACTCATGCCAACGGACACACAATGGCGAGAAAAATTCTCAGAGCAGGGTACTATTGGTTGACAATGGAATCCGACTGTTACAAGTACATGAGGAGGTGTCACAAGTGTCAGATATACTCCGACAAAATTCATGTACCGCCATCACATCTCAAAGTTATTTCTTCCCCGTGGCCTTTCTCGATATGGGGAATCGACATGATTAGCATGATTGAGCCCAAGGCTTCAAACGGACATCGATTCATCCTGGTAGCCATTGACTATTTCACCAAGTGGGTCGAAGCAGCGTCATTCGCCAATGTAACCCGACAAGTGGTGGTCCGATTTATCAAAAACAATATCATCTACCGTTATGGTGTTCCAAGCGAGATCATTACTGATAATGGATCTAACTTGAACAACAAGATGATGAAAGAGTTATGCACAGAGTTCAAGATCGAACACCATAACTCATCTCCCTACCGACCCAAGATGAACGGCACGGTAGAAGCGGCTAACAAGAACATCAAGAAGATTGTTCAAAAGATGGTTGTAACCTATAAAGATTGGCACGAAATGCTACCCTTTGCTCTTCACGGTTATCGCACATCTGTTCGCACTTCTACAGGGGCAACCCCTTTCTCTCTAGTGTATGGCATGGAAGCAGTGCTCCCCATAGAAGTAGAGATCCCGTCAATCCGAGTATTGATGGAAGCTAAGCTCACTAGAGCTGAGTGGTGTCAAAGTCGACACGATGAATTAAACCTGATCGAAGAGAAGCGAATCACAGCACTATGCCACGGTCAGTTATATCAGCAGAGAATAAAGAAGGCGTTCGATAAAAAGGTCCGACCTCGTGTCTTCAGGAAGGAGACCTCGTGCTCAAGAAGATACAATCATTTCTCACTGACTCCCGGGGCAAGTGGACTTAAATTATGATGGCCCCTATGTGGTCACGAAAGCTTTCTCAGACGGCACCTTGAGACTTGCAACCATGGACGAAGAGGAATTTGCCTACCCCACAAATGTTGATGTAGTCAAGAAATACTTCGCCTAAACTAAAAAAAACGTCTCGGTGGATTGAAAACCCGAAAGGGCGGTCCAGGCAAAAATTAGAGACATAATCAAAAATCATCCCGGTGGATTGGAAACATCACAATATAATCCATACAAAAATTAGGGATAATGGCAAGTAACTATGTTCAACAGAGGCAAGTCCCTCAGCAGCAGTTACATCATCCGTCAGAAAACTCCAGTCAAGGTCATCTTCCACAGAAGCTCAGGATGTCCCGAATTCAAAGTTGGTAAAAGGATAGTGGTCGTTATGTTTCAACGTAGCCCTTTTCCCTGTAAATTACCATTTTCTAACTTTGTATATACTCTTTGGAATCACGCGTTTGGCTGATCTCCATCTTATCAATAAAATTTGAGCCCTTGTGCTTTTGTTTGTAATTCTTACTTGTTTTAGCTTTACAGAACGACATTTTAACATGATTAGTGATTCTTGAAATGAAACAAAAATGAATTTACTTGTTAAAACTTTTTCTGCTTTTAAATTAAAGATGGCAATTTCTTTTGACTGTTAAACATCAGAAGAACATCAACCGCTTCTCCAAAAGTAAGCGAACTTCAAAGTACAGAATCAAAGTACTCCTTCTAACCTAATACGCCTGAATGAAGGGATCAACTATGTCAGAGACCTTGTTTCGTCTGACACGCCACGGTAGAGTTCTTACCTCCTAAGCCCGACCAATATAGTTCCCCGCGAGGACTACTTTTCCTAAGCAAGGTGGAATTGCTATCTTGAACCCGCGATATTTCTACACGCCCCGTGATGGCCGAGTATCCAGTCATATTCATCTTTTAGTTTGTGTGTCACGTCGGTTTTGTCAGCATTTACATACACACATCATGCATTATTGATTTGCATTCACATTTCATATTGTATCACTATCACTCTAGTCGGTCTTGTCCCCTAGTGATAGAAGTTCTCTCAATCAAGTCGTCAGTTCTTGCCTCGTCAGGAAACACTGTGTCTGAACAGCCTCGCCCCCAGTCTATTTCTGGAAGGAAGTTGGCCCTTGACCACTTTGATAACTTGAACCTCTGAAAAACCAGAGGAACTTTCAGTCAACATCACTCTTCGCCATTGAAGATGATATCCTTGCTTTCCCGGATTAAGGAAAATCCACAGAGAAAGCCTCGTAATCAGAGATTCGGCAGCATGCCAGTTTCGCTCCGAAAAGATCGCTGATGAAAAGGTCCTCGGCACCTCAAAATTGGACCCCATCATATGGTATTTCTCCGGGAAGATCCCGAGAAAAGTATGATGTAAGATCCCACGCAGAAGCAGCCTCTCAAGAGACTCGCTTTCCCCAGTAGAAACAAATGGCGTCTCCAACAGAGAAGTTTGTGCAACTCTACAACTCAGACGACTGGGTTCCCCAACAAGTCTGACATCAAAACTTTTTCCGTCAAATGGCATCTCCCCAGGAAAATCCAGCGAGAAGTTTGAGGAAAATCCTCTACAAACAGCGTTCCTTGTCAATAAAGTTTATTGACAAAAGAAACTAAGACCAGTTCCTTGGTAGGAAACCAGGATCGAGAGGAGGTTTATTTCAAAAGAAAACTGATACCAGTTCCTTGGTAGGAAACCAGGATCGAGGAGAAGTTGACAAGAGAAACTAAGACCAGTTCCTTGGTAGGAAACCAGGATCGAGGGGAGGTTTATTTCAAAAGAAAACTGAGACCAGTTCCTTGGCTAGACCAGGATCGAAGGGAAATTTTTACCTTTTCTAAGTATCATTGCTTATCAAAAGAAGATGAATGCTTAAGTTACCATTCATAGCCATCAAAATTTCAGGTATTCCGATATTTAATCTTCTTGCACCCCGAATGCCCGAATACCTTCGCCATTCATACCTTCGTGTCCAAGAAGATTAAATAGGGGCATCTGTCATACCCCAAATTTTGACCACTAAGATTCCCATCAATGTGGAAATCATCATCACAATATGGATGAACCATCATACCTCATCAATCTCCTCAAGGATTGTTGAGCATTCACTACAATCAAAATTAAGGTTTCAAGCCCTCTCTGAGTGCTTAGACAAAGGGTCAATCAAGGAATGACATGATCTTCAACTTTTCTAACCTCTCAAACATCCACAATGGATCAAGAGGACTCCCACTTCAAGGATTAAGCACAAGGTTGCTCCCTTCTAGGTGGATCAAGTCTCAAGATCGACAGTGTCACCAAATTAGGGTTTTGGTCGACCAGGGCCTCCAGATGGAAATTTTCCTCTGGGCACAAGCAAATGATCTAAAACATAACCTAATATACTCCATGGAACCTCATGGACCTAATCATCCAGTCAATTTTGCCTCAGGGGATGCATTCATTAAAAATCAGGAATTAGGGTTTCTTGACCTAATTCACCCCTAAGTTGACTTTTAGGGAAAATCATGAACCAAGACCTCAAAGGAGGATTTGAGGGTCTTTAATACACTACATTGATCCATTTGCAACAATGGATTGATCCAAGAAGCTTGAGCAACAAGTTTCAATTTCATCTGCACCACAGTTGGGGTTTTAAGGAAAAAGTCAACTGTAACTTTGACTTTTGACGAGGACATGCTCCCAAGCCCTATGACATGCATCAATATACTCTATACCACCCATGGAACATGTCCATCAAGTTTGATTTAGGTTAAGGACATGATTTCCTAAAGAATTGCACAGTTTAGAATTCATCTGATAAAAAGTCAACCGTGCACAAAAGTCAACTTTGACTTTTTGAGATTTTTCACAAAAATGGATTTTTAACCCTAAAATGATGTTAATGTATGATTTGAATCATCATTCATCAAGAAAAATCAAGAAAAGTTGGATAACTTGTAAAAGGGGTAACCATAAAAACTTAGAAAATTTTCTAAGTTAAAAATAAAGTGGCTAGGGTACCAACTTTGGAGGGTCATAACTCCTAAACCACAAAGCCATTTTCTCCCATCCAAGGGTTGATTTGTAGATCTCATTGCCCTCTACAAAAACTTCAACTAGACCTAATTCCAATTCATTGGGGATTTTGAGTTATGGAGTGATCAAAGTCACTAAAAACATGAAAGTACAACTTTTTCAACACTTAGAAAAATTCTGGGCAAGGCAGATTTTGTGTTGAAACACCAAAACTTGTGAGATCTTTTCACATAGTTGCAAGCTAAATCAAGTCCAAAGATAAACATCAATGTTGTTGCAAATGTTGCCAAGAATTCAAAGAGCTTAACAGCATGAATTGATTCAACTTGAGCCAAGAGAAATACATGCCCAAAGCCATGCTGCTGCAAGCTGTTTTGGAAAAATCAGTTTGCATGTTTGCTTGCCACACACGATTTTGAACCAAAAACTGAGGATCAACATGTCACATGTACTCAAACCAATCACAATGCATATGATCCAACTGATAAGGCTGAGTCAAAAGGCCAAGGAATCTTCCAACTTGAAATTCATCCACTTTGGCACATTTTGCCTTGACTTCAAAGGGGCATTATGTGGAATAGTGCATTTTCAACAAAGCCACTCCACTCAGTCAAGTTCTCTGATTAAACAACAATAAAAACATCTGAAGAATGTGATTTTGGTCAAGGCATAGCCCTGCTCTTGGGAATGGCTAGTTTGCCTTGCTTGAGAAGAAATCCTCCAAGCCAATCCATGCAAATGTGATCTGATCCAGCAGTCATTCACTATTCCTCCAAGACAAAAGTTGATCACCTATAAATAGAGGTTCCAATGGATCATTCAACTCACACCAAAGCCAGTTACAACACTGCTTTCTCTCATTCTTCCTTAAACCTCAAGTTTCTTGGTTTTTGAGTAACCACTATCGGGTTTTGAGTTGCAGCCTTAAGCAATCAATTCCAATTGCTTAAACACATCACATATGATGTATTTGAGGTGTCCAAACACTTAAACACTGACTGTAACACCTCATGCTCAAAATCACCCTTCAACCAAGCCATTATGCCTTAATTATGCAGGTGGAGGTCTCCAGCTTGATCCAAAGGGTTTCAAAGTGTTCCAAAGCTTGCAACACACTCCATAACATCCATTGAAGCTGTAGGGATCATTAATTCACAACTGGAACAAGGTTTGTGCAGAGTTCCATTTCAGCTTGCATCAAGGTAAGCCTCAAAACTCCAACTCCATGATCCATGCATATTTCCTCGCGTGATATTTTTGCCAATTGCTTGCCATCATATGTTGATTGTTTTCCCTCAAAAAATTTGATCATAGCACTCATAATCATGCCTACTCGATTGCTTTTGCAAAATTAGGGTTCATACGGCCACAGTGATATAATTTGCTATACACTGAAAATAAATGAAATTGGGTATTGCCATCTTCTTCCTTGTGAAAAAACGCATGAGTTTGGTGTTTGAATCATGTCAAATGGTTGAGAAACGAGAGAAATGGAGGGCTTCATGCACGAGCTAGAGGAAGAAGATGGCCATGGCGCCATTTTCAGAAAATCCAACTAGTTTGATATATATTTTTCACTTGCCATGTTATTAATGAATTGGCATTGCGCCCCAGTGGTTGATCAGCTGGTTTGTATGTATTGGCAAGCGAAAGGTCTGGGGTTCGAATCCCCCTCGACCCAGACCTTTTTTTTTATCACTTTTTCCTATTTTCCTATTTTTCATATTATTTTGTTAATGATTTGAAAAATTAATAACTCACTCAATTTTAATTATTTTTGACTGATTCTTTTTGCAAAAAATCATAAAAATGTTGAAATATTTTATTCCACAAAAAAATTAGATTTATATTATGTATTTAATATAATTAGTATTTTTGTGAATAAATTCATTTTTATTTGTTTTTAAACATTTTAAAATGAACATCCATCTTGAAAAATCAAGACCAAATGAGTTTTAATATCTCTTGTGATTTATACCTCATTTTTCAAACCTTAAACCAAAATCACAAGTGGTTTATTCAAATCTATTTGGTATTTTTCATTGATTTTCTTTAAATATTTATTATTTAAAGATTAAAATTAGGGTTTCTTTGATTTTCACCGTCATCAAACAATTACACTTGGGCCTCTATTAGAGTGTAAGACCCAACCCTTTTTTTTTGTAAAATACAAAACATTTTGGGCCTCACTTATTGTATAAGTCCCGCTGTATTTTCAAAAAACCTCGGCGCGCTCGCCAATTCAAAAATCAAACCTTGGGCCTCTCCTTGAGCTATAAGACCCATTCAAAACTTTTGGGCCTCTAATATAGTGTAAGACCCAACCCCCTTTTAACCAAAACTTTGGGCCTCACTTATTGTATAAGTCCCTCTGCGTTAAAAGAAAACAAACGGCGTGATCGCCGCCTTGTCAAAACAAACCTGGGCCTACCCTCGTGTTATAAGCCCCACTCTTTTTTTTAAACCTTTTGGGCCTCTTGAGAGAGTGTAAGACCCAACCCCCTTGTACAGAAAACATTTTTGGGCCTCAGTCACTTGTATAAGTCCCTCTGTACAAATTCAAACAGTGCGCTCACTGATAAAACCCTGGGTCTCTCCTTGAGCTGTAAGCCCCAAATCTTTCTTTTTCAAAGCACTTTCTCCTTTGATTTTGAAATATACTGTTGTTTTCAATCTTTCTTTGTTGAACAACTAACCAAACAGCATGGAAGCTCTACAACCGATTAAGTGGTTATTGCTTTCATTTACCGTTTTCATATACATATAACTGTTTTGTGGGGCTGTTTCGCTGTAAGTCCTCTTTCATAAACTCATATCAACTGTGTAATAATAGTATAGATATTTCGAGTTTCCCCGGAAACTACGTCTAGAACTAGGTGACGCCGTTTATTCATAGAAATAGACAACTAGATCCCCAATAGGATCACCAGATATAGTCTTCTCTTCAGTTGTCCTCATTAGGAATTGTCAAGAAACTCTACTCCCAGAGATGAATGTATTCTCCGTGAATGGCATCCTTGAGTTTCTTCCAAATTCTCGAACTTTCCTGACTTGATCTATTCCTTGTGAATAGCTTTCCTTGGATTTCTCGGGGTTTGGGGACCCACGGGCTTCTTAAAAGCATCGGCCTCCTCTTGGGCATCATACAAGGACCCACAGGCTTCCTAAAAGCAACCCCGCCTCCTTTTGGGCATCGTACAAGGACCCTACGGGTTCTTAGAAGTATTCACAACCTCCTCTTAGGCTTCGTATAATGATCTCTTCCTCCGGGAATGATAGCTTCCTCTTGGGCATCGTACAAGGACCCGTCGGCTTCTTAAAAGTTTCCAGCCTCCTCTTGGGCTTCGTACAAATTGTCCCGACGACCTCCTAGAGGTATAGGAACAGAACTTAGTCATCTGCATATAACAGTCCTTTCCAAGAGTCTACTATTGTTTCTCAAAGCATGGTACAAAAGATGAAACTCTAGACTTGGACAGTCTAATATCCTTGAGTCTCAAAGACATTCTTAAGCACCCTTCAAGAATAGGAAGGAAACCTCGTAGACTCGGACAGTCTCAATACCCTTCGGATTTCCCACTTCCTTAAAGAACAGGAATAACCCGGATCCTCGAATCAAATCCTCGAGTACAGTATTGCTCATATAAGAACTGATTTTCTCTTTCAAAATCAGTATATTGTACCTGTCACTTAACTGAACAGTCGCCATAGCCTCCTCTTAGGCTTTGTATAATGATCCTTCTCCAGTGAAGTTAGCCTTCTCTTGGGCTTTGTACAATGATTCTCCCCAGCGGAGTCAAACAACGTTTAGCCTCTCTCTCGGGCTTTGTACGAGACACATAAGAGACTCCCTCGTTGAGTCAATCACCCCTTCCGCCTCTATCTCGGGCTTTATACGAGATACAAAAAGGTTCTTAATAAGCCTAACAAACCTTTAGCCTCCATCTCGGGCTTTGTACGAGATACAAAAACTCTCTTGTTGAGTCAAATAGCCTCCATCTCGGGCTTTATACGAGATACCAAAAGATTCCCTCGTTGAGTCAAAACCTTTTAGCCTCTCTCTCGGGCTTTGTACGAGACATATATTAGCCTCCTCTTAGGCTTTGTATAAGAAAACCACTGGTTGATCCAATCAACCTTTTAGCATCAAAGTTGTGCCTCATTCACAGTACACAAGCATCAACAACTCTTTCCTCTTCATCTAATTGTTGTAAGCGGCAAGCCTCTGGATCATCTACATCCATGCCACTGTCCCTCTTTTAGCATGAGAAATCCCTAAGGAAAGATAGCATTGCTCTATACTGAGTTAAAGTCTTCTCCTTCAGATTGGAAATCCCCTATAAAGGAAATTATGGCATTGCCGGATTCACACATCCCGGTTAAAGTAAGTCTCCTTTATAAAACAGTTGTGACATACAACCCTCTCTTTAGAGATGACAAATTCTCTCTAAAGTCAACACTTTTCAGCTTCACATCTTGGGCTTTGAACAAGATACAAACCACCTTTTGCTTCATGTCTTGGGCTTTGAACAAGACACTAAAACAACCATTTCCTCCCATAGAATAGGAGGAACTACGAACGCTCTGATTTCC
Organism: Lathyrus tuberosus; assembly: GCA_022829125.1. NCBI lineage: Eukaryota > Viridiplantae > Streptophyta > Magnoliopsida > Fabales > Fabaceae > Lathyrus > Lathyrus tuberosus. The sequence goes on from JALAZF010000435.1 coordinate 3,697,315, forward strand.
CTATTTTGGTAAACGGGAATACGTAGGCATAAGATCGAAAGAAAAGATCTTAGCGAGCACACTAAACAAAAACCCTAAATCCCATACTCCCATATATCATAATCTGAAGCAGTATCCTAACAAAATCCCAGAGAGAAATCAGTATTGGTGAAAATACAAATAACCAATACAAAGGCCCACCACATTGATCGCATCCATAACCTAACAGACCGCTGTTTAAACTCAGTATGCAAGCAGGGTTAATTGGAGACATCTATTTCCCTTCCTTCATCAGCTTTAATAGGATAAAAAATGAATCGACATGTAGTAAACTCAACCACAGTGAGAGCGACCAGCGCTTAAGAACCGCGTCCAAAATCGCTCGCTACAAGGAACATATATTTTTCCTTACCTATTGGCTTTCTTGCTATGTCTTTTGCTCAAACTCCCTGCAAGTGGCCAAAAAATTTGTACCTCTGGCTACTCATCTTCATGAAGGGAAGAACGTTTGCCTCAGAAAACTGATTTTGTGTGGGATTTATGGATCTTTGGGATTTGTGTAACACCCTAAATCCCAAATACTTAATTTATAAAAATGCGGAATAATTTGCCCGAAAAGGGTGTCATATTTTCTCACCATAACATCTTTTTCAAAATTAATTACAGCATCAGAAATAAATCTCAACACATCGTCAATTGTCTCATGAATAAAAATCAACTTCATTTTAAATCATAAAATAAATAGTTCAATAACTCGCTGAAAATGAAGCATAAAATAGTATTCTCATCCATATGTTACATTATTACATCGAAACGTGGAAATCAAAGTAAACTCATAGTGATCAATGATGAAGAAGGCTACTACGCCATCCTCCAAAACATAACAGTAGCTAAGGCCCCTCTACCGGAGTAAAAAATATAGTGTATACATAATCAGGATGTCGAGTACAAATCCTACAAAAGATAAGCATCCATATAGGAAACATTAATGAAAACAACAAAGTCTTCGAGGTCTTCAAGCCTTTCCTTTACCTTTGTCTTTTCCCTGACTGCCTGAATATGAACATGAGGTGAGATACAACTTATCTCAGTGGAGCCCATATATCTTATGGGTTTGCTCGGCTAAAGGTGCCTATTACTACTCAATTAACGTAACACTACACATTTGCATTAGGTGGCCGAACTAAGAGGTCAACTCTTAAGTTCTCACAATGTGGGATTGCATGATCACCTATTACCATAGTCTTAATAAACAAGTGTACAAGAAAAGTTATCTCTTATTGCTTCCACAACACATGAACATCGACTAATACTACACATTCAAATTGATACACTAGGGCAAGGTTAGTCTCATCGAACATAGCAATTTACTAAACCTTGTCCATTTTGGCAATGCTTTACGGAGCGACCTACCCCCCCCCCCCCCCCCTAGAGTCTTGGAAATACCCACCTTAAGAACATAAATTTTGGAAAAAATGTTCTTATCAAGGATGTTTGGTATGTTTTTGACATGAAGAGCAGTCTGATCACTGTAGGTCAGCTAATTGAGAAATGTTTCTAATCTCTTGAAGTTGTATGATTCTGATCAGAAGATGATTATAAAATATGAATAGAGAAGCAACAAAACATTCAAGGGGAATGTAGAAACAATTGAAACTAAATGCCTTAGTGCAGAAGGTGATGAAGGTGACGGTGAGTTATTGCACAAGAGATTGGGGCATCTGAACTTTAGAAGCTAGGGAACCTGAGCTCTAAAAAGTTGGTATATGGCATTCCCAAGATTGTGAAGCCTGGGAAGTCATGTGAGATATGCATGAAAGGCAAGCAACCTAGATTTCCATTTGCATCAGAAGTGGCTCCAAGAGCAAAACATGATTTGGGAGTAGTTCATTCTGATGCATGTGGACCATTTAAAGTATTTTCACTTAGAGGAAATAAGTACTTTATATCATTTATGGATAAGTTCACAAGAATGACATGGATAACACTCATCAAGTTTAAGCATGAGGTGTTTGATGAGTTTCATAAGTTCAAGGTAAAGGGTGAAAATAGAGTAGTCGGAAGCTAAAAATTCTCAAAACTAATGGTGAAGGTGAGTACAACTCATCAGAGTTCAGAAGGTTCTATGAGTAGAACAGAATTAAGTATGAGGTAACTGCTCCATATACTCCACAACATATTGGTCTTGTTGAAAGAATAAACAAGATATTACTTGATATGAGAATGAGCATGCTAAAGAAGAAGCTCCCTCACATCTTGTGGGGAGAAGATGTTGCCACTACAACATATATGCTCAACAGGTATCCAACCAAGAAGCTGAAGGAAACTATTCTTGTTGAGAAGTGGACTGGAGACAAGCAAATTGTGAGCCATATGAAGGTGTTTGGTTTTGTTTGTCCCAAATGCTAAGAGAAGGAAGCTGGATGACAGAAAAAGAATCATGTTACTTGTAAGGCACCAAAGTACAGGCGCTTATAAGCTCCACTATCCTGTCACCAATAAATTTGAATTCAGCATAGTTGTCATTATGAAGGAAACAAAAACATGGGATTGGAACAAGTCTTAATCCAACTCTAATGCAATGTTAACACCTGAGTTAACTTTTGAAGATATTTCAAAATTTGAAGGAGAATCTGCCTTTGAAGGAGTTATGTGTAGCGCGAGTTTTTTGCGTGGTTGCGAAGCACTATCGCTTTAGGGTACTACAGTTCAATTCATTTTTTATCCTATTGAAGCTGATGAAGGAATGGAAATAGATGTCTCCAATTAACCTTGCTTGCAAACTGAGTTTAAATAGATGACTGTTGGTTTACATATGCTATTAAGATTGTGGGTCTCTCTTAAGTTATTTTGTTAAAAATAAACAGTGTCTGGGCTATTGGTAGGATGTTAGGAGTGATGCTTTTTGAAGGGACAGGATTTTGGGTTTTTGATTAGTATGCTCGCTAAGATTTTTCAATCTTATGCCTACGTATTCCCGTTTAACGAAACAGGGAAAACAGAGCGATCGTAGTTCCTCCTATTCTATGGGAGGAAAAAGGTTGTTTTGGTGTCTTGTTCAAATCCCAGGACGTGAAGCTAAATGTGGTTTGTGTCTTGTTTAAAGCCCAAGATGTGAAGCTGAAGAGTCTATTTGTATCTTGTTCGAAGCCCAAGATGTGAAGCTAAAGGGGTTTGACTTTAGAGAGAATTTGTCATCTCTAAAAGGGGATATTTGGTTTGTTTGTCACAACTGTTGGGGTGACTGATTATAAAGGAGAATTACTTTAACTGGGATATGTGAATCCAGCAATGCCGTAATTTCCTTTATAGGGAATTTTTAACCTGAAGGAGAAAACTTTAACTCAGCGTAGAGCAATGCCATTTTTCCTTAGGAATTTCTCATGCTAAAAGAAGGACCGTGGCGTGGATGTAAATAATCCAGAGGCTTGCCGCTTACAGCAATTAGATGAAGGAAAAGGAGTTGTTGATGTTTGTATACTGTGAGCGAGGCCCAGATTTTGATGCTAATAGGCTGATTGACTCAACCGAGGTTTTCTTATACAAAGCCTAAGAGGAGCCTATTGACCCAACAAGAGGGTGTTTTTATGTGTCTCATACGAAGCCCGAGATAGAGGCTAAAAGGGGTTGACTCAACAAGAGAGTGCTAACAAGTGACTGACTCAACAAGAGAATGCTTTTATATGTGTCTTGTACGAAGCCCAAGACGGAGGCTAAAAGGTTTTGACTCCACATGAGGGTCTTTTATACTCAACAAGAGAGTGGTTTTATATCTCGTACGAAGCCAGAGATGGAGGCTAAAAGTGGGTGACTCAACAAGAGAGTCTTTTATACTCAACAAGAGAGTGATTTGGTATCTCGTACGAAGCCCGAGGTGGAGGCTAAACAGGTTTAACCCAACAACAGAGTCTTTTATACTCAACAAGAGAGTGTGAAAAGGTTAGCTCTGCTGGGGAGAATCATTTGTACAAAGCCCAAGAGGAGGCTAACTTCACTGAGGAAGGATCATTATATAAAGCCTAAGAAGAGGCTATTGTGCTGGTGACTGTTTCAGTTTAGTGACAGGTCCAGTATGTTTGGATAAAAGAGAAAATCATTTCTTATGAAGATTAAAGGTAAGGTTGTGCTTTGGGATTGATCAGAGGATCAGGGTTATTTCATGTTCTTTAAGGAAACAGAAAATCCAAAGGGTATTGAGACTGTCCAAGTCTACTGGTGTTTTGAGAAATTGATTCTCAGGTAGTGAGTGATCTTTGTATAATGCCCAAGAGAAGGCTGGTATGTTAAGGGATGAAGGTCAACCCATTAACAGGTCTGACACTTGACTCAGAAAGACAACTCTAGCAAATTGATGACTAGGTTCTATTCCTATACCTGTAGAGGTCTCTGGGTCCTTGTACTAATCCCAAGAGAAGGCATGAGAGCTTTTAAGAAGCCGAAGGGTCCTTGTACAACGCCCAAGAGGAGGCGAGGATGCTTTTAAGAAGCCTGTGGGTCCCCAAACCCCGAGAAGTTCAAGACATGCCATTCACCAAGAATAGATCAAGCCAGGAAAGTCTGAGAATTTGGAAGAAACTCAAGAGATGCCATTCACGGAGAAAAGATCATCTCTGGGGAGTAGAGTCTCTTTGAAGATTTTTAAGGATGACAGTCTGAGAAAGGGTTCACAGAGAATGTTGCCTTTCACGTCTCCATATTGTTTAACCCCAAGAGGAGGGAAGATTGTGTCTAGTAATCCTATGGGGATCTAATTTTGTTTGTATTTAAGAGTGACCAACAGGGCTTTACCTAGTGCTAGACGTAGTTGCCGGGGAAAACTCTAAATAACTATACTAGTATTACACAGTGGATATTTGACAAGTATATAAAAGTTTGTCAAAGAAGACTTACAGTGAGCAGCCCCACAATACAGTTATATATATATATATGAAAGCGGGTAAACACTTACTCGGTTGTAGAGCTTCCATGTTGTTTCGTTAGTTTGTTCAACAAAGAAAGCTTTGATAATAATATTCTATTTAAAATTAAAGGAGAAAGTGGGTTGAAAAGATTGTTGGGGCTTACAGCTCAATGAGAGGCCCAAGGTTTTATCAGTGATTGCACTGTTGTTTGAAATTGTACAGGGACTTATACAAGTGACCGAGGCCCAAAAAGGTTTTCTGTACAAAGGGATAGGTCTTACACTCTCTCAAGAGGCCCAAAAGTGTTTAAAGAAAAAGAATGGGGCTTATAACACGAGGGTAGGGCCAGGTGATTTATTTTTTGAACCGGCGATCGCGCCGAGATTTTTCTAACGTACTGGGTCTTATACAATGCATTGAGGCCCAAAAAAGTTTTGGTTAAAAGGGGGTTGGGTCTTACACTCTAATAGAGACCCAATGATTTATTTTTGTACAAGTGGTGGGGCTTATAGCTCAAGGAGAGGCCCAAAATGGTTTTTTGTTTGAGAACGACGATCGCGCCGTTGTTTTAAAAATGTACATAGGGACTTATACAATAAGTGAGGCCCAAAATGGTTTATGTACAAAAAGGGTTGGGACTTACACTCTATTTAGAGGCCCAAAGGTGTTTGAAAAAGATTTGACAAGGGTTGAATTGATCAAAACCCTAATTTGTTTTCAAAATATATTTTAATTGAATAAAAATTCAATTAAAATTATCAAAATTGTTAAACATGTGGAAAACAAATTGTGATCTTGGATTAATGTTTCAAAAATTATGTTTCTATTCACAAAATGATTGGAAATCACTAAAATTCGAAAAATCAAGAGGGAGAAAATATTTTAAATTTCAAAAACAATTAAAATATTAATTCTTTACAAAAATATCAAATATGTGAAATAAATACTCCCTCCGTCCCGCAATGAGTGACCCATTTAGAATAATATGATGTCCCAAAATGAATGACCCATTACAATTTACAATACAAATTAATTCTTTTTTTCCAATTTTACCCTTTAATCATTACCACTTTCATCACTCCCAATACATGATAAAGGGTTTTTTAGTAAAAAATTCATTCTATCTGTTTAATCATTACACTTTTCTTAATATGTGTAAAATGTCAACTGGGTCACTCATTATGGGACGGAGGGAGTAATATTTTTGGGATTTTTTGGGAAAATAAAATATTTTAACATTTTTGTGAATTATTAAAAAAAAGAACCAGCTCAAAATCATTAAAACTCAGAGGGAAATTAATTTTTGAATCAATTAAATAAAATCACAAAAATTCAAATATTCAAATATTTGAAAATGGCGCCAAGAACATAGCAAGAACACGCGCCACCCTCTGTTTCTGCAGATTTGCGTTTTCTATCTAATCTCACTGAATACTTGATGATATCATGCAATCTACATATCAATCTGCTCGTTTTTACCTCACGATCATGTTTATGGTCTTTAATTTCATTTATTTTAAACATGGAATAAGAAATCAAAGAGAAACCTCAAGAACCCTAAAATTTGCATGAAGGTTCAGAAATTCCATACATGATTCAAACAAAGCAATTGATTGAGGAAAAACACTCTATGCATGATTATGCACATATGGCCAAATTATTGTGCAGCAAAAAAATGAATGGATCATAGAGTTAGAAGAGCTCATGCTTACCTCTTGCAGCTGGTGATCGTGTTTTGTGTTAGAGGTGTTACAGCTTGGTTCCAAGGATATGGATAGCTTTCCTAGGTGCTATGGAGTGTGTCTGGATGCTTGTAGTGGATTGAAATGATCTGGAACTTGAGATGGTACCCCAACTGCAAATCTGTCAAGAACGTGAGCAATTGGCTAGTGATTTTGTGATTTTGGTGTTCCAGATGTTGTGTGAGTGTTTGGATCACTTCTATATGATGTTTATGAGGTATGTGTGTGTGATTGGTTTGATTGGAATAGCTCTCAAACTCAAAACCCGATAGTGACTTGCTTTGGAAGGCAATTTTGGAGTGAAAGAAAAGATTTTTAGGAAAGCATCTGTTAGATGGCTTTGGTGTACTCAAACTGATCACAAATGAGCTCTATTTATAGTAGAGCAAGTTTGTTTTGCAAGGAATAGTGAATGGCAACTGCTGCATAGGTTTGGCCAATGTTAATCAATGAGAATCCAAGTCTCCTCTAGCCATTGACTAGAGGTTAGGGCACAGGCTGCTGGTTCCCTTGGTCTTGGATAAGTCTTGACTAAATTCAGTTGGAAATGGCTCAGTCCATGCCACCTTGGTGCATCCATTGAATGCTCCAGAACAAAATTGGAGTCTTGTCCCCTCTTTAGGGATTTCTAGGTTTGGCATGCTATTTTTAGTTCCAATGACTTGGGAGGCTTGGGATCAGAGTTGGTTCCTCCTTGGTCTCCCCTTGAGGTGTTCAGATGAATAAGTGTGTTTGTCATTTGCACAAATTTGGCAAATCGAGCAAAATGCACAAATCTTCCTTGCTTTGGCAGTTTTCAGCAAGGCATGTTGCCATTGTCATATATCATGGCTCAAGTGGAATTTGATGGAGTTCTTGGCCATTTTGGAAAGCCCTCATATGATACAACAACTGTTTGATCATAATTGGTTTTGATACTTTTTGGATCCAAGTGAAAAATGCCCTTACATTTTGAAAAAAGTAAGACAGATTCTGACTTAGTGAAAATTTCACTAAGTGTTGGAAAAAAGTGACATTTTCACTTTTTGTGATTTTGATCATTCCATAACTTAAAATCCATGAGGAATTGGAATGAGTTATGTTTGAAGCTTTTGTAGAGGTTCATGAGAGCTACAAATCCAGCTTTGGATGGGGAAAAATGGCCTTGTGGTTTAGGAGTTATGATCCTCCAAAATTGGTACCCTAACCACTTTGTTCCATAACTTAGTTAAATTTCTAAGTTTTTATGGTTACCCCTTTTACAAGTTATACCACTTTTCTTGATTTTTCTTGATGAATGATGATTCCAACCACACATTAACATCATTTTAGGGTTAAGGAACCATAATTATGAAAAATCTCAAAAAGTCAAAGTTTGACTTTTGTGCAGAGTTGACTTTTTATCAGATAAATTCCAAACTGTGCGATCCTCTATGAAATCAAGTCCTTGACCTAAATCAAACTTGATGGATTGATTTCATAGGTGTTATAGGGTGTATTGAATCATTTCCTAGGGTTTGGGAGCATGTCTTGGTCAAAAGTCAAATGTGCAGTTGTATTTTTCCTCAAAACCCTACTTGTGGTTCTGATGAATTTGAAACTTACTGCTCAAGCTTCTTGGATCAATCCATTATTGCAAATGGACCAATGTGATTTATTAGAGACCCTCAAATCATGTCTTGAGGTCTTGGCTCATGTTTTGTCCCAAAAGTCAACTTAGGGGTGAATTAGGTCAAGAAACCCTAATTCCTGATCTTTTGTGAATGCATCCCCTGAGGTTAAATTGACTTGACGATTGGGTTCATGATGTCCCTTGGAGCATCATAGGTTATGCTTTGAAGCATTGGCTCATGCCCAGAGTAAAATTTCCATCTGGCGGCCCTGGTCGACCAAACCCTAATTTGATGACACTGGCGATCTTGAGGCTTGATCCACTCAGAATGCTGCAACCTTGTGCTTGATTCTTAAAGTGGGAGTCCTCTTGATCCTTTTTGGATGTTTGAGAGGTTTAAACAAGTTGAAGATCATGTCATTTCTTGATTGATCCTTTGTCTAAAGCTCTGAGAGGGCTTGAAACCCTAATTTTGATTGTAGTGGATGCTCACCCATCTTTTGGGAGACTAATGAGGTATGATGGCACATCCATATTGTGATGATGATTTGTACAATGATGGGAAATCTTAGTGGTCAAAATTTGGGGTATGACATTATGCCCTAGAAGATGAGTAAGAGTCTGAAGGTGACTCTGATGGTGAAGATGAGTCAGAGTCTAAAGGTGACTCTGATGCTAAAGTTGAGTTTGACTCTGAAGGTAAATCTGATTATGTTCTAGATTCTGATTATTATCTAGACTCTAGTGGTAATCATGCCTCTGAAGGTGGTCCAGCCTCGGAAGGTAAGCCATCATCTGGTACGTTTTAGCATCTAAAAAATATTCCGAACATGTTCAGAGACCACAAAGAATCAGACAAATACCAAAAAGATTTGCAGAGTTTGACATGTTGCATGATACTGAGATAAACTCTAAAGGGGAAGTCATTCAGTGTGCCATGTTGGTAGACTCCAAACCAATTATTACTGAAGAAGCTCTCAAGAAGAAAGTGTGGCTGAAGGCCATGAAAGAAGAACTTGAAGCTATATAAAGAAACAAGACTTGGGAGTTGACCGAGCTTCCAAAAAACAAGAAAGCCGTCTGTTTGAGATGGGTTTACAAGTTAAAACTGAAGTCAGATGGATCAATTAGCAAACACAAAGCAAGTTTAGTATCTATAGGATTTCTACATAAATCTAGATTAGATTACTTTGTAGTGTTTGCACCTATAGCTAGACATGAAACAATCATATTGGTGATTGTTATAGTTGATAATAGAAATTGGCATGTGATGAATTTAGATGAGAAATCTGCATTCTCAATGGTCCTTTACAAGAGGAAGTTTATGTGTCACAACCTCCAGGATTTAAGAAAAAGAATCAGGAAGGGATGGTGTATAAGTTGCATAAAGCCTTGTATGGACTGAAATAAGCTCCTAAAACTTGGAATCTAAAAAATTGATTCATTTTTTAAGCTTCAATGATTCAAATAATATGAGGTGGAGTATGGTGTTCATGTTCGGCATACATCTGCTAGCAATATGATTCTAGTGTGTCTCTATGTTGATGACATATTGCTAACAGGGAGCTGTTTAGATGAGATAGTCAAGTTCAAGAAGGTGTTGATGACTGAGTTTGAGATGACTGGTCTAAGAAATATGGTATATTTTCTAGGGATGTGCTGCGTGTCAATTTTTCCATGATTCTACGTTTAATCCTTTAACAACACTCATATGTATTACTATGTAGTAGTAGCATTTTTTAGAATAAAATGAACATGAAAAATTAAAACAAAAGGAATTTAAACAAGACTAAATTAATCGGAAAAAATCGAAACGAAAACATTGAAATAAAATTAATTATTACGAACATTTTGGAAAAGAAGTAAAAAAAAATCGGATAAAAAACGAACAAAAATCAGGCGCAAAAATTTATAAAAAAAATAAGTTGAACGCATTAAAATAATAAGTGCAGAATAAACTTCTCAGAAACATACATGTTTTAATCAAATTTTGAAATAAAAATCGACCAGTTAAAAGGCTTAGGTGGACAAAAAAGCGACTGAAAAGTAGTCAAAAAATTAAATGAGCACACTAGGTTAAACTACGCAAACCGTAGATTAAAAATATTGACATCTGCAAGCTCGATTTTGAAATTTTTCGTCCGCTAAGTCGACGTACGGTTGAGAAACGATTCGACCGATCTATCTGTAGATCCAGAAGATTATTCTGGTTGATATTTTAAGTGATACATGGAACAAAATGCATGTTGTGACAACTTAAAAATGCAGATGTCTTATAAATGCGTTAAATTACAGATTAAATAATTATGAATAGACAATCAGATGCAAATAAATCGCCCTTGGACCTTTCACTTCTGATTCTCCATTATAATTAAAACTTTTCAAAGATTCAGATGGTGACAATACTCTTGATTGTCACCCTCTGGACTTCTGAAACAAGATGCAGCAGAATGAGTGATGCACTAAGATTGAGAAATCAAGTCTTTTGACTTCTTAACTAACAAATGACTGAATGAATGTTATCAAGACCAGATAAAATGTCAAAACTTCTTACTTTTCATCTAAACCCTAATGAATGCTTTTGACTGAAAGAATGTAGGACAAAATGAACGGATTGCACTATGCGAATGCGAAGGAAAACTTAGGGTAAATTTTAGGGTATGACAGGATGGAGATTATGTACTCTTACAAGGGTATAGTTTTGCATCAGGTGAAATATGAACTTCAGCTTCTAAAGAGATTTGAGCTTATAAATTGCAAGTCTGCAATCACATCTACTGAAACAAATCACAAGCTAGATTCTGATGTTAAAGGTGATGATGTAGATGCTACAAATTTTAAACAGTTGGTGGGCTCATTGATCTCTACAATACCATACCTGACATCTGTTATGAAGTTTGAATAGTGTGTATGTTTATAAACAAACCAAAGTGGTCACGCTACCAAGCTACTATCAAGATATAGAGGCATATTAAGAGGACTCTGGGGTATGGAGTTTTGTTCCCTTATGGTGTTGAATATGATTTAGAGCCGATATGCTATTCATACTCTGATTGGTGTGGATACAGAGTTAACAAAAGAAGCACTTCTAGATATTTCTTCAAGTACCTGGGAGGTCCTATTTATTGGTGCTCCTAGAAGCAACCAGTAGTTACATTGTCAACCTGTGAATCTGAGTATACTGTAGGTGCTTTGTCTATGTGTCAAGGTGTTTGAATTCAAAACTTATTGCAAGATCTGAAGACCAAGGTGAGAAAGTCTGTGAAGTTGATGATTGACAACAAATCAACTATAAGCCTTTCCAAGAATCCAATGTTGCGTGGAAGGAGCAAGCATATTGATACAAAGTTTTATTTTCTGCACAGTTAGGTTCAAAATGGAGTGCTTTAAGTTGTTCATTGTACCACTCAGAAGCAACTTGCAGATGTGTTGACTAATGTTATCAAGACTGAGCATTTTATCCATTTGAGGGATGGAATTGACGCTATTAATTTTAGTCTTGAATGTGGATTAAGGGATAGTGTTAAACTATAATACAAATTCACATTTAAGTTGCATTTAGATTTTAATTTGAATTTCATTTAGAGGCTATGATAGTACATAAACTTAACTTAGATTGAGTTTGATGTAGAATCATTTCATTAAAACCATTTTCTGTTGTGAAAGAAAGTTAGTTACATAATCTCTCTCTCTCTCTCTCTCTCTCTCTCTCTCTCTCTCTCTCTCTCTCTCTCTCTCTCTTAGATTGAGTTTGATGTAGAATCATTTCATTAAAACCATTTTCTGTTGTGAAAGAAAGTTAGTTACATAATCTCTCTCTCTCTCTCTCTCTCTCTCTCTCTCTCTCTCTCTCTTGTAAAAACAAGAGTGGTTCTGCATCTGGCTTTAAGTTTTGATGATAACTGCACATGTTATCTCAGAGAATAATTTGGTACTTTATGGTTTCTTTCTAGTGTGTAGATTTTGCTAAATAGGATATGAATTTGATTTAAAGGCGTGTGACGTCATCAGATCGTTATCTAAATACTCTGGAAGAAAACATATTATGTGTACACGATTTAAAGTCAACATTCATGAATGATTTTAAATGCAACAGTTCTGAAGAGCGTTTGTATCAAAGCTTCTGATTGTGACTTTGTAAGTAAGCCTTGAAGGCTTTCTAAGACATGTGCTTCTATATGTACAAGTTCTGAAGTTTGTGAAGACAAGATTCAGTTGAAGTAAGTTCTAAAGATTCTAAAGACATCATTTCTGAAGACCAAACTTTGAAGTTTCTGAAGACAAGGTTGAAAAACGGTAGTTTAGCGACAATGACTCGAGTCGTATCGCAAGGATTCTTGTAATGAATTTAACTAACTATAGTAACAGTTTATGGGGGGTTTTGGTTTTGACTTAGAAAAAATAATGAAAATAAGTGATTATAAAAAAATTAATTATCAAAATAAGCTGAAACGGTTAATCTGCTGTTTTAGTTTCCCAACTTATCATCGATCCAAATAATTTTCAATTCCTAAGCAGATTCTATCCCCTTTTCGATTATAATAACAATCAAACAAACGTAATTGATATTATACGATACATATTCCTAATTTCCGAATTAAGCAAACGGATGAGATATAGTAACCGTGAATTAAGCAAACACGAGAAACATACGCGGATTAAGCAAACGCGATTAAAGTATAAGAACATGCTATCATTGAAATAAATCAATCAACCCTAAGATAAATCGAATTAAGCAAATAAGATATCACAGAGAAGAATTGAAAGGAAATAGATTTTATTGGAAATTAAAAGAACCTCAAAGTGTCGGCGGAAATATTCCTAGGAATGATATTCCCAGGATTATAATTTTAATCCATCAAACAAACACACCCTTAATAAAGTGAAAACGTGTCAGAAAAGAAATAAAATTGTGTGTTAAGAATTTATCTTATAATCAACCCTCTCATAACCTTAGGATTATTGCTTATCGAGAAAAACAATAAGTCTTTAAAGCCTGACCACGTTAAAATCTTAATAAAAATTTTAGTGATTTATGATTGATTACATGTTTGTGATATAACTTAGATGAAAATCAAATTTTGATTTATTGCTAATACAATACTCAGATTAAATAAAAACTTACTATACTTGAGTGATACACTTTGCGAGGACTGTGATAATGATGGATTGACTTTTGATTGAAGTACTTGAGATCACTCTTTGATTTAACAACTCTTCCATTGGCCTGCTTTGATATACCGATAGCAAGATATTACCTTGAACATTGTTGTTGGCACAAATCCTTCAAGTATTAAAAAAGAGGATGGGAATTTGAAAACATGTTTTATATTTATAAACCTAGATTATTCAATTGTGTACTAATGATACACTTGATTCTGGAGATATACAACACATTCTTTATCAAATAATGTCTATTATCCTTTCTCACGGTCGATACATCACGGATCCCTTCCATCGTTAGAGCGGTATTGTAGCACCCCAAAATTTGCTCTCTTACTTTAGTACTAACTGGCTTATGTTTCATTTCATTTTTGCATCATCATGAGTGCATATCATTGGTTCTTAGCATGGGGTCAGGGTGCCTGAGGCAGTTCAAGAGGAGAAGATGGTCTTCAAGGGTCAAGTTTCATACCATTTACCAAGAATCAAGGGTTTGTACAAAAGTTACTAAATATGGAAATGACCTATAATTTGAAAGTTTCCATTTTGGCAAGTTTTTACACTACACTCAAGTTGACTTTTCACCATCAAGGAAGCTTCAAATGAATTTTTCTTAAACATGAAAGTTGAATATATTTTCCTCCCCTTTCCAACAAGTACTAGATGGTCTCCATATCATTTGTGAAACTCAAGTTATGATCGAAAGAAGGCAAGGTGGTTTTTAGGGTTTTCTCATGGTTCCATTCTTACACCTTTTGCATTTTGGGACATATGGACCTATAATTGATTCTATTGCATCAAGTCATATTCTAACATCATAGAATGCTTGGGTGTACATGCATGGAGGGGGTGTATGATTCAAAATGCAAATTTCCAAAATCACCCAAAACTCATTAATTGAGGAATTAATCAGACCTAAATGATATTTAGTGGAATGACCTAGAGTATTTAAGCTTACTCACGCACTCATGGGAATTTTAGGCACGTTATTTTGAGGAGAATTCAAGTTTCAACCCTAATCCTTCATTCCTTCGAATCTCATCATCCACAAGAGCTTTTCACAAAGTTCTTTCACATTCTGAGTCCTGGGGATCCATAGAATACAAAGCTCCCATCATTTGAAGCTAACAACAAGGGTACGGATTGCGTGATCTCAGGTTAGTGCATTTTTCATGATCTTAGAACTCAATTTTTTGGTGTGTATAATGATATATGATATTCACTGATAATTCTGGTATGTTTTATTTTGAGATTGGACGTGTATTATGTGCATATTGTGAGTTTGAAAGTTTTGAGCCATAACTTGTTTCATTCGATTCTCCTTGTGTGTTGATCGTTTGTGATTTCTAATGTGATATTCTTAATCCTTACGAATTTCTGATCAATTTGGTATACTCATATGTGATTTCTGGGGATTTTGTGGGTGATGTCCGCTGGAGAAGACGACCGGAGCTAGGGCTCCGGCGTCTGGTATGATTTCCGGCCAGCTAGGGTTTTCAATGGGGAAGACGTAATCTCAACCGTCCGTTAGCCAGATCGTGTGGTTCACAGCATGCCACGTTTGTTAAAAATCTGTTTTAATTTTATGGTTGTGTGTATGTCATCCCATGATTGTTATTGTGCTCATCCAATCTGAACCTCTCATCTTGTTTTTGATGATCCATTTGCATGCGTTGATTAGATCTGAGGGCCAGGATGGTGCCAACGCATTAAAATATGATGTGCTGGTCACGTGTTATTTATTTAAATTCTGAGTAATTTGGTGTGGGTGCATGCATCATTGTTATGGTGTGCGTGTGGATCTGAAACGTTGGTTATGATTACTTGTTTAATTCGTTGACTTGATGGCATGCGTTGGATTGATCTGAGGGTCCTGGTGAGTCAATTGGTTGACTGGGTTTCATTGTACCTTTTTATTTTCGCTGATGTTTTTGTTGGTCTAGGCCTTCTATTCGCAACCCCCCAATTAATCCCATTTGCCTTTCTCAACGTACTTTGGCTGTTATTCATACCCCCTGGCTATTTTGTTTTCTTTTTATTTTCAATTAATTATTGCATTTCATTTTTGTTTTCTAAAAATAGTTTTGTGCATTAAAAAATCATTAAAAAAATAATGAAACATGTCTGGGGTTTTATAAAATTTTCTCAAATTTTATTTTATTATTTTATTTTATTTTTAGCATCTGAATTAATTATTTGGTTAATTTCTTTTGAGTTTATTCCATATATGCATGCCATAGCTTGTAGAATTTATTTCTCATCATCCATAAAACATTTTGAGTCCATTATTTTTGCATTATTTCACCAACATATTGAAGTTCATTAAAAAAAATTTCTCATATTTTTAAAATCATTTCATATTGCATTCTAGTCCCTTTCTTTTGCATATTGAACCATGTTTCCTACTTGATCTTTTCATGATTGTTTGAGTGACTTATCTTGTGAATTTTTGCATGAGTTTTTAACATGATGTTTACCCCTGGTTGAGGTGTTTTGAGAATTAATTTGGTATTTGTTAAAGATGTTTTGCTAATTGTTTGATTGTTCTTTGTTTGAGGTCTCTTTTATGCACATCTTTGATCATGTTTGAGTACTTGTTTGAGAAGGCACTTGTGCCATCATTTGGGATTGCTTCTTTGACTTCATAAACCATGTTTGAATTGTTATAGGTCACTTGATCACAATTATAGGTCATTGGTGTGAGATTGTTGCATACTTTGTGCATATGTTCAATACTTGGTTTACATGCCTTTTTTTTTACTTATCTTCTCACCTCTTCTCATCTATGCTTATTCATGACTTATGTTTGGTTTGTGTATGCCATGCCATATCATTCCTTTGCATTTCATTTGATGTATGTTTCTGACCTTAGAGCTTTGCATTCATGTCATATGTTATTCATGTTTCATCTTGCATACTTGAACATGTTTCTCTTACATGCTTCCTTCTCCTTCTTCTAATGATTCTCAATGCTTGGATTCTTGTTTGTATGCCTCATGTGACATTTGCGTAGCATGTTTAGGCACATGTTTAGGTCATCCATATTCTGACTTGGATGAGTTTCTTTTGGTTTGTAACCTTTTCTCTTTGGTTTGTGACTTGCTTGGGTTTCATTTGTCTTATTGACACTTATGTCTGTTTTGTACTAACCTTTTATGCAGTGGCTGAGGTAAGTTATTTGAGGGTGTGGATAGTTATCCACGTTCACCCTCACTCCCTCTTTCTCATCTTCATCTCTTTTCTTTTCCTTTAAGTTGTGGGTTTCACTTTGTCTGTGATTGAATTGGTTAATGCTTACTTATGCTTATTCACATGATCCCCTTAGGATTCCTAGCTCCACTTAATTTCTGATTAAGTCGGAGGTAGGAGAGACATTAGGCTTTCAATCCTTTGCATGCTAACATTAGGTAGTCTTCCCTCCTAATCCTCCCCTTAGGGCCATCTTTGCATGATAACATTAGGATAGATTTTCCCCTTAGTGTTTTTCTTTTCTTTTGAGTCCCTCTTCTCATCTCCTCACACTTCTAAGATACTTAATAAGGTCAACTTGCCTTGCACACAAGCCTTAAACATAGGAAGTGAAGATTGAGGGGTCCCCCTTCTCTCTTCTAGAGTGTTGAGCATACGTCCCATTGGGGACGACCATGCGACGCATTCGTTCCCGTGTCATAGACTTTGGTTCAAGTTGAGTTATGAACTAACTCAAGTCACTTCTGTCTTAAAAAATACAAACAAATTTCAAAACCTTTTTGTCCTGCGGGATTGTCAAACTAAAGGCTCTTTTCAAAAAGAGCACGTTACTTTTCGTCTAAGTCGCAAACAGGCATCGACCCTAACTGCCAGACGCGAACTTAACGTCGCTCATAAAAAACACAAAAAGAACTTGGTTCGAACTACGTTGACTCTGAATTCCCCATTGCACAAAGGGGGTACGTAGTCCTAGGACGTCGACGTCCTACCGAGTCTGTCTTTGTTTTCCCCTTCCCCGTGTCAGTACAGCCATAGATGTTAGGATAACTCACCCTTAGAATAGACAACAAGCATGGATCCCATCGAGTACAATGGACGCGTGGGGTGCTAGCACCTTCCCCTCCCGTAACCGACTCCCGAACCCAGGCTATGGTTGCGATGACCATTCCTTTCCCTCTTCCTCAGGTTTATGCGGTGTTCCCTTTCCCTCTCTTGGGATAAATATACATTGCTGGCGACTCTGTGTTCCGCGCCACTTTCGCGTTTGTACCTGGATGAAAATCCTGGGGAGCGACAGGTATCATCCATGAACTTAATCTTGTTCTTCATGGCATAGATTGATTGTAACAAACTAATCTTTCCTCCCAGTCATATGCGTTAAACACCCGGAGTCAAAATACCAATTGATCGCTACACTACATTATTTCTTCCAAAGTCACCATGGCGTTTTCATCAGCATGTAACTGGTTGGCATAAAATTGCAATCGGTTACACTTTGGTTCTACATTGTTTTTCAAACTACTACTGTTGTCTTGTAACCTATTGTTGTTGCATTCTCTTATAGTGATCCTGACCAAGAGTGTGTTCTCATAATCAAACTCTTGTCTTGCAACTCTAGCTTTATCTTCTTGAGGTTTTTTCTTGTTGGCATTGCACTCTCTTGTAAAATGACCAAACTTTTGACAATTATAGCACTGCACACTGCTCTTGTCAACCATCATTCTTCTTCCTCTACCTCTTACATTGCGAATTATAGAGTTGTTTTTATCCAGCAACCATATTGCCATTGTTTTCACCCTTTTGGAATGTTGAATTCTTGGAATTTCGGGACTCTCTTCCACCAAAATTCTGAAAGTTCCCTCTACCTTTGTTCATGGGCATTTTTCATTCGCCTTCTTGTCTCTCTCATTGAAATGGGCTTTTAAAGCGATCTCCGTCTTTTCCATATCAACATTCATTTCCTTCGTTCTCTACTCATGGGCTTCAAGAGAGCTTTGCAACTCATATTTGCTCATTGCCGTAAGATCCTTCGATTCCTCAATCCCAACCACCATATTGTCAAATCTTGGCATCAAAGAACGCAAGATTTTCGTGACATATTATTCTGTAATCGTTTCTCCACACATTTTTACTTGGTTTACCAACCGAGTAATTCACGTCCTAAAATTGTTAATGGTCTCATTCTTCTTCATTTGAATCAACTCAAGTTGTCTTTTATGAGTTTGTAACCTCACAACCTTTGCCTTGTCAGCCCCTACGTACGCCTTCTCCAAAATTTCTAACACTTGCTTCGGTGATTCGCAATCACCAACTTTCTCTAAATTATCTGCATCAACACATTGATGGAAAAAAAATAGCGCCTTGTAATCTTTCGTCTTCTCCTCCTTATGCTTAGACTGTTGTGCATTTATAAGTGCAAATTGTAGCTATTTTTGTATATAAGTTTTGTTGCACTTATCGATACTTTTTGTTAATATCGTTCGAATAAACCCCGCTTTGTTTGTAAATACGTATACTTTACGTTATAGTGTATATATTGCATATCGTGTAAATATCATTGAGTTTAATTGATTACCTATCATTTTTGTAGGTATTTAAGTAAGGATATCTTGCCATATTCATAAAGAGCATTGAATAAACTTTCCAACGCTTCCGACCGTGCGTCAGTCCGAGTTACAGTTCAAAAGTTATGGTCAAAACAAGGGTTGGTGTGCTGTCAAGTTCGCTTTGCGAACTTCCCAGCGAATGATCCCAGACTTGAGGCAGTAGAAAAAGGGACCAAAGTTTGCATTGCAAACTTTTGCAGTGAATATTCACTTTGCGAATAAAAGTTCGCATTGCGAACTTTTGCAGAATTGCAGAGGCGGTTTAGCTGTTCCTGAGGCATCAAATGCCAAATTTTGATGTTCGCTCAGCGAATAAAAGTTTGCACTGCGAACTTGACGGATTTTGTATTACTATATAAGTCATTTCATTCATTTTTTAGGTTATGGTTTGGGTAATTTTTGCTCCCACTCCATCAAACATCATTTTTCAGTAGGATAAGCTTAGAAAACAACATTGGAGTTTGCACACAGATGATCCGGGGTGGATTTCTCATCGATCGGCGCTGACAAACCGCGAGATATTTGGTTTATTTATCTTCTTCTTTGTGTATTTCTTCTTTGTTGGGTTGTTGTATATGTATTTACTTTGAACTCATGTATATTTGTCACCCATGGCGTTGTATAAAATCTGCTTTACAAATCTTTATCGGTGATTGTCCTTAATTTTTGCTTTATGCTCGGGGTTTGGGTTGTGTTAGAGATAAACATCGCAAACTTTGATTAGGGATGATTATCCGTTAGTTTCCGGATGCTAGAGATATATTTAGAACTAACAATCTTTATGGGTGTCAAAGCTTAATGCCTCCGTATCTCGAGTCCGGTGCGAGAGTGTCGATGAGCGTATTGAGGAGTAGTGTAGGTTGAGTATAGTTGGTCGATATGTTTAAGTTTGTGACAATTCGATTATGTGCATGTCGGATAAGTTTCTTCTCTCTGATTAATGAAATATTTTTATGTTGATATTTACTTTTCTGTTTCTATGTTTGAAACCATTTTAAACCCAAACTCTTTAACATTTAAATTGTCGAACGACAGTTCAATAGCACCGATCTCTATGGACACGATAAATTCCTGGAAAAATACTTCCAAAACTTTTGTTGCTTGCAGCTTTACCGCTCCAGCAAAATGGCGCCGTTGTCGGGGATTGGTGTTCTTATTGGATCGCATCGCGATAGTTTCTTTGTTTTTGAGTTATGTAGATATCGTACATATTGTATATTTTGACTTGATTATATTGATACTTATACTTGTGAATTTGTTATATCATTTTTTGTTTCTTTCACGTTTGCTTGCGTGTTGGTTAGGGATAACCGGGTGGAAGCAACTTGGAGGAACGTTCTTAAATAACAGGTGTCGAGCTTACGACGTAAAACAAGCATGTTGTATTGTTTTCTTTTGTTGTTGTTTAGTTTAGATAGTATGGTGCAATTGTCTAAACAAATTTAAATCGAACCAGCTCTGAAATTTCAAATCTTCACTTTTAAATTTGTTTAGACAATTTCTGCCTGTCTTTTAGTTTGTTTATATTAATAGTTTTTGTGTTTGTCTAAAAGCTTGTTTTGAGTAGCTTGAGGGAATTTAAGGTGATGTTCCAAGTTTAATCGTTTCAACTTGCGGATGTATGGTAATGATATTGTTAAGTTTTGTACACCTCCAAGGTATGTGTTTATCGCTTTCTAGACTTTAGCATATTCATGATACTTAGGCTTTTTACAAACTTCCATGCCATTCATTCTTTTGTATACTTGTTCTTGGTGTGAATCACTTTAGTTCCCACCCTTTTTGTGAGGTAGCTTTCCATTGTTCATATATGCGCGGAGTACCAACATTCTTGTTCTAACTGGATTTTATTATGCTTAATCTTTTGTTTGTATTGATTATATGAAAGCATGAAAAGGATCAAGGCAATTTGTTTCAATTTGAGCACAACTACCTAACCAAATAGTCATTCACCTTGTGAGCGTGTGATCATTCGTAACCTCTTTGTGCCTTTCTATCATGATCCATGTTGTTTGAACTTAATGCTTATCTATGAGTATTGAATTCACTTTTTGTATGGATTTTGATTGATTGTTTTTTCTTGAACCCTCAACTTTGTGTTGTTGTATGAATTTTTACTTTGCCTTAGAAAGTAGAGAGTATTCACATGATGATGTGGTTGAATTCAAGTTGGGGAGAGAATGGTTGTTTACTCATTGGTTGGTTTCTATGTGGTTGAAAAAGAAAAGAAAAAAAAGAAAAATATGAAAAAGAAAACAAAAAAGAGAAAAATATGAAAAAGAAAATCCTTGTGAAAGGAAACAAAAAGAGTTCAAATAATTGTGCTAAATAAGTATTGTGTTTTGTGTAACACTTGGGATTTTGAAAGAAGTTGATTGGAATTTTGTGTTTGAGCCTTTGTGAGTTGATCACTCCCTTAGGTTTAGGCAAGTTTTTGTTTCAATTACCTTTAGAAATCGCCCCTTGTTTGTTTACCCGACCACGCTACAACCTTGAAAGCCCTTGTGATTCTTGCCTTTGTATGTTCAATGTGAATTTTTGGATGAATGCATGATTTAGTCTTTTGTTTGCAAGATTGTTGTGTGAGTGAAAAGTACCTCATTTTGTGTTTTTCATCTAACGATGATTGTTTTTGCTAGGTGTGATTCACATTTTGAACTTGTGTTGTTTTAGGATGTTTGGCATGATTTTTGTATTTTGCATTTGTTTCGTGATTATGTTATCGTCGTAGTTTAGTGGTAAGTATTTACTTTGTGTGTACCGTTTTTCATTTGAATAATTCATTTGTTTCCGTTTTTCAAAACTTGTTGATTCATCATTCTTTGGTTATTTCTTTTGTGTTTTTAAGTTTGCTTAATTCTTGTTTGAGGACAAACAAGTTTAAGTTGGGGAGAGTTTGATAAGTGCAAATTGTAGCTATTTTTGTATATAAGTTTTGTTGCACTTATCGATACTTTTTGTTAATATCGTTCGAATAAACCCCGCTTTGTTTGTAAATACGTTTACTTTACGTTATAGTGTATATATTGTGTATCGTGTAAATATCATTGAGTTTAATTGATTTTATCTCATTTTTGTAGGTATTCAAGCAAAGATATCTTGTCATATTCATAAAGAGAATTGAATAAGCTTTCCAATACTTCCGACCGTGCGTCAATACGAGTTACGATTCAAAAGTTATGGTCAAAACAAGGGCTGGTGTGCTGTCAAGTTTGCTTTGCGAACTTCCCAGCGAATGCTCCCAGACTTGAGGCAGTAGAAAAAGGGACCAAAGTTCGCATTGCGAACTTTCCAGCGAATATTCGCTTTGCGAATAAAAGTTCGTATTGCGAACTTTTGCAGAATTGCAGAGGCGGTTTAGCTGTTCCTGAGGCATCAGGTGCCAAATTTTGATGCTCGCTCAGCAAATAAAAGTTTGCACTACGAACTTGACGGATTTTGTAATTACTATATAAGTCATTTCATTCATATTTTAGGTTATGGTTTGGGTCATTTTTGCTCCCACTCCATCAAATATCATTTTTCAGTACGATTAGCTTAGAAAACAACATTGGAGTTTGCACACGGATGATCTGGGGTGGATTTCTCATCGATCGGCGCCGATAAACCACGAGATGTTTGGTTTGTTTCTCTTCTTCTTTGTGTATTTCTTCTTTGTTGGATTGTTGTATATGTATTTACTTTGAACTCATGTATATTTGTCGCTCATGGCGTTGTATAAAATCTGCTTTACAAATCTTTATCGGTGATTGTCCATGATTTTTGCTTTATGCTCGGGGTTTGGGTTGTGTTAGAGATAAACATCACAAACTTTGATTAGGGATGATTATCTGTTAGTTTATGGATGCTAGAGATAGATTTAGAGCTAACAATCTTTATGGGTGTCGAAGCTTAATGCCTTCGTATCTCGAGTCGGGTGCGAGAGTGTCGACGAGGGTAACATGGTTGTTCTCTCAGCTCAGTGTGCCAGAGATGGACACTATTGTGAGCGATGTTGGATGATATTGAGGAGTATTGTAGGTTAAGTATAGTTGGTCGATAGGTTTAAGTTTGTGACGAGTCGATTATGTGTATGTCGGATAAGTTTCTTCTCTCTGATTAATGAATTCTTTTTATGTTGATATTTACTTTTCTGTTTCTATGTTTGAAACCATTTTAAACCCAAACTCTTTAACATTTAAATTGTCGAACGGCAGTTCAATAGTACCAATCTCTGTGGACACGATAAATTCCCGGAAAAATACTTCCAAAACTTTTGTTGCTTGCCGCTTTACCGCTCCAGCATGCATCCATTGCACCTTCTTCAGGTGTAGATACCCTATTCTTGATCACTTCAAGAACATCTTGATAGCCAAACAACATCTATATTTGTTTGTACCACTTGTATTAATTTTTTCGCATCGAGAATTGGGAGATTTGCAGGGATTCGTTCATTGGAAACATATGACATTTTCGTACACTAGATGTTTGATGGATGGAACTAGACTCTTGATACCAAATGTTAGAACTTGGAACCACAAAGTTGGTTAATAATTGAGAGAGAGAGAGAGAGAGAGAGAGAGAGAGAGTAATTGATGGTGAAAATATGTGCATTAATTCATTCATAAGATACCCAAAGAGTGCATATACAATTATACAAGATGAGGTACAATTATCAAACAAATAAAATTGAATACTTCATACATAACGAGTTGACATATTATATCAACCGGTAGTATTTATCAATTGACTCAATGTTTAACTAAAATATTCCATATATAACTGATTACACGTGAATTAGCTTTTATCTCTTAACATCTTCAAAGTTATATACTAACCAAATGAAGAATTTTTGGGGGCTGAATTGGACCATAACCTAAGTTTAGAATCAATGAAAGATTTAATTAATCAACACAACAAGATATGGCGGCAAGGCACATTTGCTCTATGCCTATCCATGGTAACACTGAAAAAACAAATCTGATTATATAACATTTTTATTCTTTGACAAAAAAAACTACCTATTTAACTATTGGTTACATGGAATTGGTTTATACTTTAGATTTAAGTCTTTGCATTCGAATATCCTCCAGAATAAGGCTTGTCTCTCTGCGTGCCTCATTACAACATTGCCTATAAGATTTTACCATTCTTTTAGTAGAGATCTCTAGCTCTTTCATCTCATCCAAAACTATTTGCCTGTTCCTGCACTCTATACTGCAGAAACCTTGATCTCCTCTGCATAATTATCACCAACATATCAATAACACACGCCTATATATATTTTTATGTGTAAATAAATCAAAAGCATACACTATAAACATGTGTTGCAAATATATTATATACCTGTACATGTAGATATCTTTGTCTTGGCTGAGTTGTTTAAGACACAAATTGCAAGTTTTGAGGAAGCAAAAATCCATAGGGATGGTTTGGTTTGGCTTTTTCACTGCAGATTTGATAAGAATATTTGAGTTACTCTTTGAGCTGATAATATAGGGAAGGAGTCTTAGACCAACTTCCATGGTGATAGTATGAGTAGAAAAGAATGGAAGATGATTGAATAGTGGAGTGGAAATTAAGTAGAGGGAATTGGATGAGGTTTGAGAGAGGAAGAAGTGGTGGGTATTTAAAGAGAGATAGGTCCCATGAAGATGACAGTCTTCTGTTTTTATTGTTTGTGACACATAACACGTGCTGTATTACGATATTGTATTTTTGATAAAGTTTTTTATACACTTTTAAGATCTATATATTTGGTGGCAGACATGTAGAGTGAATACTTTTTAGAAAAATGTTTAGATATTTTTAAAATTAAGGCAATTGAATAGGGTATTTATACCAAAAAAAGAATATAGTTTGTAATAAAGTTTTTTTTTAATTTATGAAAGAAAAAGTGGGTGCTCGAATTTATTCCGAAATCAGAATTGTTGAAATGAAATTAAAATTGTTGTTGAAACGGTGAGATGGATTTTGAGAGGGTGAGTGATATTTCGGTGCGGCAGGATGTAAGTAGGTATACAATATTAACGTTTAAGTTAATAAACAAAATTAAAATGATCTGAAAGTGAGATTGAATTTGAATGCTTAAAAATAATGTGTTTTTTTATAAATATTGAGAACGGTTAAATATTTGTTTTTCACATTTGATTCTTTTCTTTATATTTTTTAATTTTTTGTCTTAAGTCTAGGGAGCGACTTAGAACATTATTTAAAACTTTATATTAAATTTTAAGGAGTTAAATATTAAAAAATAACAGATATTGGATATCATATCCAACGGAATGTCACGAAATAAAATAAAATAATTATCTATTTTTTAAGAGAAAATTTCAGTGAACTTTCAATAAATTTAGGAACTCTTCTGTAATTTTAAAATTGACCTCTAAAAAGATCTTTTTATTCGAGAATCATCTTTCTAATTTCTATATATACATATTCTAATTCATCTCTATTCTCATTTCATCATTGTGATATCTTTAATACCTCAAAATCACCAAAAATACCTACACGTGATTTTCATTCAAATGACTTATGAATGATTACAATTTACTTTTAATCATCGAACTATATAATTTTACAAAATTTTGTTCACCTATTAAGACCATGTTGTATCTTGAATTTTAAGAGCTTCATATATCCGAGTAACCGTGTCATAACCTATCTGTGTTTCTACTAGGTATCCGGTCTTTATAATATATAAGAAAAATGGCCACGAGCTCAAACCCTATCATTGAGGAATGGAGGCAGGTGGAGCACAAGAAGGCAAGGAGTTCACGTGCAAGGTGGGACGTGGAAGGGAGAAGAGGCCGAAGTGATGCTCGGCATACATCGACATTTTTTTCACTGAGTTTGATGATAAATGGAAAGACAAGGACTTGTATTTCGAGTTCAAAGAGTTGGGCGACATTGACGAGGTTATTTTACCATCGAAGAGGGATAACAGAGGAAGAAGATATGGATTTGTTCGATTCCATAAGGTTGAAGACGAGAAGCTACTGGCTACGAAGCTCGACAACTTATTCCTTGAAGGAAGGAAATTACACGCCAACGTGCCCAGATTCCAGAGACATAATAGGTTTGACAATCGGGGAAACGATTCATCTAAAGGGGAAGATGTGAAGGCTCATGTCTGGAATACGAAGCCCAAGGTTGTTCAACAAGGAAGAAGAAACTACGCGAAGAAAGACTGAAGATCCTTTGCTGAAGTAACAAAGAGCTTCGGATCACAAAACATTGCAGGTTGGGGTGAAGGGTTTGTTCATGGTCTGTTATCGTTTTCTTCTGAAGATGAAGGGCTTAACAACTATAAAGCACCTTTGTTGGAGTTGTTGTTGAACCTGGTAATGCGTATGCAATGAAAAAACTATTTCATGAAGAAGAAATTTTCTCAATCAGAGTTACACCTTTGGGTGCCAACTTTTGTATGTTGGAAGATTTAATGGAGGGAGAAGTGGAGTGTTTCATTAAGGACAGAAAGGAGTGGTGGGGACAGTGGTTTAAGGAGATTAGGCCTTGGACTCCTAAGGATGTTGATCAGGAGAGAGTAACATGGCTGAGGTGCTACGGAACTCCATGTCATGCATGGGGTTTAAAATTCTTCGAGCTTGTGGCGTCAACGTTAGGAACTTTAGTTACTTGCGATGAGAACACTAAGTTGAAGAAGAGCATGGATATGGCTAGGTTGAGAGTGAGAACCAGATGTTTGAAATTTATTAATGAAGTGTTTGTTGTTTCGATAGATGGCGTATCATTCAGGATAACAATGGTGGAAGATCAAACAGGTCCGATGGAGTTATGGGGTAGAAAGGATTCGTCTTCTGCGGTGTCAGAATCCAACGATTCGTCGAGGGTTTCTACCTCCGGCGAAGAGGACACCGGTGAGGAGGAAATTGGCGTTGAGGAGGAAACGGGATATGGGGTGGAGGATGTCAGCTCTGTGATGGATACGTTAGAAGGTGACAAAGGGACGCAGGCTAATCTAAATGTTAGCCTAAAGGCAGATGAGCAGCAGGCAGTACTAGGTATGGAGCATTTGGCGGATCAAAGTACTAAGTTTAAAACTTTTACTTCTGACACATTAAATGCTAGCAAAAAGGCGAATAAGACGTTTCAGGATATTGAGGGAATGAATGGAGAAGGCACGTGTAACGAGAGATGTGGAGTAGGGGATAGTGCACAGGTAGCGTGTCCGATGAAGTCAAATGTTAATGGTAGAGGGCCCACAGGGGAGGATAATTTTAGTAGGTTTTAAATGGGCCTCATAATTCTTTTTGTAGTGATAGTGGCCCATTAACTTTCGACGAAGTCTGCAGGAATATCAAAACTGTTAAGCCCAAACGTAGGAAAATGAGGGTTGTTAAAGATTTGGGGGAGAAAGCGATTATTAACCCCTCTTACTTTGCTTGTTTAGCACCTAGAAGATTCACACCCAGTGTTATCACTTCTCAATGTGGTGTTGCGAATGAAAGCTGTAACGAAGTTGACAGTATTTCAAACGGGTCTTTTTCTGTTGAAAACTCTTTAACCGATTCCGAAGTTATAAGATGCAATAAGAGGATCCTGAAGAATTCCAAATCAGAGGTAGGGCAGAAGATTTGGGATTCCATCACCAGAATGGGAGTGGTTTGCAAATCTGATAGAAGGGATGCCATCAAAATTGTTAAAGATATGGAGGAAAGAGACAAGGAGGGGATGCTAGCTATGAAGGCGGATCACATTAAGTTGTAATGAATTTAGCAACCTATAATATCAGGGGAGGTGGCAGCGTTGTGAAGAGGAAGCGGATCAATTTCTTACTTAAATCAGGTAATATTGATATGTGCTTCCTTCAGGAAACAAAGTGTACCAATTTTGACGATACGATGGCTTGTTCTTTCTGGGGAAACAAAGAGGTTAACTGGACTGCTCAAAACTCTAGGGGAGCTTCGGGAGGTATGGTTATTCTGTGGAGAAAAAATGATTTTTCTCTAAATTATAGCTTTACTGGTTCGGGGTTTGTTGGAATTAACGTAGGGTGGAAGGGAGGGGTGTATAATTTCGTTAATGTCTATGCTCCTTGCTCAGCTGTAGACAGAAGACTGTTATGGGGTAGTTTGGTTGCGAGGAGGCAATGTAATTTAGACGAAGAATGGTGTGGGGGGCGATTTTAACGAAGTTTGTTGCAGAGAGAAGAGACTGGGCTCAGGTGACTACTTTAGCAACAGGAATATAGAAAAGTTCAGGAATTTTTTCGCGAATATGAATTTGGTGGACTTACCTTGTGTTTGCCGTGAATTTTGGTAAACAACCTCTGATCTATCAATCTAAATGCAAATTGATTTAACTTGCAGGATCGATCACACAAATCCTAGGACATGTGCTAAATTTTAAGGGAAAATGTAACTGACGACAATAAATGCAAGAAATGTAAAATGAACTCCGCGTTCGACAGTAAAATAGACTACACGAACTCCACGTTCGACTACTTGCGCAGTAAAGTAAAAAGCTTAAAAAGAGGGCTGTAAGTAAATGATGCAAAAAATTTAAAGACGTCGGATGTAAAAGACAGAAATGTAAAGAGCTTTGAGAAATAAAGATACAGGAAATGTAAAGTTCTGTCGAGAGTAAATAATGAGAGAAAATGCTCGAACTCCACGTTCTTTGAAAAGTAAATACTGGCAAATGTAAAGGGCTGTCGAAAGTAATGCAGGGAGATGAAAGCTTTTGGAAATAAAGTGCAATGAACTCCACGTTCTTGAAGATAAAAAGGCAATTGAAAATAAATGCAGTAAAGGGAGAGGTTTGAAAGTAAAAGACTTTGAATGCAAAATGTGCAGAAAAATAGATTTCGAAGGCTTCTAAAGGAAAGTGCAACTGCAGTGTAACATAAGGCTGATTGAAAATACAGTTCAAAGGACAAGATAAGACATGAAAGATTAAACTTAAGAAAATGTAAAGTGCTGAAACATAAACATGATGAAGAAAACAAATTGCATTGCTGAAGAAAGAGGTGGTGTTACATTACGTACATTCTCGCGAACTCGTTTCTCTACACGCGGGTACTTTGAGTTTCTTTGAGTCACAAGTACAAAAATATGAACACCCCTATTACATAAATCTAACTCCTATTTATAGTGCTAAGGGATAACTGCTAAGTAGTAGTTACTGTTCCAACGTGTCCCTTCTTGGCGCCTTCCTCCTGGTCTCAACTGTTCCCACGCTCACAACTGCCCTTATTTGAATTTCAAATATCTGAAATTCCCTCCAGCCCTTGCAGCGCGTATTCCACGTCCCCACGGTCGAAATACTTTCCAACACTTAACCATTTTGAGGGGTTTCACCGTACTCTCTTCGACTCAAGCTATATTCAGGACTTGGTCTAAAACCCTCTTCTAGTTAAAAACAATCTTTTAACAATTTGAACCAACATTTGCTCTTTCCTAGCGTCGAAAAATGAGGGTTAACAAATTGCCCCCCAGGAATGACCTTTCGCCAGGATTGGTAGGAAGGCCATTTCTTGATCTAGAGACCCTTTCGACGCTTGTTTGCATGGCCCTTAGCCAAATACCCTATTAACCACTTTAGTGGCTGAACTGTTCAGTTCCTTTGACCCACGCTTCTGACGTCACACCATCATGATGAATTCTCAAAACGTCTCTTCAGCCGTTTTTCATCATAACACTTTTTCTCGAAAAACAGACGTTTGCAGTCTGTACATAACTGCTCCCCTTTATCATGTCTCCAGAAACAGGACACGTGTCCCACTACCCTCTCAACTTCAATGGTGGATCTTTAGTTTTGGGGGTTTCAAACGTTTATAAAAACCCACTTTCACCATTTAGTGACTTTTCCTCGTCTTCAAACTCTTAAACAAACTTCCTTCTTAGTTCATTTCCTCTTACGAAAAACACAGAAAACACCATCTTTCTACCTCCTTCAATAATGGCGTCTTCTCAAGCTAAAACCCAACCAAAGAAAACCCAGCGTGGCAAGGCTTCACAGTTTAAGCAAGCCATTCCTCCTTTCACCAATATTCCAGGCCCCCAACTGGTGGATAACCGCCGCTGTCTGCCGGAACCTGCCACCGAAGAATCACAAGCCATTTATGAATCCCAGGTAATGATCCCTTTAATAGTCTCTGATAAACCTTACGCATTATCTGGTCCACCGGCTGATATGGATATTCCCCCTGAGAGACTAAGTGAGTTTCTCCCTTCCTACCGGAGAACACGCCCGCTGGCGCAAAAAAGTTTTTCCAACATCCATGCCACTGTTGAAACGTCTCCTGAGGACATCCCTTTGCCAAAATTTGACATTAGCTACCTTGTTGATGGCACCAGGCTGGTGAGAGCCGTCAACCCCTTGAAGGAGTTCGACCAATGGATGGCAAAAATGGAGAAAGTCAAGGTTGACCATTGGAAGCAAATAGGGATCTATGACCTTCTCATGCTGTCGAAAACTAGCATCCCTTATTGTCTGAATATGTTGGCAGTGTCCTTGTATTTTTGGGACTGCACCCACTTCACCTTCCATCTGCCATGTGGGATGGTAACTCCAACTCTGTTCGACGTAGCTGCCATTACGGGTCTTCGCCCAGATGGCCTTACTTACAATCCTGAGGTTGATGCTGATGACACCATCAACATTTCAGGTTCTAAACTCACGTATACTCTCTTCATCAAACACCACTTCAACCAAGAAGAAGACACGGTGTCTGATGAGGAACACATTGCTTTTCTCACAGTTTGGCTGTCGAGATACGTTTTCTGCACCAAATCCATGCAGGTAGCCAAGAAGTACTTGCCCTTGGCGAACCAACTCCATCACAACAGAGGGACTTGCCTGAGTGAACTCATTCTGGCAAACCTTTATGAGTCCATTAGCGACGGGGCCTCTCGACTGAAAGGTATGGAGGCTCAAGGTCCTATGCATCTGAGTGGACCTCTTTGGCTACTTCAGTTGTGGCTTAATGCCACCTTCGAGGCTAGCCTCCCCAGAAAAGGCCTGGTTGACGAAGCTTCTGTCGAGATCCGGGAGAGGAGTGTCGAAGGGACGCGTTTGGCCAAACTTACTCCTACTGATGATGGCGAAACCCCTCAAAGGGCTTTTACTAGCTATGTTATGATGTTTGCCAAGCGTTATGATTTTACTCCTAGCATGGCACCCTTTGCTCACAGGAGGTGTGGCCCTGTATGGTTCACCAGGCCATTCCCAGATCCTCGTCAACCTCTTGATCAAGAGTCTGTTACTATCTGGGAAGCTTTTCTAATCCC
This sequence comes from Lathyrus tuberosus, assembly GCA_022829125.1. Classification (NCBI taxonomy): domain Eukaryota; kingdom Viridiplantae; phylum Streptophyta; class Magnoliopsida; order Fabales; family Fabaceae; genus Lathyrus; species Lathyrus tuberosus. The sequence goes on from JALAZF010000435.1 coordinate 3,728,500, forward strand.
CAGACTTATTATACACAGGCTGAACCTAGGGAAAGGCTTGTCAGCGCTCATCGCCTATCAACCAAACCTTGTCTCTCGACAGTTTGGGCTGGCCCAAAGTTTCCCTCAATGCCTGTATGAGAGGAAGGGTCAAGTGATTCTCCACACTGCCTGCTTTGACGAGGCAAACGTTTCCCTCACCCTTGCCAGTCATAATGAGAAAAGAAAAGTTCTTTCTCCTGTATTTTTTTAGCCTTCTTTTCTTTGTACTTCTTCCTTCCACCTCTGGTGGTCGAAGCACTATAGCGAGCATTTCCTCGATGTGGCTATGCTTTCTTCATTACTTGACCAAGCTTTTCTCAATGTGCAGGACAAGACAAAAAATAGTAAGTCCACTCACGTCGAAGAGATACAGGCTTTTCAAAAATACTTTGAAACCGTCTATCTACCAAATGATCTTAGTCGAACCATTCATGAGGCTACTGTCACTCTAAAAAGAAAGTTTCTAGCTAAGCTAGATCAACTAAAACTTCCCCCGAACGTCCCTCGTGAGAAACGTTATAAGGTAGCTTTTAAACTTTTTCCTCCCAAGTTCCCTCGACTACCTACTGCTGATTTTGGAGTGGCGATTGCCCCTCCATTTCCAGACTGGTTTGTCTGCGGGGAGCATTTAAAACTTCTTCGACAGCAGGCTCAGCCAAAGGCCCAACGAGTGGTTTCGACTAAGCATGTGTTGGATAATTTTAAAGGACACCTTCATATAGGAATTCAGGACGTTCGTGTTGAATCTAAAATATATGAAGGTTTGAAACCATTAATCCATGGCTTTATGACCACTCACGTCATCATTAACTTGTAACAATTTTTCTGTTTTACAGCTGTGGCGAGGAAAGCTGCCTCGACTAGAGCTGCCACCTTGAAAAGTGGCAAAGACCAAGGGAGTACACAGGTATACTTTGCACCTTTTGTTTTTACTTGTACTCTATGAATTTCTTCCTCACTTTCACCGCCTCTTCAGACTGGTCGAAAGCCTTCCACACCTTCCAAGAAAGGCAAGAAAGATGCCCCAGCTGTGGTTACAGTCTCAGAGGCCTCAGATGAATCTCCTGAAGAGGTTCTCGCGAGAAAAAGGAAAAAAAACCCACAAAGGCCTCTGGACCTGCTGGCCAAAATCCTCGAACAGACATCCACTACAAGTGGGGTCGAGAAGGAACCCTCCAAGGTAGCCTTGAGGCCCCCTCTTGGTGACCATGGGGTTGAAGAATCAAGCCCTGCTGTTGAGCAAACTGAGGTATGCACACCATTACCTTTCCTTTTATGCTTGACATCCCCTGCCTATTATTTCATTCTCATTATCTCCACTTGTGTTCTTCAGGCATCTATCATCAACAATCCGGATCCTCAACCAACTCCACGCAACTTCGCCACCGCTACACTTGACGAACCCGTTCCTCACCCAACTTCAGAAAGCCTTACCACCACGCTTCTCAACAGCCAAGGTGAGCCAACTTATCACCCCTCTTCTGATATTGGCTCTGGTCTGAGTGAGATTAATCAACCTATTCCACGTGTTACAGCAACCACTGCAGCACCAGTTCCAACCCCAACTCAGCACGCACAAGCAGAGGGAGCTAACTCTGATGAGGATGACGCTTCAAGCCCACCACCTATCAATCGGGGTACCTCCATGGATAAGGGCCAGACGATTGAAGACGAAAGGCGTGAACCTGAGATCCAAACACACAATGCTACTCTTGATCACACCTCACCAGTTGATCAGCAGGAGAATGTGCAACCAGCTGCGGATGAATCTGATGAGGAAATGGGAGAGGGAGAAGATGAAGTGGAAGGGGAATCAGTGGAGGAGGAAGAAGAACAAGCTGAACCTCACCCCCACCATACTCCTTCGCCTATGGTTATTCCACTAGCTGGGGATTCACTGACAGCACTCAAGTGGTCGAACCCACGTGAATTTGCCAAATTGATTCTTGAGCAAAGGCATGGTTCTTCCTCTGTTTCTTCGACCTCAGCGCCAGATGACTTCGCCCAATCAATTCTCCAAGCCATCAAGAAAAAAAATTTCAAAGGGGATATTTACAAAATTCTGGCCTCCGATCCAACTGCATCCGTTTACCTGAAGGACACCCTCGCAAAGATTGAACTCACTACCCTCAATCCAGATGTCTCTGGTTTTCTGATAGAGCTAACTGCCGTGGTGAACCAAATATCTGCAGAAATAAAACTGCTTCCCTTGATCAAGGATACCATCGAGAGAACATCTGGCAGTGAGTGTGCAGCCTGGTGTAGTGCACAAGAGGCGTATGACGAAATCCAACGTCTAGAGGCTGATCAAAAGAAGAAACAAGACGAGATAGCCTCCAACACGAAGGACATCGAAGCGTGGAAGCAGCAGATCACAGAGCTACAAGCAAAAATTGCGAATGCTGAAAACCGCAATCGTGATCTGCGCTAACTCGACGACACTGAGATGGCTGAAGAGACGAAGCATGTTATTGATCATATTGAAGCGGCTCAAAGATATGAGAAAGAGCTCGCAGACGCAAAACTTGACGAATCCTTGTGCAATGCTCGACTCAAATATCATATAGACTCTTTTTCTCAGTTGGCGTCGAGGCTTCCCTTCTAATACCTTTATTTCATTTGTCTAGTCGTCACTTGTTTCTTGGCCTTTTCAGGCTTTTTATGTAATGACAATTTTATGCCTGTTGGCACTGATTTAATTTATCATTATTATTCTGCTTTTAACTGCTTTCGACCTATTTTGCATGATGATGCTCTCTATTGGCGTTTTTTTTTTTTTTTTTTTTACCAGTCAAATTTGCAATTAAAGCATTTTATCCTTTTCTTGGAAAATCATCCTTCTAGCTTTAAACTCCAAGGCATAAGCCTCTAGCTTTTAAGTGACACTCATAGCATAGCCCTCGGGCCTATTTCCAAGAATCACTCACCTATTTCCACCGTTTGGCTGGCCAATCCAATCAGCCCTTAGCCTCTATAAATCTCTTCCATCTGACCACGCTTTGCATAGAAGCAACCATGAATACTTCAGAGAAACCTCCAACCAAGAAGATGGCTGGAAAGGCCAAGGCAACTGAGGAAACAAAGAAAGTAGAGGCGCCTCGACAACCCAATGCCTCCATTGGAGCAGCCTCTTTGGCCAAGAAGAAGGAAACCAAAATGAAGATCTCCAAGAACGGGCGCTCCAGCACCCAAGAATCTGATGATGAGCCAGATGCAGATTATATGGAATTCCTCAAATCCATAGATTGGAAAGATTACGAATAACCTTTCCTTGAGAAAGAAAATGTTGTACTATTTTCTCTTTGCTTTGTATGCCATATTAGCCTAACTTGGCCTATTTTGGCCTTCTCTTATTAAATAAAGCTTACGTTTTAATATGAATCTCCTGCAGCATAGGCTTATATTTTTTCAAATACTTGCCATTTACTTTCAAGATTCTTTTGTCTTTATCTAACTCTTCCACTTCATAAGCTCCATTAGAGAACACTTGTATGACTTGGAATGGTCCTTCCCACTTAGGAGACCATTTGCCTAATGTTCTATCCTTTCGATCCATGGGCAAAATCACCTTCCAAACCAATTCCCCACATGCAAAAGATTTAGATTTAACCTTTCTGTTGTAGGAATCTTCGACCCTTTTCTTTTGTCTCCTCAGCAACTCTAAGGCTCTAAGCCTTTCTTCATCCAAATCCACTAATTCATTCATCATCATTTCCCAATAATTCTCAGAGGGAATTTCATGATGTCTTTGAATTCTCACGGACTGTAGATAAATCTCAACAGGAAATACTGCATCGTGACCAAAAGTGAGTCGAAAGGGGGTAGTGTTGGTAGCCTCTCTGGGGGATGTTCGACACGCCCAAAGAACTTGGTCTAATGTTTTGTGCCAATTTCTAGGCCTTTTTCCCACATGTTTCCTGATTAATCTAATTACTACCTTATTGGCAGCTTCGACCTGCCCATTGGCCTGAGCATAATAAGGTGTAGAAGTTACTAACTTAAAACCTATTTCTTTGGGAAATTCCTGCATCTTTCGACCAGTGAACACTGATCCCTGATCTGTAGTAATTGTTTCAGGAATACCAAATCTATAAATAATGTGACTTTGGATGAACTCAATAACATCTTCCTGCCCTACATTCACCAATGGTATTGCCTCAATCCACTTGGTGAAATAATCAATACCCACCAAAATATATCTCTGGTTCTTTGAAGATGCTGGTCGAATCTCTCCCACTATATCCAAAGCCCATCCTCTGAAAGGCCATGGCTTCACTATAGAATGTAATTCACTCGCAGGAATGTGATGTATGCCAGCATGAATTTGACATTCTTGGCACCCTTTAGCAAATTCTATGCAATCCTTCAGCATAGTGGGCCAATACATGCCTTGTCGAAACAACAACCATTTCATCTTCTGGCCAACTTGGTGTGCTCCACATGCCCCACTATGTACTGTCGAAAGTGCCCAATACGCCTCTGCTTCACTAAGGCATTTCAACAAGACTCCCTCAGGGGTTTTTTTAAGCAGTTCATTACCCAATAGCACATAGCTTAAAGCTTGATATTTGACTTTTCGCTCTATCGAAGCCGTTGGGTTTTGCAGATATTCAACTATTGGCTTTCTCCAGTCTTCATCCGTCAAACCATCTATAGCCAAAATTTCAAAAATTTTGCCATCCATGCACCCAAGCCTCGTTGTTTCTAAGTCTGATGGACATAATCCAATAGCCACCACCTTACCTCTTGCCTCAATTACTTCTTGAAGGTTTTCTTTCGACACCTTGTATCCAGAAGCAATTTGGGCCAAGTCATTGGCAACTTGATTCTCTATTCTAGGTATGTGTTGAATGGCCACTACCTCAAATTTCTTTAATAATCTATTGGCTATCACAAAGTACATAATGAGATTTTCTTTAACACATTTATACTCCTTTGTGATTTGTTTTATAACCAATTCTGAATCTCCCATTATTTCGACTCTAGTTGCCCCCAATTCTAACAAAATTTCAAGGCCAGCAATCAATGCTTCATATTCAGCCTCATTATTAGAACAAGGCCCTTCGACCTTGTACTTGAATTTTGTTGGAATTTTTTCAGGAGAAATAATGTATATTCCTACTCCTGTTCCATTTTTATGACTTGATCCGTCAAAGTATAATTTCCAAGATCTTAATTCGACGTAATTCAAATCATTTTCATTTATGGAATGGTCAACTATGAAGTCTGCAACTATTTGCCCTTTCACAGCTTTTAAAGGTTGATATGTTAAGGAAAATTCTGTTAATGCTAATGCCCATTTGCCAATTCGACTGTGCAAAATAGGTTTAGATAACATATGTTTTATAACATCAAAGCGAGACGAAACATACACATCAACAGGTTTTATATATTGCTTCAGTTTAGTACAAGAGAAATACAAGCATAAACATAACTTTTCAATCATGCTATACCTAGTTTCTGCATCATTTAAAACTCGACTAAGGTAATAAATGGCTCTTTCGACTCCATTCTCATCTTCCTGAGCTAACATGCTCCCTAGGGTTTTGTCTGATGCAGCTATGTACAATCTCATACTTTTGTTTCGACAAGGTGGTGAAAGAATTGGAGGGTGACTTAGGTACTCCTTGATCTTGTCAAAGGCTTCCTGCTGTAACTGCCCCCACTCGAAACCATCTTTGCTAAAACGAAGCAATGGCGAAAAAGCTTGTGTTTTGCCACTCAGGTTGGATATAAACCTTCTTAAGAAGTTGATTTTGCCCAACAACGACTGCAACTCCTTTTTAGTTGATGGCGCTTTCGCCTCCATTATGGCTTTGGTTTTATTCTGATTTATTTCAATCCCTTTCTTGTGGACCATAAAGCCTAAGAAATCCCCTGCCTGCACACAAAAAGCACATTTAAGAGGATTCATTTTAAGACCATATTTTCTCATTCTTTCAAAGGATTGTCGAAGATGGTCAATGTGACTACTCCCAGAAACAGACTTTATAACAATATCATCAATATAAATTTGCATGAATGTGTCTATAAAATCGTGAAAAATTGAATTCATTGCCCTTTGGTAAGTGGCACCAGCATTCTTGAGACCACAAGGCATCACTACCCATTCATAGGTGCCTAAGGCTCCAGGGCATCTAAAAGCAGTTTTATGAACATCTTCCTCAGCAATGAATATTTGGTTGTAACCAGAATATCCATCCAGCATACTAAGATATTCATGTCCTGCTGCAGAATCTATTAACATTTCTGCTACTGGCATTGAATATTCATCTTTGGGAGTTGCAGAGTTTAAATCTCTAAAATCAATGCAAACTCTCAAAGACCCATTCTTTTTAATAACGGGTACTATATTAGCCAACCATTCGACATACCTTGTAGTGCGAATGAATTTGCAACGAAGCAGTCTTTCGACCTCCTCTTTGATTTTTGACAATATCTCTGGTGCAAACCGTCTTGGATTTTGCTTGACTGGTTTTTTCCCAGGTGTCATAGGCAACCTGTGTTCGACCAACTCCCTGCTCAAACCAGGCATCTCATCATAATCCCAGGCAAAGCAGTCTTTGAACTCTTTCAACTACTGAACTACTTTGACCTTCAACTGGGGGTCAAGATTGGCACTGATGTAGGTAGGCCTTTTGGTTGTCCCTTCACTGAGGTCCACTTCTTCTAAGGGATCTTGTGCTAGAATTTTTACATTATTTGCCAACGGATCCTTCTCAAATCCCAAAGGCTCATCTTCATAGATGGCGTCGAGCCTCTGGCTTTGCCCTCCAATTTCAACCTTATCTGGAGGTTTTGGGTCGATGTCCTTGCCAGGACCTTCTTGATACACTTCAGAAATGACTTCACCAGCCATATAATCATTGGCGGCTTCCAAAGCCGCTTGTAGTTTTGTTTCGGCCACATAGGCCGAAATTCTTTTCAAAGCGTCGAACTCAGTCATGATCGCTGAATTCATCTCCCCACCCTGTGGGCTCTATTGGAGGCGTGCCTAGGCATGGCAATCTTCCTCCTGGTACTTCCCTGTCCCATCTGAAACCTTCAACAGGGTGCAAGTACAACGAATGAAACGTTTCCTCGTCAGGTGTAAACTCAAAATCAGCTGGAGGACATGGAGCAATGTTCGCCAGATGTTTCTCAAATTGCCTACTGTCCACATGATTAACAGGCACCTTGAAGTACCCTTGGTCAGCTTCAATGTTTTCCACTATCCCATCTGGTCTCCAGATTGTGATTCTCTGGTGCATAGACGAGGGTACTGCTCCTATCCCATGAATCCACTCCCTACCTAAGAGTAGATTATAATTAGCCTTTGTTTCGACGACCATGAACACTGTTGGTCTGGTAATAGTTCCCACAGTGAGATCTACCTGAATCACTCCCATAGTAGAACCAACTTTGCCTTCATAGTTCGACAGAACCATGTTGTGGGGTTTAGTATCAGTTTCAAACTTTCCAATCTTGCTCAACAGAAACCTTGGCATCAGATTAACCGTCGCACCACAGTCTACCAAAATCTTGTTGACAGGAACGTTCTCCACTTTTCCAGTAATATAAAGAGGCTTCAAGTGACCCTTCATTGCCTCCGTGGGATGCTCAAAGAAAGCATTTTGTTCTTCGACGCACCCATTGTTCATGATGTAATAGCACACAGGCTTGTGTGCCATCATCTCCAATTTAGCAGTTTGGTCTAAGTCTTCGACCTCTGAAACTTGACCAAACTCTCTTGGCATTACAGACACCACATTTACCAAAATGTCTAGGGAAGCTGCTGACTCATTGTCGAAGTTATCAGTCATATTCTCATCTTCTTCGACCTTCTTTTCTGGCTGACTAGTAAACAACTTTCGTCGTATGGGCATCCTCTCCATTGCCCCAGCCACATTGGCGCTTGACTCCCCTTGCACCTGAGCCTCCCTAACAGCTTTTCGCCTGCGTTGCTCTCTTCGCCATTGCAATCTGGACATTGGGTTGTTACCCTTGTAATTCTGCGAAATGTATGCGGATTTGTTTGTGGTGCGATTCTCTTTTCTGTACTCAAAGGACACACCTCTTTCCACATCGAACTTCTCCCACTTTTTCTTCCTTCCTTTCCCTTCGACAGGTTTGATCCAACTACCTGTTGGCGCATTCACAGCAGGTTTGAATGTTCCTGGCTTAGTCCTTGGTACTTGGTTCTTTGGCCCTGTCGAAAGTCGCCTATGGTCAAAACCTCTGTGCCCCTTGTTCACCTTCTGCCCCCAGCTTTCGCCAGCCTTCTTAATGCCTTCCAGCTTGTGGGCAGCCTTTTCATCAAAAATGGCGCTGCACCTGGGACACAGCATTACTCCAGAGTCTTTTTTCTGGCAACGATGCAAGAAATCCACGATTGTCTCTTTTGGCTCAGGATAAGCCATTTTGTTAAGCTTCTTTTTCTCATCTACCTTACTCAATTGTTCATCCTTTTGATCCGTAATTTCGACCATGTTGACATCCATTCTGTCCTTCAGGCGCATCTTGGAGAAGCTGGCTTCCAGACTTTCAGTGGTCTTTGCCAAGCAGCCACCACCTACTGCTGCTTTTGCAGCTCTTTGGGAGGCTTTTTCCCAAGCAGCTTTCTCAGCCTCCACCATCTCCTCAGCGTTGACTCTCTCGACATCAGGAGACATCTTGAAAAAATTTCCAGCAGCCATACAGATCTAATTTTCCACCAGACAACCATCCATGTCCAGCATCTCTCCAACCAAGAGCATGTCGTCTTCCAATTCCTCAACCACTTGAACTTTGGGGGCATTTCTACCCATAGCCTCATTGGTATTGATGCTATCTGAACTAGAATCAGACTCCTCAACCAACTCGACCAGATTTATTCCTTCATTGACAGTTATCTTCCAACCACTCCTGGTTACATCAAAACCCTTAGCAGCATTATCCATTTCCACAAACTTATCAGCAGTTTCTTTGGTCACCAACATCAAACTGGTGCCATCAACGTCTAGGCCACCTGTAGCCTTACTAGAACCCTCAGTCATCACAGCACTAATGGCGAAGTCTTCAGTAACTTCTACCATGTTGACTGACTCGTCGAGTCCCCCTGTGGCTTCCACCATTTAAACCTCATGAGGCTCTGTATAGTTGGCCTCTGCAACTTGCAACGGGTCAGAGTCAATCTTCATTTGGGCTTTGCCTTTTTCTCCAAACTTCAACCTTCCTTCCTGGATAGCGTTTTGCACCAAGTCTCTGAAAAGAAAACATTGAGAAGTTTTATGACCCAAAAAATTATGATACTTACAAAAACCTTTTTTCTTTCTTTATTCTAAAGGTGGCATTTTAGCACCAGCAGGCACTATCATTTGCCCATCTTTAACTAACAAATCGAAAATTTCATCACATTTAGTGACGTCGAAAGTATATGTTTTCTTAGGGAATTTGTCGTTAGATTCGACAGGATTTTTTCCTTCTGAAGGAGCTAATAATTTACAAGCGTAAGGTGGACCTTGTTTTAATTCAGCAACGTCAACCTCATTTTCGTCGAAACAAGATGGCTCGCCATACAGACTCTCCACATCTTCCTTGCATTCGACAAACGCTACTTTTTTACCCCTACTGAATCTGGCTTTTTCTTCTTTTAGCCTTTCTAGCTGTCGAACCCTATCAGCCAGCTGGGCCATATCTCTAAGATATTGGGTATCTAATTTCTTCCTAATGGAATAATCAAGACCCCCAGCAGCCATTTCGACCAACTCATGTTCTGGTACTTGTGTAAAGCACCTGGCTTTAAGAAGTCAAAACCTATTCAGGTAATCGTCAATTGGCTTAGTGACCTTGCGCTTAATGCTAGCCAATTCTTTCAAACTAATCTTAGTTTGCCCCATATAGAACTGTTCATGGAACAAACGTTCTAATTGGGTCCAATTGTATATGGAATTTGGAGGCAACGTGGTAAACCATGTGAAGGCATTCTTGGTAAGGGAACTTGGGAAGTATTTGATCCTAAGGCTCTCGTCAGCTGCAATCTCGCCCGCTTCGATCAAATATCTAGCCACATGTTCGACAGTAGACTCAGTAGTATCTCCTGAAAATTTGCTGAACTTTGGAACCTTCATCCTAGGGGGAAGTTCTGTTTGGAGAATGTAGTCCACTATAGGTGATGTATAATTTGGCCTGGTGAAGCCAAAATTCATACCATTTCTAGTCATTATCCTTTCGACCATGGCTGCAAGATTATTTTCTTCTGCTTGATTCTGGTGTCGAACCTGCCTAAGCAATTGATCTGCGTGTTGGTTCCTGTTCACCATCACTACTGGTTCCTCCTCCATCTGGTATGGCATCTGATTCCTCGGAGGTTCGACTCTAAAATGGTCAACCATCTCTTGATCCTCCAAGTTAGCATCAGGTATCTGACGTGGATGACGTCTTGGGACATCTTCGACGACCGTCGCTCTTTGATCTACTGCTGGCACTCCCGTGAAATCCGCCATGCGTGCCACTTGTGCAGCCAGTTGTTAGTTAGTTTGGGTTGTATTTTGGATCAAAGGTTGAAAAACTTCTCCCATCGTCTGAGACAACGTATGTACCATTTGCATGTTACTTTCATCCATCTGCTGTCTCAAACAATTTATGGATGTATTTGTAAGGCTAGGCGTTTGCACAGAGTAACCCACACCTATATGCTGGCTGTTTCTTCCTCCTGATCCTTGTAGTGGCGAAGACACAACAGTTTCTGAAAACACAGGCGGAGCACTTTGTAGGTTTTGCATCATTGATGTAGGCATACCATAGGGTTGACTCCTTGACCCTGGATGTGGAAAGCCTGGTGGAGGAACGTGCTTGTACGTGGTATTTCCTCCTAAGGGTGTTGGTGAATTAGAACCTTGTGGCCCTATGTATTCCAACACAAGTTGAGTATATGATTTTGTATATGTTGATCCTGACTCAGACACTACCAATGGAAGTGACGCCTGTCCTCCTGTTGAAGACACTGGTGATGGTGTGCTTTGAGTCCCAATACTGCTACTGGATTGAGTGTTTGAAATGCTCCCTTGAGGATCAACTTGTTGATTGGCACTGGTTGCCATTTTCTTAGTGTATCTTCTCTTTGGTATTCCTTCGTTTGTTGTGGCTAACTTCCCACTTCTCAATAACATACAACGAAAGTAGATCTTCACCAAGAGAAATAAGACTGACAAAGGTTTGACTTAGCACTGGGTCCCACCGGGTGTGCCAATTTGTTTGCCGTGAATTTTGGTAAACAACCTCTGATCTGTCAATCTAAACGCAAATTGATTTAACTTGCAGGATCCATCACACAAATCCTAGGACATGTGCTAAGTTTTAAGGGAAAATGTAACTGACGACAATAAATGCAAGAAATGTAAAATGAACTCCGCGTTCGACAGTAAAATAGACTACACGAACTCCACGTTCAACTACTTGCGCAGTAAAGTAAAAAGCTTAAAAAGAGGGCTGTAAGTAAATGATGCAAAAACTTTAAAGACGTCGGATGTAAAAGACAGAAATGTAAAGAGCTTTGAGAAATAAAGATACAGGAAATGTAAAGTTCTGTCGAGAGTAAATAATGAGAGAAAATGCTCGAACTCCACGTTCTTTGAAAAGTAAATACTGGCAAATGTAAAGGGCTGTCGAAAGTAATGCAGGGAGATGAAAGCTTTTGGAAATAAAGTGCAATGAACTCCACGTTCTTGAAGATAAAAAGGCAATTGAAAATAAATGCAGTAAAGGGAGAGGTTTGAAAGTAAAAGACTTTGAATGCAAAATGTGCAGAAAAATAGATGTCGAAGGCTTCTAAAGGAAAGTGCAACTGCAGTGTAACATAAGGCTGATTGAAAATACAGTTCAAAGGACAAGATAAGACATGAAAGATTAAACTTAAGAAAATGTAAAGTGCTGAAACATAAACATGATGAAGAAAACAAATTGCATTGCTGAAGAAAGAGGTGGTGTTACATTACGTACATTCTCGCGAACTCGTTTCTCTACACGCGGGTACTTTGAGTTTCTTTGAGTCACAAGTACAAAAATATGAACACCCCTATTACATAAATCTAACTCCTATTTATAGTGCTAAGGGATAACTGCTAAGTAGTAGTTACTGCTCCAACGTGTCCCTTCTTGGCGCCTTCCTCCTGGTCTCAACTGTTCCCACGCTCACAACTGCCCTTATTTGAATTTCAAATATCTGAAATTCCCTCCAGCCCTTGCAACGCGTATTCCACGTCCCCACGGTCGAAAGACTTTCCAACACTTAACCATTTTGAGGGGTTTCAACGTACTCTCTTCGACTCAAGCTTTATTCAGGACTTGGTCTAAAACCCTCTTCTAGTTAAAAATAATCTTTTAACAATTTGAACCAACATTTGCTCTTTCCTAGCGTCGAAAAATGAGGGTTAACACCTTGCGTAGGTGGGAGTTTTACTTGGTATAAAGGAAACGGGAAGGCAGTGAGTAGACTGGACAGGTTCTTATTGTCAAGTAAGTTGATTGAGGATTGGGGTGTTAGTGTCCAAAGGGTGGGAAAAAGAGACATTTCTGATCACTGTCCAGTTTAGATTATTTTGGGTAAGGTTGATTGGGGGCCTAAGCCGTTCAGGTTCAATAATGCGTGGTTTAGTCACGACGGTTTCAAGCCTTTCATTGCAGAAGAGTGGGGTAAAATAGAGGTGGAAGGTAGAGGTGATTACGTCTTGTACGAAAAGCTGAAACGATTAAAAGATCGCATTAAAGAATGGAATATAGAGTGCTTTGGGTGGATTGACTTGAAGGTAAAGGAAAAGGTGGATAGTCTAAAAGAGATGGATAGTTTATTAGCTGATCTCTTTGATGAAGATGTTGAGGAGTGCGTGTTGGAAAGGAGCAAGGTATCGGGGGAAATATGGAAAATGCTTAACCTTAAAGAGAGTATGCTTAGATTAAAATCTAGGCAAATGTGGTTGAAAGATGGCGATAAGAACACGAGGTTTTTCCACAATGCCATGAAGGAGAGATATAGAAGAAATGCGATTTCTATTATTGATGGGGCGAATGGGAGAGTCGAAGGCGTTGCTGAAGTGAAGGAGGAGGTTAAGAATTTTTTTCGTCGATTTTTTCAAAGAAATCAACAATGCCAGACCCGAGCCAGAAGGTCTTAATTTTCAAAGGCTGAATGCTTTAGATAAGGTGTGGTTGGAACGTGAGTTTACTGATGCAGAAATTAAGGATGCTGTTTGGTCTTGCGACGGCAACAAAAGTCCAGGGTCGGACGGCTATTCTTTGGAGTTCTACAAACAAAACTGGGAGGTAATTAAGGAGGACGTGTGCAGGGCAGTTAAGGACTTTCACAACAGAGGCACTCTTACTAAGGCTTGCTCTTCTTCGTTTTTAGCTCTAATACCGAAGACACATAATCCGCAGTCTCTCTCTGAGTACAGGCCCATCTGCCTTGTTGGGAGTTTTCACAAAATTTTATCTAAAATTCTGGCAGCCAGGTTAAAAAAGGTGTTAGGATCGATTATTTCCAGTAACCAATCCGCGTTCATTCCGGGGAGAAATATTGCTGACGGAGTTCTTTTAGTGAATGAGGTGCTGGATTTGGCGAAGAGGGAGAAGAGGAGCTGTGTAGCTTTGAAAGTCGACTTCGAGAAAGCGTACGATTGTGTCAACTGGAAATTTTTGAAGTTCATGTTATCGAAGATGGGGTTTGGAGAAAGATGGTTAAGGTGGATGGATGGAATAGTTTTCTCGAGTTACATGTCTGTTATAGTTAATGGGAGCACTACCAAGGATTTCAAGGTTGAGAGAGGCCTTCGTCAAGGCGATCCGTTATCCCCATTTCTTTTTGTTTTGGTCATGGAGGCTCTTACAGCTTTAGTACTCAAGGCAGTAGAGTTGGGTGATTTGAGGGGCTTTAAGTACAATGAAGAGGAGGAAGTCAATATCTTGCAATTCGCGGATGACACGGTGTTAGTAGTGGATGGTAGCAGTGATAATCTTTGGAGTTTGAAAGCCATTTTTAGGGGATTTGAAATGATGTCCGGCCTAAAGATAAACTTCCATAAGAGTAAGATTTATGGCTTAAATATCGGTGATGGGTTTTTAGAGGTTGCTTCGGGGTTTCTTTCTTATCACATTGATCAATTCCCATTCAAGTTTCTCGGTGTCTTGGTGGGAGATAGTCCTAGAAAGCTGGCTATGTGGAAGGAGGTTGTCAACAAATTGAAGAGTAGGTTGGCTATTTGGAGGGGCAGAAATTTAACAGTGGCAGGTCGCGTGGTGATGATTAATTCGGTCCTGAACGCAGTTCCGATTTATTCTTTGTCTTTCTATAAAGCTCCCTCAAAAGTGCTTAATGAAATAAGGAGTATTCAAAGCAATTTCTTATGACGGGGTAGTGAGATTAAAAGAACGGTTCATTGGGTGAGCTGGCCTAACGTGTGCAAATCGCGCGAGGAGGGAGGCCTTAGTATAAAAGATGTCAAATTACTTAACAGGGCTTTATTGAACAAGTGGAAGTGGAGGGTGTTGAACAATAAAGAGGCGGTTTGGAGCAATTTTTTAAGAAGCAGATATGGGAATTATGAGACAAAGGTGCTTATTGGTGATAAGAGTGTGCTATCTAGGAAGGACTCCATATGGTGGCGGGACCTGATTTTATCTGATAGTGTGTTTGCTGATTCTAATTACAGGTTTTCGGATGTAGTTTTTTGTGAAGTTCGCAATGGCCATGGTACTTCGTTTTGGCACTCGAAGTGGCTTGGTAACCAGGTTTTAAAGGATGCCTTCCCCGAGTTATTTGCTGCCGCATGTTCCAGGAGCTGCAGCATCGCGGAGGCAGGTTCGTGGGACGGTAATATTTGGTCTTGGAAGATGGAGGAAATTCTAAGTAACAGCGGAGATGTGGATGCGGCAGCCAGGGAGGATCTGTTGGATTTGCTTCAACAGTTTGTAGTGGATCAGCAACATACTGACAGATATGTTTGGCAGCATGATGCAGAAGGTTCGTTCTCTGTCAGAACGTGCTTCAAACTATTCAGCAAATTCGATACGGGTATCAGCTACCCTGTTTGTACGCTTAAGGCTTTAAATCATTTGTGGGATTTAAGAATTCCATCAAATGTGTTACATTTTGGTTGGAGGCTCTTGCTAGGAAAAATCCCTACAAAAGACCAACTGTTGCGGAGAAATATTTTGACAGAGAGAGGGGATCTGAATTGCGCCTTTTGTAGTTCGGTGGAAGAAACCATTATGCACCTTTTCGAAATGTGTTCGTATACGGTTCGTATTTGGATGAAGGTTTATGCTTGGATTGGTAATACTCTTGAACTGAACTTTGGGGAGTTTGTGGGTTACTTTCTTAATTGGGAAAATGTGAAGTCTAAATTGAAGAGGACTATTATTGCCGTTATCTGGTTAGCAACTACTTGGAGCATTTGGTTGGTGAGGAATACTATCATTTTTAGGAGAGAAGTGTTTAGTTTCGTGGAGTGTATTTCGGTTATTGTTCATCGATCTTGGAAGTGGTTATGTTTATGTTGTAAACTTGCGGATTGTGGCGATTTTTCTGTGTGGAATACTCTACCTCTTCTTTGCTTTACGAGGTAGGGGCTTTCCGTTTTGTGTTTCGGACGGAGTATCCCTTATACTCCTCATTAATAGAATCATTGCCTATTAAAAAAAAACATCGAACTATATATACTTTTCTAGTGTATTTGTCAGTTATATATTTGAAAATATTTGGTTCGTTTCAATTGAGGAATTTGATGTCGGCAACGATTCTTAAAGGATCATTTCGAATACAGTTTTTCAAGCTAGAACCATGTATTATTATCAATGGAAAGGATTCTTTTGGAATGACAATATACAACTTTGTTTTTTTTTTTAATATTTTGAATGTGGTTTATGTTCAGTTTTTTATTCAAAATTATAGTTAAATAGATTGTCAACATGCATCTGTTTGCAAAGACTCGTCTTAAAAGTCTTAGTATAAATTAGGATATTCGTGTCAGATATCTCATTATGATCTATAACAGATATTGTTGGACAAGTGACTCCAACACATAAGAAATGAGGATGAATTGTGTGGGTTTGAAAAATTATATCTAAATATTTTTTTACAAAAACAGAGTTTAAAAAACATTTGCAAAACAAACAAGATAAAAGCAGTGAAAAACAAAAAATCAGATAGATGAAAGTGCAACGGAAATAAATAACTGAAAAATAAAGAGGTAATGAAAGAGAGAAAAGTATCTGATATTTATAAAGGTTCGATCTAATAATGTAACATATTCCTCTCTCCAATAATTTTTTCTTGAGAGTTTCTACCAGGGTCGTCTTTGAGGACGTGCAAGGCGGTCTACCGCACAAGGCCTCAAATTTGTCACTGTTAATATATGGCTAAATAGGGCCTCATAAAATATAGGGCCTCATAAAATATTTATAATGGTTAAAACAATTGTAAGATAGCGTCTCTATTTGTTTTTCTATGATTAAACTATGATTCATTTACACAGGGCCTCCGAAAAAGTTGAGACGGCTCTGTTTTCTATTGTAATGTGAGCTTTTGAAAGGATTTTTCCACGAACCTCCTTATACGAGGATTGGAGTTTTACAATGGCTAACTTCCCAACCAAACACCTAGTTTTAACTATGAAGACCTCTCAACCAAGATATTTTTCCATCAAGACAATCTCGAACCAACAAAGAGTTTTAATAACGAAGACCTCCCAACTAAACTGAGGTTTTAACTAGTTTACCTCAACAACCAAACAAGAGCTTTTCACTTAGTTTATCTCACAATCAAAAATAAAATATCTCCCAAAGAGATCTTACAATATTACCCCTGCACCACACTCAAATACCTTGAAAATATAAAACTTCACTCTCAAAAGCACCAAGGCAAAAGTGAGAAGAAGAAAAAAGAGAGGAGAGTGAGAGAAATGTATTTCAAATATGTTTTCTAGTGTCAAATCAAGTGAGGGGAATCCTTCTATTTATTGGAAAAAATGTGGCTAAAAAAGGAAGAAAAAAATACATGGTCCTTTTAATGTTGATAATCGATTAAGCATGTGACACAATCAATTATCAAGTACAGAAATGGAAGGATTTTAAAAGAGTCACTACTAGTCGATGATAAGCCCTAATAGTTGATTATAAGACATTACAAAAAGAGATAATTGATTAGGCCTAAGAGATAATCGATTATACAATGCAAAAATTTTCTCATAAAGAACTTGTTGAGCTTTTATTCAACTAGTTAGGCATAAAAACATTTTTTTTGTAGTTTAATAAAAAGAGATAGTCTTTCCGATCAATCCAAAGTATGTGTGTGTGTGTGTGTACGCGCGTGCACGAATGCGCCGCGTGTGTTTGTGTGTGTGTGTGTGTGTGTGTGTGTGTGTGTGTGTGTGTGTGAGTGTGTGTGTGTGTGTGTGTGTGTGTGTGTGTGTGTGTGTGTGTGTGTATGTGTGTGTGTGTGTGTGTGTGTGTGTGTGTGTTTCCTTAGTAAATTTGAAAGTTATTCTTATACCTTTACAGACATAGATCACTCAACATAGACTCGACGAGCTTTCACACTTACTCATTTTCACAACTCTGAAGCTTCTGGTTCCTTGCTACATTATCTTTGAATTTAACACTTTATTAGAACTTTGAATCTTCTTCTGATGAGACTTGAGATAACTCTCCAATATAGACACCATCATCAGACACACTTCTTGGTCATAGATCTTCACTGATTTCACTAAAATCTGCTTGGCATAACGTGTTGTCTTCCACATATAGACTTTGACAACTTAATTTTCAAGCATCATAACTTGATCACCACATAGAGCCTAAGAGTGTTGTCAACATAAAAACCAAACATGTTGTTGCAGACGTCATACATGTAAACACATAGATACACAGACATCTTAGGCTCAATCCATATCATATTCTAGTTTTTACACTCCTACATCGGTTGCATTTCCAAAGGGGCCATCACATATATCATTTCTTTTTCTTTATGTTTACCATGTCACTATTTGTATATGGAACACGAGGGTAAATCTTAAATTAAATTTTAATGTATCACTTATATAATTATACATAACATATGTATTGTTACGTATTGATTTTTAATCTCTCTTTATTTAATATTTTGCTTTATAAATATAATATCAATATTTTATTTATTAATAAAAATAATTATAATAAAAATATATTACTTTGGTCTAATGCATAATCATATTAAATAAAGTTGAGTAAATTTTTTTCTCTTCATTATTTTTCTTCTCCTTCTCATTATTTAATATTAAAAATATTATAATAAAAATTATATTATTTAGTGCATAAATATATCAAACAAAATATACAAAAAGTTGTCCAGTGCATCAACCCATCTAATAGAGTACAAAATAAAATAAAAAATGTCTTGTATTGTTCTGTACTGTCTAGTACTGTTCTGTCCAGTACTTCTTATTTTTTCATCTATCAATTGATGATATGACCCTTAAACTAGAGAGTTTATATTTTCCACTCCACATGTCAAGTATTGGCCTACTTTTGGATTCATAGACCTGAGACAATAAAAATGATGGTTGATGAGTGAGGAGTTGGTATTGTCGAGAATGAAAAAGAGACTATGCACGCACAAGGAAGACATGGAAGGTTTAAATGGTTAGAAGCATTGTATAAGAATTATTTGGCATCCTTGTTGGCTTACCAAGATGATGAAGAGCTTAAGGAGAAATTATATCTATGTGCGATATGGGTTTATTTCTTATATTTAGTTGGCACAACCATATTTACTTATAAGAGTGTAGCATATTCCGATATTGCAAAATCTTCACATGTCAGGAAAACGATACTCGACTGAAGGATAACATTCAAGACTATATTTCCCTTTAATAATAGTCATCAATTGGACGAGAATCAGTCTCCACATGATATCATGTAAATGCCTCCATAGCGAGTTCTTGAATCTTCTTTTGAGTAGAGGCAAACCCCTTGTATATCTCGGTTGAATCAAGAGGACTTCTACCATTAAGTGAAACCATAGTCTCATGGCCGACCATTATATGCTAAAGTGGCATAAATTATTGGTCACACAACAAATTTGGAGATGGTAATGTTGTTGGAAAAATCGACAAGAACACAATAACAACACAAGGACATAACGTGAAAACTCTAAAAATTGAGAAAAATCATGGTCGCTGTCAAATGATAACCACAAAACTATGAGATGTGGGACTCCATCAACATGTATGTTTTCAACCAACTCCGAAATCTCCATCTTGGTTAAAAATAAGAAATAAGTTTTCATTGTCTTCATCGACAATCATAGTTTAAAGAGAATTATCATACTCGGCCATAAAGAGTATAGTCACTCGAAACTACACCACTCTAAAAAATTCGACGTTATCCTCACTGAGAATCATAGTTCAGACACTATCATACTCCGTCAGGAAGAATATATTTCACTTGAAGATAAATCACTCTGAAAAATTTACATTGTCATCACCGAAAATCATATGCTATATCATGAAGAATATATTTCACTTGAAACTAAATCATTCCAAAAAATTCACATGTCAAAAATTAGGCTGGAAATTTATTGTGCAACTTCCATATAGTCAGGAAGTTCTTCAACCGCTGACATAATCTTATAGTGCACCTTGTGTAATCTTGATTGTATCAACACATTTTTTATTTGAACTTTCCACAGGTCAAAAACAATTCTTCCATCATTTTTCTCTAGGCCAAACTACACAGTAGAACTTGTGACTACAGCTCAACAACTCTTTCACAACACCACTCTTCTTTTCTGATGTGGAAAATCAGACAAAACTGCAACCACTAATGCATACTAAGAACTCAAATACCCAAATTGAACCAAATTTAGTTCTGATATTACTTGTTGGAAAAAATCGACAGAGAGAAAATAAAAGAACACAATAACAAAAGAAGGATATAACTTATAAACTTAAAACCGGAGAAAAAACCAATGTCGTTGTTAAATTATAATTAGAAAATAATACTATGTGAAAATTGTTATAACACATAATATATCATCAAACACCTTAGGCCTCATGCACACCCACATCTTTCAAAAACAAATATTTAACTATACTCACAATACTCTAACACAAGAATATAAAAAAAACAAAAAAAGTTAAAAATAAAATGAAAGTACTTCTAACTTGTAAATTTTATAATGAAGAACTAGAATCATTTATACCTTAAACTCTTTTTTTCTTTTATAAAAAATTAATTGCAATCAGACTTATATATTTTCAATCAATCTTACACATACTTTGTTTGAGCCTCTGATTTCAAATCATCCTTTTCTGCATTGAAATCCAAGATGGACAACGTTCTTTCAACAAGATGAAAGAGGTGATATCCGAGTCAAAGAAGACAAATTTATTACTTATAAGGTGATATCAGTGTTATCTTAATAAATTATTTTCTTCTATGATACTTTTGTCTATAAAGGAGATAATTTAATCTCAAAAACTGAATCAAACCGTAGCACAATCGATCTTTGTAGTGAAACAAACACAACTTTTGCTAAAAAGAAAGTATAAAAAAACCTACCAGGACTTTAATAAAATATTGCAGACTAAACTATTAATTTATTTTGTTGATTTATTTTACCTTCATCTAACAATGCAAACACAACGTTGGAGTGAAGTTGCATGATTTTCCCATGGTAGAATAACAAAAGTGGAGAGATATAACATAAAGTAGAATAAACTTTACTTTTTTTTTAAACACCAATAACACATGTTTAATTACAAAATAACCCAGACATAAAAAGAATAATTTTTACTTTTTTGTAAACACCACTAACATATGTGTAACAGAATAACATGTGATTAATTTAGTTGGATAATTAATTCAATTTATCAACAAAATTGTTAATAATCTAATTATATAAATAAATAAAATTATTTAGCGTGAATTTAATTAATTATCGAATTAATTATATATAATTAATTAAATGTGATACAACTATATAGAAAATGAGTATAGAATTTTTTTTTAATAAAATAATGGCTAGCACCTATTTCTACAGTTTACACGTACGAAGAGTAACGAGGACGGAGGTTTATTTTAATTATTTCGAATATACACACATGGAACTCGTGGAACAGACCAAGAAATGACGTAAGATACGCAAATATTTCCATTTTGGCGATCAGTTTGATTTAATGAATTTAATAAGATATTTTATATTGTTAATTAATTATAATTATATAAGGATTTAATTTTTATTTTAATTATATCTAAAGAATGAATGTAATTATATCTAATGAATTTAATTTTTATTTTAATTATATCTAAAGCATATTTTAATTTGTTGAAAACACAAACAAGAACCTTAAGAGTACAAGCGTTAAAAAAATAGGAAATAAAATTTGGAGGCCTATAGGGGTGGAAATAGGCTGGGTCGAGTTAGCCTTTGTCAAGTCTAAGTCTAGCCTGACAAAAAAACTGAAGCCTAAGTCTGGCTTGTAGTCTGTCATAGGCTTATTTTTAGGCTTGAGTCTGGCCTTTTCTAAGGTCTAGTTAGCCTATTAGCCTACATAAAAGTCTATTATTTTATAAATATGTAAATACACAATTAAAATAATATTTAAATAGACTAACAAACTAAAAAATCAATGAGACTAAAAATTTGTTTGCATTGACTTTTTTTAACATACCTATTAGCATAAGTTTTGTGAGACTATTTGTTTAAGATAACTTATGAAAACACCTTATAACATTGTTCATATGGTGAATACATGTAAAAAGGGTTAATCATGTGTATGTATTCTGATTATGGCGTTATATATGAATCAAATCATTAATTTGATATGGATTTTATTTGAATATATGTTAGGTAGAAACTCTAGACATAGATTTAGGTTTAACATTCATGTGAGTATCAGTTCTTAATGCTCTATGTTGGTTTTTTTGCGTGAGACGTCAACGATGAGACAATACAGTTGGCCTCTCGACTTTGCGTCAGACATAACCTCTGTTGTGGGTGATACGTGATGGTATTAGATGAAGGTTTAGTTGTGTATAACATGATCAGAAGAATGCATGTGTTATCAATTGATGAGATCCAATCCCAACTAGCCTCCGTTTTTATTTCAGTCTTTATATTTTCCGTCTTTATATTTTTTGCCTTTATTTATGGTACTTTGATCTTTCAGTCAAATTTTTGTAACCAAAAGCTTAGAAATGTAGAGGCCGTTGTACAGAATTTTTTCCCTCGCACCGATCCTGTGGAGACGATATAAATCCCGAAGGGAATCCTTCACAACTAAATTTTTGCTTCTTGCCACTTTACTGCAGTTCGAACATTGAACACATGCAAACCCCGTTGTCGAGCACGACGAGTAGCTTCCATGCTTATTCACGAGCATAGTCTCGCGAGCTCATCACCTCGAACACGAACGACACTCCTTCGGACAAGTTCCTTGTGCCCTTCTTCGACATAAGAATTGATTTTTAAGTCATTAGCCATATGCTTCGGAGAAACAACCAGGGCCTGGCCCGCCATCGGGCACGACCCAACCTAGCTCATCATCGGGGAGGGCCCAACACAAAGGCCCGATCCACCATCCCGCAGGAGGAAACTCTCCTCACGCATTTTCTACACGTACTCCACGTGCTCTCCACGTAGGGTCACATCACCAACTGAACTCGCGCCTTCTGCGGGGCAGTTGACCCAGGAAGAAAACCACGTGTTGGTCTTCCCTACTCCACGTAGATCTGGCAGTTATTCGTATTGGGCCTAATGATACAACTCACTATAGATAACCGTTGGGCCAGCGTTGGGGGCACATTATAAATACCCTCCTCCACAGGAGGGTCAAGTATTCTAATTCATACTAGCTTTTTATACTTGCTCTCTTTCGTTATGAACCTCACTTTGACATCAGAGTGTCTTGCAGGTACACCCCCTTCCTTTTCTCCACCACCGGCGAACTTGGAGCTCACGACGTGTTGATGGCCGCCGATCCTCTTTCTGATCCGGTAAGATCACATATAATGTCAGTATTTTAAAAATAAAAATATGATTTGGCGAGATACTTATGCACATAAATTATTTAATATTTACACATAAAAATTTAAATCAAAATTATTCTCTAAATCAAAACTAAACATTAATCCAAAAATATGTCATTTCCCCAAATTTTGAACTTAAACACCAAAATGGAATTGTAAAAGAAAAAGAGAATTGGGTTGTATTGTGTGCATAAATGAAGAAGAAAAACAAATGTAGCTCCATAGTTAGGTGCAAACAAAATTTATCACATCTTCGTGTCTTTTCTTCATCACTCTCCTTTTTTAGTTTCTCACACATTAACTTCACGCACATTCCTCTACCGCCACATCATTTCCATCTGATATATAATTTCAACTATTTCACAGTTTTGAAAAAGATATCACAAAAAAATTATTGATTAAGTCACGAATTATGCCGCTCTTTTTAAGATGTTTCATGGAATTATCCAAATTGTGCAAGGCGTCTCAATGATAAAAACAACTCAGTTCAAAACTATTACGGTTACTACTACTTAATAGAGAAACAGTCTAAAAATATCCCCTAAAAGAATAGTCGTTTGACCATCCTAAGTAATTTTTTGAACTTGGAGAAATTAAAATAATTCTCCAAAGAGAATTTAATAATGGCCGTTTGACCACCCTGAAACTATGTTCGGTTAGCGACAAGATGTCACGCACAATGAGCAAGAAAATATGATTTGGAATGAGCAAAGAACAAATAAACAAGTGAAATAACACAAATAATAGGTAGCTTAGTTCAATGCAATGTCCCCAGCGTCTGAAGGATTGTAGCACAAAGAAAGAAAATTCAGTAATTCAATAGTACTCAACGGTTTTATCTGAACTCTCCTAGTTCAATATCATTTTCCTAATACAATCCATGAATTTTAACTCACGCTCCCCCTGAAATTGAGCTCCCCTCACTTTCACTCAAACATTTTCCTAAGTGTTTGCAATAAAACAATCATGTATGGAGTGATTCAAATCACATTTATAGAACAAATATGATAGCCTTCTAAAATGAGAAAGAGTCTCGAGATAGAGTATTACAAAAGTAAACATAAAGCACTTTGCTAGACAAAAATATGACGCTCAAAATAATTTTTCAGAATAAAAAAAATGGTCTTCAAACAAGGGGAACCATCTCTTTAACTGAAAAATGAAGCCAAAAACAACACCAAACCAAAAGAGAACACACAAAAGTAAACAAAAGGATGCAAAAGAAAAATGACTTGTACTTTGAGAAGGCCCAACCACTAGCAGTGTAATACAGTTACCAGGTTGAACAACGTGAGCTAGAGACAAGAAAAAATAGTCTTTGGAACACTTGTTATGTTATTTGAATGGCCCCTAAGACATTTCATTAACATTATGTCATCATTTCCACCAACACATTGGACAAATTCACCATTTAGCATGACTCGGTTTCCTCAACTGAAGAATTGACAAGTTCTATTTTATACAAGGAAATATACAACTTAAAGGTAATTGTCATAATGCATTGCATAAAATATTTTTGGCAGTAAAGTTTCAGCAACTAGTTTAAAAAAAATTAAATGGGATAATTATCATGGTTAAGTCACAAAGCTTGAAAACAAAAGATTTATCAATCTCTTATTATCTTCTCTAATAATCAGTCGCAAACATGTAAGAATTAAATAATAATACTAATAAGACCAAAAAACAAATTTTCAATTATATGGTTGGTCGTAATGGGTTTTCACCAGTATGCAACACCATAGCTAACTGGAAATAAAATCAAGAAAATCATTCATCTAATATTATTCACTACTACAAATAATACACGTCATGACAAAACTTTCACCTCACCCAACAAAGACCCGAGGTATAATGGCAAAGCGCGTCATGTTTTATTTTTTATTTTTAAATAAATACCACACATTTCTTCGGTTTCTAAATATAATCGAGGGGGAAAATAATTCAGGACATGTTTTGAATCCCAGCTACAACAATTTATATTTTTATTTCTTTAAAAAAAGATGTCTTTCCTTTTATTATTTTTAAATTAATTATATATTCCTTCATTTATCTTTAATAACCGAGGGATTAGAGAATTATAATTTTACTATTAAAGCACTCGTTAAGCATATTTTACCTTAAACCAAACTTATATGTAGCCGCTCCAAACTTGTACGCATATACTTTGGGATGGATTGCAAGACAGAAATATCTTCAATGTTCTTCTATCTTGAATGAAACATTTTTCTGCTATTGCAATCCATCCCAACATAATGATGGTGTTGATGTTATTATTGTATTTTCTGAATAACCTTCCTATGTTGTCAATCAAAGAAAACACTTCATAATATATTCCTTTCCTCGGTTAACAACATTGAGAAATTTATTCCCAAACATGTTGTAAATTGCAAGCAATTGCAGTAGAAAAAAATGGTGAATGGTAAAAAATTAAGGAAACAAGACATGTTACTTTCAATTTTTTATCATCCACCAATTTTTGTAAGTTACATATTTCCTCGGTTTTATGAGAAAAGTTCTTATTATAATAACACTCAAGATATTTCCAACACATCAATCTACAAGAAACTCTCTACATCCACCATTATATATCTTGTTGTCTTTCTTGTGAAAGAATTTGCTATGAAAACATTTGCTCAAGATAATAAAATCATTGAATAGATCTTTGGGATGGATTGCAAGTGCAGAAAAAAATTCTAATGGTTGGAATAGATAATTTATCAGAAATTGGGTGCATGCAATCCATTGAACTTGAAAAAATTTGTTGTTCTCCAAGAATTCATTTCCAAAGTCTCGATTTGCTTAAACAATGTATTTTAATATTCTGTGTAAACTATGTAATTAAAAAAAAAAGCTTATTCCCCTTGTTTTTTTAAAGAAATTGAGAGGTATATGCCACTTGGGATGAAACATATTTGATTATATTTTTATTTAAAAAGAAACACGTTTTATCTCGGTTTTGAATAATAACTGAGGGGAAATATAAGCGTGTTTATTGAGTTTCTTCGTTGTCTTTAAACAAATCTTTGTTGTTCATTTAATGAGTATCAACGCTCAAGGCATTGCCATTAGTGATCTGCGTGAAACCTAAAAGTCATTATAAAAGCATTTTGAATATTAAAAATTGATAATAAAACATTTGAAATGAAAACTTTGAAATTTAAAGAAACGTTTATTTTAATTGGGTAAAGTTCTCTAAGATGGATCGCAAGAGCAGAAAATTATTTGGTGTGAGATATTGGATCGAACTCTAGTTTAGCATGTCGTCGAAGTCTGCTCACATGTTGTTGTCGAAGACCTACATGTTGTAGTCGAATTGTGTTCTAGTATGTAGTTGTCGAATTGGGCCTTGTGTTAATGATCCAATTGTTTAAGTTAGCTTGTACCTTAAGTTATCTTGTAATGGGTAATTATTAAAAAGCTCATTAGTTTAGTATGTTAGGTTTTCTTATAAATAGCATACTAGTCTCTCATCTTAAGTGTGGCAAATCCTAATTAGGGTGAGATGATTATTTATTATTCTTGATTACTTGTAATCTTGTTTTAAAGAGAAAGTAAAGAATATTAGTTATAATCAATCCTTGTTGTTCTTCTTATTTTTCCTTGTTATCCCTAACCCTTGTGTGTTTCTTGATCATAAAGATACCGTTTATACTTTGTTCTAAGGCATCCTAATTCACAACAAATTGGTACGGTGAGCGGGGAGAAAAATGCCTTCAACAAAGTATGAGATTGAAAAGTTCACCAGAGTAAACGATTTCGGTCTGTGGCGCTTGAAGATGAAAGCCCTACTGGTTCAACAGGGTTGTTTGGAAGCGTTGAAGAGAGAGACGGCAATGTAAATTACGTTAACAGAAAAAGAAAAGTCGGCCATGATAGAGAAAACCCACAACGTAATATTGTTGAGCTTTGGTGATAAAGTTCTCCGAAAGGTATCAAAGGAGACTACGACAGGTATCAAAGGAGACTACGACATCAGGGTTATGGTTGAAACTTGAATGTTTGTACATGACCAAATCTTTGGTGAATCGACTCTACCTGAAGCAAGCTTTGTATTCATTCAAGATGAGTGAAGATAAAGTGTTGGCTGAGCAGTTGGATATGTTCAACAAGCTAATTCTTGATCTTGAAAATATTGATGTGAAGATCGATGATGAAGATCAAACACTGTTGTTGTTGTGTGCTTTGCCTAAAACACATGCTTACTTCAAAGAAACTCTCCTTTATAGAAGGGAGTCTCTGAGCTTTGAAGAAGTTCAATCAGCCTTGTATTCTAAGGACTTGAACGAACGAAATGAGCATAAACCTTCGGCGGTTGGTGAAGGTTTGGCCGTTAGGGGAAAATTCTTGCGAAAAGATGGTAAGTTCGACCAGAAGAAAGGTAAGAGTCAGCAACAGTATTATAGTGGCGAGGCATCTGGTATTCGATGCTATCACTGTAAGAAGAAGGGTCACACAAGAAAAGTGTGCCCTGAACGCCTGAAAGATCATGGAGGTAAGGATAATGGCAACGCAACCATTGTTCAATAAGACTTTGAATCATCTGATGTTCTTGTGGTTTCAAGCGGCGACTCAAGAAAAGAGTGGATTATGGATTCAGGTTGCACTTGGCACATGACTCCAAACAGAGAATTGTTCGAGGAGTTATGTGATCAAGATGGTGGATCAGTGCTGCTGGGAAACAACAAAGCTTGCAAAATTGCAGGTATTGGATCTGTGAGATTCAAGCTCCATGATGAGTCAATAAGGTTATTGACTGAAGTCAGGTATGTACTTGATTTGAAGAGAATTTTGATTTCTCTTGGCGAATTCGACAAGAAGGGATATGTTTTTCAAGGAGAGAAAAGTATCCTAAGAGTCATGAAGGGGTCGAAGGAAGTCTTGAGAGGCATGAAGAAACAAGGCTTCTATACATGAAGTTGTAAATGGTTTGAAAAATGTTGCATCCACGAAACCTTTTGCGAAGAAGGAACTTTAGCACATGAGATTGGGCTATGTCAATGAAAGGGGTATGGTCAAATTGGGGAAACAAAATTTGCTTGGAGGAGACAAAGTCGAAAAGCTGAAATTTTGAGAACCCTGTGTACTTGGAAAATCTTGCAGAGTGAAGTTCAACAAAGGCAAACAAAGAACTCCTGGATCCCTTGATTACATACATGCTGATCTTTGGGGGCCTGCAAGGTGTCCATCACATTCAGGAGCAAGGTATTTTCCATCCATAGTCGATGATTATTCCAGAAAGTTATGGGTATTCATCTAGAAGACTAAGGATGAAACTTTTGAGAATTTCAAAGGTTAGAAGACTCTGGTCGAAAATCAGACTGGCAGAAAGGTCAAGAGGTTGAGGACCGACAATGGCCTTGAATTTTACAATGAGGCATTCGACAGCTTGTGTCCTGCCTCAGGTATTGCAAGGTACAAAACTAATACAGGTACTCCACAACAAAATGGTTTAGCATAAATGTTTAATCCAATTATTTTTGAAAGAGTTAGATGCATGTTGACTAGTGCTGGATTAAAGAATGTGTTTTGGGCTGAGGCTGTTTCGACAGCAACATATCTGATAAACAGATGTCCTTCGACTGTGTTAGATATGAAGACACCTAAAGAAGTTTGGTCGGGACATCCACCTAGTCTCGACATACTGAGAGTATTTGGCTGCGTGGCCTATGCTCACATTAGGCAAGACAAGGTCGAACCTAGAGCTCTAAAATGCATGTTCATGGGATACTCTGAAGGAGTCAAAGCTTATAGGCTATGGTGCCTATAGCCAGGTCACAAGAGGTGTATCATCAGTCGAGATGTAGTTGTAAATGAAGTTGAGATGGCCTTCAAGAAAACTGATGATGCTGACGAAGAGCTAGAAAAGAGAGAGATTCTTATTGAGGTGGAGCATGTCGATGTTGAATTGCGTATCCCATATGAAGTCAAAGAAGAAGCAGAGCTGCTGTCGAAGATGAGGAGACTGATAATGACTATCTGCTAGCAAGAGACAGGTCGAGAAGAGTCATCAAGCCACCTCAGAGACTTGGGTATGCAGATCTTATAGTGTATCCTTAATCTCTGTAAGTGGGGTTCTCGACGAAGAACCTAGAGACTATAAGGAAGTTATGAGGAGTCGAAAGAAGACTGAATGGCTGAAGGCCATAGATGACGAGATGAAATCTCTTCATGATAACAACATCTGGGAACTGATCAAGAAACCTGCTGGAGCCAGGTTAGTCAGCTGTAAATGGATTTTCAAAGTTAAGGAATGAATCGAAGGAGTGGCTTGGAAGAGATACAAGGTAAAATTGGTTGTTAGGGGTTTCACTCAGAAAGAAGGTGTCAACTTCAATGATGTGTTCTCTCCTGTTGTGAAGCACAGATCTATTCGAATGTTGCTTTCCATGGTGGCACAGTTCGACCTTGAACTAGAACAGATGGATGTGAAGACTACGTTCTAGTATGGTGATCTAGATGAAACAATCCTAATGAGGTAACTTGAAGGGTATGTCGAAAGGGGGAAGGAAGATTATGTGTGCAAGTTGAAGAGATCTTTATATGGACTGAAACAATCTCCTCGACAGTGGAATATGAGATTTAACAAGTTCATGGCATGCATAAGTTTCATTAGAAGTCAGTTCGACCATTGTGTTTACTTCAAACTTTGACCGGGTAATTCATTTGTTATTTTGTTGCGTTATGTGGATGATATTCTATTAGCAAGCAACAATGTCGAAGATGTAATGAGGGTGAAGGATGAACTCCATAAGGAGTTCCAAATGAAGGATCTAGGAGTTGCGTCCAGGATTCTTGGGATTGACATCCGAAGAGATAGAAAGCAGTCGAAATTATGCTTATCTCAAGAGGTATACCTACGGGAGATTCTCGAAAAGTATGGTATGTCGAATTCAAAGCCAGTTGTGACTCCAGCAAACCCTCAATTCAAGCTGAGTATAGATCAGTGTCCCAGTACTGATGTCGAAAGAGCTTATATGAATAGCTTTCTATATGCTAATATAGTGGATTCTTTTATGTATGTTATGGTATGTACTAGACCCGACATAACATATGCAATAAGTCTTGTAAGCAGGTACATGGCGAATCCTAGAATGGCTCACTGGCAAGCATTAAAGTGGATTCTAAGCGTTGCGGTGAATATCGGATAACAAGCTATTAATTTGCTTGCATCACAAAACTTTGAAATTCACCACCGAGCTTTGGTTTATCCAAAGGAAAGGGTAAAGAACGAAAACCCTAAAAAAGATAATTTAGGTTCGGGGGTTGGTTATACTAAGGGAAGGTATTAGCACCCTAAGTATCTGTAGTACTCTGCAGGAACCTCTTGTTAGTATTTGTGTTACGCTAAGTTTGCTTGCTAAGGGAAATGTGTTGAGGGTGGAGCCCTAAGGATATACTAAGTATGCTCGCCAAGACATCACATCTCGTGCCTACATATCCTGACGGGAATGGAATCAGAGCATTCGTAGTTCCCCTCAATGGGGGTGAGGAACTCTTGACTCTGGTCAAGGTTCCAAGGGAAAGCAGGGTGAAAAGCTTGAAAGCAAAGCTTGTGAGTATTTATTGTTTAGGAGAAGAGATTAATGGCTATCTCTTGTGAAAGGATTGTGAAGGGTTAGACCGTCGTGAAGGAGAAGAGATTAATGGCTATCTCTTGGGAATGCTAGGTTAAAAGGGAATGAAGTGTTCATATGGGAAAGTAGGATCTGACAGCAAGACACCTACGTGGAGTGCGGCGACTCCAAACCTAAGGCTAGGTTAAAAGGGTAATGAGTTATCTATGGCCTTGCGGTCAATAGAGAGACTTTCCTTTGGAAGAGGAGGAATAACTTATGAACAAGAGTTAAATGGAATTGAAATTAGGTAAACAAAACAAGTACGGCAAAGATGATATTCAAAGTTTTTAAATTGGAAATATGTTAAGTTATGAAAAATTAGCAACAGAAAGTCATACATATAAACAACCGAAGTGATTTTGTTCAAGTCAAGAAACCACAAACAAATATTTACATGCTACAGAATACTTAAAATTCTCAAAAGTCGTCGAGAAACGGCTGATGATTTTCCATGAACAAGTCTAAGAATTAAATGCATATTTTTTCTCTTTGTTTTGAAATTCTTTTAGAAAGAAAATAACAAAATGATGATTGAAATAAAAAAAAAATTTATAAAAAAAAACAAGGTTGAAATGGCAGTCGCCACTAAAAGTGCCACAATGCATGGCAAGTGCCATAACATTGTGGCACTCGCCACCTTTTCCTCTCTATGATAGTGGCAGGCACCACTCCTCCATTCTAAGATGGTGGCAGGCGCCACTAGTGGGTGTGTGTGTAGTGGCAAGTGCCAATTTAAATAATGGTGGCAAGCGCCACCTTACTTCTTTTCTTTTCCTTTTTATTTTTATTTTATCTTTTAAACAGCATGCATAATAAAACCAAACAACAACCATTATAACATTATGATTTTACAATACATTTTCAGGAATCAACATATTAACATGCTAATGAACCTGATAAACAATAATCATGGTATTTTGAAAATGGAATAACAAAAGGGAGTGAGTGTTACCTAGTGGAGACAGTCCACTGCTTTCTTCACTAATATCGGTTCTGAGAAAAATAAATGAACTTTACAAGAATAATTTGAGGGAGAAAAAGAGAGTATTCATCCTTTGTGTGGGGTGAATCTGGTGTCCGTAATACTGAAGATGAAAGGTCCTATTTATAGGAGAAAATGAGGAGTTTGCCTTGTTGCCGGTTTTACCCCCTTTTTTCAAATCTTCGCAAGTGGTTGGTTTGAAAAGTCTTGATTTAATCAGAATATCATCAGAGAGTAGGTTGGCTGATGAGACTTGAGCAGAGGTGCAGGCCATGCCTTTTTCTTTTTTTCATGATGAGCTGGATCCACTTGCATTACCTTGTATAGAATGAGTTATTTAATTGAAACAAACTTTTCTGAAGTGTAAAAAAAGGTAGGATGGAAAATGCCACATTAATTCATGGCAGGTGCCACAAATTAATGTGGCAAGCGCCACTTCCTTTCCATGGTGGGCGCCATGAGTGATGTTGTATGGTGGCAGGCGCCACCTTGCTTCCTTTTTTTTTTTTCATTTCTTTCCTTTTTCTTTCTTTCATTTTTTCTTTCTTTTCTTTTTTATTTTTCTTTTCCTTTTCTTTTTTCAAATAAAATCCACAAAATGCCTTGGTGGTTACTCAGTCAATGGTCGAGCATACTTGCATACTTCATTTCGGTCCAATAACATCAAAGTCAGAAGCTCGACTTTTCGGCCAAAACTCTGATTTCCTCAGGAATTCCAACTGGATGGTATTTGATGATTTTGCTTCTTCACTTTCTTTTAAGGTCCATATATGGCTTCTAGGGATGTCCAGTATCATGTATAATCAAGTTCCAAAGCTTGGGAATATGTCCTGATCAAAATCAAAGGTAATGGTTGACTGTTGGTGAGAAAAGCCTAGTTTGAGGCATGGTGAATCTTGTGGCTCATGGCACTTGTAATAAGAACCGAACACACTTGATTTCTTGTTGAATAAGACCTCTTGAATGTAGGTGAGCTCAAATGGTTGCATTTGGAGCTAGAGACCTTGAAACATGGGAGAGTCTGGCTTATTGACTTTTGTTCTTTTTCCTGTGTAAACTTGGATTTCACAAAAGAAACAAACTGGCAAGATATTGTGGTTAGTTAACAATGCATGGATGAATGAAACCTAAATGTAAGTGCAAAATATTATGACATCTAAGGGGTAAAACTTGGGGTACAACAGTTGCCCCTATTTAAATAACTTTACCGGATGCCGCGAGGAATGGAAATCCTTGGGACATCAAGGTGAAAGGTTTTTAAATATAGCAAACCGAAATTTTTTCCCTTAGATGAAATGCAGATGCTAAGGACAGGAAACAGACATGAAAATGCTGACATGCCATGCACTTCTAGTATGATGATATGATGTCATGATAGTGCAAAGATACAGACAAACAAAACACCAACAGATAAGGAGCGAACTACCACAGGTGAGCATTACTGGGGAAGGGTGAAGGTAAATATCCAATAGGAAGATTTACTGGGGATACAGACCGACCAACAAAAGACCCACTGGGGAGACCCTGTGGTAACACCGGGGATAGAAAAATAATTGAGGGGAAACCTCACAGATCCTCACTGGGGATGGGAGCCAGAGAGGTGTTCTCCACTGGGGAAAGATCCAGGGAGATGGACGACAGGTTTATAGGTGACCAGCCGACACTGGGGAAATAAAAGGCATTCTTTACTGGGCATGGAACCCGAAAGAAAACATGATCTCCACTGGGAATCAGCCTGAAATAAGAGGATAAACATCAGCAAAAGATTTTTTGGGATCTTCTTATATTGAAGAGTTCAAACGGGATCTTCAAGAAAAGCCAGAAAAGACAGAGAAAAGCACATCCGGGAAAACATCAGATGGTAAAAGAAACCAGACATCCAATAATGGCTTTGAATGAAAGGTACAAATCACAATATCTAATAATAGCTTTAGATAAAAGTGAACAAAGCAGGGAGTGATCCAAGAAGGCATTGGATAAAAATAAAACAGTCATCCAATAATGGCTTTGAATGAAAGGTACAATCACAATATCAGATAATGGCTTTAGATAAAAGTGAGCAAAGCAGGGGTCCAAGAAGGCATTGGATAAAAAGAAAACAATCATCCAATAATGGCTTTGAATGAAAGGTACAATCACAATATCTAATAATGGCTTTAGATAAAAGTGAACAAAGCATGGATCCAAGAAAGCATTGGACAAACAGACACCAGACATTCAATAATGGCTTTGAATGAAAGGTAAACTCAAACTATCTGAGAAGGCATCAGATGCAAATGAGACAAAAGGTGAAATCCAATAAGGCATTGGATAAACCACAACGTCCAAGAAAGCATTGAATGAAAATGAACAAGGAGATACCCAAGAAAGCATTGGATAAAAGGAAATCACAATATCCAAGAAAGCATTGGATGAAAATGAACAAAGGTGAAATCCAAGAAAGCATTGGATAAAAGGGATCATTGTATCCAAGACAACATTGAATGACTGTGAACTTTCAGGAATGGCGCTGAAAGTAAAGGCAAATCACTATATTCAGGAATGGCATTGAATGATAGTGAGAAAGACATCCAATAATGGCTTTGGATGAAAGGTAAACTCATTCAGGAATGGCACTGAATGCAAAGGAAAACAATCATCCAATAATGGCTTTGAATGAAAAGGAGAAAACTCATCCAGGAATGGCACTGAATGAACAGATAAGAATTTCATGAATGGCACTGAAAGTTATCCAAGCAAATTTAATGTGGTTATAGGAGATAGGTAAAACTTCCAAGAATGGCACTGGGAGAAATAAGAGGAATAAGATATCCAGGAATGGCACTGGAGATCACAAGAGACAGACATCCAGGAATGGCACTGGAAAAAGAGAATATAAAAATCTAGGAATAGCACTGGAATGAGGGGAAACATCCAACAATAGGACTAGATGCTTAAGGAAACGACAACATTCAGGAATGGCACTGAATGGAAGGACGGATAATGTTTTGGTTGGACTTTGACCACAAGGTAAGACGTGGATAACGACACGACCTCAGGAGAAATGCAAATGAGGATGAAACACTCATGATATGCATATGGTTATGAATTATGCCATGCAAATGCAGATGCTGACGACACAACTCGACTCTTTTGGTGAAAAGACAAAACTGGAAGACTGATTCCTCAACATGGAGATCACTGTCATTCAGCTTGGGGACTAGAGATGCTACTACTAAACACATCTCTGCCACACTGGTAAACTGTATCAAATGATGATCTTTGTAGGAAGGATGAAGAGCTGCTTGGGGATTCCTCAAGTAAACTGCCCCAGATTAGCTGACTGTTATAGATGAGCTGATCATTGCCTCAGCTTGATTGATTCAGTAGATGACTGCTTCACGGTGCTCTTTGGAAAGCTTGCCCCAGTCTGAGTCTTGAAAAAATTTATGTATAAACCAATTCTGAGAAGGACTTGCCCATGAACAATAATTCTTGAACTGATTCTCAATAGGATATGGAAGGAACTGCCCCTGATTGAATCACCGACCAAGTTTCTTAATTGTTTGAAAATTCCTTGAGAGGAAAGCCAGTTTGTAAACAAAAGTATTTGTACAAACATGGTAATTTTAAAGCAAAGTCAAGCAACTTTTGAAATCAAAATTATTTTTGAAGATGGAAAACAAATGAATCACTGGCCTGATCACGACGGTTCAAGACATTTAAAAGCGAAAGGTAAGGCACAAGTGTGATGCCCAAAATATATGATTTGCAAAGATCTTTGGGGGTCAGTTTACGTAACCTTACTGTAGTATACTTTCAAAATAACCTTGCTTCAGTTAGGTCTTTTGAGGGTTGTAACGTGGTCTGGTTCACGGTTTAAGAAACAAAGAATAAAGGCTCAAAGTTTATTTATGCCCACCCAATCTTCATGATGAACTTCCAATCCTACACTCAATTAACTCAAACTATGCACTCAGGTTCCCATAGGTTGCACTGATGATGATAATGATGATGGTTCAGAAGTTAAAGGACTTTTGATGGCAATCACTGCTTCCTTACCAATGTTTGCCATTGAGGACTTTCAGGATGAAAATTTAAAGGTTTCCTCTTTTTGGGTTGTCATACAAACTTTTTTTTAAGGCAAGGTCATGAGCTTCCCATCTTTCTTAGCTTTTGCATTAAAAGGGACTCGGATCATTCTTTGGGTAAGGAAAGTGACTAAACAACTTAAAGATTCGATGAACCATCATTGGCATTTGACTTGAGGGACATCTTCGACACTTGCTTGATGTGTGCGAAGGAAAATTTATGAGTGCAACTTTTATGTACAGGCTTTTGTATTTGAATGCACACTCAAGTTAACTGAGAACTACCCTGCCCCAGGTTAAGATTGCGGGTTTTTGTAAAGAAAGAAAATTCCTACTTCTAGGCTCGAAGGGGTTAACGAGGGATTATCTTCCTTATTTCTCCAGTGTTTAGGGATTGAAACAATGTCTTACATCGTCAGCAAAGTTTATTTGAAAGCATACCACGGCTATTATGGGTATAATGTTTTCATCATCCTCCCTCTAATCTTTGCATAATCAAAAAAAGCATTTTGCAAAAGAAAGCATAAAGATGTAAATAGTGGACAAAATTAATTGAATCAAAAGTTGCAATGCTCATTTCATTAATCACGAAAGTACAAACATAATTTGAAGGAAAACAGCCAGTACAAAATAAGGAAAATGCAAACAACAAGAAACAAGGCCCAGTGATTAGTTAAACACAAGGATGAGCTGTCATGTCTTTAAGAAGTAGCTGATCTGAAGTCGACTGAAGCTTCACTTGGCGTGCCCTGGCAGAGAGTTACTCTGGACATTGGGTTTGTCCTTTGTAGCGCGAGTTTTATGTGTGGTTGCGAAGCACTATCACTTTTGGGTACTACAGCTCGATTCATTTTTTATCCTATTGAAGCTGATGAAGGAAGGGAAATAAATGTTTTCAATTAACCCTGCTTGCAAACTGAGTTTAAACAGATAACTGTTGGTTTACAGATGCTACAAAGATTGTGGGTCTCTCTTAGGTTATTTTGTTAAGAACACAGGGTTTAGACTATTGGTAGGATGTTAGGACTGATGCTTTTCGATTGATGTATGAAGGTACGGGATTTTGGGTTTTTGATTAGTGCTCTCGCTGAGATTTTTCAATATTATGCCTACGTATTCCCGTTTAACAAAACAGGGAAATCAGATCGATCGTAGTTCCTCCTATTCAATGGGAGGAAAAAGGTTGTTTTGGTGTCTTGTTCAAAGCCCAAGACATGAAGCTAAAGGTGGTTTATATCTTGTTCAAAGCCCAAGATGTGAAGCTGAAGGGTCTATTTGTATCTTGTTCGAAGCCCAAGATGTGAAGCTAAAAGGGTGTTGACTTTAGAGAGAATTTGCCATCTCTAAAGGGGAATATTTTGTCTGTTTGGCACAACTGTTGGGTGATTGATTATAAAGGAGAATTACTTTAACTGGGATATGCGAATCCAACAATGCCATAATTTCCTTTTATAGGGGATTTTCAACCTGAAGGAGAAGACTTTAACTCTGTTTAGAGCAATGCCATCTTTCCTTAGGAATTTCTCATGCTAAAAGAGGGACAGTGGCGTGGATGTAAATAATCCAGAGGCTTGTCGCTTACAGCAATTAGACGAGGGAAAAGGAGTTGTTGATGTTTGTATGTTGTGACCAAAGCATGATTTGATGCTAAAAGGTTGATTGAATCAAACGGGGATTTCCTTATACAAAGCCTAAGAGGAGCCTATTGACCCAACAAGAGGATGCTTTTGTGTCTCGTACGAAGCCCGAGATAGAGGCTAAAAGGGTTGACTCAACAAGAGAGTGTTTTTATATGTGTCTTGTACGAAGCCCAAGATGGAGGCTAAAAGGGTTTGACTCAACAAGATAGTCTTTTATACTCACCAATAGAGTGATTTGTATCTCGTACGAAGCCCGAGATAGAGGCTAAAGGAGGATCGACTCAATAAGAGAGTCTTCTTATACTCAACAAGAGAGTGTTTTTGTATCTCATACAAAGCCCGAGATGAAGGCTAAAAATTTTTGACTCAATAAGAGAGTCTTTTATACCCAACAAGAAAGTGATTTTTATCTCGTACGAAGCCCGAGATAGAGGCTAAAAGGGTTAGCTCCGCTGGGGAGAATCATTGTACAAAGCCCAAGAGGAGGTTATCTATGCTGGTGACTGTTTTAGTTTAGTGACAGGTCCAGTAAGTTGTATAAAAGAGAAAATCAGTTCTTATAAAGAGACTGATTCCAGGTGAGGTTGTACTTTGGTACTGATCAGAAGATCGGGGTTATTTCCTATTTTTTAAGGAAATGGGAAATCCAAAGGGTATTGAGACTGTCCAAGTCTACTGGTGTTTTGGAGAAATCGATTCTCAGATAGTGAATGATCTTTGTATAATGCCCAAGAGAAGGTTGGGTTACTGCTGAGGATTACATCCATAGGCAGGCCAAAGGGTGAGGAACTCTCATGAGAGAGGCCGACTTTTGGAGCGATCTGTGTTTTTTTTTATTTGTGAAAGGAACTTGAGAGTGCCTTTGAGACTCAAGGGGTTTTTAGACTGTCCAAGTCTAGAGTTTCATCTTTTGTACAAAGCCCAAGAGGAGGCACAGGCTTTAAGGGATGAGTACCAACCCTTAAATGGCCGAAGTTTTGACGCTGGAAAGACTGCTCTAGCAAAGGATGATTAAGTTATGTCTTATACCTTTAAGAGGTTGTCAGGGTCCTTGTATTAAGCCCAAGAGAAGGCATGAGAACTTCTAAGAAGCTGAAGGGTCCTTGTACAACGCCCAAGAGGAGGCGGGGATACTTTTAAGAAGCCTGTGGTTCTCCAAACCCCGAGAAGTTCAAGACATGCCATTCACAGAGAATAGATCAAGCCAGGAAAGTCCGAGAATTTGGAAGAAACTCAAGAGATGCCATTCACGGAGAAAAGATCATCTCTGGGGAGTTAGAGTTTCTTTGAAAATTTTTAAGGGTGCTTTTAAGAAGCATGTGGGTCCCCAAACCCCGCGAAGTTCAAGACATGCCATTCACAGAGAATAGATCAAGCCAGGAAAGTCCGAGAATTTGGAAGAAACTCAAGAGATGCCATTCACGGAGAAAATATCATCTCTGGGGAGTAGAGTCTCTTTGACAACTTCTAAGGGTGACAGTCTGAGAAAGGGTTCACCGAGAATGCTGCCTTTCACGTCTCCATATTGTTTAACCACAAGAGGAGGGAAGACTGTGTCTGGTAATCCTATGGGGATCTAGTTTTGACTGTATCTAAGAGCGATCAACGGGGCCTTACATTGAAATTCTGGCAACAAATATGAGATGTCGAACGTGATGTCACGACACTTATATCTTAACAATAATGAACAAGGTAGAAAATACAGAAAACAACAGTAAAGAACACAATCAATTATTAACCCAGTTCAGTGTAAACACACTTACATCTGGGGGCTACCAAGCCAAGAAGGAAGTCCATTATTAGTAGTATCAATTCATAGACTCTACAGCCAACACACCAGTTGACAATCTACTCACTTAATCACTACCCAATGACACTTCTATCTAAGACACTCTCAGATATGAGACACCTCTCACTCCCCCTCAATCACAGCAGTGATAACAACTTACAATAATGAAAGTAGAAGACACACCTTGGTCTTGCTTAAGAGCTTCAACCAAGAACAATACACTCGTGCTTAAACGCTTTGAGTGGACAAATTACAACTCAACTAAATCAGTCCAATTCAAACATCAAAACAGATGAATGAATGGCTCACAAAAACAAACACAAAACACAAACCCTAAAACTTGAACACAACTCTCACACTCCTTATTCTCCACGAGCAGTAGTTAGGGTTGATCATCTATAAATAGCAATACATTCCTTGGGCTTGGGCAATTGCAGATCCTTGATTTAATTTCCAATAAAAGCAAATTAATCTCCAAATCTTTATGCATGAAAATAACAACTCCCTATTCTTCATAAACAGATTGCCTCCAAAAATAACACTCCAATATATTACCACTTCAGTAAATTTCGCAGCAATCAGATAACATAAACACACAAAAGATTGCTAAAAATAGCGCAGCAAATAAAACCTAAAACTAGAACTGGAAGTTCTGTCAAATGATGTCAGAACATCGTGTTTGACATCAAGCACATAGTCTGCAATACTAACAAACACCACCAACACTTCACCTGCAGAATGTTAGAGACAGCATGTCAAGACATCAAGTAGAACATCTTGATGCAACACATTGTTTTACCAAAATTGCTGCCAATACAGAACCAACAAACTCCCCCTTTGGCAAATTTTGGCTAAAACAACTCCATATCAGAGATCCCTGTAGCAACCCACACAAACACAACTAACATTCTCAGAAAACTAGAAACTCCCCCTCAAGCCAAGGAGCACAGAAAAACAAAGAAGAAAACCAGCACCTGCACACTAGAAAATCATCTATAAAACCATCTGCAAAACCAGCAAAACAACTACTACACTACTATCCCCCTTTTTAGCCACAATTGGACAAACACCCTCAGAAGCACGACACAACAAAAAACCAGCAAAAGCACAAAACACAATTTTCAAAAAAAATGCACAGGACACAAGGAAAAATACACCACCTCCAACAACTACATCTTTGACTGGTCAGGCGATACAAACAAGGTTCTCCTTTAATATAAAAATAGCTACACCTTACTGCTACTGCAAGGATAAGGTCAAAACATGAGCCAGACCTCCAAAACGATTGATTCCAAAACAAATCACATGTTAGAAGACAAAAGGCAAAGGAGTAAAGAACCAAAGAAGATGAAGTCCAAGGACGAGACAAAGGTAGGATCATCTACTGGTGCAACAAGGACAGGGAAAAAGACTGAGACACATAAGAAGCCCATCAAGAAACAACATTGTCAATTACATGAGTCAGACAAGGATATTGATGAAGATTGGGTCAATTTCATTAACTCAGGTGGATGGAATGCATAGCTGACTCCAAAGATGAAGAATATTTGCTTGTTGTTTCTATTATCTTTGTAATAAACTTCTAATAAAGAATGCTTCCAACAGTTGATTTGCTTTTGATTGTTTCCAATTTTCTTTACATTTACTCTAATTTTGATAATATAACTTGAACACCAAATAGAGAAATACACTTGCACACATAATACATCTGCAGATTTTCCTTCAAGACAAATCATCATCATCCTGTACTTTAGTGCAGCATTCCATAAATCCATTAATTGCTACAAATCCTCATATATGCAAATACCTAGTTTGCCCCTTAAATTTTCAAACTGATTTGCATCTAAAGCCTTATTAAAAATGTCAGCCAGTTGTCTTTCAGTGGCAACATGTTCCAAGGTAACCACTTTGTCTTCCACTAGGCCTCTGATGAAGTGATGACGTATATCAATGTGCTTAGTCCTGTTGTGTTGAATAGGATTCTTGGATATATTGATAGCACTCAGGTTGCCATAGTATAATGTCATGACATCCTGCTTGACATTATACTCAGACAGTATTTGTTTCATCCACACTAGTTGAGAACAACTACTCCCTGCAGCTATATACTCAGCCTCAGCAGTAGATAAAGACACACAATTTTGCTTTTTGCTAAACCATGAAATAAGATTACTTCCCAAAAAGAAGTAGCCACCTGATGTTCTTTTTCTGTCATTAGCACTTCCAGCCCAATCAGCATCACAATATCCACTCAGCATGGACCCAGTTCCATGACTGTATATCATACCATAGTCACTTGTACCATTCACATACTTCAGGATCCTTTTCACCTGATTTGTATGGCTGACTTTTGGTTCAGCTTGGTATCTGGTACACACCCCCACTACAAAGGAAATGTCAGGTCTGCTAGCTGTAAGATATAGCAAACTACCAATCATGCTTCTGTACAGACTTTGATCAACACTCACACCTTTTTCATCTTTGGATAATTTCAGATGAGTAGGTGCAGGGGTCCTCTTATGACTAGTATTCTCCATTCCAAACTTCTTGACTATATTCTTGGCATACTTGCTTTGAGACAAAAAGATTGAATCTTCCATTTGCTTGACTTGCAGACCAAGGAAATAAGTTAATTCACCAACAAGACTTATCTCAAATTCTGACTGCATTTGCTGAACAAAATGTTTAACCATCTCATCAGACATCCCACCAAACACAATATCATCAACATATATTTGAGCAACCATGATCTTCCCTCCTTCTTCTTTAACAAACAATGTCTTGTCTATCCCACCTTTTCTGTAACCATTCAGATTCAGAAATTCAGTTAGCCTTTCATACCAAGTTCTAGGAGCTTGCTTCAACCTATACAGAGCTTTTCTCAACTTGAAGACATGATTAGGATATGTTGGATCAATGAATCCCTTGGGTTGTTCAACATAGACTTCTTCATTCAAGTATCCAATTAAGAAAGCACTCTTAACATCCATCTGAAACAGTTTAAATTTGAGAATGCAAGCAACACCTAAGAGAAGTCTTATGGATTCAAGCCTAGCCACAGGAGCAAAAGTTTCATCAAAGTCAACCCCTTCAACTTGGGTATATCCTTGAGCAACCAACTTTGCTTTATTTCTAGTGACCACTCCCTGCTCATCAGATTTGTTCTTGTATATCCACTTAGTTCCAATCACATTTGTCCCTTCAGGTCTAGGAACCAGTTCCCAAACTTCATTCCTCTTGAATTGTCCTAGCTCTTCTTGCACAACATTGATCCAAAACTCATCATTCAAGGCTTCTTTAACATTTTTGGGTTCTATTTTTGACACAAAACATGAGTTAGAAACAACTTCTCTTGACCTAGTAGTAACACCAGAGTTCATAGCACCTATGATAAGCTCATTTGGATGATCTTTCTGAATTCTGATGGAGGGTTCCTTGTTGACTGGTTCAGATTCAGATTCAACATTTTTAGGATTAGGATCTGTGTTGTCATCTGAAGCTTCTGCAGGCAAATCAAGGAATGTTCCAACATCCTCTAGAACATCAACTTCCTTATACAAATCATCAACAACAACATTTATAGACTCCATCATAACCTTAGTTCTGGAGTTGAATACTCTATAGGTTATGCTGTTAGTAGAGTAGCCCAAGAAGATTCCTTCATCACTTTTAGGATCCATCTTTCTTCTTTGCTCATGATCAGCCAAGATATAACATTTATTGTCAAACACATGGAAGTATTTAACAGTAGGCTTTCTTCCCTTCCATATCTCATACAATGTATTAGTGGTTCCTGTTCTTAGGGTCACTCTATTATGAACATAACAAGCAGTGTTCATAGCTTCATCCCAGAAGTGGTAAAGCAGTTTCTTGGCATGAATCATAGCTCTAGCTGATTCTTGGATAGTTCTATTCTTTCTTTCAACAACTCCATTTTGTTTTGGAGTAAAAGGAGAAGAGAATTCATGACTAATCTCTTCAGTTGAGAAAAATTCAGCAAATTTCTGATTCTCAAACTCCTTTCCATGATCACTTCTGATCCTGACAACATTACTCTCCTTTTCTCTTTGAAGTCTTTGGCACAGATCCTTAAACACTTCAAACACTTCAGATTTTTCTCTTATAAAGCTAATCCAAGTGTATCTTGAAAAGTCATCAACCACCACATAAGCATACTTCTTCCCACCAAGACTCTCCACTTGCATAGGCCCCATTAAGTCCATGTGAAGAAGTTCTAACACCTTAGAGGTAGTGAGATGTTTAATCTT
Source organism: Lathyrus tuberosus (assembly GCA_022829125.1). Classification (NCBI taxonomy): domain Eukaryota; kingdom Viridiplantae; phylum Streptophyta; class Magnoliopsida; order Fabales; family Fabaceae; genus Lathyrus; species Lathyrus tuberosus. Next base: position 3,771,905 of record JALAZF010000435.1, read on the forward strand.
CTGATGTGAAATTTTGGTTTGCTTTCCAATCTGACATTCACCACATACCCTTCCTTCTTCAATCTTCAGCTTAAGTATTCCTCTGACAGCTTCCATGTTGATGATTCTTTTCATACCTTTTAGATGCAGATGACCAAGTTTTTTATGCCACAACTTTACTTCATCATCTTTAGCAAGAGCACAAATTGAGGAATAGCTAGAATCTTGAGGAACCCATAGGTAGCAGTTGTCCTTAGATCTAACTCCCTTCATGATAACTTCATTCTTTTCATTTGTAACCAAACATTCAGATTTGGTGAAGTTAACATTAAACCCTTGATCACACAGTTGACTGATACTTATCAGGTTAGCAGTGAGTCCTTTAACCAGCAGCACATTATCAAGTTCTGGAACTCCTGAGCAGTCCAGCTTTCCAATCCCCTTGATTTCACCCTTAGCTCCATCACCAAAAGTCACATAGCTTGTGGTGTGAGATTTGATGTCAACCAACAAATTCTTAATGCCTGTCATGTGCCTAGAGCAACCACTATCAAAATACCAATCCTCTTTAGCTGAAACTCTGAGAGACATGTGAGCTATTAAACTTGTAGCAGCAGCCTTGGGAACCCATTGTCTTCCATTAGCAGAAGTCCTTTGATTTGATTTAGCTTGAGGAACAGCCTTAGGATAACCAAAAAGTCTGAAACAGAAAGGTTTTATATGACCAAACCTTCCACAGTAGTGGCATCTCCATCTCTGAAACCTTTCTCTGAAGTGATTTGGATGTCTTCTCCCATGATGTTGAGGTTTTCTTCCTCCATGATGTTGTGGTGGCCGATGAGGCATAAACTTCTTAGGTTCGGGAACATGAACTTTCCCATGATGTTGAGACATCGGATGAGACATGTTTTGCTTAGGCTCAGAAGAAACAGCCTCTGCAGAGTAATCCTTCTCAAAACCCAACCCAGTCAAATCTCCTGTCATTCTTCCATATTGAAGTATTTCTTCCAATGTGTCAGTTCCATTATTCAGCATTCTGAGAGATTTGGTCATTTGATCAAGTTTGGAATTCAGCAAGCTGACTTCATTTTCCAATTCAGCATTATCAGCTTCTAGTTGGATTATGAGTTTCTTTTGCCCCTCACTTTCTTGACACACTTCTTTACTTCTGCTACATAGGTCTTGGTACGAAGTTGCAAGCTCTTCAAAGGTTAATTCCTCATCATTATAATTTCCATCAGAAACATATCTTCCTGTCAAAGTTGTCACATGATTAGCAGATTCCTCTTCAATTTCACTACCTGAATCCTCATCAGACCAGGAAACAGCTAGACTCTTCTTTTGTTTCTTGAGGTAAGTAGCACATTCAGTTCTGATGTGACCAAACCCCTCACATTTATGGCACTGAATTCCTTTCCCTTGAGAGGAATTTTCTTCAGACCTAGTTCTTCTCCCATCACCACTAGACCTGCTGACGTCAGATGAGTTGTTCTTGACATTATACCTAGTCTTTAGGTTCATCCTCTTCATCACTTTGTTAAACTGTTTTCCTAGCAGAACTATATCATTAGACATACTTTCATTGGTTTCCTGATCACATTCCTCCTTTCCCTCTTCAGCCTTGGACATAAATGATATGCCTTTGGCTTTCTTTTCAGGTTTATCACTTATTCCTAGCTCAAATGTTTAGAGAGATCCAATAAGTTCATCCACCCTCATTTTGCTGATATCTTGAGCTTCTTCTATGGCAGTCACCTTCATAGCAAATCTCTTAGGAAGAGACCTAAGTATCTTTCTCACCAGCTTTTCATCAGACATCTTTTCTGAAATTCTGGTATCAGACGTGTGATGTTAAGTGCAATGTCACAACAACACGCTCTGCACAATGGACAAAATAAACAGCAGAATAATACACAAAATTGTTCACCCAGTTCGGTCTAACTACCTACGTCTGGGGGTTACCAAGCCAGGGATGAAATTCACTACTTGTAGAATTAAATTACAGACTCAACAACCTAGTTAACAATCTCCTAATCTTAATTCCTACTAGTGACTTTCTACCTAAGAAACCACTTAGATATGAGAACACTACTCAATCCCTAAAACACTTCAGTGATATAATTCAAAGATCACACACTTTGAATAGCACTACTTGATTCTGCTTCACAGCTTTGATCAAGAACAACTCAAAATAACAATACCAATTCACACTCGAATGGTTTATAAATCATACACGAAGACACAAACGACACTCAGTCTTTAGCTCACTTTTTTCGTTACTTTTTCTTCATTACTGGTGCCCTTTACATAGCTCATTGAATTGGACTTGGACCTGCTACAATATCTGACCTGATTTGTTATTTAAAACTGAATATTCAAAACAGATTTTCTCCTAAAATCTTTTCAAATCTTCAACCTTTTAAATCTCCTACAAATCTGCACCAGATCTCCTATGCAGCAGAGAATATCTATCCCAAGATATTCGCATCCAATGAGACAGCTTGCTCTCCATAATTCCAGCTAACACGCAAACCCTAACAACATCACAACCTGATGTTATTAATTCTGTAGATCTAATGTCACAACATCGCTTGTGACATCAGACATCCAAACTTCAGTAATTTAAACACTTAACACAGCCCAGTGTTAAGACTCAATATTGTGACATCACCCATATGACATCAAACATTGAACAGCTTCACTACTTAACACAGCCCAGTGTTTAGACTCAATGTTGCAACATCACCACCTTGACATCAACTTGAACATACTTTGTTTTACCAAAATTCCAGCCAATCCAAGAAACTAACAATCTCCCCCTTTGGCTAATTTTGGCTAAAACAATCTCTGCACCTTCAGAGACTTCAGCAGCGGAAAAAAAACTTCAATAATATCTTTTAAAACTTCAAGCAGCAGCATCAATAAACTTCAATACAGACTTCACTTCACACAAGACTCTGCTGCAGCACCATCTTCAATCAGCTACAAATTTTCAAATAGCTGCCCATATTTCATCATTAGCAGCAATGAGCACTCCCCCTCAATTTCTGCACTTCTAACCTCAACAATCAGCAACAGTAAACAACAACATATTCCTTGACTTCATTCCTTCGACAGCATTTGACATTTGTACTCTTGGATACTCTTGGCTCTCTTGGCTACTTCTCCCCCTTTTTAGCCACAATTTGACAACCTCATCAAGAAAGTCTAACTACAGTTAGTACTACCCTAGCTCTCCTTGTCAGTCTCACAGTCAGCAAAAAGACATAACAAATCATAGAACAAAAAATTAGGGGTGCATATACCAGCACAATATTCAAATTACAACCCGAGCACAACAGTGCAGAATCAAAAACAAAAAAAAAACACTAAAGCTACTAACTAAGCAAAACATTAAAAGTTTTAATCATCTGAGCTGAGATCATCATCATCTTCTTCATCTTCTTTTGAGCAATCAGCATTGTCATTTTCAAATTCAGCATTGGCACTTACACTAGGACCATCATCAACACCCTTGCTTGTGTTGGCTGCTTCACCTTCCTTTTCTGCCAATCTCAGAGTCATGATAAGTCTTTCAAATTTTTATTTCCTTTCAATACTAACTCTTATGACTTCATCTAACTCCTTACAAGCCTCCTCCAGTTCTGAAATCAACCCAGTCTTGGCTGGTGACTGTTGTGATGTTGAAGCAGATGTCTTGACAATGTCAGGAACATGTTTCCCTTCAACCAACTTGTAATGGATTGACAAGGTAGGCTCCCTTTTACAAATAACATCCGAATGCTGTAGAATACCAGGATGCTGAGACAAGATAATCCCACAGATAAGAGAAGGAAAGGCAATAGGCATCTTCACAGCATTTGTAGCAGCATGCTTAATAGTCTGATCATAGATGTAGGAGCCATAATCAAATCTTTGCTTTGTCCCAATAGCATAAGTTTTCTTCCCCAATCCAACAGAAATAGTGGTTTTGTGATTAGTAGGAACCCAGTTGGTAGCACCTATTATGTGCAGAATGGCATATTTGACACTTAACAAATTGGCTAACAACTTTCCTTTTAAGGGCCAAACTTTCACTTGACCTGCTGTGATTTCTTTGCACACAGTATTGTCAGTCTCTTCCACCTCTACATACTCTTTCCTTTTTCTTCCTAAGTACGTATTAATAATCTCAGGAGAAAAATTAACACATTGACCTCTAACATATACCTTTCCAAAATCCACACTTCTGTTGTCATTAATAGCCACAAGAATGTTTACTATAAATTCCTTGACTAACCCATCATAGCACTTGGACAATCCAGAAACAGTCTTCATTAGCCCAGCAACTTTAATCAATTCTACAACTTCCTTGATTTCCAAAGCATCTCCACCAAGTTCTCTTTCTAGTGCCAGTCTTCTTTGACAGACAAATTTCCACATGGGTGCACTGCTAGCTTAGTGGAATGAAATGTTGTCAACTGGAACATCAGGAATTTTGTCAGCAATTCTCTTCAATATTGACCTTCTAACTGGAGTGATGTCTTGAACATCGTTCTCAGCATCAAACTCAGATTCTGAATCTTCCCTCAGCTTCCTCTTTTTGGAATTTACAACTACTTTGCTCCAAGTCTTAGTAGGACCTACCATGGTTGATTTCTTCTTTTTATTCTCAGGTTTCTCCTTAGTTAGAGAATCTTTAGACTTCCCTCTTCTAGACCTTATTCTCTTGGCAATACCAGGAATAACTTTTCCGATAACTTCATTATCTGAAAGGTCAATCACATCCACCTTATCAGCATTCTTCTTTTCTCTGGGGCTAGGATCATCATCCCTAGCAGGTGTTGTTCTGACATTAGGTTCAACATCAACTTCCTCTTCTACATGAGTATCTTCAACTTTAGTTTCAACTTCTGCATCTTCAATAACTGAAACAACCAATTTGTGAAGCTTGGTTTCAGTATGCTGCATGTCATCCTTTTCAGCAGGCATTTGTCTAAGAGGTATAGATATTCCTTTCACCGACAAACCCTTATCCAAAATTTTTGTGGCAATCTAATTGAGACTTTCATCAACATCAACTCTTTCCTCAACGGCTTGAGAGGGAGGAGTGGTAGTCTTGGGAACAGAGCGATCTTCGAACAGAATGCTAGTCACAAATGCTCTGCTATTGCTATCATCAATTTTCTTAGCAGTCGATTGATTAGAAGAAGAGTTACCTGTTGAAGCCCTCCTTTGTTGAAACTTCTCAGGTCTGTTCTCATAAGCAGGCACTACCATAGATAGAGGAGTTATATTCAAGGCTTCATACACAGAGCCTTTGTTCGTAAAAACCCTAGATTTTTTATGAGTGGAACTTTTGGATTCAGACTTCCTAGATGAAGAAGACACTTGTTTCGACATTGTTCCTGTATGGCGACTGATGATTAGAGAGGGGTTGGGATTTCTTTTCTTAGATGAGAAGATGTCCAGATGAAGATAGTTGTGGCGTGTGAAATCAATAATAGGAAAGGATAGTCTAAGGTATGGCGCCTAAATTTGTGTATCCCTTAAAGCCCAATGAATGATCTTCTCCCTCCAATTTAACTTTCCTTTTAACAATTTAAAAGGATTCACATTAAGAGTACTTAACCCTAGCAGACTTTCATACTTGATGTCACAGTCTAATGTTAAAACATTAGTCTTAACATCGATAGTTGAGCTGACTTCTATAGGTATCCATAGATAACAATTATCTCTGGATCTGACTCCTTTCATGACTACTTCATCCTTTTCATTCGTCACCAGACATTCATCCTTGGAATAGCTGACTATGTAACCTTCATCACATAGTTGACTTATGCTAATCAGATTAGCCTTCAAACCTTGGACAAGGATCACACTATCAAGAGTAAGACCATCAAGATTCTTCACTCTTCCAACTCCTTCTACTACTCCTTTTTCTCCATTGCCAAACACAACCTTATTTGCATGGCAAGGGTTGAACTCCATCAACTGCTCCTTGGATCTAGTCATGTGCATTGAACATCCACTGTCAAAGTACCATGCATCCATGGAAAAATGTCCATCTGAGGTATGAGCCAATAGACATGTGACCTGAGCTTTAGGAACCCATTGTTTCACCACCTTGGGCCTGACCTCCTTCTGTCTGTGTTGAGGAGCAGAATTTGGATAACCATGAAGCTTGAAGCACGAGGACTGCATATGTCCAAACCTGCCACAATAGAAGCATCTGACTATGTCATCTCTAAAGTGGTTAAATCTTCTGTCACTTTGATGATAATGTTGTGGCTGTCACCCATAATGTTGTCTCCTTCTTCCATACTTGGATTGTCTTCTTCTGTACTGAGGATGTTGTCTCCTGGGCTGTCTCCTATGTGATGAGGCTTTCTTCTTCCATAGTAATGAGGCACAGCATTGTTGTATTCATATCCATACCAGTTACCCTGATGTTGAGACATCTGATGAAACATGTTCTGATTAGACCTAACAGCCTCCATGCTCTTGTGATATTGAGGAGGCATATACTGACTAGCTCCATGAGGTTGCACCTTTCTTTGATGAGTATTTTTCTTCTCAACATTCTGTGGATGAACACCATTCTTAGGTGTAGGATCCTGTCTCTTAGTTTGATGTTGAGACATTGGTTGAAACATCTCCTTCTTGGTTCCTGAAGTGCTAGCCACATAACCTATACTTGATTTATCCCCAGCAGCTTTCTCTGACTGAAGAATCTTATCAAGTGTGTCTGTACCACAGCTCAGCATCCTAACAGATTTGGTCATATGATCAAGATGAGCTTTGACCAGTGAGACTTCATTTTCCAAATCAGCTTTAGCAGTCTGAAGCTGAGCAATCTGTTCCTTTTGACTCTTGTTTTCTTGACAGATTTCAGCACTCTTCAGGAAAAGCTCTTGATAAGTAGAAGCTAGCTCCTCAAAGGTTATTTCCCCATCACTAGAATCATCATCAGAAAAAACAGTTCCTGTCAAAGCTCTAACATGCTTTGCTGACTCACCTTCACTTTCACTATCAGAGTCAGACCAGGAAACTGTCATGCCCTTCTTCTGCTTCTTCAAGAAGTTGGGACACTCTTTCTTGACATGTTCATACCCTTCACACTCAAAGCACTGAACTCCTTTATCTTGGGCAGTTTTCTCTTCATCCTTCTCTTTTGACTTCCTGATGTCAGAAGATATGTTCTTGACATTAGGCCTGAAGTTATTGTTCACCCTCTTGAACACTTTGTTGAACTGCCTTCCCAACATAGCTATGGCCTGAGAAAAGTCCTCCTGGGATTCAGTACTCTTCCCTTCCTCTTCTTGAGCATTTGAAGTCAAGGCTATACTTTTAGGCTTCTTTTCAGGCTCTTCTTCATTTAACCCAAGCTCGAACGTTTGAAGAGATCCAATGAGCTCATCAACCCTCATCTTGCTGATGTCTTGAGCTTCTTCAATAGCAGTCACCTTCATCTTGTACCTCTTAGGAAGGGACCTAAGGATTTTCCTTACAAGCTTTTCTTCTGACATCTTTTCTCCAAGAGCACTGGATGCATTAGCCAGCTCAAGAACACTCATATGGAAGTCATGGATAGTCTCATCTTCCTTCATCTTCAGACTTTCAAACTTCGATGTTAAAAGCTGAAGTCTTGACATCTTAACTCTAGATGTTCCTTCATGAGTAGCCTTTAAAATATCCCATGCTTCCTTAGCGACTTCACAGGTATTGATCAACCTGAATATATTCTTATCCACTCCATTGAAAATTGCATTTAGAGCTTTGGAATTTCCAAGGGCAAGCTCATCTTCTTCCTTGGTCCATTCTTCTTCAGGCTTCGGCTTTGAAGTACCCTTTTTATCTTTGCCAGCGTCATCTTTTTCACACACAACAGGTGCTTTCCACTCTTTAATAATGGCCTTCCAAGCCCTGTTGTCCAAGGATTTTAAGAAAGTAGTCATCCTTGGCTTCCAATAGTCATAATTGGATTCATCCAAAATAGGGGGTCTGTTGACAAATCCTCCAACTTCTTTGTCCATCTTTACACCAGAAGGTAACTTCCCTAGATCTACAGACAGGATGCCTGCTCTGATACCAATTGAAATTCTGGTATCAGACGTGTGATGTTAAGTGCGATGTCACAACAACACACTCTGCACAATGGACAAAATAAATAGCAGAATAACACACAAAATTGTTCACCCAGTTCGGTCTAACTACCTACGTCTGGGGGCTACCAAGCCAGGGATGAAATTCACTACTTGTAGAATTAAATTACAGACTCAACAACCCAGTTGACAATCTCATAATCTTAATTCCTACTAGTGACTTTCTACCTAAGAAACCACTTAGATATGAGAACACTACTCAATCCCTAAAACACTTCAGTGATATAATTCAAAGATCACACACTTTGAATAGCACTACGTGATTCTGCTTCACAGCTTTGATCAAGAACAAATCAAAACAACAATACCAATTCACACTCGAATGGTTTACAAATCATACACGAAGACACAAACGACACTCAGTCTTTAGCTCACTTTCTTCGTTACTTTTTCTTCATTACTGGTGCGCTTTATATAGCTCCTTGAATTGGACTTGGACCTACTACAATATCTGACCTGATTTGTTATTTAAAACTGAATATTCAAAATAGATTTTCTCCTAAAATCTTTTCAAATCTTCAACCTTTTAAATCTCCTACAAATCTGCACCAGATCTCCTATGCAGCAGAGAATATCTATCCCAAGATATTCGCATCCAATGAGACAGCTTGCTCTCCACAATTCCAGCTAACACGCAAACCCTAACAACATCACAACCTGATGTTATTAATTCTGCAGATCTAATGTCACAACATCGCTTGTGACATCAGACATCCAAACTTCAGTAATTTAAACACTTAACACATCCCAGTGTTAAGACTCAATGTTGTGACATCACCCATATGACATCAAACATTGAACAGCTTCACTACTTAACACAGCCCAGTGTTAAGACTCAATGTTGCAACATCACCACCTTGACATCAACATTGAACATACTTTGTTTTGCCAAAATTCCAGCCAATCCAAGAAACTAACATTTCCACCAAGGCCACTTGAAGCATTGGCTATTTCAAGAACATTCATATGAAAGTCATGTATGCTTTCATCTTCCTTCATCTTTAACTCTTCAAATTTGGAAGTCAGTAGCTGAAGTCTTGACATCTTTACTTTAGAGGTACCTTCATGAGTAGTCTTGAGTATGTCCCAAGCATCTTTAGAAACTTCACAATTATTCACCAATCTGAATATATTTCTGTCAATTCCATTGAACAAGGCATTCAATGCTCTAGAATTTCCAAGAGCCAGTTCATCCTCCTCCTTAGTCCATTCTTCCTCGGGTTTCAGTTCAGATGTAGCTATTCCGTCTTTCCCAACAATGACAGGATGTTTCCATCCTTTTATGACAACTTTCCAGACCCTACTATCCAAAGATTTCAAGAAGGCCACCATCTGTGGTTTCCAATAATCATAGTTAGATCCATCCAAGATGGGTGGTCTGTTCACAAATCATCCTTCCTTGTCCATAGAACCAGAAAGTAACTTCCCTAGATCTCACCCAGAAACAGACCAGGGTGCCTGCTCTGATGCCAATTGAAATTCTGGCAACAGATATGAGATGTCGAACGTGATGTCACGACACTTATATCTTAACAATAATGAACAAGGTAGAAAATGCAGAAAATAACAATAAAGAACACAATCAATTGTTGACCCAGTTCAATGTAAACACACTTACATCTGGGGGCTATCAAGCCAGGAAGGAAGTCCACTATTAGTAGTATCAATTCATAGACTCTACAACCAACACACCAGTTGACAATCTACTCACTTAATCACTACCCAATGACACTTCTATCTAAGACACTCTTAGATATGAGACACCTCTCACTCCCCCTCAATCACAGTAGTGATAACAACTTACAATAATGAAAGTAGAAGACACACCTTGGTCTTGCTTAAGAGCTTCAACCAAGGACAATACACTCGTGCTTAAAAGCTTTGAGTAGACAAATTACAACTCAACTAAATCAGTCCAATTCAAACATCAAAACAGATGAATGAATGGCTCACAAAAACAAACACAAAACACAAACCCTAAAACTTGAATACAACTCTCACACTCCTTATTCTCCACGAGCAGTAGTTAGGGTTGATCATCTATAAATAGCAATACATTCCTTGGGCTTGGGCAATTGCAGATCCTTGATTTAATTTCCAATAAAAGCAAATTAATCTCCAAATCTTTATGCATGAAAATAGCAACTCCCTATTCTTCATAAACAGGTTGCATCCAAAAATAACACTCCAATATATTACCACTTCAGTAAATTTCGCAGCAATCAGATAACATAAATACACAAAAGATTGCTAAAAATAGCGCAGCAAATAAAACCTAAAACTAGAACTGGAAGTTCTGTCAACTGATGTCAGAACATTGTGTTTGACATCAAGCACACGGTCTGCAATACTAACAAACACCACCAACACTTCACCTACAGAATGTTAGAGACATCATGTCAAGACATCAAGTAGAACATCTTGATGCAACACATTATTTTACCAAAATTGCTGCCAATACAGAACCAACATACCTAGTGCTTAGACGTAGTTGCCAGGGAAAACTTTAAATAACTATACTAGTATTACACAGTTGATATTTGACAAGTATATAAAAGTTTGTGAAAGTAGACTTACAGTGAGCAGCCCCACAACACAGTTATATATATATATATATATATATATATATATATATGAAAGCGGGTAAACACTTACTCGGTTGTAGAGCTTCCATGTTGTTTTGTTAGTTGTTCAATAAAGAAAGCTTTGATAACAATATTATATTCAAAATCAAAGGAGAAAGTGCTTTGAAAAGATTGTTGGGGCTTACAGCTCAAGGAGAGGCCCAAAGTTTTATCAGTGATTGCACTGTTGTTTTGTACATTGTACAAGGACTTATACAAGTGACTGAGGCCCAAAAAGGTTTTCTATACAAAGGGATGGGTCTTACACTCTCTCAAGAGGCCCAAAGGTTTATTTTTGTACAAGTGGTGGGGCTTACAGCTCAAGGAGAGGCCCAAAAAAATGGTTTTTGAACTGGCGATCGCGCCGAGATTTTCTTTTAACACAGAGGGACTTATACAATATCTGAGGCCCAAAATAGTTTTGGTTAAAAGGGTTTGGGTCTTACACTCTACTAGAGGCCCAAAGGTGTTTAAAGAAAAAGAATGGGGCTTATAACACGAGGATAGGCCCAAGGTTTGATTTATTAGAAAGGCGACGACTGCGCCAAATTTTTTTGACGGTATCGGGACTTATACAATATACTGAGGCCCAAATTATTTTGGTTTTCTAAAAGGGTTGGGTCTTACACTCTACTAGAGGCCCAAAGGGTTTGAAAAAGTTTGATGAGGGTTGAATTAATCAAAAACCCTAATTTGTTTCCAAAATGTATTTTAATTGAATAAAAATTCAATTAAAATGATCAAAATTGTTAAACATATGGAAAACAAATTGTGATCTTGGATTAATGTTTCAAAAATCAAGTTTTGACCTACAAAATGATTAGGAGTCATTAAAATTTGCAAAATCAAGAAGGAAAAAATATTATAAATGTCAAAAACAATTAAAATATTAATTCTTTGCAAAAATATCAATTATATGAAATAAATAATATTTTTGGGATTTTTTGGTAAAATAAAATATTTTAAAATTTTTGTGAATTATTAAAAAAAGAATCAACTCAAAATAATTAAAACTCAGAGAGAAATTAATTTTTGAACCAATTAAATAAAATCACAAAATTCATATATTCAAATATTTGAAAAAGGGCGCCAAGAACACGCGTCCTTCCTCTGTTTCTGCAGATTTGCGTTTTCTGTCCAATCTCACTGAATACTTGATTGTATCATGCAATCTACATATCAATCTACTTGTTTCAACCTCACGATCATGTCTATGGTCTTTAATTTCATTTATTTTAAGCATGGAATAAGAAATCAAAGAGAAACCTCAAGAACCCTAAAATTTGCATGAAGGTTCAGAAATTCCATACACGATTCAAACAATGCAATTGATTGAGGGAAAACACTCCATGTATGATTATGAACATATGGCCAAATTATTGTGCAGCAAAAATTGCATGGATCATAGAGTTAGAAGAGCTCATGCTTACCACTTGCAGCTGGTGATCGTGTTTTGTGTTAGAGGTGTTACAGCTTGGTTCCAAGGTTATGTACAGCTTCCCTAGGTGCTATGGAGTGTGTCTGGATGCTTGGAGTGGAGTGGAACTTGATTTGGCACCTCAACTACAAATCTATCAAAGGCTTGAGCAGTTGGCTGGTGATTTTGTGATTTTGGTGTCCCAGATGTTATGTGAGTGTTTGGATCACTTCTATATGATGTTTATGAGGTGTGTGTGTGTGATTGGTTTGATTGGAATTGCTCTCAAACTCAAAACCCGATAGTGACTTGCTTTGGAAGGCAAAATTGGAGTGAAGAAGGAGATTTTGAGGAAAGCATCTGTTTGATGGATTTGGTGTACTCAAACTGATAAAAAATGAGCTCTATTTATAGTAGAGCAAGTTTGTTTTTCAAGGAATAGTGAATGGCAACTGCTGCATAGGTTTGGCCAATGTTGAGCAATGAGAATCCAAGTCTCCTCTAGCCATTGACTAGAGGTTAGGGCACAGGTTGCTGGTTCCCTTGGTCTTTGATAAGTCTTGACTGAATTCAGTTGGCAATGGCTCAGTCCATGCCACCTTGGTGTATGCATTGAATGCTCCAATCCAAAATTGGAGTCTTGTCCCTCTTTTAGGCAATTATAGGTTTGGCATGCTACTTCTTGTTCCAAAGACTTTGGAGGCTTTGATCAGTGTTTGTTCCCTTTAGATTTGATCCTCAGATGTGTCCAAAGTGATGACAAGGCTTGGAATTATATGATTTTTCCAAATCGAGCAAAAGTGCAAAATTCTGCCTAGCCTTGGCAATTTTCAGCAAGGCATATTGCCATTGTTATATCTCATGGCTCAAGTGGAATTTGATGGAGTTCTTGGCCATTTTGGAAAGCCCTCATATGGTACAATAACTGCTTGATCATAATTGGTTTTGATACTTTTTGGATCCAAGTGAAAAATGCCCCTACATTTGGAAAAAAGTGAAGGCAGATTCTGACTTAGTGAAAATTTCACTAAGTGTTGGAAAAAAGTGACATTTTCACTTTTCTTGATTTTGATCATTCCATAACTTGAAATCCATGGGGAACTAGAATAAGTGGTAGTTGAAGCTTTTGTAGAGGGTAATGAGAGCTACAAATCCAGCTTTGGATGGGAAAAAATGGCCTTGTGGTTTAGGAGTTATGATCCTCTAAAGTTGGTACCCTAGCCACTTTGTTCCATAACTTAGAAAATTTTCTAAGTTTTTTATGGTTACCCCTTTTACAAGTTATCCCACTTTTCTTGATTTTTCTTGATGAATGATGATTCCAACCACACATTAACATCATTTTAGGGTTAAGGAACCATAATTGTGAAAAATCTCAAAAAGTCAAAGTTTGACTTTTGTGCACAGTTGACTTTTTGTCAGATGAATTCCAAACTGTGTGATCCTCTATGAAATCAAGTCCTTGACCTAAATCAAACTTGATGGATTGATTTCATAGGTGTTATAGGGTGTATTGAATCATGTCTTAGGGTTTGGGAGCATGTCCTGGTCAAAAGTCAAAGACACAATTGACTTTTTCCGCGAAACCCTAACTGTGGTTCTGATGAACTTGAAACTTGTGAACCAAGCTTCTTGGATCAATCCATTGTTGCAAATGGATCAATGTGGTTTATTAGAGACCCTCAAATCATGTCTTGAGGTCTTGGCTCATGATTTGTCCCAAAAGTCAACTTAGGGGTGAATTAGGTCAAGAAACCCTAATTCCTGATTTTTGATGTATGCATCCCCTGAGGCTAAATTGACTTGGTGATTGGGTTCATGAGATCCCTTGGAGCATCATAGGTTATGCTTTGAAGCATTGGCTCATGCCCAGAGGAAAATTTCCATCTGGAGGCCCTGGTCGACCAAACCCTAATTTGGTGACACTAGCGATCTTAAGGCTTGATCCACCTAGAAGGGAGTAGCCTTGTGCTTAATCCTTGAAGTGGGAGTCCTCTTACTCCTTTTAGACAAGTTGAAGATTGTGTTATTCCTTGACTGATCCTCTTTCTAAGAACTCTGAGAGGGCTTGAAACCCTAAGTTTGATTGTAGTGGATGCTCACCCATCTTTGGGGAGACTAATGAGGCATGATGGTTCGCCCATATTGTGATGATGGTTTGCACAATTATGGGGAATCTTAGTGGTCAAAATATGGGGTATGACATCCTTAAAGGAGAGGATTTTGTTTCTCATCACCTCTTGTACTTTAGCTTTCAATGCAAAACAACCTTCCAAGTTATGGCCCGCACCACCTTGATGGTATTCACAACGAAGATCAGCCCTATAGCCGGCTAGAAGAGGATTTGGAGGAGGAGGAGGAGACCTTGTGGTAATCAAACCTTGTTGAACCATACCAGGATAAAGCTCGGTGTATGTCATGGGAATAGGATCAAATTGATTCCTATTATGGTACTGGTTCTGTCCTATAGTTGGACGTTGGGAAGCTTGAGCTGGTCGTGGAGTAGTACCCACGGGAGTAACAACAACAATAGTAGAGTGAACAACATACTGAGGTTGGGGACGAGGTCTTCTCACTTCAAACATTACAGCGTTAGTCTAATCTTGCCTTTTCCTCTGAAAGTTCCCATAGGATTTCTTCACATCATTGGAAGATTCAGCAGCTTTTGACACTTTTCCTTTCTTAAGACCTTCCTCGAGTCTTTGGTCGATAGTGACCAAATCAGTGAAGTTGGAGGAAACACTTCCAATTATCTTTTCCCAATAGAATGGGGACAGGGTATCCATGAACATTCCAGTCAACTCTTTCTCAGCCAAAGGAGGTTCAACTTAGGAAGCTAACTCTTTCCAGCGCTGAGCATACTCCTTAAAAGATTCCTTCTCATGTTGAGTCATGTTTTGCAGTTGGCGGCGATTAGGAGCCATGTCAAGGTTATACTTATACTGCTTCATGAAGGAATTTACAAGATCTTGGAAGCAGTGAATGGAGTTTTGCTCGAGACCCATATACCATTTGAGTGATGCTCCACTCAAACTATCTTGAAAACAGTGGATAAGCAGCTTCTGATTTTTGGTATAAGCAGTCATCTTGCGAAGATACATGACCAAATGAGCCGTTGGACAAGGATGGCCCTTGTACTTCACAAATTCTGGAGTTTTGAACTTAGCAGGCATAACAAGATCGGACACTAAGCACATGTTGTCTGCATCCACATTGAAGAAGCCATTACCCTTAATGGCTTTAAGTCTTTTGTCCATGATCTGAAACTGCTCACGGACAATCTCAGGTTCAACAAAGTCTTCAGGCTCTTCACCCTAAACACTGGCAGCATTGTACTCAAAGAGGGGATTCTCAAAAGAAGGTCGAATAGTCTATGGATCAACATGGACTGTAGGTCTGGGCTCGGCGAAAACAGGAGCTTGAAATACAGGCATAGCAGTCTGACCAACCATAGCAGTAGATGCCATTGGTGGAGAATAGCTGGGAGGTAAACCAAACTCTGGCCAAGTTGAAGGTGGCATCTGAACGGGTGGAGGATCAGCACTTGAAACTTCCTGAATGACAGTTCTTTGGGGTTGTTCTCCCCTAGAAATCAAGACTTGGAGCATCTCAGTTAGTTTAGTCATGCTCGACTTAAGGTCATCGATTTCCATTCGGACCTCAGCATTATGTGCCTCTTGCTCTAACATCTTTCGTCTGTAGTTAGCTCTAGTCTGGTATTGGTGTTGATGAATCAGCTTGAAGACTCACAGGTGACATGGAAGATAGAGACAGCTGGAAATGAGCCACTGGACAAATAGACATATGCAATGAAACATGCAAAGATGCAAATGATATGCAATGTAATGCAAACAGGATGCAAAACACATGCAACAGGATCAAGGGTTCAAGATCACAACATGGAGTCTGGGTAAAGAACCAATCATAGGGTGTGTACTAGGGTTCTTGTATCCTTAAAATAGGGTTCTAAAAAGTTCTCAGAGTCAACGTAAATCTTTCGGATATTATCAGCCTACGTGACTACTCACGCGGGTTAATAATATTCTCAAGATAAACTCGTCTGAGTGTAGTATCGCGTAACAACCATTTGAGACTACTCTCTCATAGTCATCGCACTACATCCTAAGAGGCCAAGTGGACGGTGAAGGTAACTATGGTCCTCAGAATCATTGGCTCTCAAATCGGGAAGAGTGACATCAATGCGTCTACTCACATCAGACATCAACAATATCCCAAAGGGCCTCAACTGAGCGTGGTCATCATATGCCATAAATTGTTGGGACTACTCCCAACAACCGACTATTGATTACACCACAATCCTATCATAAGTGTATGCTCAAGTCCGGGTTAGGACTTATCTCACCATTCAAAGTAACCACCCTGTACACAGAAAACCCAAGCACAACAGGTATATACAGATATACAAAATGCAAATGTACAAGCAAACAAACATATAAATAACACGAATACAAACAAGGTGGGCTTAACCCTCTTAGGGGATCTCCTCAGTGAAATCTCCATTTTCTGTTGCGGTGAGAATCGGATAACAAGCTATTAATTAACTTGCACCACAAAACTTTGAAATTCACCACCGAGTTTTGATTTATCCAAAGGAAATGGTAAAGAACGAAAACCCTAAAAAAGAGAATCTAGGTTCGGGGGTTGGTTATACTAAGGGAAGGTATTAGCACCCTAAGTATCTGTAGTACTCTACAGGAACCTCTTGTTAATATTTGTGTTACGCTAAGTTTGCTTGCTAAGGGAAATGTGTTGAGGGTGAAGGCATAAGGATATATACACTAAGTATGCTCGCCAAGACATCGCATCTCGTGCCTACGTATCCTGACGGGAATAGAATAAGAGCATTCGTAGTTCCCCTCAATGGGGGTAAGGAACTATTGACTGTGGTCATGGTTCCAAGGAAAAGCAGGGTGAAAAGCTTGAAAGAAAAGCTTGTGAGGATTAATTGTTTAGGTGAATAGATTAATGGCTATCTCTTGTGAAATGATTGTGAAGGGTTAGACTGTCGTGATGGAGAAGAGATTAATGGCTATCTCTTGGGAAGGCTAGGTTAAAAGGGAATGAAGTGTTCATGGGAAAGTAGGGTCTGACAGCAAGACACCTACGTGGAGTGCAGCGACTCCAAACCTAAGGCTAGGTTAAAAGGGTAATGAGATATCTATGACATTACGGTCAATAGAGAGACTTTCCTTTGGAAGAGGAGGAATAACTTATGAACAAAAGTTAAATGGAATTGAAATTAGGTGAACAAAACAAGTACGGCAAAGATGATATTCAAAGTTTTGAAATCGGAAATATGTTAAGTTATGAAAAATTAGCAACAAAGAGCCATACATATAAACAACGGAAGTGATTTTGTTCAAGTCAAGAAACCACAAACAAATATTTACATGCTACAGAATACTTAAAATTCTCAAAAGTCGTCGAGAAACGGCTGATGATTTTCCATGAACAAGTCTAAGAATTAAATGCATATTTTTTGTATTTGTTTTGAAATTCTTTTAGAAAGAAAATAACAAAATGATGATTGAAAGAAAAATATATATATATAAAAAACAAGGTTGAAATGGCAGTCGCCACTAAAAGTGCCATAATGCATGGCAAGTGCCATAACATTGTGTCACTCACCACCTTTTCCTCTCTATGATAGTGGCAGGCGCCACTCCTCCATTCTAAGATGGTGGCAGGCGCTACTAGTGGGTGTGTGTGTGTGTGTGTGTGTAGTGGCAAGCGCCACTTTAAGTAATGGTGGCAGGCGCCACCTTACTTCTTTTCTTTTCTTTTTTATTTTTGTTTTATCTTTTAAACAGCATGCATAATAAAACCAAACAACAACCATTATAACATAATGATTTTACAATACATTTTCAGGAATCAACATATTAACAAGCTAATGAACCTGAAAAACAATAATCATGGTATTTTGAAAACGAAATTGTTAGTTCTTGTATTGGCTGGAATTTTGGTAAAACAAAGTTGAACAATGTTGATGTCATTTGTCTGATGTCTTAACATTGGTTCCTAACATTAGTTGTTACAGGGTTGAAGTTTTATATGCTGATGTTAAACTTGATGTCTTGACATCAGTTATCTGAACATCAGAACATCAGGCTGTGATGTTTTAGGGCTGCGTGTGAAAGTTTGGTTTGAGAAGATCTGTTAGAGAGATTGTGTACGAATATCTTGGAGAAGATATTTTCAGTTGCAATCAGATTTGGAGCAGATCCTGTTACTATGTTTAAGGGCTGTTTGATTTAAAAATATTTGAAGATCAAATCTATTTTAAATTCTGTTTCTAAAACAAATCAAATCAGATTTTTGGAAGAGGTCCAAGCCCAAGTCAGAATTCTATTTAAAGTAGCCTCAACCCTTGTTGGAAGATGACGAAGACAAGAGAGCAAAGACTGAGAGTCAAGTTAGGGTTTTCGTGTGTTACTATTTTGGGTTGTAAGTGTATTTACTCTAGAGCTTTTAAGCAAGAGTGTGTTGTTCTTGATCAAAGCTGTTAAGCAAGATCAATGTGTGGTTTAAAGTGTAATCTTTGAATTGTATCACTGAGGTGATTTAGGGAGTTAGTGGTTTCTCATATCTAAGTGGTCTCTTAGGTAGAAGTGTCATTGGGTAGTGATTAAGATTAGTAGATGTCAACTGGGATTGTTGAGTCTGTAATTTAATACTACTAATAGTGAATTTCCTCCCTGGCTTGGTAGCCCCCAGACGTAGGTAGTTAGACCGAACTGGGTGAACAATTCATTGTGTTGATTTACTGTTGTTATAGCCTTATTCATATTAGCAGATTGTGTTGTTGTGACATCACACTTAACATCACACATCTAATACCAGAATTTTAATTGGTATCAGAGCAGGCATCCTGCTCTGCATCTGGGTGAGATCTAGGGCTGATACTTTCTGGTGCAATGGACAAAGAGAGTGGTGGATTTATGAATAGACCCCCTATTCTAGATGGCTCTAACTATGACTATTGGAAACCACGGATGGTTACCTTTTTGAAGTCATTAGACAGCAGGGCTTGGAAGGCTGTCTTAAAAGAATGGAAAGCACCTGTTATTGTTGAAAAGGATGGTACAACAAAGCTGAAACCTGAGGAAGATTGGACCAAGGAAGAAGATGAGCTTGCACTTGGAAATTCAAAAGCTTTGAATTCCATCTTTAATGGTATTGACAAGAACATCTTTAGGCTGGTAAACACTTGTGAAGTAGCTAAGGAAACTTGGGATGTCTTGAAAACTACTCATGAAGGAACTTCCAAGGTCAAGATGTCAAGACTTCAACTGTTGACTACTAAGTTTGAAAATCTGAAGATGAAGGAGGATGAAACCATTCATGATTTTCACATGAATATTCTTGAGCTGTCCAATGCCTCTAGTGCTTTAGGAGAAAGAATGACTGAAGAGAAGCTGGTAAGGAAGATTCTCAGATCCCTTCCCAAGAAATATAAAATGAAGGTGACTGCTATTGAAGAAGCTCAAGACATCAGCAAGATGAAAGTTGATGAGTTGATTGGTTCTCTTCAAACTTTTGAGTTGGGGTTGAATGAGGAGCCTGAAAAGAAGACCAAAAGCATAGCTTTGGTGTCTAATACTGAAGATGGTAAGAAAGAGTGTAATTTTGAAACTCGGGAGGAACTCTCAAATATTGTTGTGATGCTTGGGAGACAGTTTAATAAGGTGCTAAAGAGAATGGACAGAAACTATAGACCTAATGTTAAGAACATCGCATCTGACAACAACAGGTCTAGTAATCAAGTGAAGAAAACAAGAGATAAAGAAAAGTCCAATCATGACAAAGAAGTTCAATGTTATGAGTGTAAAGGTTATGGTCATGTCAAGAAAGAATGTCCTACATATCTCAATAAGCAGAAAAAGGGGTTATCTATTTCCTGGTCTGATACAGATAGTGAAAGTGAAGAAGAGAATGCCAAGCATGTTAAGGCATTGACTGGAATATGTGCCTCTGATGGAGAATCTAGTGATGGTGAATTGACCTTTGAAGAGCTGGCATCTTCTTATCAAGAGCTGTGTCTGAAAAGTGAAGAGGTCTGTCAAGAAGGGGAGAAGCAGAAGACTACAGCTTGAGACTGATAAAGATGAACTTGAGAATGAAGTTTTGTTGTTAAAATCCCAGCTTGATCAAATGTCAAAATCCATCAGAATGTTAAATAGTGGAACTGACACTCTGGATAAAATACTTGAAGCTGGAAAAGGGGCAAGTGATAAGACTGGTCTAGGATATGAGGGTGAGAAGAAGATATCTGCAGAGGCTAGTTCTTCTGGGGTTAAACAGAATATTCCTCATCATCATGAAAAAGGACATGGTTCTGGAATTAAGAAGGTTGTCCCTCACCTTGGGCCACAAAATAATGGAAAGGGTTATGGTCCTGTACCTAAGAAGTTTTTGCCTCAACCTCAAGGAAAGCCTCAGGTTTCTAGAGCTAGGTAGTATATGCCTCCTCAATACCATAGGAGGATGCAGGCTTCTAGTTTCAAACATAACATGTTTCATCCGATGTCTCAACATCAAGGGAAAATGTATGGTTTTGGACCTAATAATGTTGTGCCTCATTGTTATGGCAGAACAAAGCCTCATCGTCATGGTAGAAGACAGCCTAATCATTACAAATGACAGACTCATCATTACAGAAGACAACCTAAGTATGGGAGAAGACAACATCAATATTCTGACAGATGGCAGCCTCAGCAGTATGACAGAAATCATCATCAAGGTGGCAGACATTTCAATCACTTCAGAGAAGAGATTCAAAGAGTGAGAT
Source organism: Lathyrus tuberosus (assembly GCA_022829125.1). Lineage (NCBI taxonomy): Eukaryota > Viridiplantae > Streptophyta > Magnoliopsida > Fabales > Fabaceae > Lathyrus > Lathyrus tuberosus. The sequence continues at coordinate 3,792,881 of JALAZF010000435.1, forward strand.
GTTACTATTGTGGAAGATTTGGCCATATACAATCTTCTTGCTTTAAACTGCATGGTTATCCCAAATTTGTTCCTCAACCTAGACAGAAGTAGAACAGGCCTCAAGATGTTAAACAATGGGTTCCTAAAGTTGTTGTCACATGTCTATTAGCTCACTCATCTGTTAGAACCCCAGCTATGGATGTTGGTATTTTGACAGTGGTTGCTCAAAGCATATGACAGGTTTCAAGAATCAGTTGGTGGATATTAGGACTTACTCCACAAATGATGTAACTTTTGGTAATGGAGAAAAAGGGGAAGTTAAAGGAATTGGAAAATTGAATTGTGAGGCTGGACCTAATCTTGAAAATGTACTTCTTGTCAAAGGATTAACTGCTAATTTGATTAGCATCAGTCAGTTATGTGATGAAGGATTCAAGGTTAGCTACACTAAAGATGAATGTTTAGTGACTAATGAGAAGAGTGAAGTCGTTATGAGGGGAGTTAGATCCATAGATAACTGTTATTTATGGGTTCCCCAAGAGTCCAGCTCATCATGTAATGTCAAGGATGATGTTATGACATCTGAATGTGACATTAGAAGGATCACCAAACAACCTAGTGTTATGCAACTATTCAGAGGAAATCTTGAAGAAACTAAGGTCATAGAGGTTGATCATTCAGATATGAAGTGTAATGACAATTTCCCTAAAGATATGTGTGCTGAAATTTGTGAAGTCTTAAGTAGAAATTTGGGCATGTGGAAAAGTCATCTGATGTTAGTGACTTATGGTGTGCATTTATTAAATTTCAAAAATTTAAAAGGAAATTTGTTTTGGTGGGGAAAATACATTTATTGGCTTTTAAGTGATCAACAAAAGCAGCCCCCTTACCTTAGGTTATCATTCCCTATTGTTACTCTCACACGCTACATCAATCCCCACACTTCAAGTCTGTTCATCTTCTCTCCAAAGATCGGAAGACACAACACATCCTTGTACATCAACTGTTTCAAAGGAACAATGTCTCAACATGGGTCATCTCCCTCCAAGAAGTTTGCTTCAAAGAGCTCTTCGCATGCAACATCTAGGGTTTCGACGAAAGAAGTTTCAATGGATGAAGCCTTGAACATAGCTCCTCTCTCTATGATTCCAGGTTCAGAAAAGAAAAGACCTGAGAAGTATCAACCTAAGAGGCCTTCAAAAGGTAACACTTCTGATCAATATGCGGGTAAGAAATTTGATGATAGAAAAAGTAGAGCGTTTGTCACTAGTGTTTTGTTTGGAGACAAACCTACTCCTAAGACTACCACCCCTCTTCCTCAAGCTGTTGAAGAAAGGGTAGATGTGGACAAAAGTGTTGATCAGATTGTCACAAATTTTTTTGAGAAATGGATTTCTGTGAAGGGAATATCTAGACCTCTGAGTTAAATGCCTGATGATCAATCTGTTAGAGAAAAGGGTGACATGCAAACTTCTGAAACCAATCTTCACAGATTGGTTGTTTCTGTCATTGAAGATGCAGAAGCTGAAGTTGAAGATATTGATACTCATGTTGAAGATGAGGTTGATGTTGAACCTGATGTCAGAACATCACCTGCTAGGAATGTTGTTTCTAGTCCCAGAGGAATGAAGACTGCTGATGTGGTGGATGTGGTTGACCTATTAGATAATGAAGTTATTGGTAAAGTTGTCCCTGGTATTGCCAAAAGAATAAAGTCTAGAAAAGGGAAGTCTGCAGATTCTTCACCTAAGGAGAGACCTGAAAACAAAAAGAAGAAGTCAATTGTGGTTGGTCCTACTAAAACTTGGAGCAAGGTTGCTGTGACTTCCAAAAAGAGGAAGCTGAGGGAAGAATCAGAATCTGAGTTTGATGTTGATGATGATGTTCAAGGCATCACTCCGGTCAGAAGGTCAATTTTGAAGAGGATTTCTGACAAGGTTCCTGAAGTGCCTGTTGACAACATATCCTTTCACTATGCAAGCAGTGCTCACATGTGGAAGTTTGTTTGTCAAAGGAGATTAGCCCTGGAAAGGGAGCTTGGTGGAGATACTCTGGAAATTAAGGAAGTTATGGGGTTGATCAAATTTGCTGGGCTAATGAAAATTGTTTCTGGGTTGTCCAAATGCTATGATGGGTTAGTCAAGGAATTTGTAGTAAACATTCCTGTGGCTATTAATGATAGCAGAAGTGTGGATTTTAGAAAGGTATATGTAAGAGGTCAGTGTGTTAATATTTCTCCTGAGATCATTAACACTTACCTAGGAAAAGATGAGAAAGAGTATAAAGAGTTGGAAGTGACTGATAATGCAGTGTGTCAAGAAATCACAGCAGGACAAGTGAAGGTCTGGCCTTTAAAAGGAAAGTTGTCAGCTAGTTTGTTAAGTGTTAAATATGCTATTTTGCACATAATAGGTGCTGCCAACTGGGTCCCTATTAATCACAAGACCATTATTTCTGTTGGATTGGGAAAGATGATTTATGCTATTGGGACAAAGCAAATATTTGATTATGGCTCCTACATTTTTTATCAGACAATTAAGCATGCTGCTACAAATGCTGTGAAATTACCTATTGCTTTTCCCTCTCTTATCTGTGGGATCATCTTGTCTCAGCATCCTGGTATTCTACATCAATTTGATGTTATATGTAAAAGGGAGCCAGCTCTGTCAATTCACTACAAGTTGTTTGAAGGAAAGCATGTTCCTGACATTATCAAGACATTTGCCTCAACATCGCACCAGCAAACTTCCAAGACTGGAATGATTTCTAAGCTGAAGGAAGCATATAAGGAGTTAGATGAAGTCATTAGAGTTAGTACTGAAAGGAAACAAAAATTTGAAAGACTAATTTTGACTCTAAGAATGGCAGAAAAAGAAGGTGAGGAAGTCAATACAAGTAAGGATGACGATGATGTCCATGTCAATACTGAAGATTCAGGTTCTGATAAAGGTAATTCAACAACTGAGACTGAGGAGGATGCAGATGGTTCTACTGATGAAGAGTGAATTGCTGCTTTTTCTGTTTCTTGCTTTTTTAGTTTGTAGTTTTTTTTGTTTCTGCACATTGTGTGCATGTTGTGTAACTTGGATAAAAAGTACTTTTATGCTTATCTGGTTTTTGTTCTATGATTTGTCTTGTCATGTGGTGCTGACTTTTGACTGGAAAGGAGAGCTAGGAGGACTAACTGTTGTAAGTGTTAGTTGTGTGAGGGTATAACTGGTTGGAAGTTGTCCAATTATGGCTAAAAAGGGGGAGAGTTGGCCTATGTGTTGCCTAGTTGTCTGTTGTGGTTCTAGGCTTGAGTGGGAGTGTGCATGTTTAAACAGGTGGTATGCTGGTTCTTGTTTTGAGGGAGAGTTTAGCTTTGTGAAAATTTTGGATGTGATTGATGCTGGTTGTGTTTTGGAATGTTAGAAGTATGAAGTTTTTCCACTGCAGGTATCTCTGATGTTAGCAGAGATTGTTTTAGCCAAAATTAGCCAAAGAGGGAGATTGTTAGTTCTTGTATTGGATGGAATTTTGGTAAAACAAAGTTGAACAATGTTGATGTCATTTTTCTGATGTCTTAACATTGGTTCCTAACATTAGTTGTTGCAGGGTTGAAGTTTTATATGCTGATGTTAAACTTGATGTCTTGACATCAGTTATCTGAACATCAGAACATCAAGCTGTGATGTTTTAGGGTTGCGCGTGAAAGTTTAGTTTGAGAAGATCTGTTAGAGAGATTGTGTGCGAATATCTTGGAGAAGATATTTTCAGTTGCAATCAGATTTGGAGCAGATCCTGTTGCTATGTTTAAGGGATGTTTGATTTAAAAAGATTTGAAGATCAAATCTGTTTTAAATTCTGTTTCTAAAACAAATCAAATCAGATTTTTGGAAGAGGTCCAAGCCCAAGTCAGAATTCTATTTAAAGTAGCCTCAACCCTTGTTGGAAGACGACGAAGACAAGAGAGCAAAGACTGAGAGTCAAGTTAGAGTTTTCGTGTGTATTTTGTAAGCCTTTCATGGTTGAATGGGTGTTACTATTTTGGGTTGTAAGTGTATTCACTCTAGAGCTTTTAAGCAAGAGTCTGTTGTTCTTGATCAAAGCTATTAAGCAAGATCAAGGTGTGGTTTAAAGTGTAATCTTTGAATTGTATCACTGATTAAGATTAAGATCAAGGTGTGGTTTCTCATATCTAAGTGGTCTCTTAGGTAGAAGTGTCATTGGGTAGTGATTAAGATTAGTAGATGTCAACTGGGATTGTTGAGTCGGTAATTTAATACTACTAATAGTGAATTTCCTCCCTGGCTTGGTAGCCCCCAGACGTAGGTAGTTAGACCAAACTGGGTGAATAATTCATTGTGTTGATTTACTGTTGTTATAGCTTTGTTCATATTAGCAGATTGTGTTGTTGTGACATCACACTTAACATCACACATCTGATACTAGAATTTCAGGAATAACAAAAGGGAGTGAGTGTTACTTAGTGGAGAGAGTCCACTGCTTTCTTCACTAATATCGGTTCTGAGAAAAATAAATGACGAGCTTCTCTCCTTCAAAAATGCCAATAAACTTTACAAGAATAATTTGAGGGAGAAAAAGAGAGTATTCATCCTTTGTGTGGAGTGAATCTGGTGTCCGTAATACTGAAGATGAAAGGTTCTATTTATAGGAGAAAATGAGGAGTTTGCCTTGTTGCCGGTTTTACCCCTTTTTTTCAAATCTTCGCAAGTGGTTGGTTTGAAAAGCCTTGATTTAATCAGAATAACATGAGAAAGTAGGTTGGCTGATGAGACTTGAGCAGAGGTGCAGGCCATGCCTTTTTCTTTTTTTCATGATGAGCTGGATCCACTTGCATTACCTTGTATATAATGAGTTATTTAATTGAAACAAACTTTTCTGAAGTGTAAAAAAAGGTAGGATGGAAAATGCCACATTAATTCCTGGCAGGTGCCGCAAATTAATGTGGCAGGCGCCACTTCCTTTCCATGGTGGGCGCCATGAGTGATGTTGTATGGTGGCAGGTGCCACCTTAAGTAATGGTGGCAGGCGCCACCTTGCTTCCCTTTTTTTTCTTTTCATTTCTTTCCTTTTTCTTTCTTTCCTTTTTTCTTTCTTTTCTTTTTTATTTTTCTTTTCCTTTTCTTTTTTCAAATAAAATCCACAAAATGCCTTGGTGGTTACTCAGTCAATGGTCGAGCATACTTGCATACTTTATTTCGGTCCAATAAGATCAAAGTCAGAAGCTCGACTTTTCGGCCAAAACTCTGATTTCCTCAGGAATTCCAACTGGATGGTCTTTGATGATTTTGCTTCTTCACTTTCTTCTAAGGTACATAGATGGCTTCTAGGGATGTCCAGTATCATGTAGAATCAAGTTCCAAAGCTTGGGAATATGTCCTGATCAAAATTAAAGGTAATGGTTGACTGCCGTTGAGAAAACCCTAGTTTGAGGCATGGTGAATCTTGTGGCTCATGGCACTTGTAATAAGAACCGAACACACTTGATTTCTTGTTGAATAAGGCCTCTTGAATATAGGTGAGCTTAAATGGTTGCATTTAGAGCCAGAGACCTTGAAACATGGGAGAGTCTGGCTTATTGACTTTTGTTCTTTTTCCTGTGTAAACCTGGATTTCACAAAAGAAATAAACTAGCAAGATATTGTGGTTAGTTAACAATGCATGGATGAATGAAACCTAAATGTACGTGAAAAATGTTATGACATATAAGGGTAAAATTTGGGGTACAACACTAAGGTACATAAATGGGTATCTGAACAAAGTCCTAATTTATGGTGGAGCCTTGGGTGAAGATAGTAAAGCAGCAATTGAAGGATATGTCGACTCTGATTATGCAGGTTGTATGGATTCTAGGAAATCTATTTCTGGATATGTGTTCACTATGTTTGGCACAACAATCAATTGGAAAGTAACACTTTAGAATGTTGTTGCCTTATCAACCACTGAAGCGGTATATATCGCCCTAACTGAAGCTGTGATGGAAGCATTGTGGCTTGAAGGTTTTGTAAAGGAGCTGAAACTTCAAGGTCGAGTTGTCACTGTTAAATATGATAGTCAAAGTGCAATACACCTGTCAAAGAATTCAGCCTATCATGAGGAAACGAAGCACATTGATGTGAGGCTGCATTTTGTCAGATGGGTAATCGAGCATAGAGAAGTCCAAGTGCTGAAGGTTTCAACAGATCATAATGTTGTTGATATGATCACCAAGACGTTGCCTAGTTGCAAGTTTTTCCACTGTATGCAGTTGATAAAGCTGCATGAAGAAAGCTAGTTTATTTCTTGATGTTATAGAGTTAGATCTAAGGTGGAGATTTGTGAGATATTCGATCGAACTCTAGTTTAGCATGTCGTCGAAGTCTGATCACATGCTGCTGCCGAAGACCTACATGATGTAGTCGAATTGTGTTCTAGTATGTAGTTGTCGAATTGGGCCTTGTGTAAAGGATCCAATTGTTTAAGTTAGCTTGTAATGAGTAATTGTTAAAAATTCCATTAGTTTAGTATGTTAGGTTTTCTTATAAATAGCATAATAGTCTCTCATCTTAAGTATGGCAAATCCTAATTAGGTGAGAGGGTTATTTGTTATTCTTGAGTACTTGCAATCTTGTTTTAAAGAGAAAGTAAAGAATAGCAATTATAACCAATCATTGTTGTTCTTCTTGTTTTTCCTTGTTAACCCTAACCCTTGTGTGTTTCTTGATCATAAAGAAACCTATTATACTTTGTTCTAAGGCATCCTAATTCACAACATTTGGGTTCAAGGTTTGTGTTCTTAAATAATCACATAACTGAATATTTATTTTATTTATCTAACTTTTTTTTTGTTTTATATCAGAAACAAATGAATGCAAAAGCCATAACGAATATACTGAATCCAACATTTGATCCTCCCAAGATCAATGAAATGAGGATCCCCAACATTTGTTGTTCCCCAACATATCCAATATTTATTTTTCACCGACAGCGATGACGATGAATCATATTCTAAATTTGTTCTTTCCCAAGATATTTTTACTTTAATATTCTGTGTAAACATGTCTTGTTTAATATTATGAGGAAGTTACTTTAATATTTTGTGTAAACAATATTCTCTGGCGGGAAATATGTAACTTGCAAAAAATGGTGGATGATAAAAAATTGAAAGTAACATGTCATGTTTCCTTTTCAATTTTTTTTACCATTCACCATTCTTTTGTACTACAATTGCTTGCAATTTACAACATGTTTAGGAATAAATTTCTCAATGTTGTCAACCGAGGAAAGCAATAAATTATGAAGTGTTTTCTTTTATTGACAACATAGGAAGGTTATTCAAAAAAATACAATAACAACATCAACACCATTATATTGGGATGGATTGCAATAGTAGAAAAAATGTTTTGTTCAAGATAGAAGAACATTGAAGATTATTTTTCTGTCTTACAATCCATTCCAAAGTATATGCGTACAAGTTTAGAGTGGCTACATATAAGTTTGGTTTAGGGTAAAATCTGATTAACGAGTGCTTTTATGGTAAAATTATAATTATCTAATCCCTTGGTTATTAAAGATAACTGAAAGAATAGATCATTAATTTAAAAATGAAAATTAAATAAAAAGAAAGGCACCACTTTTAAAGAAATAAAAATATAAATTATTGTTGTTGGGGTTCGAAACATGTCCTGAATTATTTTTCCCCTCGTTTATATTTAGAAACCGAAGGAATATGTGGTATTTATTTATAAATAAATAAATAAAACATGATGCGGTAGTAGTGAATTATTTTTCCCTCAGTTTTTGTTGGGTCAAGTGAAATTTTGTCATGAAATGTATTATTTGTAGTAGTGAATAACATTAGAGGTATGAATTTATTGATTTTATTTTCTGCTAGTTATGATGTTGCATACTGCTGAAAACCCATTAGGACCAACCTTATAATTGGAAATTTGTTTTATGGTCTTATTAGTATTATTATTTAATTCTTACATATTTGTGACTGGTTGTTAGAGAAGATAATAGGAGATTGATAAATGTTTTGTTTTGAAGCTTTCTGAGTTAACCATGATAATTATCGCGTTCAATTTTTTTTTAAATAAATTGTTGGAACTTTGCTTTCAAAAATAATTTATGCAATGCATTATGACAGCTCCCTTTAAGTTGTATATTTCCTTGTATAAAACAAAACATGTCAATGCTTCAGTTGAAGAAACTTAGTCATGCTAAGTGGTGAATTTGTCCACTGTGTTGGTGGAAATGATGACATAATGTTTACGAAATGTCTTAGGGACTATTCAAATAGCACAGCAAGTGTTCCCAAGAATACTTTTTTTGGTCTCTAGCTCATGTTGTTCAACTTGGTGATTGTATTACACTGCTAGTGGTTGGGCCTTCACAAAGTACATCTCATTTTTCTTTTGCATACTTTTATTTTGTTTACTTTTGTATTTCTCTTTTGGTTTGGTGTTGTTTTTTTGCTTATGATGTTTTTGATATTCGTGTTTCTTTACTATATCAGTTGGTTCTTATAACCAAGTGGCCTACAGTTAAGAGTGTCTACTATATTTCCGTTATGTTGTTTTCATCCATTATCCCATGCAAATTTGCAGGGGGGGCTACATTTAAGTTTTTTAGCCACTACTTCAAAAGTTCTCGATCATTATTTATGACATACAAATGTTGGATTTGCTTTTGGTTTTACACTTGTTCTAATTTAATTATTAGTAGTAAAATTAGGTGTAAGTTATATAACTTTCTTTAATGAGTTTTCATTCATGCTTACACGAACTATACATGGTAATGTATATGTTGAAATGGAAATGGTGTAGGAAGGATTTGTGGTATTAGGGATTGGTAATTCTCTCCAACAGTAGTATGATTTAGATATTTTAAATAAACTTATTAATGTAAATTCAATAAGATTTTATCGGGTCTGTTAAATTTCAAGATGTTAGTAACAAGTATCATGTTTGGTTTTTATTGAGTCAAATAGTAAACTACCTTTTGTATGAAAATTTTGAAAAATACCCACATTGTTGTAGCTAATCATTATGTGGTTGTATATCAAAGTTTGGGAGTTAAAAGAATTTGATATAATAACTGATGTAGAACTATACCAATTTCAAATTTTGCATTATGAGATAAATGAATGATCCCAATGCATAAACTATTAATGCTACTTGTAATGAAGTATGTGTATAAGTGATTTGATGTTTCTTATTTAAGTTTTATTGATGTAGTTGGTTTAACGTATATGAGAAATTAGCAAAAATTGTACTGGTCCCTCAAAACTATGAATTTTTAAGTAGTTTTTCATTTCATTTGTGTTGAGAATGTAATTCCTTGTGTCGAAGTAGGTAGTGCTTGACAGAAACAAAGATGTGTCGAAATTAGCCTTGTGTGTGTGTGTGTGAGTGTGTGTCGAAATGTCGAAGCAGGTTGCTCAACAGGTTCGACTTAGGCCTATTTTAGTAGTGTTAGCTAAATTGGATGTTTTGGGCTTTTGTATTTTGGGCTTTGGCTTAGGAAGCAAGCTAACCTAGAACTATAAATAGATGGAGTAACCCATATTCTTGTAGCAACTTGAATTCAAAGAATTTTGCAGTTACAAAATGAATAAGGTTTTCACAGTTTGTGGGTGTTGAAGCGGTAAAGCGGCAAGCAAAAATATTTATTTTCGAAAGAATTCCCTTTGAGATTTATGTCGTGTCCACATAGATCGGTTCGAGGGAAAGAATATCGTTCGACAATCTCTCGCGTTTATGAGTTTGGATTAAATTGGTTTAAAGTAAATGCAGAAAAGTAAACATTAAAATAAAAAGAAATCATTCTTCAGAGAGAATAAACTTATCCGGCATGCACATAATCGACTCCTCACAAACTTAAACTTACCGACCAGTTATACTCAACCTACAATACTCCTCAATATCACCCAACATCGCTCACAACAGTGTTCATCTCTGACACACTGAGCTGAGAGAACAACCGTGTTACCATCGTCGGCACTCTCGTACCCGACTCAAGATACGGAGGCATTAAGCTTCGACGCCTTTACAGATTGTTAGCTCTAAATCTGTTTCTAGCATCCAGAAACTAATAGATAATCATCCCTAATCAAAGTTTGCGATGTTTATCTCTAACACAACTCAAACCCCGCGCATAAAGCAAAAATAAAGGACAATCACCGATAAAGATTTGTAAATAAAATTTCATACAACTCCATGGTCGACAAATATACATGAGTTCAGAGTAAATACATATACACAAACCCAACATAGAAGAAAAACACAAAGAAGAAGAGAAATAAACCACACATCTCGCGGTTTTTCAAAGCCGATCGATGAGAAATCCACCCCGGATCATCCGTGTACAAGCTTCCATGTTATTTTCTAGGTAATCCTACTGAAAAATGAAAGTTTGATGCATTGGGAACAAATATTACCCAACCATCCTCTAAAAATTGTGTTTTTGGCCCTTTAATGGTGTTTTTGTCCGTCCAATTTCGCCCGGCAGTATTCTGGGTCGCCCGGCGGCGTAAGGCGGCTTATTTTGTAAGTTATCCAGCATTGTTCTGGAGCACCCAGCCCTGCAATGTACCGCCCGACGCTACGTCGCCCGGCCCTGCTGAGGCGCAGCTGACAATAAATAGCAAAATCCAGCACTTTTTTTTCGTAACTTTTGAACCGTAACTCCGTTTTTCGCCCGGTTTAAAGCGCTGGAAAGCTTATTCAATGCTTTATACAACAATGGAAATATATCCTTGATTGAATACTTGCAAAAATAAATGGAAATCAATTAAACTCAATGATATTTACACAATAACGCAATATATACACTATAACGTAAAGTAAACGTATTTACAAACAAAGCGGGGTTTATTCGTACGATATTAACAAATAGTATCGATAAGTACAACCAAACTTATATACAAAAATAGTTACATTTTGCACTTATCAGTGGGTAGAGAGTTACTCTGCGAAAATCACCATCTTTTTCTATATTTTGTCAACCCCTAATTTTCTTTCTTCTATGAATTTTCTTTCTTTTCATTGTTATTGTGTATCGATAATAATCTTGTTCATCAAGATTGATAGAAATTATCCATAGGTTATGGTGAATTTCCAATATCTGATATCTAGAGCACTGGCTGAGCGATTCGTGGGAAGAAAATCAAGATGGCAATGAATAATCCAAACAGACACTTTTCGGCGAGTCTTCTGATTCTCAAGAACAATAATCATGAGAATTAGTGCAAGCAGGTGAAGGTTGTCTTATGTTATCAAGATCCTTGGGATCTTGTGAAGGAAGGAGTAACATCACTTGCAGAAAACGCGTCGGATCAAGAAAAGGCCACACACAAAGAATTAAAGAAGAAAGATTATAAAGCTCTTTTTATAAATCATCAATGCGTTGATCCGGATATTTCTGAAAAGGTTAGTGATGTAGAATCAGCGAAAAAAGCATGGGAAATTCTGGAGAAATCGTTTGGAGGTGCAGAAAAGGTGAAAGAGGCGAGGTTACAAACTCACAAAAGAACCTATGAATTGCTTCAGATGGAAGACAGTCAAAGCATAACATATTTTTTCACTAGGGTTACAAAACTGGTGAATCAAATCAGGGTATGTGGAGAAGTGTTGACATCAAGATCAGTTGTTGCAAAAATCTTAAGGTCATTGGATCCACAATTTGACCACGTGATAGTAGCCATAAAGGAGTCGAAAGACTTGTCAATATTGACAAATGAAAAGCTTCAAGGGACACTTGAATCTCATGAACAAATAATGGTTGAAAGAGCTGTAGGAAAGTCAAAAAGTGATGTGGATTTGCAGGTGCAATCAACAAAAAAAAGAAAGGCAAAGGAAGTTGGAATGGCAAAAAAGGCAAAGGAGACTACAACAATTTGACTGGTCGAAATCAGCAAGGAAACTGGTCGAATAAGATAAAACCCTGCAACCAAGGCAACCAAAGAGGTGGTGCTGCAGGTAGAGGAAGAGGTGGTGGTCGAAAACCTGACAAGAGTCACATCTAGTGTTACAATTTTCAGAAGTATGGTCACTATTCTAGTAATTGTCTTGAAAAGTAGAAGAATCAAGAAACTGATGCAAAGCTGGCAAAACTTGAAGAATAAGAGATGTTGTTGTTGGTCACAACAAGAGATGAAGAAATATATCTGGACCAATGGTACTTAGACTCAGGATGCTCATCATACATTACTAGTAGAAAAGATTTGTTTGCCAACATAAAGCCCTTAATGAAGAACATGGTAAAGTTTGGAAATGACAATACTCTAATAGCTGAAGGTATCGATGATGTTCTGATTATGAGGAAAGATTGAAAAAAGTTTATAATTTCCAATGTGTTATACATACCAGGCATGAAGAGCAATTTGCTCAGCATAGTACAGTTGGTCGAAAAGAACTATAAGGTGTCGATTGAAGATAAGATGACGAGAGTTCTCGACTCAAATGGAAGGTTGATCTTGAAGGCTCCAATGTCTCAGAATAGAACCTTCAAGATTGAGCTTAATGTGATGGAGCATAAGTGCCTTGCAACCGCAGCCAACAAAGATTAAAGGATATCGCATTATAGACTTTGTCATCTCAATTTCAAAGACATCAGAGATTTGAAGAAAAGAAATATGGTTTCAAGATTACCAGAAATCGACATTCCAAATGAAGTATGTGAAGAATGTATTTAGGCAAAACAACACAATAACAGCTTCAGTAAGGATGCAGGAAGCAAGTCGAAGGCAGTTCTTGAAGTTATATACTCTGATGTGTGTGGACCTATCCAGGTGGATTCAATTGGAGGTAATAGATAATTTGTCACATTTATAGATGATTTCAGTCAAAAATTGTGGACTTACCTGATCAAGAAGAAAAGTGAAATGATCAAGGTATTTACCAAGTTCAAATATATGGTCGAAGTACAAAGTGGTCGAAAGCTTAAGATTCTGAGGACTAATGGTGGTAGAGTGTATGTGTCGAAAGATTTTGATGCATTATGTGAGAAAGAAGGGATTATGCATGAGGTGGTGCCACCTTACACTCCACAACAAAATGGAATTGTAGAAAGGAAGAATAGAACCATCATGAATATGGTGAGAAGTATGTTGAAAGGTAGGCATCTACCCAAATAATTATGAGGAGAAGCCATGTCGACTGTAACATACATCTTGAACAGATGTCCAATAAACAAGCTCGAAGGAGTTACACCAGAAGAGTCATGGTCTGGTGTCAAGCCTAACCTAAGTCATTTGAAGGTGTTTGGACCTATAACACATAGACATGTGCCAGATCAGTTGAGAAGAAAACTTGAAAACAAGTCGAGTCAAATGATCTTGATAGGATATCATTTGATTGGATTACACAAGTTGTTAGACCCAGTGAACAAGTAAGTAGTGATCAGCAGAGACGTGATTATAGATGAGCTTAAAGAATGGGATTGAACTGAGAATGTTAAGAAGGATTCAGTGAGAATCTTATGTGAAGAACTAGCTAGTGAAGTCGAAAGACAAGTTCGACTAAAAGAAGTCGGAGGTGAAGCAGGCCTAAGCAGACCTCAACGAACAAGCCATATGCCTGCAAGGTTGCAAAAATGTCTGATTACATCAGATGATGTGTTCAATGAAGAAGGTGAGCTGGTACACTATGCTTTCTACGCAGAAGTCAAAGCAGTCAATGTAGCTGGGGCATTGAGAGGTTTAATGTGAGTGAAATCAATGAATGAGGAACTAGAGTCCATCGAAGTCAACAACACTTGGTCACTTGTCGAATTGCGTCAAGGCAAGAAGGAAATCGATGTGAAGTGGGTATACAAGGTAAAGCTGAATCCCAAAGGAGAAGTAACTCGACACAAGGCAAAACTTGTAACGAAAGGATTTCTTCAGAAAGAAGGAATTGAATTGGACGAAGTTTTTGCACCCGTGGTTATGATCGAAATAATCAGGTTGATTTTTGGTCTAGCGAACATAAACAATTGTCATATATGTCAGATGGATATGAATTGTGCATTCCTGAATGACCCCTTAGATAAAGAAGTTTATATTGCACAACCAGCTGGGTTTGTGAAACAAGGCGAAGAACGCAAGGTATACAGGCTGTATAAACCCCTGTATGGACTTAAGCAAGCTCCAAGAGCTTGGAATAAGAAGATAGATAACTTTCTAAGGGAGAAGGAATTTATGAAGTGCACAAATGAACATTGATTTTATGTAAGAAGAAGCAATAGCAAATTGTTAATACTATGTCTCTATGTCGATGACTTGTTAATAACAGGTAACTGCAAGAAAGAGATTGAAGACTCCAAAGGTGATCTTAGCAAGGAATTTGAAATGTCTGATCTGGGTGACATTTTATATTTCCTTGGCATCGTATTCTACAAGAGTAGTAGAGGTTTGATGATGCATCAAAGAAGATGTGCAAATGTAATTCTCAAGAGATTTGAGATGGAAGAATGGAACTCTACTTCGACACCTGCTGAACCAAGATTACAACTGTCAAAAGATTCAGATGAAGATGATGTCGACCCAACCCAATATAGAAGACTTATTGGGTCACTGAGATACCTTTTTCACACAAGGCATGACTTAGCATATAGTGTAGGTATGGTAAGTAGATTCATGGAGAAGCCAAAGGTATCACACCTAACAGTGTCAAAGAGGATACTAAGGTATCTGAAAGGAACTCTAGACTATGGCATTTTGTTTCCAGCAGCTGATAAAGGAAAAAAATGCAAGTTAGTGGGATACACCGACTAAAATTGGTGTAGTGATGTTGAGTATAGAAAATCCACAGCTGGCTATGTGTTTATGCTAGGTGGTGCACCAGTTGCTTGGAGTTCGAGAAAGGAGCCAGTAGTGGCATTGTCATCATGCGAAGTAGAGTACATAGATGCTTCTCTTTGTGCATGTCAAGAAAAGTGGATGGTGAACCTGGTTGAAGATATTATAACAAAGAGTCATGGAGAAATTACCATGAAGATCGACAGCATGTATGCTATCAATCTGACGAAGAATCCGATAGCACATGGATGAAGCAAGCAGATCGAAATGAGGTTTCACTATCTTCGTGAGCAGGTAGCAGAAGGGAATATGAACTTGGAACACTATAGAACTGAGAATCAGATTACAAACATCATGACGAAGGGAGTGCAGGTCGAAGTGTTCAGAAGACTAAGAGCTATGATAAATATAGATAGATTAGACACAATGAATTAGGTGGTGTGTTGAGAATGTAATTCCTTGTGTTGAAGCAGGTAGTACTCGACAGAAACAGGGATATGTCGAAATTAGCCTTGTGTGTGTTTGTGTGTGTCAAAATGCCAAAGCAGGTTGCTCGACAGGATTTTGACTTAGGCCTATTTTAGTAGTGTTCGCCAAATTGGATGTTTTGGGCTTTTGTGTTTTGGACTTTGGCTTAGTAAGCAAGCTAACCTAAAACCATAAATAAAGGGAGTAACCCCTATTCTTGTAACAACTTAAATTCACATAATTTTTCAGTTGCAAAGTAAATAAGTTTTTCACAGTTTGTGGGTAGAGATTTACTCTGCAGAAATTACCATATTCTTCTATATTTTGTTAAACTCTAATTTTCTTTCTTCTACAATTTTTTCTATCTTTTCATTGTTATTGTGTATCTATAATAATATTGTTTATCGAGATTTATAGAAATTCTGCATAGGTTATGGTGGATTTCCAACAATTTGAACGGTAGTTGTGTATCTGTTATGACCATGTATAGGTTATTTTAATTCTTTAGAGAAATATGAATTCATCCGTGTTTCGTTAGTTTAGGAAATTATAGGGGTTGGATATAGTGTTTGACTCATAAATCTATTTGTTTTTAAATTTCAATGCATGCTAAAAGCTCTTAATATCACATATTAAAGTGTGAAATTTGAGCAAGCTATAACAAATTTTTATGAAAAATGTAATTTATGCGTCTCTCGTTTTAAAAAGATTTGACGTTATTATTGGGGACGTATAAACGTCAAAACTTAGATACAGTATCTAGACAACCTCGGTATTTTAAAGCTATTAATTAGTTATACTTGATTGTCAAACTTTAATATTAACTTTTAGAATTTTCATAGCATTGGTTTATGATGCTAGTTTATGTTACTTGTTTTAACACTGAATTATGTGTTACTTATTGACCATTTAGTGCCTATCTTTTAATTCTATACTTATGTTTGTTTTATTACATTTGGAGTTGAGCATATCACAAGCATTATATCCCTTTTTTAGTTTCATGCAAGGTTGTTTGTAACATGAGTGAGATTTATGCCATAACTTTCATGAAGAACAATATTCATTAAGGTTGTGATTAAATCTTAACTAAGATTTATGTTATATGTAAGTTGTAGATGTGAAACCATTGGACATAAATAGATTCAAGGAAATTGGGAATTATTGTCAACTTAATTGAGTTAACTGAAGAATACAAGGTGTTTATAACTAATTAGTTAGTTCAACATTATCTTTAGCAATATGCTTTTAACATAGTATTTGTATTCCTTCCTCTCATATTTTGGTGTTATATGTGAAAGTTTTAGTATATATTTGTGGTAGTCTTTTATTCATTCTTATCCTTTTTAAATGCATTTGTGGAAGTTTTCTATTCCTCTCCCTCATATAGAAGGGGCTTAAAAGTAATATTGATTTAGTTCTACATATTGATAACATATATGAATTACACTTTATCCATTGAACTTAGGAGTCAATTTGGTATTACACAAAAACATATAACACATAGAGTAAATAATTCATTTTAGAGTAAATGATATTCTAAATTGTTCAGATTATTCATATGTATATTAGAAGTACTATACTTGGTTAGTCTTGTCTACATATTGTATGTTGGAACAATTATATTTGATATTAAAGAAAGTTGTGTAATGATTTATACTTGAAACATGAAGACAACTATTGTAGGATAGGAGATATGCAAATTTAGCACTAACCTTTATTTTCTCTAATAAAAAATATAGATCTCAAAGAGCAATGATATGAAGTCAAGGAATTAAAAGAAGACGAAGAGGTCGGAATTAGAAGGAAGTTGAGAAATTAATACACATGAGAAGGAGAAACATTCTAAACATGTCCCAAAAATGTTTTTAGTTTATTTTCTTAAGTGCTATGAGATTGTAAATTTAACTTCAAAAACAACGTGAGTACTAGTGAAATTTTCTTTGTATTTTAATGATGAAAATATATGAAATAATTATATATTTCTGATTCATAGAACATTTCATAATAAATATTTTTTTAAGTTTTATTTTTGTTTAATATAATGAATGCATTTATGAAAAATATTAGTGAGGGAATTTGAAATATGTCTTTAATTAGTGAGGGAAATTAAAATATGTCATTAATTAGTTAGGGAATCGAACTCCTTCGCTAATTAGTGACAAAATTTTTAGAATACATATTATAGTTTTGGTCAATTGTTAGTGAAGAATATATTTATTTTGTGACGAATTTATTATGTAGCAATTTGTGACGGATTATAAATTTCCTCACAATAATTTGCGAGGTTGAAGAATTTCGGATCTTTGCAAAATCCGTCACTAAAATAATTTATGAGGGAATTTTAGTACTTTTGTGATGGATTTCTACCCTCTCTAAATTTAATTTGTTTAGTAGTGATTCAAAGATTAATTTTTATGATTATTTATGAGTAGATAGTATAAAATGAAATGTGTAATTGATTAAAGTTAAATTTAACTTGTTTTTGTGAAAAATATGTTTATTTGAATTAAAATCACACACGCACGGACGTACGCGCGCATACGCCCGCACACACACACACATACGTACACGTACGTACACGTCTCTACACGCACACACACGTGCCCAAAAGCACATACGAGTGCGCGTACTCACACACACATAACAAAAACAAAGCATAAGGAAAGTCTTCAAGTACTCCTCATGTCATCTTGCCTTTCCATTTTCCAGAGACCTACTGATTTAAAAATATAATCAACAATATGGGGTGAGATAATATTGTCTTAGTGAAGTCCTACTAAGTCCACAAGTCCTCTTTGTAATACGGTCATCTAGGACTACTAAAAATTCTACTAGGCTTTAACACTAGTGTATAAAAAAAAGGGATTGTGGCATAATCAACCTCATACAATGTATGAATGTCGATACATTCACTCAAATGTATCATGTACACTTTAGGAGACGATTAACCTTGCGGAACGTCAAAGGCCCACTAGTATTTCTCATATCAAGCCTAATTTTACGAAATATGTGACTTCTTACTAATCTTTTCCACTAAGGTTGGTTTTACGGTGCGACCTACCACCTTTGCCAGGATTACCCTCCTGATTACAAGCTACACTCTTGGTATGTGCAGGGAGTCTCGACATTTATCAAAGGTATTTCAATTTGTTCCTATTTGAAACCAATGTCCACGTATACTCGATATCCTGTGATACATCTAAGTATTTAAGATTTATCCCTACATTTCTCCTAGGTTACCTTAGGGTTACTCTTAGTTCTCACCTTACTTTTACTTAATTGTTAAACAATATCACATAATCATAAATTTATTGTTTATCAAAATCCTGTTTCATATACTAGGTAAACCAATGTTATTTCCATTCATTAAGAAATATTTATTAAGCATACAAGGCCTAAAGGATCTAGAATACACCTAAAGCCATGATTAAGGTAAATAGGGGTAAGAGAATGAAGTAGTTTGGGTAGTTACAACCTAGCCGTAATGGTCATTATGGCCCATAATATGCCTAAGTCTCCCCTCTTATATTAAAGCCCGATGGGCCATTACGACCATCCCGTAATGGGCATTACGGCCCCGTAGTGCCTCTCAGATAACACACATACAAGCCCTATGGGCCATTACAACCATCTAGTAATGGGCATTATGAACCGTAATGTTCCCCATGTACATGCATTTTTGCATTTCTTCCTGCAACTCAGATCAAATTTCTAAGAAATAATCCAACACAACATAGACAAAACATGGAGAAGCATATAAGACACATAAATGGCAAGAACTCCCCATGCAATCACAATCAAACATGCAAGAGCATCATGAATTAAATAGCTAATTATCTAATCCCCACATACAAAGATTCTAGGTTTGATCTAACCCCGTCATCACCTAAGAACCCCACCTTATTAATGTCAAATTCTGAATTTCTTGGAGGAGATGGTGAAGAATCTTTTATGCAAATCCTTGAAACTCTTGCTTCTCCTAAGTTGTATAGCTTATACTCTCACATGCAAATATTTTGGAACTTGGAGTTTCTTCTTCCCTTCCTATCTCTTTCTCTCACTTGAACCTTCTTATCTCCCCATCTATCTCTAGTTTTATAGAATTTCAAGTGAAAATGAGAGAAAAGACTTATTTTGGGGCTTTTATAGTTGGTTAACCCAATTGCCAAAATCTCCTTAAGGAAACCCTAAATACTTAAACTACCCTAAAGGTGATTAAGCATTAATACTAAGCATAATTTCCTTAATGACATGGATTAAACATGGCTAAGGGTATTACAGATTCTTTATAAGACTAAGATTTATAAACATTATTCGCTTTCAAAGTTATAATTAAATATTATAATTTCTTTACTAATTAGTAAACAAAAATTATACTAATTGATTATCCATTAATCTTTATATTTACTTGTATACATACCTAATGATCACCAATATCAAGCATTCAAAGGACATGTAAAATAGTCCAAATTTTTATGTTCTTTCCAAGACATTTACATTGACATCTTATCAATTTAATTCATCTCTATATTAAGTACTTATTCATCAATTCATCTAAAAAATGCCCATACATCTGTCATAATACATGCGTATATAATGTGTCTTTTAAATTATCAATTATTTAGTCAATCATCTTGTGTACCTACATTCTTATTAAAACAGTCCCAAAATCATATTTTCTACTAGCCATACCCCATATTTGACTAATTGTTTAAAATATAAAACATAGTTGGATTCAAGTGATTGAACATTTTTTTGGAAAGATTAGAATGTATATTTTAAGACTATCATTTTTATTTTAGGACTTAAGGTCCCAATTGGTTCAGTTTAATCAAACAATATAAACTGATACATTAACATGGTAGAATGTTTTGTCGACTTACAACTAAGTTTTTCAATCATATCACAACCAAAGTGAGTCAAATAAAAGTATATTCATTCTAAATTTTATCTAGTTTATAACGGTGTAAGTTTTTACCACTGAATTACTTGTGTGGGATAATTTATGTACACAATATTTATAATATATCACTATGCCACAGAAGGGAAAAGACAACGCTTTTTTTGGCTTTTAACAGCGCTTAAAAGCGCTGCCTAAGGTGGCGCTGCTATAGGTAAAGACAACGCTTTTGTTTTATGCAAAAGCGCTGCCTTATGTAGGCCTTTAGCAGCACTTTTTCTGGAAAAGCGCTTTCTAAAGTAGGCCTTTGGCAGTGCTTTTTCTGGAAAAGCGCTGTCTAAAGTGGGCCTTTAGCAGCACTTTTTCTGGCCTTTTATGTTTTCTATTGGCATCTTTAGAAAAAGCGCTTTTTATTGTCCCCCTTTAGACAGCGCTTTTTAAAGCGTTGTCTAATGTATTTTTTATTTCACTTTAAGGCAGCGCTTTTAATGGAAAGCGCTTTCTATTGTGAACTATAGGCAGCACTTTTTCTGAAAAGCGATGTCTTTTCTTCACATAAATTGTGCTTTTTAAAAGCACTTTTTTAAAGATCAGAATTTAGGAAACGTTTTTTATTTAAATGCGCTGCCTATTCTTTCTTTTTTAGAAAGCATATTTTTGGAAATAATACCATAAACCTATATAATTCAAGCCTTTATTTCAAACACATAGGCATTACATGACATTCAACAAGCCTTTATTTCAACACATAGGCCTTATATTTCAACCATTAAGCCTTTATTTCAACAAACAAGCTTTTTTTCAAACATAGGCATTATATACGAATATAATCCAAAATATATACACCATTATAATTCAACACATAAACCATTTGATATAAATCAACACAACAACTTTCATACCTTATATGATTCTTTACTCAATAAAGTATTCACACAATTCCCCCTTGATTTCTTCCAATTTACCTTTTGAGTAATGAGCACAATTGTATTCATCAAAGTACTACATAATAAAACATAATATGCATGATTTAGTTAAAAGTAATAAATTATATGAAATATTCTATAAATATTAAAATAAATCCTAAGTTATAAATCCATACCATGATTGGAATCTCTATTTGATCCAAATGAAGGTTTTCTCTCATAAACCTCAAAACGTAATAACCGCAATCTATACTTGTATTGCTCTAACAAAATAAAAACAAATAAGAATATATAGTTGTCTTGTTTTATCAAGTATCATCACAATTATAAGCAAAATTGTGAGAATTAATATACCTCCACTCTGATCCATGTAATGTTGTTTGCTTTAGACCGTGATACTCGAGCTTTTCTTTGTGACTGATTAATAGCAACCAACAAACCAGTGGCCACTGTAAAAAAAAAACAAAAGTTTAGATGGAAATTTTCTACGCAAAAGATACAAAGATTAGAATGAAATTAGAATGAAAATCTAACCTGTTGCCAGTATTATACGGGAGGAAGACACGAAATAGAATCTGTTTGACAATTGATTCCCGCGCATCAATTTGTCATACAAGAACCTTAAATAAAAACATAATAAACATTAGACTATTTTCATTGAAATGTGTAAATAAATTGTTCAACTTATTAAATAATAGACACGAAATAGTACCTTTTGCACTAACGTCTCTTTCTTTTCTTAGTTGGAATATGTTCTACTCATCTCTTAACAACACGGACGGTTGGATTGATCCAAATACCCTCATTATGATCATTTCTAATATATGATTCATTTGCTATAATATTCTCACCTTGATCATTTCTAGTAAACGATTCAATATCAACATCAATATCACCTTGATCTCCAATGTTTTCATCAATTACTTTGTTAGATAAAAGCACTATAGACCATTTCGTACTTGTCAGATCAGTGACATAGAACACTTGTTTAGCTTGAGAGGCTAGAATAAAAGGCTCATCTTTGCACCCCACCCTATTAAGATCCACTTGCAAAAATCCTGACTTATCCATTCGTAAGCCATTATTATTTTTAACCCACTTGCAACCAAATATAGGAATCTGAAACTTCTCATAATCAAACACCCAAATGCGCTCGATAACCCCAAAATATGACAGATTTGCAAATTTGGGGTTTAAGTCCTTCACACTTGAAATATGCATTGCTTCAGCTACCACAGTGACACCACTATTTTGCATAGTACTTTTATCATCTTGTTCTTTGGTACAAAATGTGTATCCATTAATTGCGTATGCGCTATAAGAAAACACAACCAAACTTGGACCATATGCTAAACATCGCAACCTTTCTGTTATTGAAGCGGGATCTGAATAATACTTTGAATAAATATAATCCTTAAACCAAGGTATAAAACTTCGATTGTGCTCTCGTACTATCCAATTTTCATTTCTATTCAGATTTAAACCTCGGAGAACATCCTTGTGCATTTCAACATACGGCTAAACCTCGTTCTCATTGTGAAGAAGATACAAATGCACTTGATCCCGTTCGACCCTTGATACTGTCACAACTTTATTTCCAATTAACTTTTTTCCTTCTTTTTTTTCGACAATATGAGATTTGGGGAGTCCAATTGATTGAACATTGGACAGATATTCAGAACAAAACTCAATCGCTTCTTTAACAATGTATTATTCAGCAATACAACCCTCGGGTTGACTTCGGTTTTTCACATACTCTTTTAATATTTTCATATAACGTTCAGCAGGGTACATCCATCTCAGATAAGTTGTTCCACATAATTGTGTCTCTTTCACAAGATGTACAACTAGATGTACCATTATGTCAAAAAAACGAGGGAGGAAAATACATTTCAAGCTCACACAAAGTAATAACTATTTCTTTTTGCAATGTTGGTAAGATCGCAGGATCGATCACCTTACTGCAAACTGGCTTGAAGAAAGAACACAATTTAGTTATTGCGCTTCTTACTTTTTCTGGCAGAATAGAACGTATACCTATTGGTAGAAAATGTTCCATTATAATGGCAATCATGCGTCTTTAAACTCTTTAACTTGAGGTCTTTCATAGACACAAGTCTTATAATATATGAAGAGTATCCTTCTGGAACTTTAACTTCACTTAGAAACTTACACAATACTTTTTTCTCCTTTCTAGATAGAGTATAGGCAGCAGGTGGTAGATATGTTCGACTTCCTTTCTTCAAGGGTCCTAATTTAGTTCTTATCCCCATCGCTACCAAGTCCTTTATTGCTTTAAGGTCATCCTTAGAATTTCCTTGTATATTGAGTAACGTACCAATAACACTGTCAAATACATTTTTTTCAATATGCATAACATCAAGAAAATGTCTTACATACAACGACTTCCAATATGGCAATTAAAAAAAATTGACCTCTTCTTCCACCCACTCTTAACAAGCGTATGTGCAAAAGGCTTGCCAAACTGAATACTCACACCTTTCACCTTTTCAAAAATTTGATCACCTGTCAATATAGGTAGAGCTCTACCTTGTTCTGGGGCTCCATTGAAGGCTTTTCTCCACCCATGGTAATGATGATTAGAATTTAAGAATCTACGATGACCGAGAAAGACATTCTTTTGACCAAACTCTAATCGCGTCCAATCTGTTTTATCTTCACAAATAGGACACACACATTGACCTTTTATGCTATACCCTGATAGATTTCCGTATGCTGGAAAATCATTAATTGTGCCAAACAACATCGCCCTCAAGTTGAAACTTTCTTTCCTATATCCATCATAAACCTCCACACAGTTCTCCCACAAAGTCTTTAAATCTTCGATTAAGGGTGTCAAGTATACGTTTATGTCATTCCCTGGTTGTTTAGGCCCAGAAATTAACATAGATAACATCATGTACTTACGCTTCATACATAGCCATGAAGGTAGGTTATAAATCATAATAATCACAGGCCATGTGCTATGTGAGATACTTTGAAGACCGTGTGGGTTCATTCCATCAGTAGATAATGCCAAGCGAAGGTTTCTTGCTTCTTTTCTAAATTCAGGATAATCATTATCAAGTGTCATCCACTGTGGTGAATCTGCCAGATGTCGAAACTTTCCATGAATAATTCTTTCATCTGCATGCCAAGTCAAGTGCCTTGCATCGGTTTCACTACGAAACATGCGTCTAAATCTCAGAATTATAGGAAAATACCATAAGACTTTTGTTGGAGACAACTTTTTCTTATATCGAGATACACCGCATTTAGGACACTCATTTAACGATGCATACTCATTTCGAAACAAAACGCAATCGTTTGGACAGACATGTATCTTATCATAGCTCATGCCAATAGAGCACAACATCTTTTTGGCCTCATGTGTTCGATTGGAAAGAACATTATCCTCTGGAAGCATATCTTTCATAAGGGCTAATAACTCTGTGAAACTTTTATCCGACCATCCATTGCCCGCATATACGTTGTACAACTTTAATATCGCATACAATCTTTTGAATTTAGTGCAACTATTATACAATGGTTTCTCTGCATCGCTTACCAACCTCTCAAACATTTTGGGATAATCCTTAAGATCTTCTTCAAGTGCTTCTACAATCTCTTCGACTCGATCACAATCGTATGTATCTGTGCAATTGTTGTTTGAAGCATAGGTCATATTATCCCCCGATTCAACATTCCCGTTACTTTTCTCACCATGAAAATTCCAACATATATAACTTCGATCAATTCCATGCCTCATTAAATGCGATGCCAACTGAACCGCATCAACCCGACTCCCATAACAGCAATCCAAGCAAGGACATGTCATTCGACTGGGGTCTTTGGCATGCGCAACATCAAACTTAACGAATTCTGATACCCAATTCTCGTTCTCTTTCGACAATCGACTTGAAGACATCCATTTCTTATCCATGGTTTTATTAATTAAGCTAAACAAAAACAAAATAAAAACTATTTACCTGTAGGGAAGTCAACAGCTTTTGGACCCACATAATGTAAGATTCTTGGAAACAATCAAACTTTCACTCTTCACAAGTAACCCCTATAGAAAATTCACTAAGTTAGTGATGATGGTGTATGCCAAATATAACAGGACAAATTTAGTATATAATAGGACAAACAAGATATATCGGAGAAACAAGTCAAAGTCTTAAGAATCAATTAATTTCAACAATTTCATTTTCATTTTCATCACTAACATACCAAATATAATAATTAAATTCATTATCATTTTCAATCAACAATTAGATTAAAATAAAGTAATCACTAAAAAGTATCCATCAACAATGTCATTATCATCAATTAATTTTAACAAATCATCACTAACATTCAACATCAACTTACAAAATTAACACCAATTCCCAACATAAATCCACCACAAATATCACTATTTATCATCTTCAACTTTACTACAACAATAATTTCAAAATCAAATTCAAATAACAACCACATCAACACTAATTCACCAAATCGACAACAACCACATCAACACTTTGATACTCTAACAACACTCATTTTTCTATAACACTCATTTTTCTAACAACCCTCATTTTTGTAATGGATATAATTTCCTATAATATAACAACACTCATTCAAACTACATTCAAACTAACACATTCAAACTACAAACAAAACAAAAACAAAACAAGATGCTCAAGAACAAACCCTCAAGAACAAACAAAAGAAACTATATAGCAAGCTCAAGAACATTAAATAATCACTGAAACTCTAGAACAAACAAAAGAAACAGTGACACTCACGGAGGAATGCCGGTCGGAGAAGATGGAGATACGAACAGAGGAACAGTGTCGATCGGAGAAGACGGATAGAGGAACGCCGACCGGAGAAGACAAACAGAGGAACAGTGCGGAGGGAGAAGTCGCGAGAGAGGGGGAGACACGACGGAGGGAGAAGTCGCGAGAGAGAGGGAGAAAGAAAACAAATGATTAGGGCTTTCTGAAATAATGAAAAGTTTTTTAATATTTATGAAATAATAACATAAGACAGCGCTTTTGGAAAGCGCTTTCTTATGTATTAGCTTTAGTAGCGCTTTTTCTCTAAAAGCGCTTTCTTTTTAATTGCCTATAGCAGCGCTGTCAAAAAGCGTTTTCTAATATGTGACCTACGTAAGGCCTTTAGCAGCGCTTTTTAAAAGCCCTTTCTAAAGTGTTCCTTTAGCAGCGATTTCCTAAAAGCGTTTTCTAAGGTGTCACATTTGTATGGCTTTTTGCAGCGCTTTTAGGAAGCGCTTTCTAAAGTAGGCCTTTAGGCATCGCTTTTTTTCAGCGTGTTTTTTTAACACATATAGCAACGCTTTTGATAAAAAGCGCTGTCTATGTAGTGCTGCCAAAAAGCAATTTTGGCGTAGTGTATCAAATATTTAAGCTTCAGAATTTCAAAACGGCAGTTAAAATTACAGGTCAGTTTTCTCAATTGTAGCACAACTAAAATGATCCAAATAAATGTCTATTTCATGTTAATTTTTTTATATTTCTAATGGTTGAAGTTTCACTCTCAAAAGATAATTGTAACTAAAGTTATAAGCACATCACTACAGGGTGTCCTAATCATAAGTTGCAGAATTTTCTTTCTAACTCCTTTCTCAATAGTTCCATATGATTTCTACATCTTAGGGTCATATAGAACCCCCTAACCTTTCATAAAAATATAGCACACATAGAAAATTCCTAAATAACATCATACACAATAAATTTATCTTTACTCCCTTAATGTTAAAAACATCAAACATGTAATGTGTATATTCATCATCAGGACCGTCTTTGAGGGCGTGCAAGACGGCCTACAGAACAGGGCCTAACATTTTTTCATAATTAAACTATAACAAAAAGGGCCTCCATACACATTATTCATGGTTAAAAAGGGCCTCTTAAAAATAAATTACAACCTAATTGAAGTTAACTTTAAATTTTTACACATGGCCTCTCAAAAGTTTGAGACGGCTCTGTTTATCATGTAAAATATCATTTTAAAACTACTATATATATATATATATATATATATATATATATATATATATATATATATATATAATGGCTTGTTTATTATCAAATCCCCATCCCCTATTTTCATAGTCTTTAATCCCAAAATGAGTAATGAGGTAGGGGAACCCACTTCAACACATATTGATGATGATACTTGATCCCTTTCTTCCTCATCCAACTCCAACTCCAACTCCATGATTGATGATTCCCCCCTTAATTTCTTTCATTAATTATTCAAGCAACTGTTAGCGTGATACTCAATAATACATTTAAAAGCTTATTTTTCTCTATTTTGGAAAAGATGAAATGTGGTGGTTAGAAGAAAGTGGACCGAAATTAGGAATGGAACAGGTAGAAAGATAATTTGTCTTGCTTGAATACAACATGAAATTGAGTTTCCCTCATTGCATGTAAGGTTTATTTTGCTGAATTTTCAGCCTAACCTTATTCAAAATGTGTAGCACTTATTCTTCAATTCTAATTCTAAATTTTGGCTTCAAAATCACATATATATACCCTCAAACGCAAAGACTAAAATGCCTTTTCTTTATAGCATAATCCCAAATTGGTCTTTTGCTCACTAATTATGGTTTTAGTGGATTTAATTATTCTATATCTTATGAAACCTCTATTAATACTAACTATACTTGAAATATCATATGTTCTTTCCAAAATGACTGAAATGTCCTTCATGGTAAATGACTATCTTGCCCTCGACTTAAATTAGTGAAATTTCACATATGTCCTTTTACCCCAATCTTTATTTAAATGAAGTGTGAAATAGTTAAACTCTAATTAATTAATAAGGAAACTTGGATGATACATTTCTCCTTGTGAAATGACACTATCACCCTTATATGATAAAAGTCTATTTTACTCTTTATCCATCGAATTCCAATAATTTATGAAATAACTAAAACTTCAATTTGTCAATTAAGTCATGGTGTTAAAGTTTCCATCACCATCATTATGACATTTGATTATAGCTTTCTCATTCCAAAAAGTTTCATCAATAGTCAATGCATTCTCATGATATCTATTTTGGCTTATTTCTTTATGGCTCAAAAGATCATCAAAAGGGACCATTATCATTGATGATCATTTGAATGGCATCAAACTTTCCAATAACATGATTAACATGGTTTTTAATATTTAAAATGATATTCCAAAATTTTAGTTCTTCTTTCAACATATTTAGCTTTTTGTTAAAAATGTGCATAAGAGA
This sequence comes from Lathyrus tuberosus, assembly GCA_022829125.1. Taxonomy (NCBI): domain Eukaryota; kingdom Viridiplantae; phylum Streptophyta; class Magnoliopsida; order Fabales; family Fabaceae; genus Lathyrus; species Lathyrus tuberosus. The sequence continues at coordinate 3,821,180 of JALAZF010000435.1, forward strand.
ACCAAACATTGAATTGTTATATATATATATATATATATATATATATATATATATATATATATATATATATATATATATATATATATATATATATATATATATATATATATATAACATTGGAACAATCATTATGGGTTGCCCACATTTTTGAAACTTTGATATTAGAGGAATGTCTTAGGTTTTATGTTTAAAAGTCAAAGAGGAGAGGGAAGTGGTCAGATCTAAGCTTGGTTAAGGTTGAGTAGGACAATGTGTATAAGCTGGTAAGCCAGGACTAACTGCATATGAATCTATTAAGTCTTTTATATGTGTGATGAGTTCCTTGTCTTCCATTGTACCAAGTGAACTTACTTCCTTTAGTTGGTATATGGATGATACAGATACTATCAAACTAGTTCAGGAAATCTTCCATATGGATTCTGGCAAGAGGGTGCACCTCTATGCTCATGAGCTCCAGTAATAGAGTTAAAGTATCCAATGTAGTACCATAACATATAAGATTGTAGTGAATATGAGAAAAAGAGATAAATAATGATGTCTATAAGGACCTTATTTTGATATAATCAGTAGAGACATACACACCACTTATTGAAAAAGGCTCGTTATTTTTATAAGAAGCATAATGTCACATGTCGATCTTCACAACTAACAAAGGTAGGATTCGAAAGTTTAGAGCATAAACACCAGATATTTGGAAGAAAGTTTTGTCTAGGTTCGATGCAAAATAGTTTCATACCAAACTAGTTAAGTCGTTTGTAAGGAAGTTTGTTGCTATCCATCCATGGTTATGCAATAATGCATACATCAAGTTTATACTTAATTATTATTACCAAAAAATCCAACCTTGTAGGGGATTTAGTAAGAACCCTTAAGTTCCAAATATGCACTTCATTGTTTTTGAGTTGAAGGAACCAACCTTTGACCTAATGCCATAAGTGAACTTTTGTAAGGAGATCTTGGATTTCTTCTTTGAGGTAACCTTTTTAAAAGGTTTCAAGGGGATCAAAACTACATATAAAGAGTCATGTGTACAAACATCTTCATCAGGCATGATTATATCAATTTCTAATTATGCATTATTAGGTTTAAGGTCAGCTATATTGGCCCATAAGTTTTTAAGGAAAGTCATTTATGTTGACTCACTACTACGGAAAAGTCATACCACAACGGTTGGAAAATGGATACCACAACGTCTGACCAACCGTTGTAAGGTAATGGGTGATTATATGTATGGTGCTTTCCACCACGGTCGCGAGGCCATGATAGTAAGGAAGGACGCACGCTACCTATTACAACGGTTACTTATATCAACCGTTGTGATATATACATTTAGGTACTCGGGTCGAAACCTATATGCAACATTTTATTTGGAGCGTAAATAACATTTCATCATAGTTAAAATATAAAACATTTGTTGAAAGTACGCAAAGTTTATTATATATAATGTAGATTGCTTGTTTTTCCATACACCTCACTAAAGAAATATAACCATTCAAATTGATGAAGAAATATATAATCTAAAAATTAAACTATTCTTGAAAACCAACTTAAACAAACCACTATTTTCTAAATTGCATGCGTCTCATCATTCATTTCACGTTCTTTAACATATAGAACATGGTTCAATGTTCTAATTTCTTCATGGCACCGATTTGTTCTACTCTAGTTTAATTTGAATAACATCAATTTATTGGCCAAGAAATTGTTGTTATTCAAATTAAACTATAAGAGAAGATATAAATGTAATGAAGGAATCAGGTCATTGATCCACATTCTAAATGTTAAACAGCGTGAGATGAATGGTGAGACGGATGCAATTAGGAGAACATTGATTAATATAAGTTGGTTTTCAAATACAACTTAATTTTCAGATTATAAGTTTCTATGTCAATTTAAATGAAATGTATTTTCAGTGAAGGGTTAGTGAAACAAACAATCTACATAGAATATAATAAACTCAACTTCATCTACTGTGCAACCTACATAAGAATTTAAAGAACAAAACATTGATAAGTCACAAGAAGCCTCTTTCTTGTGACTTAGCAATGTTTTGTTCTTATTCTGAAAACATTAATCAACAACAACAACACAACAAAATACAACAAAATAAAAAAAAAGGTTCAAGAACGCAAGATATAAACAACAACAACATCAAATTATGAAGTTCAGAGAACATTAATCAACAACAACAACATACAATAACACAAGATATAATAAAATGTTTCAAGAACGCACCTTTTTCGAAACTAATCGTGGAACTGGAACAAATTATGAAATTCATCTAGTTTATGACACTATGAAAAAGAAATACAAGGTGAATGGAGTTTACACAATAGCTTCATACTTCTTTTATTTTTTCATAGCAACACAACCCATATGTACCATAGCCAAAGTATGCGCTTTGTTAAGGTGGTGAAGACGAATCTGAAAAAAAATAAGAACATTCACCAAATGAAAAAAATGAGAACCCATTTTTAACAAGAAATGTAAACGAAATTGAAAGCTTAAGTTTAATGAATGAACCTCAAGGTAGCGATTGGTGAAGACGAATCTCAAGGTTGTAGTATGTTTAAAGAGTGACATGGATGTTATGGTTATGTTATGAGAGAGAAGAGTGAAATATGTTAGGGTTTTCTTTTGAGAGAACCGGCTGTTATGTGCTGAACGACATATACTTTCATTTATATACTAAAAAATATCACTTTTCATCACGGTTAACATGAAAACCGTGATGCAACTGTAGTGAAATGTAGATCTTATTACAACGGTTGAATAGTAAAACCGTGGTTAAGTAATTTTCAATTTTTTATTTATTTATGAACTTAAGTGGCCTTCGAAATGACCTTCTACGTGATCATCCTTTATGCACCAAGTTGGGAAAGAAAAAGGTGAAAACTACCCGAAAACCATACATCACATTGGAGGAGAAGCTGAACACCAGTTTTAATAATCGAACCTCTGTTGCCAATGAAAAGTCCGAGCGCCCGCTGGGGAAGTGATCGGTCGACATTGACGGATAAATCTGCAAGTATACAGTTGATCGTGTAGTCTTAAAAAGGTTGTTAAACCCATAGGGACAGATTATCAAAGTAATGTTATCCAAGGTTGCTGTGCAAAGCTAAGGCTGAAGGGAAACAGGAATTTAACGGGAAATAAAGTACGGGGTATAGAATCTTAAATTTAATACTAAAACGAGCCCGAAATGTGATTTATGTGCACCTACGGGACTTATAGAAAACGAGTACTAACTACGACTATGCTGCCATTTCGTAGGATAAACCGACTTAAAGGCTCTGCCTCACGCTCTCGCGGTCTTGACAAAAGCCATGCTTCCTAATCCCAAGATTTTGCTCTCGCTCGCCCGGTAACTAAGAAACACGTTTTGGAAACCGATAATATCCTAAACAATATCTAAAGCGCTCTCGCTGTATTTAAATAAGTTGCCTAATTTCCACTATCCGGTTCACTCCTCACGCTCTCGCGGATCTCGGCTTAAACCTTTATTTGCTTCTCACTTTCGTGATAAAACAATGTTAAATAACCTTTCACTCTCATGACAAAGCCACTTAAATTAAACTTAGAAATTAAAACCAAAATGACATACATTTAAAGTATCGCACCTATTGTTTCTATGGAGTCCCGCCAAATACGACGGTCCTCACATGACGGTCTCTGATTGTTTACTCAAACATAATTAATCCTAAGTCTACCATTTTTAAACATACATAATCTGGATTTAACATGTTAAACCATTTAAAAGTAACAAAATATATTAAGAATGCGGTAAAGTAAAGAAACTTGTAAATAAAATGTGGTAATGTAAATCGGGACGGAATGGAAATGACTTGTATAAAATCTTGATCCACAAAGTATAGCAAAAGTGCAAGAGTACAATATTTTGCAACAATCCCTCAATGCGAGTTATTGTTGCTTTTTCGGTAATTTGTGCCTAAGATTCTAATAAAATTTCGTCAGAGCTTCCACGTACTTTCTCGACTCCGATTTTCTGCTCCAAGAGGTCCTATATATAGAGGATCAGATATCTCAACTGCCATTTCAAAATCTGGAGGGAAAGGGAGTTAGAAAACTCCCCAAAACTGCTAGAAACGGATTCTGCAGTGAAAACTGCTCCCGCAACTGTACGGCAAATGCCATGGGGGAATGGCGAACGCCATGGGGGCATGGCGAATTCCATGCTCTGGATTCAAAAAGGGGCGCCATCAGGAAGCAATGGCGAACGCCATCAAAGGACGGCGAACACCATATCAGCTAGGACTGTAGAAATTGATGCTCTGCTGGATTTTTCTCTTTCTTTCGCTTCTTTTCTCCGTTTCTTTTGGGATCTTGATTATTATTCCTGCAAACACAAAACATGGTAAAAACAAAGTAAGTATAGCAAGACTCGATAAAAATACGGACTAAAAATGCGCAAAGTGAGCCTAAAAATATGATATAAATTTGTGTCGTCAAACTCCCCCACACTAAGACCATTGCTTGTCCTCAAGCAAACTCCAATAGAATTTAAAATAGTGAGTGCAGTTCTGGATTCAAAAGTGCAATTGAAAATAACTAAGGCGTAAGGTTGTTAGGCAAATGTTAAACGGATAGGTACCAAATAGTGAAAACAAGGATATCGTAACGACACAAATCCACATTTGCGGACAAAGACTCCCTTCCTATGCAATACCAATTCAAATCATGACATTATATCTCGACCTATATCCTTCATCCTATTTCACCACTTTTTCATTCTCGCGCAATCACATTAAGCCTGTTATCCTTTGTACTCACATGGTAATCGAACCTGTGTCGCACCCTAATTTTTGACCCTAAGATGTCATCTTCATTTGTGCATCTTAGGTCAAGCATTTCTGCATTATCTGAGCTAACCCATATCTCGTAGTTTGTTTATTTGTGTTCAAATTAGATTCACATATCATCATAAAGCTCCACAAGCTGTTTTGAAGCAAGTCAAATCAACAAAAGATCTCCAGTACAAGAACTTTGGAATTAGGATTTTTATCTTGAAGAAGTCATTGAGAAATTGACTCTAGCAAGTCAGGATGTGTGTGGTCCACCTACCACTTGAGGTCATTTATGTTCAAGAGACTCCACTCAACAAGAATCCATGCTTCATTGATCCTCAACAGGAAGAATTTGAGCCTCAATCCCACTATACTTCAAAATTAGGGTTCCTGTGACGCTTATCAGCCAACAGCTTTGATTCTTCATCAAGATGATCTCCTAAACCCTAATTATTGATTCCCTTAGTTTATCAACATCCTCAAGAGTCTCCTAAGACCTTTAGATGGGAAGGAAGAGGCAAACTTACAAGATTTGGCCTCGGTGCATTCACAGTCAGATTTAGGATTTGGCTGAAACCCTAACCTTTTGGGATCTTGGGTTGAATGAAGTGTTAATGGTTTTAATCATCATATATTGTCTCATGAAGTATCCAAAGCACCCATATAAAGTTTCGTGAGGTTTCTTGCAAGATAAGTAGGGTTTTGGTCGCGAAAGACTTCGTATATGACATTTTTCCCCTAATAGCCCGATTTGGAATAACCATAACTCCTAAACCGTGCACTCAAATTAAACGACTCAAAGCTCATTGGAAAGCTCTCATCAAGATCTTTAATTCATTCCGTATGACTTTTTGTCTAAAAATGCTTAGATTTTGAGTTAGGAAGCTTACAAGACATTTTGGCCAAACACTTAGAAAATTTTTCAGCACTTTCCTCCACATTTTTCTCCAACTTTGACACCACTTTTCACCCATTTCCATTTGGATTCAAGTCTTGAGTCCCAAATGAAAGTTGTAGAGCTTGACAAGAACTTTCCAACCATATGTATAACATCCCAATAGGATAAGCCAAACTCAAGTTATGATGCTTTGAAGTTAGGTATCTTAAGATGTCAAAATTCAATAACTTAGATTTTTTCTAAGTCCTTTTTCGCTTTCTCATGTGCACGACTTTATGGCCCATTTTCTTATTGTTACAAGCCTCGCCTCAATTGGTTTTCCACATAAGAAATGTTCTATCAAATGTCCACTCTTCATAGAACCAAAAATCTCAAGAATTGATGGAATGGTCATCAAGATATGGCACACCAAAGATGGCATATTGAAACATGTACACACTTGAGAAACTTCAGATTTTTATCTCTTTGTTACACCAAACATTGTCACGATTTATTTCACATGTTTTAAGTCCAATCTCAATCTGTCAACAACATCAAAATCACTCTACCTTGTGCCAACTTTCAAAGGGTTCAAAAGTCATTTCATTTGGTGCATTAAACCAAGAACTATCATGTGGCAAATCTCACCTCACCAATGCATGTCTAACTGAAAAAGCCTACACTATAGCTGCTGCTTCTGTCCCAAAGCATGCAAGAAAGGACAGAGTTGCATGGCCAGCTTTTACATGGCTCAAGAATCACAAGCCATGCTTGCAGCCCCATGCAAGGGACATACATTTCGTGCTTCCAAACCATGAATCATCAAGCTCACCTATAAAAAGAGCCTTCAACTTCATCGGAGGGGCATTGATTCGAAAGTAGCAAAAGCAACAAGAACTCTATAAAAAAACCCACTCTAAAGAACTAACCCACGTGGTGAGAGCTCAAGTCAGCTGCAAGGAGAAGAAGCTATTGCTGATTCGCTTGGACACCAGGTAAGCTTCTTAACCTTCTACTTTAATGCTTATCATGTTTAGTTTTCCATTTTGAATTGTGTAAGTTTCATGTTAGGATTATTTTGATTATGTGCTGTTCTTGATGTTCGTGAAAGTGTTTGTTGTTGTGTGTTGTATTGGTCACATGTATTGCGCATTTGTGGTTTAGTACTGCTGCTTGCTAGCTTTATGTTGTATTATGCGATGTCGTGTGTGCTGCATTACAATCATGTTATCAATGTCGCATGTTCTTCAATAATCATTTGTTTGTTAGTGTACTCTGTTATGACTAGCATAAATTATATCATTAGTTAATTGTATATGTACATTGTATGTCTTGATTACTGTCATGTGCAATACTAGCGTTGTTATGTGTTACTATTTGTGTGTTCTTCATTGTAATGGTATAAAGCACATTCTTGCTGTTGACTTGTTCTATGTTGTATTGTTGTTGACATGTATATTTTCGTTGTGTATTAGTACCTAAGCAGTAATGAATCTTGTATGCGATAATTGTTGTTCTTCATCCTTTAATGTCTAATGTTTTATACTGCTACTACACTAATAACTATGCACGGTGTGTTATAGCTGCATGTGTATATGAGCTGTGTGTGAGAGTGTTTGTTGTTGTGTGTTATAATGACGTTGTGCGATGTGTATGCTAAGTGCTATTATTTTGTGTGAGATAAATTATCAACGTTTGACTGTATGTGTCTTGTATAGTTTCATGATAATCCTGTTTTGTGATGTGATGTTTAAACAAGCATATGTGTAAATATAATTTGTGTTGTAAATATATGTTAGCCTTGAACCTTACTGAACCGCTCCGGTTTTTGCCCTCGTGTAAGTCGTGAGTTTGACCTTAAGAGGAGCAAGTAGCACCTTCATAATCCTTTTTTTTTCTGATCAATTTGGACTGTAAGTTTGTGAAATTTGATGGAGGTTTGAGTTTGAACGAAGCTGAAGGAAATGAGGAATTATGCCATGTTTTCTTCTCTCTTTCACGCTTTTCCAGTTTTTTTTTCATGTTGCATGGAGAGAGAGGGGACGTGTTTGCGTGTGGGTTTTGTTTTCGTCGTATAGTGATTTTAACCAAACTGATATGTTGTTACGTCCAAGTTCCACGTGCGTGGGAATTCTTTCCATTTCATATTTTTATGGTTTGTTTTAGTTTATAACGTAATTGAAGCATATTATAATCGGATGTAAACGCCGTCCCAACGGTTCACCATATGCCTTGTCTTTCACCTTTCACCACCATGTCCCAGGTTCGATCCAGCGGATCAACCTTTTGGGCATTTTTCCATTTTTTTCGCCTGAAAGTTTTCCCTCTCCCTCCTGGGCCTTGCGCCTCTCACTATCCACACCCCCATTATTTAGGCCCAATTTACTTCTTATCTTTCTAACTGAACTAAATCACTAATACACCCTCCTGCATTTTTATTTCAATTTTTTTACTTCCAAATCTTTTCTTTTTAACCTCTTTTATTTATTTTGCTTAAAAATGTTTTATATATTCGAAAAACTCTACAAAATATTTATTTTTTATAGTTTGTCCCTTAATTATTTATTTTATCATTAATTAATATGTGGTGTTTCTAATTAATTAATTGTTATGTATGATTGTTAATTATTGTGTTAACATTTAAATTTTAAATTGTTAATTTGTATTTTAATTGGTAATTGCTAATCAATTGGTTTTTGTTGTCAATCTTAAAATTATCAATATGTATCTTAATTGTGTTGTTAATTTTATTGGTTTTGTTGATTGTTATTTGTTATCACTTGTGGGTTAATTGATTAACATTTATTCATGCGCGCCTTTGTTGATCTTGAATGTTACTTCACTATGACTTGTTTAATCCTTGAATCAGTCCATTCATATTGACTTGACTTTTACATGAATATCTTTCTTCTTTATTGTCATCCTTGATGTCATCCTACATGTTTGTCTTCCTAAAGATTGAAGCATGTTGATATCATTTTTTCTATTCGAAGCATGTTGACATCATTCTATTTGAAGCATACTAATATGTCCTTAACCATGTTCATCTTACCCACATTTCACCATGAAACATCTTGCCGTCTTCATGCTTATGTTACTTCCATCATATTATCTCATATCAATGTTGTAACTTGTATCAAGCCTTACCTTGTTATTTTATCATGTGTATATTTATCATATCTTACTTCTATCTGTATGTTTATTTGTTACTGTCTAAACCTTTTCAAAACAATATAAAATTTCTCGATCCAACGTCGAGCCCATTTTCTACCCATGTAAGTCGATCGCCTTCGTGCATCGCATTCAACCTTTTGGTCACCAGACACAAGTCTAGCATCACTCTGCTAGCACCCTCGCCTAAATAACATAATTTAATCACATTAATATCCAAAGGAAAATCCCATGCATAATAACCATGTTATTGTGCATGGTGCATATCATTTGCATTCATAATCGTCACCTTAAGATAAGGCAATTAGACAACTTAGGATAGATTTTCTAGGTTAGTCCCCCATAAACTTTGATTTCTGTAGTCAAACTTTAGCCTACCAAATTCTCCATACAGGAGAATTAGATGTTAATCATCTCAAAGAAAGGGACATACAATCCCATGCCCCACAACATACACGTATTTTCAAAAAAACTGTGGTGGTCTTTCTTAAGATAATGACTCATCTTCTTCTCCTAAACCTTTAAGACATTTAGTATCTTTAATGAGGAACTACAAGTGCTCTGATTCCCTCCTAACAGGATATGTAGGCATAAGATGCGATATCTTGTCGAGCACCCTTAGGAATAAAAATTGTAAATTACCTACCCTTAAACCCTTAGCAAAGCAGATAACAAATAACATAAATGAATCAAGAGGTTCATGTTGAGTACTACAGATATCTAGGATGCTAACACCTTCCCTAGGTATAACCAACCCCCGAACTTAGAATCTTAGTGCATTTGCATTGCATTGTGGGAATTCGGTTTTTTTCTCCCTTCCCTTGGATAAAATCAAAGACCGGTGATGACATTAAAAATGCGATCCTAGTTAACAAATAACTATGGTATCCAATTTTCACCGCGACAGAAATGGCGACTTCACTGGGGACATTCTCATAAGAGGGTTCCCCCTAACTTACTTCTTTTATGTTGTTTGTTCATTACTTGTATATATTTGTTTATCTGCTTGCTTGGGTTGTCACTTTGAGTGGTGAGGAGTCCTAGACCCGGACATGAGTATAATTATAGGAGATGATATGGTCAAGGGTACTTTGACGGAGTCGATTCCTGAAAAGTCGAATTGAGAAAATCATCGCTCAGTTTAGGTTCTTTTGAACTTAATATTGTTTGAACGAGTACATTCGTGAAAACGGTATTAACTTCGACCAAGGACCTTTAAGACTGAGGACCGTAGCACCTTTAACCCAACTTGGCCTTTTAGGACGTAGTGCGGTGATTATGCGGGAGTCCATTTCCAAATAATTGTCGCGCGATATTACACTCAGATGAGATTCTCTTGAGAATATTATTGACTAACCGAGTAATTTGGGAAGTCGATAATATCCAAAAGATGGGTTGTAGACTCTGGGAACTCTTAGAACCCGTTCGGCAGGTACATTCTGAAACCACACCACCCTATGGGATGGGTAGACCTTGACTCCACTCATGCTCCTTTAAACCTAGGACTCTTTGTTTGCCTGTTTGTGTGCCCTTTTATTTGTGTGTTTGTGCATACATGCATACATAAGCATCATTTTCGTTCAAGTTCGTGGAGTCTGAGTCTTTTATTTACGTCGTAGGGTACCATGGACAATGAAAGAAGGAACACCGTGAAGTATACTTACAAGAGTTTTGACACAAGTGACCTAAGGAGGTTAGAGACTATGTTGGTTGATCCAAAAGGATTCGAGCATAGATATGGGGCGCTTTTGTTTTTGTTGAAGGTGAGGGTTGATCAAGGACTTCTCTCCACCCTACTTCAGTTTTATGATCCGGTATATCATTGCTTCACATTCCCTGATTACCAACTGGTGCCGACTCTTGAGGAATATGCATGTCTGACCGGTGTACCTATTTTGGATAAGTCTCCTTTTCCCATTTTCGGTAAGGACCCTAAGGAACAAGAGATTGCTAAGGCGACACATTTGGAGTTAGCAGACATACGAGGGAATATGACTACCAAAGGAGGGATTTCTGTTTTGCCTATGAAATTTCTGGTGGAGAAAGCTTATCATTATGCCAGGCGTTCTGACATGGCTGCCTTTGAGGCTATATATGCTTTAATGATTTATGGTACCTTTTTGTTCCCCAATCTCAAGGACTATATGGACCTCAATGCTATCAAGATATTCATGAAGAGGAACCCTGTCCCTACTTTGTTAGCTGAAGCTTATCACGCCATACATTTGAAGCATGCCAAAGGAGGACAGATCACCTGCTGTGTACCCTTATTGTACAAGTGGTTTACTTCGCACTTACCCAAGGCTAACATTTTCTGGGACCTTAAAAAGGGATGGTGGTCTAAGAAGATCATGGCCCTTACTCATTCTGACGTTGATTGGTATAACCCTTATAGGTACGAGGATGTTGTGATCATTGATAGCTGTGGAAAGTTCAGGAATGTGCCTCTTCTTGGCATACAAGGAATAACCAGTTACAATCCGGTCTTAGCTCGCAGACAATTCGGTTACCCTTTGAAGGTCAAGCCTCTTGGTATTCATACAGAGGGATTTTTCTCCAAGGATTACGAAGGGCAGGAGGAATTGAGGGGCAGGATTCTAGAAGCCTGGAGGGACAAACACAAGAAAGATAGGAATGCTTTGGGGAAGCATAATTGTGTCTTCATGGACCCCTACCTACAATGGGCCAGAAGAAGGGCTATTGAACTAAGGATGCCCTATGATCGCCAAGAGCCTATGGTCTTGAATGAAGAACCTGTCTTCATCTTTGCATCTGAGACAGAGGAATTAAAGATCACCTTAAGGAAAGCTCAGCAGATAGGGAATGCTTGGAAGGATAAGTGTGAGGTGCTTGTGGAAGAGAATGAAGCGCTTCAAAGACAACTAGAGGCAAAAAGTGAGGAAGTTCTCTCTTGCAAAAGGAGGAAGTTACAAGAAGACCCGAGTCCCTCAAACCCTGAGTCTACTTCGTGGGAAGCGATAATAGATGAGCTGGTTCTCGAGAAGTCCCGAATGGAAGAAGAGATTAAGAAGTACAAGCTAAGATTATTGGGGGAATCTCCTTAGGCCGTTTATTAGCCCTTATTTAATTATTGTTAAAAACTCTTGTAAGAATATCAACGGTTGTAATGTTTTCCTTACGAATTTTTAATTCCCGTTTCTTTCACTTGTAACAAATTTTGTATGATTGATGAAATCATGTCCGTTGGTATTCTATGACGATTATAAATACTCAAATTCCACGAACTTTTGCATCTCATTGCATTTGCATTCTCATTCTCATTCACTTCAAAGAACTCAAAGTTTGCTATTTTTAGATATCGCAAAATGGATCATGGAAGGAAAGGAACGGTACCATACACCTTCAGGGTTTTTGATGTGGAACAGTTGAGGGAACTAGGAGGTCGGATAAGGGGTCCAGATGCCTTCGCCACAAAGCACGAGCGCATTCTCTCCTTATTGCAGGTGCAAGTAGCTGATGGTTTATTAGAGACATTGGTTCAACTCTACCATGTAATCTACCACTACTTCATCTTTCAAGATTTCCAGTTGATGCCCACCTTAGAAGAGTATTCTGCTCTATTGGGAATCCCCGTCAAAGATTCACCCCCGTTCTACGGTGGAGAAGGAAGACCTAGTCAGGAAGACATCGCGAGAGTGACTCGCATCAAGCTGTTGGAGATCCAGACCCACATGATGTTCAGAGGAGGAATCGACGGTTTGCCTGCTCAATTCTTATTCGAGAAAGCTCGAGAGTTCGCCGACAAAGGAAAAACTAGGGCTTTCGAGAATCTTTTCGCGTTACTGGTTTATGGTCTATTCTTGTTTCCGAATGTTGAGAATTTCGTTGATGTTCATGCTATCAGGATTTTCATGCTCAAGAATCCTGTCCCTACACTGTTGGCCGATGTATAACACTCGATTCATTCAAAGATCCTGAAAGGAGAATGTCAGATCGTGTGCTATACTGCTATCCTCTATAGGTGGTTTATTTCGCACCTACCAAAGACCACGGCCTTCTGGGATATGAGGGATGGCTCTGAATGGCCCGTTAAACTCATGGCTCTCACTCATTCGGACATCGTTTGGCATGATCCGATATACGGAGGAATTCCCATGATTCACAGTTGCGGAGATTTTTCCAATGTGCCTCTTCTTGGCACGAAAGGGTGCACCAGTTACAACCCTATTCTCGCCCGTCGCCAGCTTGGACATCCAATGACTGAGATACCCGACCCGGGGAACCTGAAAAGAGTCTTTCTCTATGAAGGAGAAGACCTCCAGCTGAAGATGCGGATTTTATTTGCTTGGCGTCAAATCAACAGACAAGGAATGACTGCAGTAACAAACCCTGACTGCACAGTTACAGAATCATGCTTGGAGTGGTCACGCAAGCGGGCCCTCACTCTGGCAATGCCGTACCCTCGGCCCAAGCCTCCTGTAGTGGAACCAGATGAAATTTCAAGGCTGAAAGCAGAAGTGGAGAAACTGACACTGGACAAGTACATATTGCAGGAAAGGATTGACAAGTTGATGGAAGAACTCAGTGAAGAAAATGGGGCATCATCCAGTGGATCGAAGCCCTAGTTCCTCTTTGTTGTATTCTGTTGTTTATTGTACTAAAAGCCCTGAGGGTGTACCGTTTGTAACAAAAGCTTTAAAATTTCAATGAAAAAGTTTCCAATTACGATATTTAATTACACTTTTGAGTTCCTTGAAGTGGATGTTGCATTATGCTGCATCATACGCATCATTAGCATTTGCATCCGCATTCTTTTGTGTTCCGAGTCCTCACCCGTGTTTCTCCTCAACAGTTGTTGTTAAGAGAAAGACAAGCTGAAGCCCCGATACAATACTCGAGCCAATCGCAAGAAAAGAATGGATCAACTTGAACAGGAAAACAGAGCACTTCGGGAGGAGGTTTCAACATTGAAAGAAAGTCTAGAAAAGATCAACGGAATGATGGAAGCTTTGATGGCTGCTCAGAATCAGCCATCACACAGCATTGTTATCTCTGAGACAATATCAGCACCGATCCCAGTGGTGCCCACTACAAACGAAGTTCCTGGTTATCCGTGGGGTATGCCTCTTAACTTTACTCCAGCTGGATATCACCCGACTGTTTCTCAAGTTATTGCTACAACTGCTGTGATGACTACGCCACCACCCGTGGTAAACGCTACGCCGTTTCATCTGGAAGAGCCCGTGTTCCATGTTGACTTTAGTGAAAATGCCGGAATGGAAGAACGAATGGACGGTTTCCAAGATCAGTTCCTAGAAATGACGAAAGAAATCAAGGCCCTTCGTGGAAAAGAGTTGTTCGGGAAGAGCGCCTCTGAGCTATGCTTAGTTCCTAATGTCAAGATTCCTCCAAAATTCAAACTCCCTGATTTGGAGAAGTATAAAGGGAACTCTTGCCCACACAGTCACATAGTTATGTATGCCCGGAAAATGTCGGCTCATAAGGACGACGATCCCCTATTGATACACTTCTTCCAAGATAGTTTGACTGGTGCAGCCCTTAAGTGGTACATGGGGTTAGATAGTTCAAAGGTCCGCAGCTTTAATGGTCTCTGTGAGCTTTTTATCAAGCAGTACAAGTATAATGTCGACATGGCACCAGATAGAGACCAGTTGAGAGCTATGGCCCAGAAAGAAAGAGAAGGTTTTAAGGAGTACGCCCAGCGCTGGCGTGAACTTGCCGCTCAAGTTACTCCACCTCTGGAGGAAAAGGAGATGACTAGAATTTTCCTGAAAACACTGAGCCCGTTTTTCTATGAAAGAATGGTGGCCAGCGCCCCTAATGACTTTATCGAGATGGTGAACATGGGAATGCGTTTGGAGGAGGGCGTTCGTGAAGGAAGATTGGTAAGAGAAGGAAGCACTTCCAGCAATGCCAAGAAGTATGGAAGTACTTTCGGGAAAAAGAAAGAACAAGAAGTAAGTGTTGTACACCAAGGACGGACGAAAGGAAGGTATCAGCAACACCCGCATGTCGCTGCTGTGACCCCAGTTATTAATGCTCCAACTTACCAACCACAGTTTGCACAACATCACCAACCACCACCTCAAACTCCGCCTGCTCCGCCACAGCAATACCGTCAGCAAAATCAGTCGTCTTCTCAGCAAACCCGACAGCCATTCAACAGCCCAAATCGTATGGTGAGGAAGCCAAATTTTGACCCAATTCCTATGTCCTATGCAGAACTTTTTCCAGCATTGTTGGAAAAGGGTCATATCCAGACTAAGCCACCGCCAGCAGTGCCCAAGGACCCTCCTTATTGGTATAGAGGAGATCAGTTTTGTCCCTATCATCAGGGAGCGCCGGGCCATAATATTGAGAATTATTATGGAATGAAAGCCGATGTTCAAAGATTGGTCAAGAGCGAAGTTATAACTTTCAAGGATTCGAACCCGAATGTGCAGAATAATCCCCTACTACCACACGGGGCTGCCAATGTAAACATGATCCAAGAATGTTCCGCAGAAGAAATTGAAGAAGTATTTGTAATAGTTCCCCATATCAAAGAGCTGGAACGAATTGAGTTCACTTATGACAGCCGGAAGACTGCTACAACTCCTCTAGTTATTAATGTACCTGGTCCAGTTCCTTACACTTCTAGCAAGGTTATTCCCTACAGATACAACGCCACTATGCTTGAAAATGGTAAGGAGGTGCCTTTGTCTAATCCGTCATCTGTAGTCAATATCGCTGATGTTAGTCGGATTACGAGAAGTGGTCAAGTTTTCACTGCACCAACTAAGGAGGTTCCTTCTGAACAACCAGTTGTGAAGGACGCAACCCTGGGGCAGTCCGGTAAGAATGATTCTATAGAAAAATCAGATGAGATTCTGAAAATGATCAAAAGAAGTGAATATAAGGTGGTGGATCAGTTGCTGCAGACGCCATCCAAAATATCTGTGCTACAACTGTTGATGAATTCTGAGGCCCATAGGCAGGCATTACAAGGAGTACTCGAGCAGGCAAACATTGACCACGACACGACTATGGAGCAATTTAGTGGAATAGTGGGTAACATTACTGCATGCAACAATCTGGGATTCTGCGAAGAAGAGTTACCCGAAGAAGGAAGGAAACATAACTTAGCCTTGCACATTTCCATAAACTGCATGAATGACATGATATCTGGAGTTTTGGTTGATACTGGTTCTTCATTGAACGTGATGCCAAAAACAACTCTCGCAAGGCTGACTTATCAGGGACCACCCATGAGGCCAAGTGGTGTTGTTGTCAAAGCTTTTGACGGTTCGAGGAAAACCGTGATTGGAGAAGTGGATTTGCCCATGACTATCGGGCTCAGTGTTTTTCAGGTTCCATTCCAGGTCATGGACATTCATGCCTCCTACAGTTGCTTATTAGGCAGGCCATGGATACACGATGCGGGAGCTGTCACATCTACACTCCACCAGAAACTGAAATATGTTTGCGATGGACAGTTAGTCACAGTTTGCGGGGAAAGGGCTTTGGTGGTAAGCCATCTTTCTTCCTTTTCCTACGTTGATGCGGAAGAGGAGGTAGGAACCCCATTTTAAGCCCTATCGATTGTTAAGGATAATGGAGTTTCCATGGCATCTTTTAAGGACGCACAACGAGTTGTGGAAAGTGGCTCTCAAGGGAAGTGGGGGCAGGTATTGGAGTTGCCCGAAAATAAGAGCAAGAAAGGTTTGGGTTTCAAAGGTAACAATTCTGAGAAGACCCCTACAGGAAATATGGTTATTCTCCCCATCAAGAACGTGTTTCACAACGGAGGGACTATCCATTCACCAAGGGTACATGTTGTGGAGGAAGACTCTAAAGATGCCATCATTCCTCTCTTTCCTCCTCCACCAGGAGACCAAGGACCCAAATATGAAGCCAGTGCCACCCTTGAAGATGAGTCTGCCGAAGATCAGCCTAATTTCGTGACGCATGGGGCAATGGCCCGAAATTGGAGTACTGTCAACATTCCTATTGTGATCCCATTATCAAAGTAATTGTTTTGTTGTTTGTTTTTAGTATATTCGCTCTGCCCAAGGCGATGACATTTGTATGTGGGCTCTACTATAAATAATTCCCTTTGCTCTGCCCAAGGCAAAGGTGATTTTGTGTTAGGGCTTCTATTTGAAATCATTATCATCAATAAAGTTATCATTTTGCATTCCTATTTTTTGTTCCCATTTGTTATTACTCTAAGGAAAGTGGTAATCACAATTTTTCTTAAAATCACTGTGCACGTTCGTGCGCACTTTCATCTGCTTAATATCTAAAATAAAATCACATCACATGTGCAGACTATTGCACGAACTGAACATCAAAAACAATGATCCAATGCCTTCTCCAAACTTTGAGTTTCCTGTGTTCGAAGCCGAAGAAGAGGAAGAAGAGATCCCTGAGGAAATATCCCGTCTACTCGAGAATGAAGGCAAAGCCATTCAGCCTCACGAAGATCCGTTGGAGCTTATTAACTTGGGTACAGAGGAACTCCGTAAAGAGGTAAAGATTGGAGCTTTGCTTATGACTGAGGTGAAAGCAAGGCTGATTGAATTACTCAAGGAATATGTTGATGTGTTCGCTTGGTCGTACCAAGATATGCCTGGTCTTAACACTGCTATAGTGGAGCATCGTCTACCTTTGAAGCCAGAATGTCCGCCGATCAAACAAAAGCTCAGAAGGACTCGCCCTGATATGGCCTTGAAGATTAAAGAAGAGGTACAAAAGCAGATTGATGCGGGATTTCTCATTACATCTAAGTATCCGCAGTGGTTAGCCAATATCGTGCCCATGCCGAAGAAGGATGGTAAAGTTCAAATGTGTGTTGACTACAGAGATTTGAACAAAGCAAGTCCGAAGGATGATTTTCCATTGCCTCATATTGACGTGTTGGTGGACAGCACCGCAAGGTATAAGGTCTTCTCTTTTATGGACGGATTTTCAGGTTATAATCAAATCAAGATGGCTCCTGAAGACATGGAGAAGACATCATTCATCACGCCCTGGGGCACGTTTTGTTACAGAGTTATGTCGTTCGGTTTGAAGAATGCTGGTGCAACGTATCAAAGGGCTATGACTACTCTTTTCCATGATATGATGCATAAAGAAATCGAAGTTTATGTAGACGACATGATAGCCAAGTCCAAGACTGAAGAAGACCATGTCGAACACCTGTTAAAATTGTTTCGGCGTTTGAGGAAGTATCAGCTACGTTTGAATCCTAACAAGTGCACATTTGGTGTCCGCTCAGGAAAACTGCTAGGTTTCGTTGTTAGCCAAAAGGGAATCGAAGTGGACCCAAGTAAAGTTAAAGCCATACGAGAAATGCCGGCTCCGACTACGGAAAAACAGGTCAGAGGGTTCCTGGGGTGTTTGAACTACATCTCTCGATTCATCTCTAATATGACCGCTACTTGTAGACCCATTTTCAAGCTTCTCAGAAAAGAACAAGGTTATGTTTGGACTGGACAATGTCAGAAAGCATTCGATAGTATTAAAGAGTATCTCCTGGAGCCTCCTATTCTGATTCCTCCGGTTAGGGGCAAACCTTTGATCATGTATCTGACAGTTTTAGAAGATTCTATGGGATGTGTGCTCGGCCAGCGAGACGAATCCGGGAAGTAGGAGCATGCCATTTATTACCTCAGCAAAAAGTTCACCGACTGTGAATCTAGATATTCAATGTTAGAGAAGACTTGCTGCGCCTTAGCATGGGCTGCTCGACGGTTGCGCCAATACATTCTAAATCATACCACATGGCTGATCTCTAAGATGGATCCCATTAAGTACATTTTTGAGAAACCAGCCCTGACGGGAAGGATTGCCAGATGGCAGATGCTGTTATCCGAATACGATATCGAATATCACACTCAGAAGGCAATTAAAGGGAGTGTTTTAGTGGATCACCTAGCTCACCAGCCCATTGAAGACCATCAGTCTGTGGAGGATGATTTCCCTGATGAGAACATGATGTATCTGAAAATGAAGGATTGTGAAGAACCATTGCCAGATGAAGGGCCTGAACCGGATTCTCAGTGGGGTTTGATTTTTGACGGTGCTGTCAATAGCTACGGTAAAGGGGTTGGGGCAATTATTGTGACTCCTCATGGATCTCACATCCCTTTCACTTCAAGATTGACTTTTCCATGTACAAATAATGAAGCCGAATATGAAGCATGTATTATAGGCCTGGAAGAGGCAATGGATTTAAGAATCAAGAATTTGGACGTGTATGGTGATTCTGTTGTAGTGATATACCAAATTACAGGAGAATGGGTGACCCAACAAGACAATTTGATTCCGTACAGAGATTATGCAAGAAGACTACTTCCATTCTTCAATAGAGTCGAGTTCCACCACATCCCTCGTACCGAGAATAGGATGGCAGATGCATTGGCAACTCTGGCTTCTATGATTGTGGTGAACTGCTGGAACGATTGCCCCAAGATTGGTGTTATGCGCCTTGACATGCCAGCTTATGTGTTCTCAGTGGAAGAAGTTATTGATGAAAAACCCTGGTATTACGATATTGAGATGTTTCTCTGGAAGCAAGAATACCCGCTTGGGGCATCTAACAAAGATAAGAGAACTTTGAGAAGATTAGCTGGCAACTTTTTCTTGAATAATAATGTGCTTTACAAGAGGAATTTCGACATGGTCTTGCTGATATGTGTTGATAAGCAAGAAGCGAATACATTAATGATCGAAATTCATGAAGGATCTTTTGGTACCCACGTTAACGGACATGCTATGGCAAAGAAAATCCTGAGAGCAGGCTATTATTGGATAACGATGGAATCTGATTGTTACAAGTTCGCCAAGAAGTGCCACAAGTGTCAAATCTATGCCGACAAAATTCATGTGTCACCGACTCTTCTGAATGTTATCTCGTCTCCATGGCCTTTCTCCATGTGGGGCATTGATATGATCGGTATGATAGAACCAAAAGCGTCTAATGGACACCGCTTTATATTGGTTGCAATTGATTACTTCACCAAATGGGTTGAAGCCGCTTCCTACGTAAATGTTACCAGACAGGTGGTCGTCAGGTTTATCAAGAACCAACTTATTTGCAGGTACGGTTTGCCAAATAAAATCATCACTGATAATGGTTCGAACTTAAATAATAAGATGATGAAGGAATTGTGCGAGGAATTCAAGATTGAGCATCACAACTCCTCTCCGTATCGGCCAAAGATGAATGGGGCGGTTGAAGCAGCAAACAAGAATATAAAGAAAATTATCCAGAAAATGGTAGTCACTTATAAGGACTGGCATGAGATGCTCCCATTTGCTCTACACGGGTACCATACTTCAGTGCGCACGTCAACAGGGGCAACACCTTTTTCGCTTGTTTATGGTATGGAAGCTGTACTCCCGGTGGAAGTAGAGATCCCTTCCATGAGAGTCCTAATGGAAGCGAAACTCTCCGAGGCTGAGTGGTGTCAGAACCGGTATGACCAGTTGAACCTGATTGAAGAAAAGAGGTTGACGGCTTTGTGTCGTGGACAATTATATCAGCAGAAGATAAAGAAGGCTTTTGATAAGAAAGTTCGACCTCACGAGATTAGAGAGGGAGACCTTGTGCTTAAGAAGATCCAATCTTTCCTTACTGATTCTAGGGGGAAATGGGCTCCCAACTATGATGGTCTTTATGTCGTCAAGAAGGTCTTTTCAGGGGGCGCTGTGATGTTAGCAACTATGGATGGGGAAGAGATTACTCGTCCTGTGAACGTGGATGCAGTCAAGAAGTATTATACTTAGAGATGAAGAAAAGGCGGGCTCGGTTCGGTTCATCGAAGCTTACTGCGACAATTCAAGGCGGGACCTCCAGGAGGCCTAGAACAAAGGAACTCAAAAAAATAGCATTGTTTTTGTTTTTGATGTAATTTCTTTTTTTTTTTACCACTTTCCAACATTGTTATAACATATGGGATCACGCAATTTGCTGATCACCATTTTATGAATTAAAGTTGCGATCTTTTCACTTATTGGCAAATTGTTTTCATCTTGCAAAACGACTTTTATCTTTGATAATAAATTTCAAATTGTCTTATGAGCGGATTACTTTGATTTATGGACACAACAAGGGATATTAACAGTCTCCATAAGCCATGGCTCAAAGGGTATTTATCCCAGGTAATGTGGCCATACCCCAGTAAGTTCTGCTCCAGGTAATCGCGGCTATCCTCGTTAAGTTTCTTCGGTTTTCGACCTTCCCCAGCGAAGCGAGTGTTTATTTCACTCCTCGTTGAACTATCTCGATCTTCACCAGTGAAAGCGGATGTTTATTTCATCCCCAAGAAATCTTTATTTCTTCAACGAAATGGATATTTATTTTTATCCGGCTACAACTTCCATTCAGGACTACTTCAGTGCACGACGATACTTATTTATCCCCATGAAGTCTCAACTCCGACATCTTCGGCTCGCGACTTTGACCTGAGCTTCTCCGAAGCGAGTGTTTATTTCACTCGTCATTGGATTTTTCTGATTATCATAGTCTTCTCCAGCGAAGGTGGATGTTTATTTCATCCCCTCGGAATCTTATTTTCAAATTTCTCCAGCGAAGCGAGTGTTTATTTCACTCGTCATTGGATTTTTCTGATTATCATAGTCTTCTCCAGCGAAGGTGGATGTTTATTTCATCCCCTCGGAATCTGATTATCATAGTCTTCTCCAGCGAAGGTGGATGTTTATTTCATCCCCTCGGAATCTTATTTTCGGCTTCCTCTAGTGAAGCGAGTGTTTATTTCACTCATTATTGGAATTTTTCTTACTATCGTAATCTTCTCCAGTGGAGGCGGATGTTTATTTCACCCCCTCGGAATTTTAGGTTCGACATGCCCAATTACTATATTGATCCAATTACTTCAGCTCGCAATGGATATTTATTTTATCCCCCGTAAAGTCTCTCCGATCATGAGTTTAATTCATTCTCAGTGGAATCCAAGGTTCATCTTAACTATCCTGAGTGAAGTCGCGATACTCATCCTAAGCGGAGTGTTCTCTTTTCCCCAGAGGAGCTGTGAGGCAGGATTCGGTCCTAGGGAAGGACTTGCCATTCATCCCCAGTGATGCTGCTGTATTGCCAAGATTGGCCGAGTATTCGTATCAAATTGCTTGTTCTCGTCTCCCGTTTGCCGTTCGTGTTGTCGTCAGCATAAGCATAACCATGGCATAGCATCCTTGCATTTAGATTCATGGCATGTGGCATTTTTTCATCTTGCATTTTGTGTTGTTTGTTTTGTCCTGTCACTTTGGTCGTGTTTACCCCCCAAATGATCGGGTTTGTCTGCTCCCTCCAGGTAGAATCGTCAGCCCTAGGCAGAAAAGCGCATACATTCTAATTCCCCGCTAAGTTCGATCCTCGTGGGAGGTGGTTGCTTTAGGTCTCTTTTCCATTTTTGGACAGAAATAAACCCCAGTTGAGTTCATTCCTCACTGGATGGGTTCTTGTTTGACCGTTTCTTTCCAGTTATTTCCTGGATTGAACTTTGGGTCCCTGACAATCACGATTTTGGATATTTCTGAGACGTTGAATCTGGATTAAGCGTGCATTTATTTTGCATTTTGTCTTCCCAAGGAGAGTTTACTTGAAGATCTCTATGGAAGACACAAATTATTTCTCTGATGATTACTACATTTTCAAGGGATTTACACCCAGACGACAAGTAGCTGCTCTTTATTTGGGCAGTTCGGTTATCAAAGATTTCTACGACAAATGGCGGTCTCATTTCTAGACAGTTTGTCTATCCCCAGAAGTTATCAAGAGAAGCTGAATCATCATCTTGATCATTGAAGCTTATTTCAGTCTATTACCTCTGCTTAGGCTATCGTGTGATAGTAGGTAATACGTCTGTATTTTGGTTAGATGCCTCGCTTAAGCTACCGTGGTGGTAGTAGGTCATCTTTCCTTCTTGTGCTTACCTAGCTTAGGCTATCATGTGCTTGATAGTAGGTAACACACCCCTTTTTGGTCAGATGCTTCGCTTAGGCTACCATGGTGGTAGTAGGTCATCTTTCCTCCTTGTGCTTACCTGGCTTAGGCTATCATGTGCTTGATAGTAGGTAACACACCCCTTTTTGGTCAGATGCCTCGCTTAGGCTACCGTGGTGGTAGTAGGTCATCTTTCCTTTTGTACTTACCTCGCTTAGGCTATCATGTGTGATAGTAGGTAATGTACGCCCTTGTTGCAATTGGATACCTTGGCTTAGGCTACCAGATGGTGGTAAGTTATCATGTTCCTTGCAAGTTCTCGCCAAGTGCTTAAGCTACCCTGTGATTGTCAGTTGGTAGTCTCTTTCCCCCAGTGGAGTTAGATATTTTCCCGTTTAAGTCGTATCTCGCTGAGTCGTCCCTTGTCGGGTTTCCTTTTGTTTTCCTTCGTCTTGCATCATTCCATGTCATGTGCATTTGGCGGCATCTTAGGGCCAAAAAATTTGTGCATGTTTGTATTTAAGTCTCTCCTATCTTGTCGAGACGAAGATTCCAATCTCCATATCTCCGAATAGGAGAAACTTAAATAGGGGCATCTGTCGCACCCTAATTTTTAACCCTAAGATGTCATCTTCATTTGTGCATCTTAGGTCAAGCATTTATGCATTGTCTGAGCTAACCTATATCTCGTAGTTTGTTTATTTGTGTTCAAATTAGATTCACATATCATCATAAAGCTCCACAAGCTGTTTTGAAGCAAGTCAAATCAACAAAAGATCTCCAGTACAAGAACTTTGGAATTAGGATTTTTATCTTGAAGAAGTCATTGAGAAATTGACTCTAGCAAGTCAGGATGTGTGTGGTCCACCTACCACTTGAGGTCATTTATGTTCAAGAGACTCCACTCAACAAGAATCCATGCTTCACTGATCCTCAACAGGAAGAATTTGAGCCTCAATCCCACTATACTTCAAAATTAGGGTTCCTGTGACGCTTATCAGCCAACAGCTTTGATTCTTCATCAAGATGATCTCCTAAACCCTAATTATTGATTCCCTTAGTTTATCAACATTCTCAAGAGTCTCCTAAGACCTTTAGATGGGAAGGAAGAAGCAAACTTACAAGATTTGGCCTCGGTGCATTCACAGTCAGATTTAGGATTTGGCTGAAACCCTAACCTTTTGGGATCTTGGGTCGAATGAAGTGTTTATGGTTTTAATTATCATATATTGTCTCATGAAGTATCCAAAGCACCCATATAAAGTTTCGTGAGGTTTCTTGCAAGATAAGTAGGGTTTTGGTCGCGAAACACTTCGTATATGACATTTTTCCCCTAATAGCCCGATTTGGAATAACCATAACTCCTAAACCGTGCACTCAAATTAAACGACTCAAAGCTCATTGGAAAGCTCTCATCAAGATATTTAATTCATTCCATATGACTTTTTGTCTAAAAATGCTTAGATTTTGAGTTAGGAAGCTTACAAGACATTTTGGCCAAACACTTAGAAAATTTTTCAGCACTTTCCTCCACATTTTTCTCCAACTTTGACACCACTTTTCACCCATTTCCATTTGGATTCAAGTCTTGAGTACCAAATGAAAGTTGTAGAGCTTGACAAGAACTTTCCAACCATATGTAGAACATCCCAATAGGATAAGCCAAACTTAAGTTATGATGCTTTGAAGTTAGGTATCTTAAGATGTCAAAATTCAATAACTTAGATTTTTTCTAAGTCCTTTTTCGCTTTCTCATGTGCACGACTTTATGGCCCATTTTCTTATTGTTACAAGCCTCACCTCAATTGGTTTTCCACATAAGAAATGTTCTATCAAATGTCCACTCTTCATAGAACCAAAAATCTCAAGAATTGATGGAATGGTCATCAAGATATGGCACATCAAAGATGGCATATTGAAACATGTACACACTTGAGAAACTTCAGATTTTTATCTCTTTGTTACACCAAACATTGTCACGATTTATTTCACATGTTTTAAGTCCAATCTCAATCTATCAACAACATCAAAATCACTCTACCTTGTGCCAACTTTCAAAGGGTTCAAAAGTCATTTCATTTGGTGCATTAAACCAAGAACTATCATGTGGCAAATCTCACCTTACCAATGCATGTCTAACTGAAAAAGCCTACACTATAGCTACTGCTTCTGTCCCAAAGCATGCAAGAAAGGACAGAGTTGCATGGCCAGCTTTTACATGGCTCAAGAATCACAAGCCATGCTTGCAGCCCCATGCAAGGGACATACATTTCGTGCTTCCAAACCATGAATCATCAAGCTCACCTATAAAAGGAGCCTTCAACTTCATCAGAGGGGCATTGATTCGAAAGTAGCAAAAGCAACAAGAACTCTATAAAAAACCCACTCTAAAGAACTAACCCACGTGGTGAGAGCTCAAGTCAGCTGCAAGGAGAAGAAGCCATTGCTGATTCGCTTGGACACCAGGTAAGCTTCTTAACCTTCTACTTTAATGCTTATCATGTTTAGTTTTCCATTCTGAATTGTGTAAGTTTCATGTTAGGATTATTTTGATTATGTGTTGTTCTTGATGTTCGTGAAAGTGTTTGTTGTTGTGTGTTGTATTGGTCACATGTATTGCGCATTTGTGGTTTAGTACTGCTGCTTGCTAGCTTTATGTTGTATTATGCAATGTCGTGTGTGCTGCATTACAATCATATTATCAATGTCGCATGTTCTTCAATAATCATTTGTTTGTTAGTGTACTCTGTTATGACTAGCATAAATTGTATCATTAGTCAATTGTATATGTACATTGTATGTCTTGATTACTGTCATGTGCAATACTAGCGTTGTTATGTGTTACTATTTGTGTGTTCTTCATTGTAATGGTATAAAGCACATTCTTGCTGTTGACTTGTTCTATGTTGTATTGTTGTTGACATGTATATTTTCGTTGTGTATTAGTACCTAAGCAGTAATGAATCTTGTATGCGATAATTGTTGTTCTTCATCCTTTAATGTCTAATGTTTTATACTGCTACTACACTAATAACTATGCACGGTGTGTTATAGCTGCATGTGTATATGAGCTGTGTGTGAGAGTGTTTGTTGTTGTGTGTTATAATGACGCTGTGCGATGTGTATGCTAAGCGTTATTATTTTGTGTGAGATAAATTATCAATGTTTGACTGTATGTGTCTTGTATAGTTTCATGATAATCGTGTTTTGTGCTGTGATGTTTAAACAAGCATATGTGTAAATATAATTTGTGTTGTAAATATATGTCAGCCTTGAACCTTACTGAACCGCTCCGGTTTTTGCCCTCGTGTAAGTCGTGAGTTTGACCTTAAGAGGAGCAAGTAGCACCTTCATAATCCTTTTTTTTCCTGATCAATTTGGACTGTAAGTTTGTGAAATTTGATGGAGGTTTGAGTTTGAACGAAGCTGAAGGAAATGAGGAATTATGCCATGTTTTCTTCTCTCTTTCACGCTTTTCCAGTTTTTTCTTCATGTTGCATGGAGAGAGAGGGGACGTGTTTGCGTGTGGGTTTTGTTTTCGTCGTATAGTGATTTTAACCAAACTGATATGTTGTTACGTCCAAGTTCCACGTGCGTGGGAATTCTTTCCATTTCATATTTTTATGGTTTGTTTTAGTTTATAACGTAATTGAAGCATATTATAATCGGATGTAAACGCCGTCCCAACGGTTCACCATATGCCTTGCCTTTCACCTTTCACCACCATGTCCCAGGTTCGATCCAGCGGATCAACCTTTTGGGCATTTTTCCATTTTTTTCGCCTGAAAGCTTTCCCTCTCCCTCCTGGGCATTGCGCCTCTCACTATCCACACCCCAATTATTTAGGCCCAATTTACTTCTTCTTATCTTTCTAACTGAACTAAATCACTAATACACCCTCCTGCATTTTTATTTCAATTTTTTTACTTCCAAATCTTTTCTTTTTAACCTCTTTTATTTATTTTGCTTAAAAATGTTTTATATATTCAAAAAACTCTACAAAATATTTATTTTTTATAGTTTGTCCCTTAATTATTTATTTTATCATTAATTAATATGTGGTGTTTCTAATTAATTAATTGTTATGTATGATTGTTAATTATTGTGTTAACATTTAAATTTTAAATTGTTAATTTGTATTTTAATTGGTAATTGCTAATCAATTGGTTTTTGTTGTCAATCTTAAAATTATCAATATGTATCTTAATTGTGTTGTTAATTTTATTGGTTTTGTTGATTGTTATTTGTTATCACTTGTGGGTTAATTGATTAACATTTATTCATGCGCGCCTTTGTTGATCTTGAGTGTTACTTCACTATGACTTGTTTAATCCTTGAATCAGTCCATTCATATTGACTTGACTTTTACATGAATATCTTTCTTCTTTATTGTCATCCTTGATGTCATCCTACATGTTTGTCTTCCTAAATATTGAAGCATGTTGATATCATTTTTTCTATTCGAAGCATGTTGACATCATTCTATTTGAAGCATACTAATGTGTCCTTAACCATGTTCGTCTTACCCACATTTCACCATGAAACATCTTGCCGCCTTCATGCTTATGTTACTTCCATCATATTATCTCATATCAATGTTGTAACTTGTATCAAGCCTTACCTTGTTATTTTATCATGTGTATATTTATCATATCTTACTTCTATCTGTATGTTTATTTGTTACTGTCTAAACCTTTTCAAAACAATATAAAATTTCTCGATCCAACGTCGAGCCCATTTTCTACCCATGTAAGTCGATCGCCTTCGTGCATCGCATTCAACCTTTTGGTCACCAGACACAAGTCTAGCATCACTCTGCTAGCACCCTCGCCTAAATAACGTAATTTAATCGCATTAATATCCAAAGGAAAATCCCATGCATAATAACCATGTTATTGTGCATGGTGCATATCATTTGCATTCATAATCGTCACCTTAAGATAAGGCAATTAGACAACTTAGGATAGATTTTCTAGGTTAGTCCCCCATAAACTTTGATTTCTGTAGTCAAACTTTAGCATACCAAATTCTCCATACAAGAGAATTAGATGTTAATCATCTCAAAGAAAGGGACATACAATCCCATACCCCACAACATACACGCATTTTCAAAAAAACTGTGGTGGTCTTTCTTAAGATAATGACTCATCTTCTTCTCCTAAACCTTTAAGACATTTAGTATCTTTAATGAGGAACTACAAGTGCTCTGATTCCCTCCTGACAGGATATGTAGGCATAAGATGTGATATCTTGTCGAGCACCCTTAGGAATAAAAATTGTAAATTACCTACCCTTAAACCCTTAGCAAAGCAGATAACAAATAACATAAATGAATCAAGAGGTTCCTGTTGAGTACTACAGATATCTAGGATGCTAACACCTTCCCTAGGTATAACCAACCCCCGAACTTAGAATCTTAGTGCATTTGCATTGCATTGTGGGAATTCGGTTTTTTTCTCCCTTCCCTTGGATAAAATCAAAGACCGGTGGTGACATTAAAAATGCGATCCTAGTTAACAAATAACTATGGTATCCAATTTTCACCGCGACAACCTGTTTGTGTTATATGATCTCATTACTCAAAAACAACTTTTTTTCGCACATTATGCTTTTCTTTTGCTCGCGAATTTCAAGAGTCCGAACATTTAGGCTAAATGGTCGGGTGAGGACCAGCAAACTTAGCGGGAACATGTCTTTCATTCGCTTTTTTCTATAAAAATCACATATTCAAATTTTTGAGATCAATACATATTTGCATCGGTTCGTTACTTTGTTTGTACATAAGGATGGTGCTCACTGCTAGTATAAACTAATCAAGAGGCCACTACTAAGAAACTAGGCATAAGGTCTCGCCATAATACCTATTTAAATCAATATCACATATTTAGGGAATATAAGGTGTAGGAACGATACCGATATTTACAAAACTTTCCCAAGTCTATCTAACATAGCATAATGATGAAAAGCAACCTATACACAAGGTGTCATGCCAATGAATCCAGAAAACAAAATTTTTTTCGTTGGGGGTCAAAATTAAAGGAGTTTTCAAACAAGCAAATAAAATAGCGTAAAATAGGACTCGACAGCGCATATGACTCGAAAAACTAGACAAACTACAAAGTAAACACTGGAAAACATAAATAACGGGAAAGAAAATAAAACAGTAAAGCTCCTCCCCCACATTTGAACTAAACATTGTCCTCAATGTTTTAGTGCAAGGTGAAAGAAAGAAGTGATAAAACCTGGTTAAGGGCGAGGTGCACGACCTCTGGTCATGGATGCTTTGCCTTTGTGACAGCTTACTCTACCCCACTCAGACTGTGGCACATGTCCGATAAAGTCTCTCAAATTAGCCGTCTCTAAGCGTACTCCGTTCATCTGTTCAATCAGGTCAGCCATATCATGCTGAGTCCTCTCTGCAAAATCTTGTTGCTACTGGCCAATCTGATCAACAGCGACTCTAAGCTCCTCCTGCTGTCTCTGCATGCTACGGAGTAAAAGATCACGTCTGGCCTCCATGTCGTTCTGATGCCTAAGCTCTAACATAATATCATCCAATGAACTCCGGATGGCCACGTAATCATATTCCTCTTGGGGCAGATGTGTACCTGCAAAAGAGTCAGTAGAAAAATGTGAGGTCCGTGAACGGGCGCTAGGTCCGGGTGTATCGGTACCACGGGTATGAATGCGGGGCTGAGGTGTAGTAAATCCCATAACATGCTGGTAGTGTCTCTCAGCTCTCTCCTGCTCAAGATCAGGGGCCTCAGTATCAACTATCCAATTAGTGCTAACACGCACATTAAGGTCGTTATAACAGGGCAATGTGACTCCCTTAACCTCCATGTTGCCTATCATCAAGTGATATTTGCCATTTGGTAAATTCTTAACTAGGCACATGGCATGGCAATGGGTAAGATCAGCAAATAGAGCTGGTAAGGGCTCAAGGGTCTCCAACTCGGTATGCAATCCTAAAGCTAAGACTATTGAGGTAATGATCCCTCCGACAAAAATGGAACCGCCCGCTTTACCGCTGGCAGATTGGAGGTGTGCAAGTAAAAATGGTGTCGGGTTAACCTTGGTTTCGGAAAGCGCACAATGGATGAAGAATAAATCTTTGGAGTTCACATTTCCAGTGTTCTCCAGGCCAAAGATAGTGTTAGCTAGGATACGGTGGAAATACTTAATGGTTGGGTTATGGATGGATGTGGCTTTGAGACCTTCCCATGTGTCGGAAGTCTTATTAGTGATTTTGTGCCAAAAGTCTAGAGCATTAGGTTCCCACTCGCTTTCTAAAGGTGTGTGTGTAGCTTACTCTGGATCGCTAGGAAAACTAAAAATATTACCTATTTGCTCAAAGGTCAAGGAGTGATCAGTATAAAACATTCTAAACTGTACGGAACCATCAGTACGGGACAGATTCGTGGACAGACGGAAAGAACTTAAAAACTCATATGTCAGCCTAATGTAGGTAGAGTTACTCATAGAACAGAACTGTGACATACCTAAGTTTGACAACATCCAATTCACGCTATCGAAGAGACCCAAGGTCTGGACAGTAGCGGTGTCTGGATACCGGGTCGCGACGACTGCCTTTTTTCGCAATTTGAGAAAGCTAGAACGTTGGCTCTGACCAAGGACATTTTCAGGAAATGAAATGCCCATGTAGTCGATGTTAGTAGCGACTCTAGGAGACATATTAGCAGAATGATGGTAGTGAGAATGGTTGAAGAAGGTTTATGAGTGAAGAGTGTGAGTGATGGGTGTGAGAAAGATGATGTATTTGGTGAATTTATAGGCAAATTGGTGGAATGTAGATGGCTGGTTGTTATGAGGGATTAATGAGGGGTTAATGAGGGTAGTTGGAAGGTGTTTTGGGAGTGTAAAAAGGATGATTAGAGAGATTCCCTAGGAAAAACATGCAAGAATTTGAATTCTGCGCAGACTGCAGTTTCCAACGCAATGGCGAACGCCATGTGTCGTGAATGAGGAAAATAAGGAATTTGAACTGATGGCGAATGCCATCAGCATAATGGCGAACACCATTATGTTAAAAGTGTGAATTTTTCACTGCAGGTCCAGAAATAGAAGACAAAACTTGTTTTATATATATATATATATATATATATATATATATATATATATATATATATATATATATATATATATTTGTTTTGAACCTACTGATAGTACTAACATAGACACTTAACAACCCAAGAAAATTCCAAACTTGCTAAACATCATCAACACATAGTTACGGAAAGGTAAATTGCATTAATTGAAATAACAGAAGTACAAACATAGTTCATTGTCGGCATACCGAAAGTATACAACAGAATTAAAAGAACGAATAGTACGGGAATGGAACACTAATTCAATAAAACAAAATCCTAGTCTAATAAAACAGGGAAATGAATACAACTGAGACTATTCATGGCGACGCCTCATATGAGGTTCAGCAGAACGCCGGAGTGAATAAACGATCTGGAAAAGATGGTCAAATTGTTCATGAACCACATCCATAAATCCTAAGAAATCCACACGAAGAGAAGTCATATCTCCTCGGAGGAAATCCACTTCAGACTGTAGAGCATGAATTGCGGTGACAATATCAATAGGTGGAACAACTGGCTGAATAGATGAGCCTCGAGTAACAACATCAGGCATATCGGCTTCTAAATTCTCATAAGCTTGTGGAGAGTCAGGAGGAGTTAGAGACTCGTTCTGACCTTCCAAGTCATAGAGCCAATTATCCTTGTTATGCACACTAGTTTTCTCATGATTCGGCAAGGTAAAGTGGTGGACAACAACATTGTCAATCAGTAGTTCAAACTTAACTGGACCAAGGTTAGCAATAATTCCACGGTTGAAACAGAAATTGATGTCCATGGGGCGATAACTACCAAAAACACGAGTACGGTTCAAATGGTACCGCAACTCAATAGCGTCAGCAATCATGGTAATTAAGCCTCCAATAATGATAGCTCCGAAAAGGCTCACGAGAGATCTTAGCAAAGTTACCTAGCATGAACGGGGCTGCATTAACCGGCTTACTTTGAGATGCACAAAACATAATGTAAAGCTCGTCCTTAGAGACTGAAGTCACATTTTCTTCCTTACCAAAAAGGGTGTGGGCCAATGTCTTGTGGAAATACCTGATACCAGGATTATGGATACCTCAGAGAACATGCCATTTGGCTCAGGATTGTAATTACCAATCAGAGTACCCCAAAATTGATTCAGATCAAAAGCAGTAAAGGCATCTTCAGGGGTATTTGTTATGGCATCAAGCCCGTTAGGAAATCCTAATAAGTCAGCTAGCTCATGATGTGTGAAATGGTACTTGTTGCCAAATTGCCTAAAGGTAGTCAACCCACGGCCAAAACCAAACACTCGGGCAGGATCATAGTATAACGAGCTTAAGAACTCCAGGGTCAAGTTATGGTAAGTGCTAAATCTTTTCCTGATAGCAAAATCATCCCACCCCAACTGATTAAGCAGGTAAATAACACTATCACGGATGCCAAGAGTGGTCATAGCTGGGTTGTCCGGGTAGATAGACACATCAAAGTCTCTTTGGGACAGGGCCTCAAAAGGGCGCCTCTGTACCTCGTTCCTAAAGACAACTTCATGGTTCTCGAAGGGCTGCATTCTCCTAGAATTTAGTGTTATCCTAAGACGAGTTAGCCTGAAGTTAGACAATGATTTCCTATTAGTCAAGTTGTACAATAAACAAAGGTTAGTGAAAAATAAAAGAGATAGTAATAATAGGAATAATAATAATAGTAATAATAATAATAACGTAAATGTAAGTATGCATTAAAAGTTAACAGCTAATACAAGTAAAAGTATGAAATATCAATAAAACAATAACAAACAAAGATCGTGGGCTGCCTCCACGGAGCGCTTCGTTTAATGTCGGGAGCTCGACATTGATCTGGAAAGAAAAATCATTTATTCGGAGGAGCGGGTGACTCTTCCAACTTATAACTAGTGAAAAATTCCTTGTTCTCTACGGTGTGGTAGTGCTTAAGTCGCTGCCCATTCACAATGAATGTTTTGTTTGTTTTACCTCGAATTTCTATTGCTACACTTTGGAAAACTCTCACAACCTCGAAGGGCCCAGACCATCGGGAACGTAACTTGCCTGGGAACAACTTCAGTCGAGAGTTAAAGAGAAGAACTATGTCTCCTTCATTGAACTCCCTCTTTGTTATTCGGTTATCATGCCATTTCTTGGTTCTCTCTTTATAGATTCAGGCATTTTCGTAGGCATCCAGTCTAAGTTCCTCGAGTTTATGGATATCTAAAATTCTTTTCTCCCCTGCCGTTGCGTAATTCATGTTTAGGGTCTTAATGGCCCAATATGCTTTATGCTCTAGTTCTACGGGCAGGTGGCAAGACTTTCCATAAATCATTTTAAACGGCGTGGTTCCTATT
Organism: Lathyrus tuberosus; assembly: GCA_022829125.1. NCBI lineage: Eukaryota > Viridiplantae > Streptophyta > Magnoliopsida > Fabales > Fabaceae > Lathyrus > Lathyrus tuberosus. Next base: position 3,854,400 of record JALAZF010000435.1, read on the forward strand.
GGGGTTTTGTAAGTTGTCCTATAAGCCTACAGAGCCTCATGAAGTTTTGTAGACCAAATCTTTCCTAAGAGTTGCGACGGTTTTTTCTAAGATTTGTTTGATCTCCCTACTTGACACCTCGACTTGTCCACTGGTTTGAGGATGATAGGGTGTTGCTACTCGGTGTTGGACTCCATATTTGAGCAAAAGCTTCCCAAAGACATTTGAAATGAAATGGGAGCCGCCATCGCTAATGACGATTCTTGGCACACCGAACCTAGGAAAAATTATGTTTTTGAAGAGCTTAATCACCACTCGTGCATTATTCCTAGGAGAAACCATTGCCTCGATCCATTTTAATACGTAATCGACTACAACGAGTATGACATCAGCTACTTCTGATTCAGGGACGCATCGGTGAAATATTCCATCGGCGCCTCTCTTGAAAAGTAAGGGTTCATCCCAATAGCAGTGTTTAAGATCATGGAAGAACTTTTTCTTTTGTTGGTATGTTAAGTCTGGTGGAAGCACCCCAGCTCCTAGGTAGTTGACAAAGTCGGCATACCACGGGAGTGTGGCCTTGGTGCAAATTGATTCTACTACTTCATTAGTTTTTGCGTCATTAAATATCAAGGAATGTTCAACTGTTTCGCTTTCGCTTTCTAACTGGGCTACTAGTCTGTCATAGGGGAATTCGTCATTAATTGGCACTTCTTCGAGTCTCAGATCCTCAATCCTAGAGAGATGATCTGCTACTACATTTTCGGTACCTTTCTTATCCTTAATTTCCAAGTCAAATTCTTGCAAGATCAAAATCCATCTTAAGAGTCTTGGTTTTGCATCTTTCTTAGTCAACAGATATCTAATTGCGGCATGATCGGTATAGACAATAATTTTTGCTCCCACTAGGTTGGAACGAAATTTATCTAAAGCAAACACAACTGCAAGGAGTTCCATTTCGGTGGTGGCGTAGTTCAGCTGTGCATTGTCCAAGGTTCTACTTGCATAGTAGATAGCATGAAACTTCTTATCTTTCCTTTGTCCTAGGACAGCGCCTACAGCGTAATCACTGGCTTCACACATAATCTCAAATGGTATACTCCAATCAGGTGGTTGCATGGTTTGTGTCGTAATAAGAGAGTTTTTCAGGTGTTCAAATGCTTTCAAGCAATCCTCATCAAAGATGAACTCAACATCTTTCATCAACAGCTCGATCAGTGGCTTTCTAGTTTTAGAGAAATCTTTAATGAATCGCCGGTAAAATTTGGCGTGTCCTAAGAAACTGCGAATTTCTCTAACTGTTTTCGGAGGTTAAAGGTTCTCTATAATTTCTATTTTTGCTTTATCTACTTCCATACCTCTGTCGGATACTACATGTCCAAGAACTATCCCTTGCCTTACCATGAAATGACATTTCTCCCAGTTAAGCACTAAGTTTACTTTAACGCATCGTTCAAGTACCATCTCAAGGTTTGATAAGTAATTTTCAAAACTCCCCCCACATACAGAGAAATCGTCCATAAATACTTCCATTATGTCGTCTATGAAATCCGCGAAGATCGACATCATGCATCTCTGAAATGTTGCAGGAGCGTTACACAGTCCAAACGACATTCGTCAATAGGAAAATATGCCATAGGGACAGGTGAACATAGTCTTTTCTTGGTCATCAGGGTGAATAGGGATTTGAAAGAATCCTGAGTATCCGTCAAGATAACAAAAATATGAGTGTTTAGCTAGCCGTTCAAGCATTTGATCTAAGAAAGGTAAAGGAAAGTGGTCTTTACGAGTGGCTTTATTTAGCTTACTATAATCTATACATATTCTCCAACCAGTTTGAATTCGCTTTGCTACGGATTCGCCTTTCTCATTGCTAACAACCGTAACACATCCCTTCTTCGGTACGACATGCACAGGGCTGACCCAATTACTGTCAGATATCGAGTATATAATTTCTACCTCTAATAGTTTTTGCACCTCCTTTTTTACTACATCACTTAAGATGGGATTTAATCTTCTCTGATGCTCTCTAGAGGTTTTACAGTCCTCTTCTAGCATAATGCAATACATACATATAGAGGGGCTTATTCCTTTTAGATCTGAGATGTTGTAACCTAAAGCTGCGGGATACTTTTTTAAGACATGTAATAATTTTTCGGTCTCTATTTGTCCTAAGTCGGCATTCACTATTATTGGTCGCTCGAGCTCAGTGTCTAGGAATTCATACCTTAAATCTTTTGGTAGTGTTTTGAGTTCTATAGAGGGTTTCTTTGAGCATGGCATCAGATCAGGTGTTAATGCTAGGCATTCCCTTAGATTGTCATCTTCGTATGGCTCGCGCCAATTATCATCTTCGAATATTAGAGGTGCTGGAATCTTTAGTTCTTCAGTGTACTTAGTCAGTTCCATCTCCATTTCTCTAACGCATTCGTCGATAACATCTAGGAAACAACATGAATCATCAATAGCTGGAGCTTTTAGGAATTGGGCCAAGATAAATTCAACCTTCTCTTCCCCAACTTCAAAAGTTAGCTTTCCTTTCTTAACATCGATGATGGCTCCGGCTGTTGCTAAAAATGGTCTTCCTAAAATAATGGGTATGTTTGAATCTTCCTTAATGTCCATTATCACAAAATCAGTATGGATATAGAACTGACCTATACGAACGGGCACGTTCTCTAGCATACCAACATGATATTTAACAGAATGGTCCGGTAGTTGTAATGACATTTTTGTCGGCCTTAGCTCCCCTAAGTCAAGTTTCTTGCATGTAGATAATGGCATCAAGCTAACACTTGCTCCTAAATCGCATAGTGCTTTGTCTATGATAGATTTTTCGATTACGCAAGGTATGGAAAAACTGCCTGGGTCTTTTAGCTTATGAGGCATGTTGTTTTGAATTATAGCGCTACACTCAGCAGTGAGCATAACAGTTTCATTATCCTCGAGCTTTTTCTTATTCGACAAGATCTCCTTGAGAAATTTTGCATATGGGGGCATTTGTGTAATAGCTTCTATGAAAGGTATGGTTATGTTCAGTTGCTTTAGAAGCTCTACGAATTTCTTAAATTGCCCTTCATTTTTGGATTTGGCAAGTCTTTGAGGATAAGGTACATGTGGTTTGTATGGTGGCGGAGGCACGTAGGGCGTTTCTTTCTTTGCGGCCTCTTCACTTTTATCTTCCTTATTGTTAACTGGTTCTTTCACTTTTTTGGTTCCCTTTGATGAATTTTGGTGCATGGCTGAATTTTGGAGTCTCGGGTCAACTGGTCCATCGTATTCTGTTCCACTTCGCAAAGTGATAGCATTAGTGTAACACCCTTCTACCCCACAAATAATTTTTGGAAAATAATTCATATTATCAGAGTAAAACAACATGAAGGATGCCACATGTATTCAAAAACATCATTTAGTAATCATTATCCTGTCCCGTAACACGGGTTACTCGTTCATAAAAATCAAAATTTACAACTTCGCAGCGGAAATCAACTTTTATTCTCTATTTCATAAAATTCTTCACAATGAATATGTCCAAATAAAACACCATCATTAAGGTTATAAAAATTTAGTCATACACTAAAAGCAATGAGATTCACAACAATTCCTAACCCGATGTTACATGACACAGAGCAGGACACCCCTAAACACTACTAAGAACAACGATAAGCGGAAACACTCCAAAGCTACATCCTCCGGCATCGCGAATCTACTCTTGGTTATCTGCAGGTTACCCACGTAAGAGGCAACATTTCCAAGCAGGCAGGGTGAGAAAACATAATTCGATATAGTAATATAAGTACATGGAAATGAACAGTAAGGCAACAACAACATCATGGCCTAGCCAACAACCACGTCATAGCATAATCAATTAACAACATCAGGATATAATCAACAACAACATCATAACACAATCAACAACGACCTCAGGATATAATCAACAATAACTTCATGATATATCTATCATCAACACCATAGTATAATCAACATCATCAACACAGTATCATTAACAACAACCACATAGTACCATCAACAACAACAACATAGTATCATCAACAACAACAACATAATATCCTAAATTTAGAATCCATAATACAACTCATCATAATTGCTCCATAAGAAATGCAATGTCAACTTCAATGAAAATGCAACGTATGCAATGCGGTACCGACTTTTCTCCATGTGATGGACACTGGCCATCAACCCTCCACAATGGGAGCACACCATAACAACATATCACTCCAATCCGCACTATGGGATTGAAGCTACCAATAGGCCGAAGCCCCATCATAAAAATATGCCATGAAATGCAATGATGCCAAACTCCTCAAATCATCAAAATCCACATGTGCATCATGCATTTCATATTTCACCAAAAATCACCATATAATCAACAAGGAAATCACCATATAATCAACAAGGAAATCACCATATAATCATATTTGTCACCATATCCTATCCAACAAGAATTCATCATGTAATCATGTTTATCATCATATCATTTCAACAAGAATTCACTATATAATCATGTTTTTATCTCTCTTATATTGTCAACAACTATACAACAATGAATCCACAAGAAATCATCAACATTTCGACTCTAAGGAAACAACACGAGAAAACATCGAGAAACTTCAAGAAAACAGCAAAATATAAGACAACCAGCAGTCTGACACGGCCGCCCGTGTCCTGTGACACTGCCCGTGTCAGAAGAACTGGGACACGATTCCAAAACATCAAAAAAAGTAGCAAGTCAGCAGCCTGACACGGCCACTCGTGTCCGGTGACACGGCCCGTGTCAGAAACCCTGGGACCAATTTTAAAAAAATCAATTTTTCATTCACGACCAGCAAGCTGACACGGCCGCCCGTGTCCTGTGACACTGCCCGTGTCAGGAACTCTGCAACACACAATTTTATTTTTCTCAACCAGTAGGCTGACACGGGTGCCCGTGTTGTGTGACACGGCCCGTATCAGGATGCGACAAAACCCACATTTTCCCGAAAAGTGTTTTTCTGCGTTTTTAACTTTGATTACCCCAAAAATCAGTGTTCTACACGAAAATTGATCAAAAACACTCACAAAACACACATATAGTAATATGCATCATTCAAACTCATCATATTTTCATCAGCTTACTCATTCTACATCAAAAATCATCTAAATCAACACAACTCATACAATCCCTAATCTATTCATCTCCGATTCCTATAAAACTATAAGAAATTATGAACTCTCCCCATACCTTAGAGTAATCCGAAGCTTTTTCCTTCTTTCTTCAAGATCCCTCTAGAAATCTTCAAGCCCTAGCTCTCCTTCTTCTCTCTTCTTCAGCGTTCTTCACAAAAGACACGACAAAATGAGAAAATGATCGTTCTCCTTCTTTGGTTAACAAATCCCAACTTATGAACTTCCCATCCTATCCTTTCTTACTTTCCAATAAGACCACCTTGCCCTTTCTCATTTTATTTTAAATAATAATAATAATAATCTAAATAAATGATTATTCATTATATTAAAATTATTAAAAATACTCTTTTAATCCATAATTCTCCAAATTATCCAAAAACCTCTTAATTCCTTCTAAATTAATTAAATAAATAATTAAATAATTAATTTAGATTTTTCGGGTCGTTACAACTCTCCCCTACTTCAAGAATTTTCGTCCTCGAAAATTTACTCGATGCATACCACTCCAGATACGTTATCACCTCCGACGAATAACGCAATACAACAATACATTTTATCAATGCCAACGACAACAAGATGAAATGCTCACGCGATGTACCCGACGACCAACTCAACACACCGAGAATAATCAGGGTAGGAACATACATGTTCACTATGAACCAGAATACAACACGATTGTTACCATCGCCATAGGCAACCCTCCCCTAACTCCCCATCATAGGAATTAGCTACTCCCACTCGAACCATCACCCTAGGTAACGAGGTAATAACAAAGATAAGAACACAAAAGTCATAACACAACATCAACGAAATCAAACCACCAACATCATTGTTACTCCAATAAGAACCAACTGCGCTATCCATGCTTTCGCTGCGCACTCTGAGTACTCACAACTATCTAATCTACCAAGTTTACATCAACTTCCGACCATCAAAGTAGTCATAAGAAAAGACCTTTCAACTTAACTCATCGGAAATTCCATCCAAACAGGCATTCCATAGTCTTGTGATTACTGAATACTTCAAACTTAGATCCGTACACAATACCTCCGAATATCCAACAGAACTACAACCGCAACCAAATTCCAAATCTTGCATAGGATAGATACTTTCAAGAATTCTCAATTATCGTCGACATAAACCACAACTTCACCACCTTGTATTAACACATCATCAAAATTCATCTCAACGCATGACAATCTCACCACAACATAAGGATACACGTGTCCAATTATTCTCAACAAGAAAATTCATCTTCCAAACAGAGCTTAACACCCAATAGCCATAGACTTAGCCTCAATAACCTACACTTAACATGGCATATTAACCAAACCGATCAAAAAAACTAATTCCTCAAGTCCTAATCATACTAGCACAATCCTCCACAATCCCTCATCCGAATTAACATAGCCACTCAACTTCATCTTTACAAATCATAATTCACACCTTGCTAACTCAGCATATAGCTGCCCTTCTTTCAATACTTGCCACTCAGCTCCCAAATACTCCACGCACTCTCCTTCTGATTTTATAAACCTCAGAATATCCACAACGGACACAGTTATAACTTATCCGAACAAGTTTGGAAATCACCATTCATATCTCTATATATACACTTTAAGGCATACCAGCCACTACCCTCTTCAATCCGAAATCCTTGTTCAAATCATAGTCTTACATTACCATTTACTTCCTACTTGGTTTATCTCTACAGTTTTTCAAGTTCCATGTCAGTCGAATTCTCGATTCACCACAAACCAAAACCCAAGTTATCCAGAACACACTGTGAGCTTCCAAACTACTCACTGATCAACTCGCAACCTTATACTAACATCCTCAAGTCCGCCTCATTTCCCTATATAGGAATCCGCATCGACAACTCAATCAATTGATAAGCATTTGGCTCAACCCCAAACAATTCACTGCACCTACTATTCTAGTTGGCAAGACACATCTACTCCATCAAACATGATTCCGTCGACTATCAACAAGAGATTAAGGGTGATCAGTTCCTCAATTTGTCAATAGACAACCGACAACCATAATGGTGGCATAAATCATCATTACCAAACTACAATAGCGTTCCCTTCCTCGTGCATCAAAGTTATCTAAGCATACTGCTCTACCATTCCTCTAAGGCTTACAAACGTTCTCCCTAAATTTTCCATCTCGTCAATGATACGAAAAGTCCAAAATCCAGTACACATTCTCCTATACAAGTTAGTTGCACACACAATCATTAAATATCCTTCTAATACCGGAAACATTACCACATCACGTACTATCCAAATCGACCCACTTCAGTCGAAACATTTATCTAAGTTCAAACTTTTGACGACTCTAACCAATCCTTCATCTTCCTTTTTAATCTCACAACTTCGATGATCTGTATAATTTCACACTTGATCATCATTCCACTCACATCCTCAACAATACCATCTCATCATCTAGTTGGTGATGTAGCTCCCAAAATTTTTCCGACTCATGCCGACACATCTCGCCAACAACATACAATCCACTTTACTATTTAACATCCCTCAAAGATTTCTATACTTTAATCATTCTCAACTATCATGCGCCGCACTTCCATGTGCTTCTCCGATACTCTTCTTCTTATTACTAAACATCTCATACTTGACTTCATCTTACTATTTCCAGCAAGAATTGTCCAACTTCAAACACGATTGTCTTCTTCAATACAGACCTCTCAGACACAAAATAATATTTCAAAATGAAGGGATTTTCATGTAGATTCCAGAACCTCAAGAATCGCTCGAATCCGAATTACGAGTAAAAAGTTATCGTCCTTGCAACGGAACTGGTCAAGAAACCTCGTATACAACTTCCACCAAACACAAATCAGTATCAGACCCAACTATCCAAACGCGTCTCTCCCTCTCCTCAAAATAGGCCGAAGACAAAATTTATATGCAAACTGTAGGGGATTTCGTAAACTTTCCGAAAAGTCCAGAATCGCTTTCATCGGAGTTACGGACAGAAAGTTATGCCTCTTTTACTAAAGGCTGTTCCATAAAGGTGAAAATAAAAACCGAAATTGGTGAACATGAGTTCTACCTCTTTCTCTTACTTCCAAACTCTTCGCATTTCCAACTACGACTCGCAGTTCAAAAGATTCCAACAACTCCAATGACTTCTACAACCTTTTTCAATCACTTACCAATAATCCCACAGCAAGGTCTACATTAACCCGTCACTTAATCAGTGATCCAACATCGACATCTTACACAAGGCTACTTAAACAAAAACTTCACAGTTCACCAACAACTCGGGATATAACAACGTTCTAAATTTCATCTTATAACAATCATCCTTTTTCCAAGACACTCCAACTTGTTAAACAACCAAAATCTTAAATCCATGTTACCTTCGAATTCGGAAAACAACAAAGCTTCCACAACACTCGCACTGTCGCCATCAGTAGCATACCGAACAGACATCATACAACTGAAGCATACCGAGAAGCACAACTTCTCCCCCACTTAGCTTCAAACCAACTCATGCAAGCAATCGACTAGAAAGTAAACCAGTACCGACAGTGTTTCACACACTTGTCGCGTACAGAGGAATGAACAACAATAGACAACATTGGCCGGACAGACCGACCTGCTCTGATACCACTAATGTAACACCCTTCTACCCCACAAATAATTTTTGGAAAATAATTCATATTATCAGAGTAAAACAAAATAAAGGATGCCACATGTATTCAAAAACATCATTTAGTAATCATTATCCTGTCCCGTAACACGGGTTACTCGTTTCATAAAAATCAAAATTTACAACTTCGCAGCGGAAATCAACTTTTATTCTCTATTTCATAAAATTCTTCACAATGAATATGTCCAAATAAAACACCATCATCAAGGTTATAAAAATTCAGTCATACACTAAAAGCAACGAGGTTCACAACAATTCCCAACTCGATGTTACATGACACAGAGCAGGACACCCCTAAACACTACTAAGAACAACGATAAGCGGAAACACTCCAAAGCTACATACTCCGGCATCGCGAATCTACTCTTGGTTATTTGTAGGTTACCCACGTAAGAGGCAACATTTCCAAGCAGGCAGGGTGAGAAAACATAATTCGATATAGTAATATAAGTACATGGAAATGAACAGTAAGGCAACAACAACATCATGGCCTAGCCAACAACCACGTCATAGCATAATCAATTAACAACATCAGGATATAATCAACAATAACATCATAACACAATCAACAACGACCTCAGGATATAATCAACAATAACTTCATGATATATCTATCATCAACACCATAGTATAATCAACAACATCAACACAGTATCATTAACAACAACCACATAGTACCATCAACAACAACAACATAGTATCATCAACAACAACAACATAATATCCTAAACTTAGAATCCATAATACAACTCATCATAATTGCTCCATAAGAAATGCAATGTCAACTTCAATGAAAATGCAACGTATGCAATGCGGTACCGACTTTTCTCCATGTGATGGACACTGGCCATCAACCCTCCACAATGGGAGCACACCATAACAACATATCACTCCAATCCGCACTATGGGATTGAAGCTACCAATAGGCCGAAGCCCCATCATAAAAATATGCCATGAAATGCAATGATGCCAAACTCCTCAAATCATCAAAATCCACATGTGCATCATGCATTTCATATTTCACCAAAAATCACCATATAATCAACAAGGAAATCACCATATAATCAACAAGGAAATCACCATATAATCATATTTGTCGCCATATCCTATCCAACAAGAATTCATCATGTAATCATGTTTATCATCATATCATTTCAACAAGAATTCACTATATAATCATGTTTTTATCTCTCTTATATTGTTAACAACTATACAACAATGAATCCACAAGAAATCATCAACATTTCGACTCTAAGGAAACAACACGAGAAAACATCGAGAAACTTCAAGAAAACAACAAAATATAAGACAACCAGCAGTCTGACACGGCCGCCCGTGTCCTGTGACACTGCCCGTGTCAGAAGAACTGGGACACGATTCCAAAACATCAAAAAAAGTAGCAAGTCAGCAGTCTGACACGGCCACCCGTGTCCTGTGACACGGCCCGTGTCAGAAACCCTGGGACCAATTTTAAAAAAATCAATTTTTCATTCACGACCAGCAAGCTGACACGGCCGCCCGTGTCCTGTGACACTGCCCGTGTCAGGAACTCTGCAACACACAATTTTATTTTTCTCAACCAGTAGGCTGACACGGGTGCCCGTGTTGTGTGACACGACCCGTGTCAGGATGCGACAAAACCCACATTTTCCCGAAAAGTGTTTTTCTGCGTTTTTAACTTTGATTACCCCAAAAATCAGTGTTCTACACGAAAATTGATCAAAAACACTCACAAAACACACATATAGTAATATGCATCATTCAAACTCATCATATTTTCATCAGCTTACTCATTCTACATCAAAAATCATCTAAATCAACACAACTCATACAATCCCTAATCTATTCATCTCCGATTCCTATAAAACTATAAGAAATTATGAACTCTCCCCATACCTTAGAGTAATCCGAAGCTTTTTCCTTCTTTCTTCAAGATCCCTCTAGAAATCTTCAAGCCCTAGCTCTCCTTCTTCTCTCTTCTTCAGCGTTCTTCACAAAAGACACGACAAAATGAGAAAATGATCGTTCTCCTTCTTTGGTTAACAAATCCCAACTTATGAACTTCCCATCCTATCCTTTCTTACTTTCCAATAAGACCACCTTGCCCTTTCTCATTTTATTTTAAATAATAATAATAATAATCTAAATAAATGATTATTCATTATATTAAAATTATTAAAAATACTCTTTTAATCCATAATTCTCCAAATTATCCAAAAACCTCTTAATTCCTTCTAAATCAATTAAATAAATAATTAAATAATTAATTTAGATTTTTCGGGTCGTTACAATTAGCATGCCCTTTTGGATTTGGTTGTGGTTGGCCAGGAAATGCTCCAGCGGGGGCTGCTATAGTTGATTGTTGTTGGGCTACTTGAGAAATTTGAGTTTCCAACATTTTATTGTGAGTAGCCATAGCATCAAGTTTACTCGACATTTGTTTCATCAATTCATTCATATGAGCGTTTTGATTTGCGAATTCTTTGTTTTGTTGAACTTAAGCATTTATAAAGTTTTCCATCATGATTTCCAGATTTGATTTCCTAGGCGGCTGCGGTGCAGACGGTGGTTGTTTTTGGTAACCAGGTGGAATAGCAGGTGCTGGGTTTGGTGGGTGTAAAGCATTGTTGTTTTTGTATGAAAAATTCGGGTGATTTCTCTAGCCAGGATTGTAAGTGTTTGAATACGGGTTTCCTTGAGCATAGTTCACATGATCGGTAGGAGTACCAGCCAATACTTGACATTTAGCGTTTGTGTGCCCAGGGGTCCCACATATTTCACAATTGGGTGCAACTGTAGCTACGGTAGCTGCGGGTGGTGCTATTGCTAAACTTTTGATTTTTTGTGTAAGTGCATCCACTTTAGCATCGACATGGTCTAAACCATTGACTTTGTACATTCCCCCTTTTGGAGTTGACTTCTCTACACCAGCGCGTTCACTTCCCCATTGGAAATGGTTTTGAGCCATAGTCTCAATAAGTTCGTAGGCTTCCTCATACGGTTTGTCTATTAGAGCACCGCCAGCTGCTGCTCCCAGATTCATTTTGGTATTGTATAGCAGACCATTGTAAAAGGTATGGATTATCAGTCATTGCTTCATACTCTCGTGACAAAACAATGTTAAATAACCTTTCACTCTCATGACAAAGCTACTTAAATTAAACTTGGAAATTAAAACCAAAATGACATACATTCAAAGTATCGCACCTATTGTTTCTACAGAGTCTCGCCGAATACGACGGTCCTCACATGACGGTCTCCGATTGTTTACTCAAACATAATTAATCCTAAGTCTACCATTTTTAAACATACATAATCTGGATTTAACATGTTAAGCAATTTAAAAGTAACAAAATATATTAAGAATGCGGTAAAGTAAAGAAACCTGTAAATAAAATGCGGTAATGTAAATCGGGACGAAATAGAAATTACTTGTATAAAATCTTGATCAACAAAGTACAGCAAAAGTGCAAGAGTACAAAATTTTGCAACAATCCCTCAATGCGAGTTATTGTTGCTTTTTCGGTAATTTGTGCCTAAGATTCTAATAAAATTCAGTCAAAGCTTCCGCGTACTTTCTCAACTCCGATTTTCAGCTCCAAGAGGTCCTATATATAGAGGATCAAATATCTCAACTGCCATTTTGAAATCTGGAGGGAAAGGGAGTTAGAAAACTCCCCAAAACTGCCATAAACGGATTCTGCAGTGAAAACTACTCCCGCGACTATACGGCGAACGCCATGGGGGCATGGCGAACACCATGCTCTGGATTAAAAAAAGGGTGCCATCAGGAAGCAATGGCGAACACCATCAAAGGACGGCGAACACCATATCAGTTGGGACTGCAGAAATTGCTGCTCTGCTAGATTTTTCTCTTTCTTTCGCTTCTTTTCTCCGTTTCTTCCAGGATCTTGATTATTATTCCTGCAAACACAAAACATAGTAAAAACAAAGTAAGTATAACATGACTCGATAAAAACACAGACTAAAAATGCGCAAAGTGAGCCTAAAAATACGATATAAATTTGTGTCGTCAAGAAGGAATTCAGTAAAAGAAAGGAAGATGCTGACAAGGGGACGTACGATCGGTATGATAAGTACATGCCTCCGGACACTTCCCTAGAAAAAAAATATACCGATAGTGCGCTAATATCGAGTTCATAAAAGTAGGAATTTGACACCCTAACCTCATATACGAGACTTTCGGACATATAAATCAAAATATTGTCGTTTTCATAGGAACATGACCACAACATTGACGATTGCATCCAACTCAAAGATGCAATTGAGCCATTGATAAAGAGAGGTCAGCTCTTTAAATTTGTCAAAGGTAGTAAGCGGGACCGAGAAGAATCTCTGAAGACCAAACCCCCTACAAAGATTCCTGAATCTGGCCCCGGCGGTGAAAAGAGAGAAACCAGCAAGAACAAGCACCGATATATCACCGCCATCATTGGCGGGGTACCTCATGCAAATATCCCTTCTAAGGGTATCTTCAAGAGAAAGATCGCCAAAAAGATGACTATCTGCAAGAGTGGTGTTAACTCGTCGTACAAAATTATCGACTGACCCACATGTGCACCTAAAGCTCAAGTACCACAACCTTCACGAAGAGTCATTGTCTTGCGTGCCGATCTCGAAGCATCCAAAAAGATGCATAACACACTTCAGTAGGGTCAAGGGAAACACATATATGGAAATCAACATGACATCCCTCATACGTCAGCTCAAAAGTCTAGACATTAACACTCTCAAACATGGATGATTGAAGAGAATACCTTCACGTGAAATAAGTGGAGGAATACCTGCTTGGTTATATTTTATTTTGTTATTTTTATTGCACTCATATTTGTATACACATGAGTAAACTGCCATGTAGCATAGGCATGCAGTTCTTCGTTATAAACAAAGTCACTTAAAGTCTGAACTGTTTGTTCCTTTGTGATTACTGCCAGTAATGACGAAACTTGGGCGCGACCTACGCAATTGATGCCGACCTAAAAGGTTTAGAGGTGTTGTCAGATACACTTTGTATGCCAAACTACATCAATTAATTCCCCATAGTGCCTTGCACAACTTCAAATTTTAGGGCTGCTATCAGATACACTTACTACGCCCGACTACAACAATAAATTTCTAGCAATGCCTTGAGTGCTTTCAGAGTTTAGGAGATTGTCGAAGACGCTTTGCACATCTGACTATAACAATCAATTCCCCTAGGGTTGCTATCGGAGACTTTTTGTCTGTCCGAATACAACATTCAAATACCATATGTAAAATAAATACACGCATTTACGCGTAGTTGACACACCCCTTAGGATCTAGCCAATCCAAAGGAGAAAGCGGTGGAGCCTAGAGACGTCCACCTCAATCTGAGCTTTACCTCAGGGGCAGGGACGAAGATCCTCTAAACTTAGTCGGGGAATGATTCTCCGTGACACAAAGTGCAGTTTAAAGCATGGCTGCATCTAGCTGGTTTTATGCCCTTTTTTTGTGAATGCAGGGTCCAAGCATGGTTGCATCTAGCTGGACCAATATCTCATGAATAAAACAGGCACATCTTCACGCAACATACTCATAAGAAAATCAACCAAACCTAGCTTACCGAAAGATTTAAGAGCTCAAAATCGAACCCTAACACTTTCTAGCTTTCACACGATCGAAAGTCTCGATTAAAGGAGAACGATATAAAAATCATTGGGCAAAAGGTAATAATATGAACCAACATTAATTACGGCCAGGATACAAAACCCCGACAAATTTTTAACGCCACTTGCCCAGAAACACTAGCAACAACTCAAAGTTATTTGCATTTTAATCTTCCTCATTTGATAACTTTTGTGGCAAAAGAAACCCTTCCGAAATTGCAGGTATATAAGCAAATCATAACACAATAGGTAAAAATTATATTCACGATAGAACAAACATATTTTAAACATGAACGAGGAAAAATTTCAGTAAACACCAAAAATAAAGTACAATTATAGACACTTTAGAGGAACATACAAAAAAAAGAGACAGTCACAAGGGTCTTATTCAAGCATTCTCAAAAGACTCTACAACCGTCCCAAGATTCACACAATCAAATTCTTTTAATTTTTGGGCCAGAAAAGTATTTTGACTGTGCAACAACTCCAACTTCTTTTGGGAAGAGTCGAGAACCTGGGCCTTTTTCTCCAACGATCTTGCAATATACATCACCCGACTACCCACATTGCCAAAAAGATTGAACAGAGTCAAAATTTTATGTACCTCCTGTAGGGAAGCGTAAACTTTATGAAACTCCCTTAAATAGGTATCCTATTAGAAAGTTCAAGTGTTCATGCTTCTTTCCAGTCGACTCCTTTCTTCATGCGTCCGGTCTGTCCAAAAAGCTTCTCACTAGCCAGATTTGGCTAGGGATAAGGCGATAGAAGTCCGCCTAGAAGAACGAGCCAGGGTGGTCAACTTCTCTCTTAGGGTCTTCCTAGAAAGATTGGCAAAGAATGCCCAATCATCATCTAAGTTTGAATCACGACGATCACGAGAATGACTAAGGCGATAGTCGGGATCCACATGAGATCCCAGAGAAGCGGTCAAGAGAGCAACATTTCAATGAGCTCCTGGGGAAAAAAGACCCGCAACGATGCCAGATGGTTGTATTTTCGACTTCAGGACCCAGACCCTTACTTCGTCCTCCATTATATCTGCACAGAAATATAGTCGTTATCCCGATGAGGCACAAAGAAGGATTGAATCAACAATAAAGAGCAAAGAAAATTTCAAGTTTACCAATGGAAGTCCATCGATCCTCACGAGAATAAAACCCCGCCAACAAAGAGACATCTATCTGGCGTTTTAGATTTTTTTTGTCAGCTTCGCTCGAATGGACTACACCTTTGATATAACCTAAACGATTGACAAAATCCAACAATTTCTTCTTCTGAAAATAATCCTCGCCAAAATATTCACTTTCTCCATAAACGTAAGAGCTATTTCCCAGAAGAAAGTGCTTCGCCGACCATCAATAAAGAAACATAGATTTACACCTACTTTCTATTTTTGACTTAACCTTATATATAGTTACATGAGTCACAGAGTAGGGGTGGGAATAGGCCAGACCAACTAACAGTGGCCTACGGCCTAGCCTACATAGGCTCAGGTCAGGCCAGACTTTTTCTTAAATAGAAAAGGCCTAAGCTTTTTTATAAGTATATTTAGCTAAATAGGCTAGGCCACAGGCCGTAAGAAAAGTCTTTTAAGCCTATTAGACTGACCTATTTAAGAAAAAAATCAATAAATTTATTATTATTATTATATTCTATTTTGTACTTTGAATTAAAATACGAAAATAAAACTCAATTATCTTGAAGAACTTATGAAAATAAGTTGAAAAAACATTATAATTTATAAACAATGTCATAAGTTGTTGTCATAAGTTTTTCTCATGAGTTCTCTTCAACAAATGGTATCACCAAACTTATGCTAATAAGAAAACTTGAACGAGAAAATGAAAACAAACATTTAATCTCATTGATCTTTTAACTTGTTAGTCTATTTAATATTAGTTGAATTTCTTATTTACAGATGCTCAAATGAAGTAGGCTTTTAAATAGGCTAGTAGGTCAATCAGACATTCGAAGAGGCCAGACTTAGGCCTAAAAATAAGTCTATGATAGGCTATAAGCCAGACTTAGGCTTTGAATTTTTTAGCAGGCCAGACTCAGACTTGGTAAAGTCTAACTCGGCCCAGCCTATTCTCACCCCTATCAGAGAGTGAAGGGGAGTAAAAAAAAACAATCTGCAAAAGATTAAACATAATTAAAATAAAAGTTAAATATAATTCAATATTTGAAATTTATGGTTAATTAAGTGTGTAAACTTTTACTAATGCATAAGATATTTTTTTAACAACATAAGATTATTACTATTAATGATACCAATTAATCCTTTAAATATATCATAAAAAAATGTAATTAAACAACACAATTTTGTTCTATTAAATCATTTCAGTTAATAGCTATGTATGGATATTAGTTGCAAGGATGCAAATATAAATCTGCAACATGCTATTTTGTTCACCTTTAAAAATATGAATTCCTAACCCAATCACTAGACTATTTAGAAAAGAAAAAGAACACAACATTACTCACAATTTCATAACTAAGTTCAAATTCACAAAAGATTGTTACTAATATTATTAATTTTTACAAAAAGAATCAGAACGACGTCGTTTAAGTTAAAGAAGAAGAACAACATGAAAGAAAAAAACGCGAATCCGCATCGCTTTCCGAATCCTCTTGTTCATCTTTGTTCAATCTTCATCCTCAAATCCCAATCCACAAATCGCGTTAGGGTTTCACTTTCTCACACTTCAACTTCTCGTTTCATCACAAACGCACCTCTTTCTCTTCAATCAACAACTCACCAAACCCAACGATGCAACGCAGCTTCACAATTCCTCCGTAATTTCGCGATAACGGTGTTTTTCTCGTCGGAGAATACTTCAGAACTCGACCTCATCGGTTTCTAACTTCATGTTCGTGTAATTTGATTCGTATTTTTTTTCTTTAGAAGCTTAATTCGTGTATCACTTCAACTTTTTCTCACTCTCTCTTTGTTGTTGTTGTTGGTTGCTTTTAGCTTAAACGATGTTGCAGTTTAATCCTCAAGGAGCTTCTAAACAGACTTGTACTGTTCTTGCTGTTACTTCTGATACACGTTCTGTTGAGCAGAAGCATTCACTGAATCATAGAAAATATCCTTTCCCTGAGTTGGTTTCTTCGGGGCGTCTTGAGGTATATAAATTTCACATAAAGTATTGCAATGTAGGTTTAGAAGTTTTTGCTATGTATTACTAATTTTGGTCGAGTTTAATTATGATGTGATTTTTTTAACTATTTTTTGTTCTTTTAAAATGAAGGTTCAAACTCTATGCAATCCGGAAAAGGAACAATTTCGTAAAGTTCTTGAATCGTATCAGCCGAGTTTTGTTTATTTACAAGGAGAGAAGTTAGTGAACGAGGAAGTTGGTCCATTGGTTTGGCAAGGTGTGGAATTATCCACTCCTGAAGATATATCGGAGCTCTTCGGTACCACATTGCCGACGGTTGTATGTAACCTGAAATTTTATATGGCTCTTTTGTTCTTTATTTGTAAGATAGGGTACTAGGTTAGGCATATAGAGATTAGTGAAGAAACAAAATTGAGAGTTTATTAATGTGTTGCTTTCTAAGTTGTTAATTTTTGGTGGGTAGTACCTACTATTATTGGTCGTGGGATAAAGATGGTAAACTGTTGGACTTTCCGCCTGGATTGTGATCTGCCCCTAGTCGCCTTAATTGCGGCTCTTTGGCTTGCCTCATTGCAGCCCCTAACACCTTCATTGTGTTAGCTTTGAATGGGTGGATTTAGTCCCACATTGGTTAGAGATATGGCTTGTGTTGTGTTTATAAGTGGGGGCAATCCTAACCTTACAAGCCGGTTTTGTAGGGATGGGTTAGGCCAAACCCAAATTCTGAGATAAACTGTTAAAATTGTTAAAATTATAAATTGCGAAGAATTTTAGAGACCATGGTCTATGTGAAAGATGGTCTATTGTTAATGTGTTACTTTCTAAGTTGTTAATTTTTTGTGGGTGTAGTACTTACTATTATTGATCGTGGGAGAAAGATGGTAAACTGTTAAAATTATAAACTGTGAAGAATGTTAAGAGACCATGGTGTATGTGAGTGAAGTTAGATCACATGTGTTGCATATAATTTTGTAGTAATCTCAATATTAAATATTGAACTAATCAATAGACTCAATACTATTCATGTCCAAATGGCAAAAGTGTTGCTGGGCTAATGATTATGAGACGATAAATTTAGGAATAATAGAACATGCATAGATTTTGTGACATATCACCCATTGCTCACATTTTTTACTTATAAGGCTTACCTAATTTGCACTTTTATGTTTATATGATCTTTTTTGATGTGAAATTAACTAATTAAACTTCACCAATTAAGCATTTTCCCTGCCTTAGTTCATATTGTGGGTATGGTATTTTATTTGATGTAATTTGCAAAATATCTTCAGGTTTACTTAGAAATCCCAAATGTAGAAAGTTTTGCGGAGGCCCTTCATCTTAAGGTACTTTTGTCTAAGCTAAAAAGACTTGGATATCAAATGTCAACAGACTATCATTATTGATACTTGGTTGTGATTGATGATAAAACGATCACAAGAATACCGTGCATTCTGGTAATGCTATAGAGAATATTGACTGATTCAGGTTGTTTGACTACACAGGGAATCCCATATGTTGTATTTTGGAAGAATTCCTTTTCTCAATATGCTGCCTGCCATTTTCGTCAAGCATTTTTTTCAGTGGTGCAGAGGTACGCCATCATTTATTTGATTGATTGCAACTTGCATGATCATGGCACTTTTACTATGTACAATGGCTTTTTATGTCCTAAATCTAACTGCTATACTGATACAACTTACTAGTCATTTTTGATGTTTGATTATGGTTACATATACTTGATGTCACATCTATGTAGTGGGCCCTTATGAGAGGAATAATTTCTTGTAAAATTTGTGTACCTATATAGTTTACATGTCATGGTAGTTAATCTATGATTATTTAACTAATTTTTGTTTTGAATCATGAATGGCCAGAACTTCCAAGTCCAATATGACTTTTTCTTTTCGCTTCGTGGAAAAAAAACTGAAGAAATCAAAGTAGTTTGATTTGTTAATAATTTTGAAAAATTGAAATATTTCTTAACATTTAGTGCTGTTTTCAAATTTATTGCAGTTCATGTACACATACATGGGATGCTTTCCACCTTGCACATGCTTCTTTCAAACTTTACTGTGTTCAAAATAACCAAGTACTTCTTACCGATAGCAATGATGCTGATAGCGATATGGGGCCACACCTTCTTGGTGACTGTCTCAAAATCAATGTTGACCCTCCAGAGATTGGTGAAGAAGAAGAAGAAGAAGACAATGATGATGAAGAAAGTTCCTCCGGCAGTCTTCCTTCTATACAGATTCATGATGATGAAATGAACTTGAGATTTCTCATCTGTGGTGCACCTTCCACTGTTGTAAGCTTCTTTGGAATTCTACTTTCTTTTTTTTTTTGGTGCTAAAACCACACTTATGCATGCATAATGTTTTGCATAAAGTAATATCCGTACAACTGTCACACCCATAATTGCACGTTGAAAAAATATTTTTCTCAATGTTTTCCAATTATAAATATGTTCGTTTCTTTTCAGGATGAGTCATTGCTGAGATGTTTGGAGGATGGACTCAGAACTCTATTAACTATTGAAGTATGTTGAGTGTATCATTTGATCAAATTTACCTTATTTTCATAAAATTTCATTTTCCCAAAAATATTTACTATGAACATATGCTGGGCTATTGTTTACCCATAATTTTTCAGTCTTGTGGCCTTTCCATGAAAGGACTAAACATAAACTGATAAAAGACCACTTGTTGTTGAGTGGCTTTTTACCACTCTCCTGTCTGAGAGCTTTTTGTAGTAATTTTTCATTCCTTCAAGGTGATATTTCATGTGGTTTTCTCAATTTTCTTATCTTTTCAGATACGCGGTTGCAAGCTGCATGGCAAGTATAGGTATGTTGATAAGACTTACATATGACTAGTAGTCAAGTACTTATACTTTTGATAAGTCATCTCTCGAATTTCTCTTCAAATTATTTTATGTTCATTTTCTTTTCTTTAGGACTTCATTAGAAATATGAATATGGATTGCAACATTGTAATATATACCTTTGTGGTGTTTTATAGTGCCCCTCCACCACCTCTTCAGGCAGCTTCTTTTTCACGTGGAGTTGTGACCATGCGATGTGATATATCAACCTGCAGTTCTGCCCATATCTCACTTCTAGTATCTGGCAGTGCACAAGCCTGTTTTAATGATCAGGTACCCTCCAAGTGTCTGTGTTTTTATTGCTGAAACAAACAACTAATTCTATCTGCACACGCTTTTAATTTTTTAATTCCAATCTTACGTTGCTCTTGCATAATAACTTATATGTACATATATATTAGACTTAAATGCATTTTGGTCCCGTGTTATGACAAAAAATGAATTTTAAGTTCCCCATTTTTAAAACTAGCTTTTTGGTGTCTCTATTAAGCAAGTCTGGGATTTTTTTGTTTCCCTCCTTTTTTGATGATGTGGTGCTCTCATTAATGATGTGGTGCTTAGTTGGCATTAATGAGTTTGAAAAAATGTTTTCCAAATTATTATTGTAGTAGTTTTTTTTTACTCGAACCAAATTAACTCATATTATTATCAAATAAATTGATAATATATTCGGGAGGATAATAAAAATCCCTGCGAGGAGCTTAAGAGATAAATGCCCTTGCCAAAGCATGAGCACTATCATTAGCTTGTCGTCTAGTAAAAACAACCTTGAAGTTGTTGTGCCTCTTTAGAATATCTCTACAATCATCAATAATAGAGTCATATAATGTCCTAACCTATTATGAGTTATATGATGAATATCATCAACCACTTTTTTACAATCTAGCTCGAAAATGACATTTGTAAGATCTGTTGCCACAATCCATTGTAGCACATTATACAAACCCCAAGCCTCACACTCTATTGCTTGAAGATTCATGTGACACCAATCTGTTCTAGCCATAACAAAACAACCACTATCATCTCAAACACACATTCCAATACCCGAGCAAGTTTGTTGTTGAAATGTGGCACCATCTATCTACATTACATTTGAAAGAACCAGAGGCGGTAGTTAATTATATAATCTATATATTAAAATATTAAAATTAGTTTATAAAATATCTGAGAATATAAACTCTTAAATAACTGAAAAATTGTAAAATTAAAAATAAATTACAAGTAACAATATATAAAAATAACCGATCTTGGCTCATCATAATCCACCTCCTCATCATTATCATCAACATATGAACCCTAGAAGTTAAACTCTTCCATTTGAGTCTTTTTTCTTCACCTTATTTGTTCTTTTACGTTCATCTTTCATAAAATTCAACTTCTTCATCATTTTGTTATTTTTTTTTATAGAAATTGATACGTAACAATGAAATTTAATTTAATAGTAATCACAATGAGTTTTAAGAAATTTGAGAGTCTTGGTTCTCCCCTTAAGAGTTCGAGAGCCTAGTTTTTTCCTCCCTAATAACCTCTTCTAATTTTCTAGGATAACCCATATCTAACCTACGGTTTTCTCATTTTATTCACACACTTCAAATAACTACGTAATAAGTGCTATTAAATGTTAATATTAAAAACAACTCATTTTACTCAAACTACTTAATAACCATTGCTAAATGTTATTAAAAACAGTAACTGCAAATAAAAAGTAATTGTGTGACAGAATGAACAGGCACATTCAGTTTAGGTTTCTAGTTTATTTTAATGTCAAATTGTTAATAATTAATTGTTAGTATATATTTACACCCTTGTTAGGACTTGAACTTTGAACCTCCAACTCATTTTAACCCTTAGTTCAACTAGTTCAAACCAATTGAGCTATCCCTCCCATCCCAATTTTGGTTCCTAGTATTCTTAAGGTCTAACAGTTTCCTCCCAAATGTGTTGCAACATTAACCCGTACTAGCGTCCAGACCAATGTTTAAAAACTTTAGAGTTTACTTAGAATCAGTAGAGAATTGAAAAATCGTAACTCGGGGATCGTAGTGTGGATTGAAAATATTAATGGTATTTTTTAATTAGTTTTAATTTTAACTTAAATTATTTGTGTGATGAAACATGTGATATGTATTCTTATACATAGTAAATTTTGTTTTAAATATGTATTGATTGTGTTACAAAATTGATATAATCATATGTAATAGATATCTATCCCAATAACTAAACCTTAATGCACAATTTAAATAAGATGCAATGTCTGAAAATAAAAATAAATATGCTGTGTCTAAAGCTGTCAATAAAAATACATTGTTCAACTTTCACATTTTTTAGCAATGTGGGACTACTAAATCACTAGTATCACAATAATCCCTCTCCTCCTGAGTCCATCCATTTATATACTCCCAAAAAAAAATATAAGACACACTAAAATAAAAAGGGAAAGAGGTTACACTATATTGATTTATATACTTAAATATGTACTATAGTCATAAAGGTTCTAAATTAACTCAAAAAGCTTAATACATCCAAGCAACACAACCAAAGATAAATGAATACGATAATCTCTTAACTAATATCTTGAAACAACTAATTGATGCACTGTAGTAGTTAAAATAAAATATAATTGATGCATTTCCTTAGTAAATAATTACAGTTGTGATAATCAATTTATAATTATCAAAAGAGTATATTCTCTTGAGTATAAAAAATATAAACGGTTGATGCACAAAAAATTGTGAATAAAACAAATAAACATTATGCGTTATAATTGCAATGTCACATTATATCCATTTTCATATTTTAAAATGTGTGTCTAGAGTTCAAACTAAGATTATTTAATAGATGTTTATTCCATAACAACTATACAAATAAAATTGATAAATCAGCCTAGACCATTTTTATTTTTATAAATCAACAATTTAAAAAATAAAATAAAATTGTGAATAAAACAAGAAAAATTCTTAGATAGAAACAACCATAACACACCCTAACACATAGTTATACACACAACCATAACATGTAGTTATTTCTCATAAAACAATGAAGCATGTGTCTAAAATTGATAAAATTCAACATACATAAAAAATTACATTCGATAATACCATGTTACACTTTTTATTGTTTACATAGTCTCCTTTTATTTTTTCCTCTCTCAAATTTCTCTTATAGAATCTATGTGTCTCTCGCACACACTCATGTTCATGAAGTGGTCTCCATTACATGCCAATATGAGATGCAAAGTCAATTCGTCATATTACAAAATTTTTACCTAACAAATTATTTAAATTAAGTGTAAAATTAAGCAAAACAATCTTATAATTTTAAAATTAAGCAAAACAATCTTATAATTTTATGCATTCGACAAAATTTTGGTAAAGGTAGTTAGTTCTTTGAACCGCCTTTGCAATGTTAACAACGGAGTGTTCTAATTAATAAAAAAAAAATTTAATTATAAAATATGAGAATGTTTCACTATCCTTTTTGTTTACACAGCTTAATCAACCTCCATTGAGGTACATATAAATTTTGAACTAAAGAATACAACTTTTGAACAACAATAGAAAGGAGAAAACACACCACTTACTTTTATTCTCTTTCTAAAATTTACCCAAATTAGAAACCATACAAGAAAAGATGAAGAAGCAGGGAGTTTGGAGAGTTTTACAATCAAATCCAAAACCCTAACTAACCAATGGTCCATTGAAAGTGGTGGCAGTGGCGGATGTGTGACAGTGAAAACATGATTTTGACGGCGATGATCCCAGATAAATCCAGATTTGACTGTAAGTTTGTGTCTTCTAAGGAGACTAAGAGAAGAAAATGGGATGTTTCTGAAATGGAACAAAAATATGGAGAGACAAATGGGGTAGGTGATTTGCTCTGATTATGCCAGGAGAAGTTGGATAGGTGAAAATCAGAGAATGAAGATGAAGAACTTAATTTCTAGAGTTCTAATTTTCCTATGAAGCTCCGACACGCCTATCCGAGGGCGTGTCCCCGCACCGGACACGTATCCGACACAGATACGCGCACGAACCGTTTCAGACACGTTTTTGAAGTGTCCAACGAAAAAAAATGAAACGCAGCGGACAAGATATGACACATTATTTCAAATAACAGACACACCCCATCTCAAATTCTCAGAATTAAAAAAGAAAACGTTTTTTACCTTTCATATTCCACTTCTCCACTGTAAAAACAACACGATATTCCATATTCCATATTCCACCTTTCATATTATCTTTAGTATTCTTGATTTTTCATCTTCGCCACACGCCGCTGCTTCTGTATCCACAAGGTTTTTTCATCTTCTCTATTTGTTTACATCTTTGTCGCATGCTGCTTTGTTGCATGCTGCCGCTTCTGTCTCCACAAGGCTGAGTGAAAAATACTTTCACCAATGACTGATATGATTTGTATCATTTTGTTTTAGATAATTTTCCTTAATTGAAAGTATTCAGTTTAGTTTGTTTTAGTGGATTTATGTGTTTTTTTTTTATTGAAAGTACTAAGTTTGAATAAACTTAAATTTTTCTTCTCATTAAACTCTTGATAAATTGTGCTCATAAATTGCATTATTTTATTAATATATAAACTATAAATAGCAATGTTTTTGTCCTATGTTTTTTATATTAGCGATGTCCTCGTGTCCGTGTTCTGTCCCGTGTCCGAGTAAAGGCTTCATAATAATTTTCTAATATTTTCAATTGTTTTTAAACATTTAATTATTTTCTATTTATAAATTAAAATGACATTATTGATTACTATTTGTTTTTAAATATTTTAATATATAAATTATATAATTAACTTCAACAATGATGACATGGAAAACATTTTTTCCAACTCGCTAATACTATCTCTGGTCCTATTTATAAGAAAAAATTTGCTTTTTAAATTTATTCAATAACTAATGTATCTGATCTATATGTTATGCAGATACATTGCTGATTGAATGAATTAAAAAAACAAACTTTTTCTTATAAATAGGAACAGAGGGAGTACTAGCTAGGCCCCACATCAAAAAAAATTTGGAGGGGATAAAAAAATCTCAAAACTTGCTTAATATGGGACCAAAATGCGGATTTAAGAAATAGAGGGACTTAATGTTCATTTTTACCAAAATAGTGGGACCATAAGCCCATAGATTATAATTCTAAGCGTTGAATTATTAATTTTTTTTTCTCTTGAATAACGTTTTATAACAATTGTCTTTAGAATTTAAGCTTAAGTTTTGTGTGGAAAGAAACAGTCCTTTGACCAATTTTCCATTAAGTTAAGTTAAATATTAAATCAACTGTGTAATATGTAATATATGCACTGTGCAAGAAACTGTCATTGAAAATTTTGGTTTCTTATTCTTTGGCCGATCGGGTTTTTTGCTTTTGTCTTTTTAGCTCTTGGAGAATCATATAAAAAATGAGATAATTGAGAAGAGTCAAATAGTTCACGCACAACACAACAACGAAGCAAACAAACAGATTACCTCCGAACCTCGCAGATCTGCTTCAATAGCTTGTGGAGCAACTATATTTGAAATTACAATGAGGCTTCCTCAATGGGCTTTGCAGGTTTTAATAATTCTCAGTCTTATTCACATTCTCTATTGCATTATTATCTGTATTAATTGTAGCCAAAAAAAGAGTATTATTTGTATTAATCTGTCATCCCTTCTTGCTAGTTTCTTATTAGGAGATTCATCAATATTCGAGTCATATATGCTTTACCTTATTTATTTTAACTTTTTCCAAATATTTTTATAATAAAAACAGAAGCCATGTAGTTGTGTTTGTGATAGGACACCATGGCCCAATGGTTTTGATGGCTTAATAATTGGGCCCAAGTCACACACCTCATGCTCCCACACTTACAAAAGTTAGGATATTCCTTGATTTTAAGGGATTTACTCATAAAAGAGAGAGAAAGATAGTGTGAAGTCATTCATAAAGTTAGTTAGCATTTGTTAAGAGTCACATTGGACAATATGTGACCTGAATATATAATATAAGTGAGGGCAATTCTCCCCTGTCTGAGCACTGGTGACTCTCTTAGTGTTAGTACTTGTTCAGTTAAGATGTACATAGTCTTTAGGGTACGGTCATTATGCAACAATTTATCAAGTCGATTCTGTAATGTTGAGTTAGGCTCAACCACAATTGGTAAGATGATATCAGAGTCGGATACAAGATCTGTTGAGCAACCTACTATCAGATTTCCACTATCAGGCCACCCACCATTTATATCCACGCATCAAACTCAATATTGTTGGGCATGAAGGGTGTGTTAAGAGTCCTACATTGGACAATATGTGCCTTGAACATATGTTTATAAGTGGGGGAAATCCTCACCTTACAAGCCGGTTTTGTATATTCTCTACTCTAGGAGTTTCATGCTCTTGATTAGGAGTTAAACAACTCTGGTTTATTTTTTTGTTTTGGTTTTTATTTTATTTTATTTATTTCCACCATTGTTGAGCTTTAAGCTCAAAGTTGAATTTTCATCGAAGACACCTCCATTTCTCTTTTTAAAAATATTTTACCAGAGTTTATTAGGACAATTAGCGCTGCTATAAAATGATAAGGATTTGAAATGTCGAGGCAAGGATTTCTTGGATTGAGATAACGGAAAGAGAGTTTCATTATCTCAGAGGTAGTCTATAGTGTTGGGTAGGTTACTTGAGGTTAGATATATCCTTTTATTCAACTTGGCTGCTCATAATGCTTTGACATCCAAGTATGTAACAGGACTCGTTAGATTGTTGTATTACCATTGGACTGAATGCATGCCTCTGCTTTCATCTATCTTGTCTCATTGCTTTTGCTTTTACCCATCTTTCCTCTTTCAAATGAAAGTACAACTCATTGATTCACCTTACTGTTGGAAGAATGGTTCATAGTTAATCTACGGCATACTTACTGAGCTGTATCAATAGAGTTCCTACTACTTATTAGTGCTGTTGATACATTGCCCCTGCTATTTCAACACTAAATTTTTGTCTACAGATGTAGTTTTGAATGAAACTACTAGTTACTCATTAGGAAAGGTTGAGCTAGTAAACCAGTAGCTCTATTCCCCTATTTCATACAGGGTGTATGGGTCTGCTTTCTATAGTAGAGCAGTGAAGTGCTCAATCTGTTTCCAAATTAGATGATCTGCATTTCTATGGTAAATAATGAAGTGGAAACAGGATTGTTGCCAAGGTTTTCTTGCCTATAAATACCTGGATGTGGAGTATAGCATCTAAAGTGTTGTATCTTATAAGAATTCGAATTCTATGTCTAAACATATTTAC
The DNA here is from genome assembly GCA_022829125.1 of Lathyrus tuberosus. Lineage (NCBI taxonomy): Eukaryota > Viridiplantae > Streptophyta > Magnoliopsida > Fabales > Fabaceae > Lathyrus > Lathyrus tuberosus. The sequence goes on from JALAZF010000435.1 coordinate 3,882,185, forward strand.
TTGTGAGTTGAATTCATAGCTAAATAAATGTCTTGTTACTCTCTTCAGATTTTGCGACAGCTAGCACCTGATGTTTCTTATCGAAGTTTAGTTGCACTTGGCATTGCTAGTATTCAAGGGTTGCCTGTTGCTTCTTTTGAGAAAGATGACGCGGAGCGCTTACTTTTCTTCTATCAAAGCTCAGAGAGAGATGGATGTGCAAATGACAAAATAGTTTTCAGCAGGCCCCCCATTTGGTTGAAACCTCCCCCTCCTACAAAAAAGAGATGCGAATTAAACCAAGGGGCTAGCCATGACATACACGATGAGGTCTTCACAGGGCAGGGTGCTGTAAAAAAAGTAGATGGAAAGGAAAAGGATAGGAAAATGGTGAATGGGATTAGTACACCATTAACTCCCGCTAGGCAGAGATTAAAAGTATCTGCAATGAGGCCAATTCCTCATGTTCGTCGCCATAGAATGACACCTTTTTCTGGACCTTCTGAGATAGATAGTTTCGGTGGTGCCCATGTTGAAGTTAATGTGCCACTTGTCCCTATTAAGCGCAGTAGTATTGGAACATCATCTGCGGCCCATAGAAAGTCATTTTCAAGCTTTGCTCATTCTAAGCAGGTTATTTCATTGAATCCGTTACCGTTGAAGAAACACGGTTGTAGCAGAGGCCCAGTACAGACTTGCTCTGAGGTGAGTTTACCTTTGTCAATTTTTTGAAATACTTGTGAACCATTCTTGTAACCCTAGCTAATCACATGATCAATTTGTTGACAAATACGATTTGATGAGTTTATATTTTTACAACTTACTCCTCTAAATGCTACATATGTTGACGATAATGACTTGTCATTTTTCAAAAGAGATTTGAGATTTACTAGTGTTCCAATATTTAATGTAATGCTACTTTTCTTTAAAAATTATAATACAGACCTAATGACGAATAATTGTTTTGCAGTTGCATATTAATTCATATCGATTATCTGACTTTGGAAATGAAAGAGCTCTGTATTATGTATGTATTGATTCAATGAGTTATTATGCAAAGATGAGCTGGATAATGTTATACCAAAATATTCTACCACATTCTATAATAATCTCAAAATTGATATAAGAATTTAAGTTACATATTCTTGAAGGATGGTATCTTTTATCTTTCACTTTCTAATAATACATCGGATCCCATCAGAACTCCACATTAAAAGAAAGGGAATAAAACTCACTTTCGCATTGATTTCCTATATATGATATCTTTTTAGAATTCATATTTTCTTGAAAGATGCTATCCTAAATATTAACAAACCATACTGGGTTTAATAAATCTCTCTATGATTCAATTATTCAATGAGAATCCATATTCTTTGTACGTTTTCAAAAAAAATTAAACCATATTCCATCAAATGGTGTTATCCTTAGTATTACTAAATCATACTGGATTAGTCAAACTCTCTATGACACAAACATCCAATGAGAATATACTCAAACTTTAAAAAGTTGAACATTGTGTGTAGGATGAATTTATCAAGGATGTCATGGAGTTTCTGATTCTCCGGGGGCATAGCCGACTGATTCCCCAAGGAGGGCTTTCCGAGTTCCCTGATGCCATTCTGAATGGAAAGCGCCTTGATCTCTACAACCTATATAAAGAGGTGAGTCAGTGAACTCGCATTCTTTAAGAATTATTATGGATGAATTTTTATGTAGATTTTGTTTCTAAATTTGTTGGTTTTCTTAGGTGGTGACAAGGGGAGGATTTCACGTTGGCAATGGCATCAACTGGAAGGGGCAAATCTTTTCAAAGATGGGAAATTACACATCAACCAATAGAATGACTGTACGTTTTACTTTTATGATTTTTGTTATATTGACTTTGGAATTTCACTCTGAAACTTTTACATTGATAAGATACAGGCTTTCTGAAGTCTTTAAAAATTCTTCAAACTTCCCAAATAATAAATAATTTAAACATTTTTCTTGACAAAACAATTCATACTGCTTGAATTGCATTTGCTACCTGTGATTTGTGATGGTTTCCTTCTACAATTTGTAATGATTTTATGTTAATATGTTATCTGCAATGATTTTCTCTTCTTCTGTCCAAGGTCCGATGATTCTCGAACTTCTTCACAAATTCCAAGAACAAGATATAGTGGTTAAGTTGATTTAGAACAGATTTATAATTGTTTCACTAAAACTGAACTGTTTAAGTACATTTCTTATAAGATAATTCAATCGTATTTTATGAGCTAAACCATATTATTGATTTAGGTTTGGTTTTTAGATTAGGCTTGACCCCTAACATGAATCCCACCAACTAAGGTTTTCATAATCGTATTCAAACCAATGCCAACCGTAAACACCTAATTGAAATTGGAAGTAGACAAATATATAAATTCATTATTTAATTGAATTTACTTGTGAATTCAATCTTGATAACCTATTCAATCTAATCAAAACAGAACTTACTTCTGTACTCCGAAGCATGGGTACTTTTAAAATTGTGAAGTACCGGTACCGGTACACATATCATACTTGTGGTACTTCATTTTTTCACATTATTTAGTTAAGTGTGAATTTGCAGTTTTTTCATATATTAACATTATAGATTTATGTATTTTACTTTCTTTGTTATAGCGACTCAACACGATTTTTATTTTTTAAACTTTTATTGTAGTATTTTATTATGAATTGAGCAATCTAGTTCTTCACTAATACATTTTATAGAGAAACTCTTATTTTCATAGACGTGCCCGAACCTTGATTTTTTTCAAAATGCCGTATCTCGTACCCCAGTACAGGTACCCTTGTCTATGCATCATAGTTTAGAATAGTTAAAATGACATAAAAAAAGGTTTACAAACTAATTCAAATTTTATGTAATGACTTGATGTTTGTTTATCATGTCAAATTAACTAAGCTGCTAAGCTTTTTTTCCATGTTGTGTCCTGTGCAGGGAGTTGGAAATACACTCAAAAGACATTATGAAACCTACCTTTTAGAATATGAATTAGCACACGATGACGTGGATGGAGAATGCTGCTTGTTGTGTCACAGGTTTGTACTAATTTTTAAGTCAATGAATTTATGCAATTGATTTAAGCATAATTTTAAAACTAGAGAAGTTGTAATTTATCATTCAATTCATGATATGATTAGCAACCAATAGAAGCATGATATTAATGTGTGTGCAAAGTAGCAGCAGCTAATCTAATTTTTTTGTAAATGTTTTCGTTACAATCTTTACTGTTCAACAGTAGTGCTGCTGGGGATTGGGTGAATTGCGGCATATGTGGTGAGTGGGCTCACTTCGGCTGTGACAGAAGGCAGGGTCTTGGCGCATTTAAGGTAGTGCATTTGGCATCATCACTTGCAATTATACAAGAAGAGTATTGGTTTTATCCAATGCAAAAAAACACTTTTGTATCAAAGATTCATTTTTTGTTCTTTCGCAACTTGTGCAGGATTATGCAAAAACAGATGGGTTGGAATATATATGTCCTCATTGTAGTATTACAAATTTCAAGAAAAAACAAGTTGTTGCTAATGGATATTCGCAAGGGTCAATGTCATCAAGACCCCTTTGATATAGTTTCCTCCACCCCCTTCTGGAATAGTGGCCAACTAGTTTGTCCCTTTGTTGATTGATCTGTAAGCTGTGTTTTAGATAGATTAATTAGTGAAATATATAGGATAAAAAAGAAGAAAATTAGGTTTGATTGACACGTGCCATTAGGAGTAGGCTTTTTCAACCCCTTCCACCTCTGTTCTTGATTAAGGGGGACAAAATATCCTAATTCAGATTATGGAACTCCTTACCAGTTTGGACTATGATCAAGCTCTCCATTACCAGCAGTGATTTGAAGTTTACTTTATTCCCACTGTCCTACTGTATCGAAAGGTAAATGTATAGTCTTAAGCACTGAGCATGTTTATATGATTTAATCTAATTACATCATTTTTAAGTCTTTCAATTTCATGCAGACATTTTTACATACTCATTCATTGTTTAATATAATACTGGAAAAATATTTAGACTAAACTTAAATGGTGATCATTTTGAATTATTTGTAGTTCAACAAAATGTATAACTTTTTAAAGATAAATGACTGGTGATGGAGACTAAAATGTGGACACTCAATTTGTAAATCACTCTGAATATATTTGAACATTTTACATCTACCTCATGTTGCTAAAGTGCGAGGTGCAGAATTACTAGTATTTATGGACTGGCACTGGCTGTTTTTATGTATAGACGAGATTGATGTTGAAAGAATTGAAGTTATTTTGTTTTATTACCATAGGTTATGCTTTTAGAAGAAAAAAACACAGAGGTTACTCCACTATTTGAAAACATTTAATTAAATTTTAAACTAAAAAAGATTGTAACCAAGTTTTTAAATTAATGTTTGTTTATAAGAATTTATTAATTAGTTGAAAGAGTTTTATTTATTAACATTTAAACAGTTGAAAGAATTAAATTTATTAATTCTTAAAATGTCTTTACAAATGATTTTTTTTTATTAATTCAGACTGTTTAACTGTTTACAAATATTTCGTTGACGTTAATAAATTAGATGAGCATGTGCGAAAAATTTACACCAAGGACATAGGGGTAAATCTCCTTTTTTGGTAACTAAATAATTTTGTTAGAATGTTGTTAGTCAACTATAATACGATTTAATTATATAAAAATATGTTTCATTTGATCTATGGTTCCTTAAATTCATTTTTGATTCTATGTTCTCTTATTTAATAAATATTATAATTAGTTTTTTTTTAAGAATATCTTTATTAGTCAACAGGATCACCTTTTATATATATAAAAAAAAAGTGATGCTATTTGGTGAGTTTTAAAGAAAATATGTTTTCTCTCAGTCATTAGTACTAAAACATTTAAGGCATATATTAACAATCCTCATGGTAATTTGAAATTGTGGTGATGTCAACTTATCCATCAACCATTTTGTCAATTTAACTTTTGAACAATTATATCAATTTCAAATATCGTTTGAACCTTGATTTTGCCACGTGCATCCACTTGTTCTTAATAACTTTTTTTATGTTTCAGTTATAACAAGTCCATAAATATGGCTCTTCAACCATCTTTGACTACATCTTCTTTTGAATGTCTCCATAAAGGTTTTTGTTTTTTTTCCAAGCCATTAGACACAACCAAAGCATAACACTCAAGGCATGTATAAGAAGTCTTTTGAGATGGTATAATCTCCCTCCTTATCTTATCACCAGTCATATGATAATTAGAGACCTCAGTAATCGTTCACTCACTAATACTAATATCCATAGTTGAAACCTCCACCTCAAATTAAGTCTTTTCTGCCATAATTTCTAAACGCTTCATCACTATATCTTCACTCTTTTTTCCCTAACGAAACTCAATAAAAGTAATGCCTATGTGATTGATGAATTTCGATCCTCTAGGTTTCACTCTCAACAACTTATAATTGTTCCTACATTTTAGATAGCCATTGAAGAACAACACACAAATTTACCATTAAGCTGAATTAGCTTTATCTGTACAACAGGCAAAGTTTTGACGACTTTCAAAATATAGTAGGTTACAGTCACCCTACTCTAGATCTCTGTAAGTGTTTTAAAGTCTATTCCTGTAAATAAACACCTACCAATTAGGTAAGTTACTTTGACAACATCCTTACCCCAGAAACTCAATAACAACTCAGTGGTCACATGCATTTTTATCCCTTGTTTTTGGCAAAACTCAATAAAGTGTTCTAAAATAACTTTCAGGCATCCACCACACATTGACCTCAAATCACACATCATGTTCTTGTTATGAAAATCTTCACTAGCTGATGAAGAATTCACAACAATATTTGAACCTTCTAAAATATATAAACCACACATTTTAAACCCTTTAGCTATGGTTATTTCACCATAAAAAATATTTAACACGTGATGTTCAACTTTAGTTCAATAGTCTAAATCACCAAACATGCTTATGGATAAAAAAATTCTCCTGAGCTCTGGAACAAACTTCACATTGTGAAGAAGAAACTCACGGTCATCGAACATTTCAAGTTTGACCATACCAATACCATGAACCTTGCAAACCTTATTGTCACCTAGGAGAACTACCCCACCTAGCTTCAACTCAAAGTCTCAAAATATTGTTTTTTTACACATGTGATAAGAACAACCTTATTCCATGACTTAAACTTCTTCAGTATAAAAATCCAACACCATAAATGCACCAACACTCTTATAATTATTCTCATCGAAGGTAACTGCAATTTAAACAAAATAATTAATTTTCTGACAAGTGAAGCATTTTATTCTTGACTTTTCAAATCTCTTTGATTTAGACATCCATCTACACTCATTTATTCCTCTTGAGATATTCAAACCTTCACCACTATCTCCAATCTTCAAACCTTTCACCTTTGCAAATTCTTTGGATCTCATGGTCGTTCAGACTTCATCCAAAGTAATATCACCTTCCTTATCATAAATAATAATATCTTTAAAGTGGTCAAATGATCTGGATAATGAGCTCAATAAGAGTAGAGCCTTGTATTTATCATCAATATTAATCTCAATATTCTCAAGATCATTAATAATCTTATGAAATTCGGTCACCTGCTCCATTATGGATTTGTTTCCTGGCATTCAGAATGACTTGAGTTGTTGTTTCAAATGTAACATAAAATCCAAAGACTTGGTCATATGCAAATATTCAAGTTTTGCCCACATCAAAGCCACGATCTTCTCCCTGGCGACTTCCTTTAGAACTTTATCTCTGAGGCACTTGTTGTGAAATTTATAGAATAATTAAAAGTACTCTGGTAGAATTAATCACACTAATTTTTTTTATGTTTGGAGACAAAGAACAATGTCAGCCAAAATAAATGGTCTTCATCAAAAATTAACTCTTTGTGCAATAAGATACCAATTTAACTTGGCCGAAGAAGATAAATAAAGACGATAAACACAATAATTTATTTACCTAGCTCAATCAAGCGATTAACCATGGGAAAGATAACAACTGTCAAATTCATTATAATTCCAAGAGTTGTTACAAAAAGTTACAAAAGAGTTGCAAAAAAACAACCATTGAAGTTCCTAAGAACAAACCCTATATTCTACCTAAGTATTTTTCAATCTCTCAAATTCTCTTTATATATGAATCACACAAGCTTAAAGTTTTTGAAGTGTTTCCCAATTCCCCTTAGATATCTTCAAGGGTTTTTCAAACTCCAAGAACACACTCTTAGGAAATTTCCCTTGCCTCTCTAAGATTACCACTAGGATTCCAAAACCATTCTTTCTGTATTCAGCTATAAAATTTTAAAGGTTGTGATAACAACAATACAAGAGATACATATTTATAACGGTTGAAAGTCAACAAATCTATAATAAGCCCAAAAATCTACTCATTAACAAATGGATCCACAAATCAAAACGAAGAAGCCCAAAACACACGAATTGAGAAAACTAGATCAGATGATTAAAAAATTGAACCTTTGTAGATCGGCCCGAACCACCGCCCGACCAAACTGCCAGTGATTTTTTATTTTCGACGGTCGTGTCCCGCCGTTGGCGCCCATATTTGTCGGACATCCTATCTGCGGGTCTGATGCTTTCTGACAACCTTATGATTGCTTGTACGAGTTTTTGGTTTTCTGCAATCTCGAAATATGTTTTCTCTCTCTTCACCACTTAAGGTTTTAAGTGAAGGGAAATCACGATTCAAAAATGAAGCGGAATTTAAAATTTCCCTTTAGCGATCCTTACGAAAGATCATGATCAGTGATAGAATGGTTACCTCTTGTGGCGATGAAACCTATGATTGAAGGCTTTGAGTGAGAGATAGAGAGAAGGAAAATACGGTTAGGGTTTCACAGCTGAATTTTCATCAAGTGTTTATGCTTCTGCACAAGGGTTATATTTATAGAACCACTTGTGTGGGCTGCAAGCTAAAAAACCCACTTAAGTGTACGCACACCATATCTTATGATGTACCGTATATCACTTAAGCACACAATACCTTACCGCAATTCGTATTTCACTTAAGTACATCGTACCTTACGGTGTTACATATTTACTTAAGTACATCGTACCTTACGGTGTTCCTTATTTACTCTACCTCTTATCAAACTATCCTTATGTGTGTGACCCAGTAGGATTTCGTGACGTTGGTAATTATACTAAATCATGCATTTAACATAATAAACAGTGAGCGGTATCTAGTAACACATCACTGCTACCCAAGTCACGAAATTGTCATGTGATCTGACAAAACCTTTTGTGATAGTGCTTGTGTGTACAATTACCCTTTTGCCCTTATGTCTATATTGAACACAAGGCATATACCGTGTCATCCTTGTTCAGTTCAATATTGGGCCCTTAGACATTTATCCTGTTATGCAGGCTGGGCAAATTCCATTTAGGTTACTCATGTCCCTCAGTATGCTTTATGAAGTACCCATCAACTGTCTTTATAGTCATCCAATTACAGACAATGTTTGATCAGCAATAAAGTACTTGACTCTACATCTAGGGTTCATAGTGGTTTCAGGTCGAAGGATGGTATACACCACTATCACCATGAGAGTAACTTATGACACTTTGCATAACATTCTATGTAGTACTCTCATAGTGGGTCAATCCAGTATAAATATTACTCCTAATATTCATACCTATGTTAAGACTTGATAACTTCTTATCCATGATCCATGAGATGTGATCATCAGTCTATCTACATAATAGTCTTAATGCTTTAAGGTTATCCCATTTCACATTAAAGCTCGACTACGAATACTTTAAGAATAGTGTCCTTATGTTTAATGGAATCTCATGATTAAGTCACACTTAATATTTCATTAAACGAACTAGCTATTCTAGGGACTTTATCAATTTGGAAAACAAACATAATAAAGAAATGCCTTTTATTATTAATAAATAATTCGCTACAAGTACCAAAAGTATTGGCCTCTAGGGCTTACACCAACATTAAGACACACTTCAACAAAACAAGATAATGACACTTCTGGCGTTATCATCCATCTTGGTCTTCTCTTCTTTTGTTAAGTGTGCAGACATCGATACCCACCCTTCAATACTTGAATACATTTATCTTGATTTAAGATTGCTTGCATATTCACTTTCCACAACACACAATTGTTGTCTTCAAAAAACCTCTCGATTTGCCATTTAGAACTTTGGTGGTCACTTGTAAACAACACCCGTTTGCTCCATGCTAGGCGCAACTTGTCGTGAAGCTCAAAGGTTCAATCACACCAAAAAATTTGATGTGCGATGACAAAGAACAATGACAACCAAATTAAATGATTTTTAGCAAAAATAACTCTCTGTTAAATAAGTCAACAACTTAACTTGGAAGAAGAATATACAAGACAAGAAATATAATAACTTGTTTATCCAGTTTGATCAAATAATCTACTATAGTGAAGAGACCAGCCCTCTCATTCACTATACCTCTAAGATTTTTTACAAAATATTACAAATGAGTTACAAAAAAAATCACACAAGTACCCTAGAACAAACCTTATTTTATACCCAAATGTCTCTTAATCTCTCTAACTTTCTATATATGAATCATACAAGGTCAATGTGTTTAGAACTGTTTCTCGATCTCCATTAGATATCTCCAAGGGTTTCACAAATTTCAAGAACAAATTCTTAGCAAATTATCTCTGACTTTCTAATATTACCATTAGGATTCCCAAACCCTTATCATTTGTCTTCAACTCTAAAGATTGAAGGTTGTGAAGACAAAATGCAAGAGATGCATATTTATAATTGTTGAAACCCAACGAATTCATAGCCCAAAAGCTCAACCATTAACAAACGGATCCACGAACCAAAATGGGGAAGCCCAAAATATATGAACCGATAAAATTGGATAGGATGACTAAAAACTCAAACCGTTGTGGGCCGACTCAAACCTTTGCTCAGTCGTGCCTCCGCCATCGACCAACTGCTACCACTGACTCGCCGCCCACCAAAGCTTTATCGAACCTGAGCCCAGACCACCGAACTTCTATCATGCAGCCTCGACGATGTCGTCTGACTCCGTGACGACAATCATTTTCCATCGCCACTGCGACTTTGGTATGGTCCTCTTTCGTCGCCAAAGCTTTATCGAACCTATTTGTTTTTACAATTAATACAAAATAAATAATAAATATTTTTTGATATAGTAATAATATCAACTATATTTGAGATTATACATTTTTTAGTAAATTAATTAGCAATAAAATTAATTAAGTATTTATTATGAAGGTTTATTAATGAATTTATTCTAATAGACTTTGTGCTTTTAATTTACTGTTTTCGGATATGATTCAACTTTGATTTAATAATCAATATCTAACAACCCCCAAGGGTTGACCTAGTGGTGGAGGCTTGGGTCTTGAGAGTGTACTCCTCTCAAGGTCTCAGGTTCGAATCCTACTAGGTGCAATCAACTTTTGTGGGTTAGTCCATACGGAGCTCTGCTCTGGCTTGAAACAGGGCCCCCGCTAGTGGACAGTGGGTATTGGTCCCTCTTGGATTAATCGGTCGCAAGGCCGGATACCAAGATTTTCAAAAAAAAATAAAAATAATAATCAATATCTAACAGTTTAGTATTCTTGAGATAACTTTCCTTACAAGGAATTGTTGTGGTGATAACTACAAATTAGAATCTGTATCTATTTAAGTTGGCATAGAATCTCTCATCTCCTGACTCTGCAAGATATCTAAAAATATATTTATTAATATTCATATGAGTTGTACAATAATAAATAAAACTAAAAGATACATGAAGTAATTTTTTTATTTTATTTAAATGAAGAATCTCATTCCCCTAATAAGAATCCTCATATAAATAATTTTGTGGCCGTGGACAAAATTAAATCCTCAATAATACTTTAGATATGCCATAATCTGAACGTGACCAAACTTTCCTTCACAAAATGTTTATATAAACTCATTCTTACAAACTCTTCTCCATAACCCACTCTTGGTTTTCTACTTTTTAACGTTTGTTTCTTCATAATGAATAATATTGCTGCCAATCATCTCTTTTATCTCAGGTTAGAAACAAATATTTTTCCTTACTTCTTGTTTTGTATGACAGGTAGACACGGCAACAAAACATATATTCGTAGATACCTTCTGCCTAAAGTTTGACGGAGAAATCCCACTTTAATTCGATTTAAGTTTGGGTTTTGATTTTTTTATATTTTAAAAGATGGGTACGAGACGGATAATGGTAATATTAATACCCACCCCGAATTCACTCCGTTGATAATTTAAAATATTTTATTTTGATAATTTATAATATTAATTGTTTTGTTAAAACATTGATATTTTCTTTTGTATTTTATTATTTGAAATATTTGAAATGTATATGATAAAATTTTCATAATTGTTTAATTTATTACTTTTAATGTTTGTTAGAGTTCGAGACGAGATAATAATCATTTCAAATTAAAAAATGAATTCAGATGAGAGAATGAGACGGAGTGAGGATAATTCTTTATCCACGTTTGAATTTGAAGGGAAGAATAAGTCCATCTCCGCCTTGTTGCAATGCCTACTTGCATGCCCTTCATGTGATTATTTTCTTTCAATTTATTTCCCCTTTATGTGTTTATTAAATTTTGGAACAATGGTGCAGAAAGCAATCCTATGCAGTTGTAGCAAACAGTATAAGGGTGCAAATGGCAAAGACCAATGTGGAAGTGGTGAAGGCAAATGTGGGGAATGAATCAACTTCAGTGGGCAATAAAGATGGAACAATCTTCTGGATGAAAGATCCTAAGACTGGAAACTGGGTTCCAGAGAATCACTTTGGAGAGGTTGATGCTGCAGACCACAGAAATATGTTTCTTCCCAAAAGATCACAAAACTAGTGAAACAATTTACCTGTACCCTAAACCCTACTGTATCAGTTAAATAAATTCTAACAAAAAGGTGCTTTTATATGTAAGTTGTTGCTCTTTACTTTCCTTATAAGTAAATAAGATTCCCAAACATCAACATTCATAAGAATAAGTTTTGAAAATCTACAAGATATAAAATGATATGCAGATACACTAAAATATGAACAACAACAACAGTTGTAGTCTGTACTGAGAGCTGTATGCATGGTAAACCCTCTGGCGGAAAGGGTCAGTCCAGTCCTCCAGTCCTACGTAAACAACAATTTGAACCACGGCTGTAAGAAGAATTCACATTTAGTGTCTAACAGTGAACAGAATTCTCTCTTATGATTACATGGAAAAGCAAATAACCAAAATTGGATGCATGGTAATAATGATCAGCAAATATTAGGTTGAACTTGCAGCCCTTGCATTTCTTAGAAACTAGACCTAACAAATACAGTACAATAGAAACTCTCCCCAGTGATACTGAAGTTGTCGATGCGCGTACTTGTATTACAAAACTGTTTCATAAGAGAAACTATCTTTAACTGAGGCCAACATTATAAAAATCAGAAGAGAACCGTATGAGGATGATTACAAGTATAGCTGAATGAGTTCATCACTGACAACTGATGGAGTAAGAACGCCTAAATCTGTGAAAAGCAAAGTCAAATACTGAGGAGGAGTATAATCCCGGGCAGAGCATTCGACCTCAACCTTGGATGGAATAGGTACACCGAAATCAACTGGTCGTAGGGCGGGCGCCAAATCCTTTTGGTTGAGAGGGTAATGACGAGCAAACTGCAGAGTAACACATACATAACATGTAATTATACAAGATCCATTCCAAACAAATATAACAATTCGCATAATAATGCAGGCATTCTAAATTACTCTCGTGATTTGGTTAACAAGGTTTTATCTTTATGAACAGAGGAAGCAACTACTAAAGTATTAGATTGATAATTAAGTAGTAAATTAAATAGTCAAATGCACCTTGTAGCTTTCAGCAGCCACATAAACTGGCTTATTCATACTCTTTGCAACCAACGCAATTTGATATGTTCCCATCATATTAATTATACCACCACTTTCAACAACTCCGTCTGCCCCGACAAATACCATGTCCACATCATCCATGGTATAAGCCACTGCGGAGTCTATCACAAGTTTCACGGGAACATCAAGCTTGGCCAACTCATTGGACAGCCTTAAACCTGTTCGATCTGGTCTTCCCTCTGCAAAGTTAGGTAAAACAGTTACAAAGTTTGAATCTCAAATTGGTAATAAAGAAAATATTAGAACATAAGAAACTATCTTATAATATCCAATAGTGTGTTAGAGTATCTAAGTTTATCTTGTAGGGTGAGTTTCTTATCTTAGAGTATTTCCTTAAGACCAGTTTACACATTACTTAATTTCATCCACAGGCTTGTATAAAAACAATCAAGTTAGCTAATATTTGAACATGATATTGAGTCTCAAACCATGGTTTTAGTAGAAGTAAGAAAATTTTGGTTTTCCACTGGACCAAACTACGATTTGTCGGCCATTATCAAAACAAGTTATAAATGTGAACCAGACATTTTGGGACATATCCTAATATGCAAACATATACTCAAGAGTTTAGACAGAAAAAAAAAACCTGTGCAGAAGACCCGAAAGCATTTCTTATTATGCGCGGCCAGTTTAAGAACTTCAAAGACAACTCTAGAAAAACCATGAACCAAAATAGTACAACCATCAAATATAAAATCTTGACTAAGCATTCCAATAATCTTGCGAGCCTACAAAAACAAAACAAACAAATAACCAATTCACACACCAATAGGAGTAAGAAAGATTTAACTAACAGCACAACCAACCACACACAGACAAACCTTGTAGGAGATTTCCCCAAACTTGTCCGCACGCTCAATCAAGCGAGCTTTTGCAGAATTGAAGTCTTCAAATTCCAAAGCCGATGTCCTTGTGACGTATCTCATAAACAGATCAGACGCCGCTGTCAATGAGATAGAGGTTGTATCCCATGCCTATCAATGTAAATGCTAGATTAAACCCACATTCACCTTAGCAAATTCATCTCAAAACTCAATAAGTCAAATACAACAACAACAAAAACCAAGCCTTATCCCACTAAGTGGGATCAGATACATGGATTACCTTTCGCCATAATGTTCTATCCAAATCGTTAATTTTGAGATCTTTCTTAATAACTTCTCTTATAGTTTTTCTACCTCAAATACATAAATAAATAAAAACTACCACTTCCTATTTTTCAACATCATTATTATTATTTATTTTTCATATCTCACTTAGGGTCTATGTAGCACGGACACCTCCGAAAAACGGCGTGTCCGTGTCGGAGTCGGACACCTGCACCGACACTTGTGATTACGTTTAATTTATTCATTTTTTCAAATTGTTAATGGTGTCTCCGTGTCAGTGTCGGGTCGGGTTTGAGATGTCCGTGCTTCATAGCTTAGGGTATTTTAACTAACTAAAGGGTTAAGTAAGTGCTTGTATGAAGCTATTTCTATAAGAGAAAATGGGATATGCACTGAAATTTTACACTGTTAGCCAATCATCATCATGTATCCCGTCACATCATATTGTAAATTTCAAGTTAATCGTATGACATGGCAGACTGATGAATTCCTACTGTCAGTGCATACCAATTAAACTTTTTCTATAATCAAAACAAATACAAAATGTAGTTAAACTAATATTTTTATAAACTATCCTGAAAAGCTTGTTGAAATAATCCGAAAATAGATTACGAATATATCATAAGCAACGTAGCATCTACACTTCAGATTGAAAACATGTCCAGTCTCCAACAAGCATAATTGTTTGAAACCAACACATGCGATTACATACAATCACTTAAATTTTCTTAAATCATTTTCGGTGTCAACATGTGAGTATCAAAACCGTCTCTTTTTATGTCAATACTTCATAAATCATAGGCTATTTCTACAAGCTCTCTCAAAAACTATTCAATAGCTGATACAAACCAAACCAAACCAAACACACTCAAAGCTAATAAAGGAACAAAGGTAATAAAGATGCATACTTTGAGGGTATCAGAGGCGTTTTTCAGTTCGATTTCGAGTTGCATCATAGTGGAAGCTTTACTGGAGCTGATCACGGCTGCGAGGGCACGAATTGCGGCGACAGCCTCGGCCAAATCGGGATGATTACGCCACCTATTGAATTCATCAATTACGGAGAAATTGGCATCTTTATCAGTGTGTGCGTCGGTTGATGATGATAGGATAGGTTTTGTTGCGGACTGAGCCTGAGCTAACCACTCGGTGCTGACGACGCCGAAGTGTGCTAACCTAGTCTGATAATACGCTGAGATTTTGGGATTCTCCATTGATGGAGCTTCAGCTTCCATGTGGTGTTGTTTCGTCTTTTTCAGTTGTGTCAAATCCCTAATTTCTGTTTGGGATTTCCATTTCGAATGGGACCGTAAGATTTGTATTTTTGTTTTCATAAAAGGAAAATTACTTTAATTAAAGTTATATTCTATGGCACTTTAAATTAATTTAAGATTTAATTTTAGTCTCTTCTATAAGAAATTTTATATGATAGTTTTGTGTTCCATTAATTAAATTAAATTTTATATAATAGGTTTGTGTTCCATTTAATCAAACTAATCATTTCTATGTATTGAGAAAAAATATTAATTTGTGAGTTAAAATAGTTAGTCAACAATTTAATTAAATGATTAAATTAAAACTTTAAAGTTAGTTAAGGAATCGGACTAGAATAATTAATTAAAATATGATTAAGAGCCTTTGTAATCTTTTATTTATCAACTAGATTTTCATAACCTTTTGGAATCATTTAATGAAACTTTTCGTATCAACAAAATCTTGAATTTAATGTCATAAAACTAGAATCTAGTTATATTCTTTGATTCAATCCAAAGACACTAAATTTATTACAAGATATTAAACATGTTCTGAAATGACATAAATTATACTTAAACACAACTACAAAATATACACACAAACACTACTACAAAAGGTATACACAAAAGATAAACATAATTTTGGCTGACTCAAACACAAGTTTTGACTCTTTTTAAAGTTTTCTTTTCTTCATTGGGATTAACTAAGTTGAAGTGAGAGGTGGTACAAATTCAATTGGTGATGCCTGATTTATGTTAAGATGAGTTGTTTTGTTGTGTCAAAGATTGTTGTGTCCATGGCACATAAAATCATGGAGAGAAGTTGGCAACCAGATGTAGCTATATGTCGAGGAACATTAGAGAGAGTGATTTGATTTGAATTATCAATGATGATTCTATGAATGTTGAAGTAATAAGCAAGTTTAAGTAGGGATATAATTGGTTCGGTTTGGATTGGTTTTTGGTAAAAAAAAAAACTGAACCAATGATATATCGATTGTTTTGGTTTGGTTCGGTTTTTAACATTTTTCAAAAATGAAACCAAACTAAACTAAGTGGTTTGGTTCGATTGATTGGTTAACAATGTTTTTTTTCCAAAACTTATATTCGTCAGTGTATTCTCCGCTATTGTGTTTTATTTTGGTGTATTTTATGCTATTATCTTTAAAATGATACATTTCATGTAATTTATTTCATACTCTATTTTTTTCAAACAAATTACAAGTTCCTCTTAATCCATATGAAACAATGACATGATTTCCATTATGTTAGTTCTGCAGCTATGCAGTATGTATGTTGGCTAAATTTTGTTAAAACCTTTATGTTAGCTCTTATGTCACTGAAGGTGTTTTAACATATTGTATGTGTATCTGCCATAACAGATTAGTTGCAGGTTGTGAAATGTCAAATAAGATGTCTTGACATGGTGTTCTGCACTAACTGGTTATGTTCAGTTTCTGTCATATTAGTTATATGTCAAGTGTGATGTCTTGACATGTTGTGTTGCACCTACCTAGTATGAGTGCATGGTTGTAATGATGTGACAGAGATGTTATGAGCACTTCACTGAACCTGACATGGTTAAGGTTATGTGACGTGGCTGTTTTTGGAATGTCATGACAGAACATCTTGATCTGGTACAACAGGTACTGCTGCTCTGTGATGGTTAATCAAGGTGTTAAAGGAGATGTCACAACATCATTGTCTGTTACAGCAGGATGTTGGGTAAGATGTCCTGACATGGTTAATCAGACATCAGTACAGATATGGCAGTTTTATTGTCATGACAGTATGTCATAACATCTTGGTTCTGGCACAGCAGTTGCTGCTGTTATGTGACAGATGTCAAAGGAGATGTCATGACATCTTAGTCTGGTATAACAGGTGTTGCTGTTTTGCTGTCATGTGATTTTTAATCAAGATGTCAAAGGAGATGTCATGACATCTTTGTCTGGGACAGCGAGTACTGCTGTTGTATATCTCTTGACGGATTTGATTTGATTTGATGAGATCTGTTTGGATATACCTCATCATTATACGCAGGTCAAGGAGATTTATTAGAAACAATGTGCAGATTTAATTGGATTTCATAAAAAGGATCTTGGAGACTTTTTAGGAAACTATTTGGAGATTTGTTCCTATTTTTATGGAGAAGATCTTGCAGCTGAATTAAAAAGTGAAGATTTAAAAGATACATAATATCCTGGAAATATTATGTATCCTTTGTGGAGCTGATTTAAAGGTCTGGAAGATTCAAGATAAAATCAAGAAAAGATTTAGTATTTAAATATGGAGATATTTTAGGAAGATTTGATTGAAGACCTATTATGTAGCAGAAGTTTCTACTGATTTGTAGCAGCTGTTATGCTGTGATTTGAAGCCCAAATCTAGTTGGAAATAAGTTATAAATAGAATGCTTGTAACCTAGAAAAAGCACGGGTCCAAAATGTAGGTCATTAGGGTTTGTGTGAAATTGTGAGCCACTCTGGTACTGTTTTGTACTTAGAGTTGGACTGTTTAGTTGAGTTGTATTTGTCAATCATCTATGAGCTTTTAAGCAATGATAATTGTGTTTCTTGAAGTGTGTCTTTTACTTTTCTGTGATTGAAGAGTTGTTGGAAATCAAGTTGTTGATGCAGTGGCTGAGGTGTTGACTGCTAGACATCATTGCGATGATTAGAAGTGAGATGGAGTCTCTTATCTAGGGTGGACTTAGGTAGAAGGGTCATTGGGTAGTGATTAAATGAGTAGATCATCAACGGGTGTGTTGATTGCAGGGTCTATGAATTGATACTACTGATAGTGAACTTCCTTCCTGGCTTGGTATGCCCCCAGATGTAGGTTGTTAGACCGAACTGGCTGAACAATTCTTGTGTGCACTTTACTTTTCAGCAACTTCTCTTATTGTCTATATCTTATATATGTTGTTGATAACATACCAGATGTCTCGACATGTTATGTGACATCTGGGACTGCTATACCAGAATTTCAATTGGTATCAGAGCAGGCATCCTGTTCGTTTTTCTGGGTGAGATCCTAGGGAAGATACTTTCTGGTTCATGTGCAAGGAAAATTGTTTTGCTGAGAAGTTGTATGAACTTGGTCAGTTCATATGTTGTTTGAATGGTCCCTTGAAGTGGAGGATGGACTATTCATGATAGGGTGTGTATTGGCGATGAGCTGCTTTGTAGGGTGATTTATTTTCAACCTATGCTGGCCTGTTGCACCTGGAGTGTGGTGTTTGTACAATGGTTATTAAGTTTTGCCTGAAGGTTGTTGAGGGGTTTTCTTTATCTGTGTTCCGCTGCATATGTATCTGTCAGAAAACTCCTGGTGGTTTTGTGTGTTGAGGCCACAACACTCTGTTCTCCTCTAAAGGTGTATCACATGGTGTTGTGATACTTGAGGATAATATTGACTGACTTATTAAACTGACCAAGGATATTTGAGGTTTGACCCAAGTTCACTCATAAAGGCATTTTCAATAAGTTTGTTGATGAGAGATCAGAAGAATGCAATTTATTTTTGCTCTCTTCTCTGAAAGACCATCCACAGGTCTAAATTGAAGGATCTCATGGTATTGTTCTTGAATGATGTTCTACCAGTTGCTGTGACATAAAACCAGCAGATTGTGCAGAATCTTGTTGGATAAAGGTATCGCATAACAAATGCTTGGGGGCTAAACAAATGTGTATTGATCACATATGTTTGGAACCTACTCCTGGCTTGGAAGAGGAGGCAACTGGGTTGTGTGTCTAAGAAGTTTCTATCAAGAAACATGTCTTAGATAAGTGTGTGAGTATGAGTACAAAGGCTATTTTTTTGTGGAGGTCAAGCTCAAATGTTAAGGACATTCTCTTTGAAATCTGGAAGTTCCTTCTGATCAAATGAGCCAGATGTATGGAATCTTGTTTATGGCCTGGAGCAGATTCTATTTGAAAGGAGTTATATGTGTGTACCAACCACAGGATGTGCAGCTATTGGAGGGGAGAATGAATAATTCCCTTAGGAGTTCTTAGCAGTTAATAAGGGAGAGTCCTTAATCTGATGCTGGAAGAACTCGAAGAAATGTCAGCATAATTTCTTGACATCTTTGTATTGAAAATTTATTTTTCTCAATATTTCTGGTGGTGTTTCTCAAAAACAGGATGAAGGTTGTTTTCTCAAACTTGATATCACTCTCAAGTCTATGAGAGCATGAAACTCTTGTTCTAATGGAAGAAAAACTCAAAGGGTTGTGTAAAGAGGAGATGTATTAACCTAACTGGTTGACTGGTGTCTTCATAGTTGGAATGTCATCCAAACCATCTAGGATGAGCATTTCAGATTTGTGTTTGGAGCAAGGAGGAGTTGGTGTTTTGGGACCAAAGGATGATGGTTCCCTGATATTTGCATGAGAAGGTTCTTCTTAAGCTGGAGTTCAGTTATGTGGTGTCCTCACATAATGGAACATTTTTTGCAAGGATTAAAGAGCATCCTTGTAGATTGAAGTGTTGAGAGAAACATATTTTTTTAACAATCTATTTGTGATGACCAGTCAATGTTTTTTTTTGTATGCTCCAGAAACCTGTTAGAGGGAATCTCCTCTTTAGGTGCAGAAGGATGGCATTCAACATTTCAAAGACAGACAGAAGGTCTGAACATTAGAAGTTTGAGAAGAAGATTCTTGAGATGTAGAGTATGCAGGTTCCTACTTGTGTGTATGGTCTGGTTTTGAAGGTTGATCAGATACTGATGGTCGATCCTCTTATGTCCCTTGCAAGAGATGTGTGTGGATTACTGTGGTTGTTGTCTCCAAAGCCATAGTAGATGGTTAATGTGATTTAGACTGATGTCGGAACTGATGTTGAAACATCATTTCAGTTCATTGCTTCCTCAACCAAGGGAGTTAGTTGTGCTCATGGTGGAGTATCAGGTCAAGGCACTTACCTAATCTGAAATGATCAGTGGTGTGGATTAATAAAAGAGGGATCAGCTAGGCCACAAGTGTGCAGGAAAAGAATGTCGTACCTTGTGTGAGAAGGTTACCTTATCACATATGATAAATACCTTGGCAGGAGTTGAGTATTTGTCTACTTTTGATAAGGATGTGCATCTAACCGATAGTGGATACTCTGACGGGAGCTGTGCGTGTTGTGCTTTCAACTAATGACAAAATACATTGACGGGAGACTATGTATATCTTTGATGTAAAAGTGCAGGACTGCAGAAGTGTTGAGAATTTACTTTTCTCTATTTGGTTGTTTATTTCTTTTCATGGTGTGTGGTGTATGTGATGTGTCAAGAATGTCCTAACAGATATTAGAACATTTTCGGGGTTAGTTATCCTTGGAGTAGGACTCTGAGTTCACATCTTATCTAAGAAGTATTTATCTTGTCATACGGGAGAATGAAGGGTAAAGGATTGTCTTGGAAGCCTGATGTGAATGGGACATGCTAGAAGTGGATAAGTTTAGTGCTTATGGATCAATTGGGCTGAAAATTCCTGGAACTTTGATCTCAAGTCTGTTGGTCATTGTACACGGATGGGTTCTGGGTATCCATACACTATATGATCATGAAGCTGTCATAGGATATCATGTAGTGGTTTTGGGGTGTTTCTTGCTGAAGAAGCATATGTTGAGAAAGATAGGGGGAGAGTAGAGAGTGTTGTAGTGTAGAATTCTGTGTGCTGTGGTGGTTGTTTGGTTTTCTGGTTTTTTGGTTCCTTGGCTTAAGGGGGAGCTTGGAGATTCTGTTTTTATTTGGAATGTGGTGTTTTTCTTAGTGCTGCTGGATTCTGTTCATGATGTCAAGACTGATGTCTTAACATCTGCTGACAGAACATTCTATTCAGAATGTTATGGTTTTTGTCTCCAGAGAACACAAGCTTCTATCTGATTTATGTACTATTATGGTACATGGTTTGCTTGAGGGTCAAGCAGTAGGTGAATGTGTTCAGCAGGTGTGTTGAACAGAGGGTGCGCTCTTGAAGACATGAAGATGCGTCTTGTGTTTTCCATTCATTTTGGGTGTTCTTCTTGCAATGGAGCATTGGCTATCCATGACAGGAATTGTACAAGCTTATGAGTTGGATGTGTTCTGCTACTGACTTGCTTGCTTTTGGTTGATTGTCCTTAGATGCATAATTGCTTGGTTTGGTATATTATGGCTAAAAAGGGGGAAAAGTAAGTAGTAGTAGTGTTCCTTGGTTGTTTCCTTAAGGGGGAGCTGGTTGTGTTATCCAAAGGTTGTAAGGATATTGCTCTGGTGTGCTATTGCTTTGTCAAATATGGCTAAAAAGGGGGAGAGTGTGTGATTGCATGATGTGCTGATATCTGATGCCACTAACTGATGATATGCTAACTGGTGAGCTAGTGAGCTAGTGTGAGTGGCTGATGTGTGTGTGACTGTGCTAACAATCTGTGTTGGTCTTCTGATTGTTGGTTTTAGCCAAAATTTTCCAAAGGGGGAGTTTGTTAGTTCTGCAGCTATGCAGTATGTATGTTGGCTAAATTTTGTTAAAACCTTTATGTTAGCTCTTATGTCACTGAAGGTGTTTTAACATGTTGTATGTGTATCTGCCATAACAGATTAGTTGCAGGTTGTGAAATGCCAAGTAGGATGTCTTGACATGGTGTTCTGCGCTAACTGGTTATGTTCAGTTTCTGTCATATTAGTTATATGTCAAGTGTGATGTCTTGACATGTTGTGTTTCACCTACCTAGTATGAGTGCATGGTTGTAATGGTGTGACAGAGATGTTATGAGCACTTCACTGAACCTGACATGGTTAAGGTTATGTGACGTGGCTGTTTTTGGAATGTCAAGACAGAACATCTTGATCTGGTATAACAGGTACTGCTGCTCTGTGATGGTTAATCAAGATGTTAAAGGAGATGTCACAACATCATTGTCTGTTACACCAGGATGTTGGGTAAGATGTCCTGACATGGTTAATCAGACATCAGTACAGATATGACAGTTTTATTATCATGACAGTATGTCATAACATCTTGGTTCTGGCATAGCAGTTGCTGCTGTTATGTGACAGATGTCAAAGGAGATGTCATGACATCTTAGTCTGGTATAGCAGGTGTTGCTGTTTTGCTGTCATGTGATTTTTAATCAAGATGTCAAAGGAGATGTCATGACATCTTTGTCTGGGACAGTAAGTACTACTGTTGTATATCTCTTGACGGATTTGATTTAATTTGATGAGATCTGTTTGGATATACCTCATCATTATACGCAGGTCAAGGAGATTTATTAGGAACAATGTGCAAATTTAATTGGATTTCATAAAAAGGATCTTGGAGACTTTTTAGGAAACTATTTGGAGATTTGTTCCTATTTTTATGGAGAAGATCTTGCAGCTGAATTAAAAAGTGAAGATTTAAAAGATACATAATATCCTGGAAATATTATGTATCCTTTGTGGAGCTGATTTAAAGGTCTGGAAGATTCAAGATAAAATCAAGAAAAGATTTAGTATTTAAATATGGAGATATTTTAGGAAGATTTGATTGAAGACCTATTATGTAGCAGAAGTTTCTGCTGATTTGTAGCAACTGTTATGCTGTGATTTGAAGCCCAAATCCAGTTGGAAATAAGTTATAAATAGAATGCTTGTAACCTAGAAAAAGCACGGGTCCAAAATGTAGGTCATTAGGGTTTGTGTGAAATTGTGAGCCACTCTGGTACTGTTTTGTACTTAGAGTTGGACTGTTTAGTTGAGTTGTATTTGTCAATCATCTATGAGCTTTTAAGCAATGATGATTGTCTTTTTTGAAGTGTGTCTTTTACTTTTCTGTGATTGAAGAGTTGTTGGAAATCAAGTTGTTGATGCAGTGGATGAGGTGTTGACTGCTAGACATCATTGCGATGATTGGAAGTGAGATAGAGTCTCTTATCTAGGGTGGACTTAGGTAGAAGGGTCATTGGGTAGTGATTAAGCGAGTAGATCATCAACAGGTGTGTTGATTGTAGGGTCTATGAATTGATACTACTGATAGTGAACTTCCTTCCTAGCTTGGTATGCCCCTAGATATAGGTTGTTAGACCGAACTGGGTGAACAATTCTTGTGTGCACTTTACTTTTCAGCAACTTCTCATATTGTCTATATCTTGTATATGTTGTTGATAACAGACCAGATGTCTCGACATGTTATGTGACATCTGGGACTGCTATACCACATCAATTTTTATTGGTTCAGTTTGGTTTTAGAACAGAACCATAAACAATCAATTTTATTTTGGATTGGTTTGATTTAGATTATCGATTTAATTGGTTTTTCTGATTTGCTTACACCCCTAAATTTAAATGAGGGTATCATGGTTAACATATGAGATACAGTTAATTATGTAACGAAGCTTTCCATTGATCATGGTGTTGAATTGTGGCATAATTTATTATACTAGTTGGAGTTATCATCCCATAATGGAATGAACCTGTGAATTAGGCCTAGCAGCATTTGCTGTCAGATTCCATATATAAATTCTAGTTTGCTTCATAGACAAGTCATAATTGCTAGCAGGGGGAGCAACAAAGGTCCTAATGTTGAGGAATGAGAGTTTGTATAATGTAGCACAGAAACTAATTGTCTAACATAAACACCAAGTTAATCGTATACATTTTACATAATATGTGATCCTTCAACTTTAACTAGTTTTAGCATATGATCCTAAATTCTAATGTTAATTGAGGTTACCCAACCCACATTTGAGATCCTAAACATATAGGTTTTTCCTGAAAAACAAAATGTAAAATTGTTGGAAAATAAAACACTTACAAAGTTGAATTTGAAATGCATATGTTTGAACTCTATACATCTGTTAAAACCAAAAGATTTTACAGAATCTAAATATTGGCTCAATACCTTGTGGTTGGTTTTTTTTACCTATCACCAATGAGTAGAGTAAAATCTCCATCAGGATTTGGATAAAGGATTGTGATTACTGGTCTATGATAACCATAGAGTCCTCCAAATCCTCCAGTAACTTTATGCATTTTAGTTGATGGAAAATAAGTATAAGTTCCAATTTGATCCTTGGTTTGAAACTTGTAAATATAGTTTGAGTTTGGAGGAATATGACAGTTGGTTCCTAAAACTCCATGTTGGAATGCTTGGAATTATGATAACTTGGAGTGGGGACTTGGAAGAAGTTAATGGTATTAAGTTGATAATAGATGAGCACAAGTATGAGCTAGAGTGTGGGTGAATTTGAAAAGGTTAATTAAAGTCCCACATTGGAGGGAGAGCACACTTTAGTAGTGTTTATATATTGCAAGTAGACAAATTGGGTTGGGCCCCAAGGGGTACCCAATTTTGTGGTTGGGCGAGAACACACCACCATGAAACAAAACACGCGCGCGCGCCGCAGCCGCAGCCGTCCGATCGGCTCGGTTCGGTCCTGTCCGATCCGGTCCGGGTTTGGGCTTGGGCTTAGGCTTCACTACTACGAAAAAACCCATTTAACAACGGTTGGAAATGACATATAATGACGGGGGAGAAGGCGTTGTTATGTAGAGTGTTGTTGTATATGAGGTACGTACAATGATGGTCC
Organism: Lathyrus tuberosus; assembly: GCA_022829125.1. Lineage (NCBI taxonomy): Eukaryota > Viridiplantae > Streptophyta > Magnoliopsida > Fabales > Fabaceae > Lathyrus > Lathyrus tuberosus. The sequence continues at coordinate 3,907,051 of JALAZF010000435.1, forward strand.
GGGAAACGTTGTTGTATTCCAGTATGCGCGCACCATTTCACGACGGTTAGTTTAGTCAACCGTTGTGATATACTAAACTGTGATCTGGTTCGATTCTCAGCAACAACATTTTTTATTTATATTAGCGTTTGACATACAACTACGGATAGGTTTATAACCGCTGCCAAAAACAGACTGTTTTAAATATAAAATTTATCTGCGTATCAAATTATTCCCATAATTTATCCTGTCAAAACAGCTTCTGTTTACATGCAAACACAATATGTGCATCAAACACAATTCTTCCTATATTTTATCCTTATAAATGAATCAGAGAATTTACATCAAAAGAAATTTACATCAAAAGCTAAATGAATCAGAGAACTAAACTGCTAACATTGTTTAAATCAAAAGCCAATATTATTGATTTCATTATGTGCATCAAAAGCCAAAACTATTGTTCACATTATGTGCATCAAAAGCAAAAAATATGTGCATAAAAAAATGTTGCTGATATATCATATAGCAGGAGCAGAACCCTTAAGCTCATTGTGGATATACCCCAACGTTTACGAAGATCCACAAAGTCCTCAAGGGGGAATGGGGTTTCGTCGTTAAACATCTACATAAGAGCAAAAAATTGAAGATATATCATGCATGATAATAATTCAATAGTCAACTTATATATTAATATATGTAAACATTTTATGGCATATATTACCGTATCCCATGAATCAACAGTGCCGGCAAGGACGATGTTTAACATGTGTTTCATGATAAAATACCCACACTCGTAACTCCCGCGTTGTTTCCTCGTCTACAAATTACATGAATATAAAAACATGAATACAACCACACATGCATGAATGTAAATGAAATAAACAGGTAATCGGGCCACTTACTTTAGGAGCAAGGTATGTGGGTTTTTTTCTAACATTCCTCAATATATTAACTTGCTCCACAATACTGCACATTGAAAATTGAATTAAACATATTACATGATAAACTAATTACAATTAATGCCAAAGAAAATGATATTAAACAAAGACACTTACGTTAATACAAGATCTTTCATTGGTTTGTGGAGTGGTTCATGCAAGGAACACAGTAATGTCACCGTATTTGTCCTACACGATATTACGATCAATTGCCAAGGACCACTGAATGAACACGAGAATATATATATATATATATATATATATATATATATATATATATATATATATATATATTATTAGTTGTTACTAAAACAAAACTAAATATAGAATATATAAATAAATTACAACAATACTAACCTACATAGGAATGGTGCAAGGTAACATTCTTTTCCTCCGTCATTTAGCCGGCTTTTCAAGTAGTTTTCTCTGATATTTTTTTCATTATACACCCAAGCAATAAAACTTGGGTCCAAGATTCCATAGGTACTTGATTTATTCAATTCTATACAAACACGGTGGATGTACCTAAATGGTCAAAGAAAATGAATAAATTAAGGGAGAAAATACAAAAAAATTATAATGTTCTATAATGACATGTATATTCGACTATATACTTACGTGTACCAAACTTGCAAAATAGATATGTCAAGCCACTTATATCCTGTGAGAAAATCCCTCACATCTTCAGGAGTGTAATACACTAATCCAATTTTGGGCAATGCTCTAGCGGGAGAGCTTGCGCAAGGTCTTTTGTTGAAATGTAGTAGTATAAACTTGTTATTTCATTTGGACTAGGGTCCAATATCCCATTGCGGTTATCTACAGGTGGGGGAGGGGCTGTACAATTACTCCCTTTTGTAGAAGCGTGATTTACGACACTTCTACTTGGAGTTTGATCATCACCAACGCAACGACGATCTTCATTAGTTCGTTGTTCGAGGCTTTCACTTAATCTCTACATCATAACATTCAATTAGAACATAAAACAAAATTAAGCACAATATATTCAATTAGAACATATAATATATATCATACAAAAATAAGCGCGATTTATGACACATACCGAATACATCTCTTATAACCTTCCCACTTCTTTCTCCCTTTTTTCCCTCTCATCCTCAAACAGCCTCATTTGCTCCGCCAATTGCTTCTCAGCATTATCAATCTTTTGTCGTTGAGCAAGAAATTCAGCGGTTTCGGTGCTTCTTCTTTGAGATCCAAAGTATGACCTCAAGCCGACACCATCTCCAACACCACAGACACGGCCTCCATGCTCAGTTGTTCCGATAGCTTTGACTAATATGTCATGTCGTGCTTCCGGAACAAATGTGCCTTCACGGGCCGCCACAACCAAGTTATCCTACACAACATGAGCAACTTACATAAGCAAACGCATTTAAATAACAGCTCATAAGCAATTTACATAAGCAAACGCATTTAAACAAAACATATACTTACAATTTTCTCAGCAACTACTCTTGAAGCCTCAGAGGTGTACTCTCCATTAGGTCTTAATCGAGCCCTCTTCCATTTCTCATGTCTTGAAGGTGGATATGGAATGTCACCATCTCCTCCTTCTTGTAGTTTTTCCTGCAGGATCCTCTTCTCAAGTTTCCTATAACCCCCACGAGACAATCTATGGGGGTACATGTTTTTCGCCTTGTTCTGAGTTCATACTTCGCTTTTAGCCTGTTATTAACATAATGAAAAATGTGTATGATTAGTATCTATAACTCATTAGCATAACATTATAGGTTACATAAGACTAGTACTAACCTTGAATTCCTCAGAATGGCATTTCTTCGCAAACTTGTGCCACACCTTCTTCGATAAAAAACTATACCGAATCCATGGAGGTTGAAGACCGCTTTTAGGCTTCGTAATGTAGTCAGCCGTGAGCTATAACTTAAATCCCCTCCAACGAACACCGACATAAGTTATCCACTTTCTTTTCAATTTTGAGTCATCAGTAAACTCAAAATTCAACTACATTAAATCAATATATAAGTATGAATTAGAAACTATAGATAGTGATATCAAATATATGAAAATTATAGTATGAAATACCTTAACGCCTGTCCATATGCTGTCTTTGACATTACCATCCACTTCTCTCCAATCATCAATCAGTATACTGACTTTGCTACGTGCAAGGAACGCAACATAACTCCTAAAAGTAGCGTAATGTGGACAATCCACTAATCTGTAGTGCGAATCAAACTCGATCAGAATTTTTGCACTAGATAAGTTGCGGACTGATGTGAATTGGGGCATCATTGTGACACCTCTTTGTGATCTTTTCGTTTGACTTTCAGTTGTTTGAGTTTCATTGGCTAACCTTTCATTTGTTTAAGTTTCTTCGCTGGTTTTTGATGAAGAACTCGACAAGGTCGACATCTATGTTCAAAAACAACAACAACAACATGAACAACAATGGCAAAAGAGTTTACTGTAGATGCATGGGGAAAATATTTTACGTACCCTAAACGTGACGACGAAGTAAACGATGTTGGTGTTGGTGTTGTTGTTGTCTTCCTTCCTTACGACAATGACGGTGTTGTTGTTATCTTCTTTCTCTACGGTGACGATGATGACGACGGTGTTGGTATGTGCGTAATCTTCTATTTTCTTCAATATCGTAACGATGATGACGAAAATGACAACAAATGGATACTGATGATGCAAGCTTTAGTGGAATCGTGCATTGTTTCACAGTATGGAAGGTTAGGGTTTAGGGTTGAAATCATGTAAAGTTTCTTCTAGTTTCTATTTTCAATGGAAAAAAGGATACTGAAGAGACAATGAGACTAGCTAGTTTGGAGACTATTGAAACACTACTGCGACGGTCAAGAATTTACACCGTTATGATATATTATTTACATAATGAAATTTCATATTAAAGCGCCAGAGTTATTTTTAGAATTAAAAGTTAAAAAAACATACAAAATATATCACAACGGTGTATATAAACAACCGTAGTCATAACTTTTAATTTTTTTAATTAAAAGTAAATAAAAAAGTAAAGGCGCGCTTTAACATAAAAGGAATAATATATATGAATGCGCTGAGGTTCGAACACATGAAAGCTTAAAGGTATCACCACGGTTGATTTATCAACCGTTGTTATATACAGATAATCACCACAGTTGGTTTATCAACCGTTGTTATATACAGATAAGTTTTATTCAATAAACAAATAAAATACAACCATGCCTTAGTTTAGATGTCACAACGGTGTAGGGATGAAGTGTTGTGAGCATGACGTCGTTGTTTACGCGTTTTGTAGTAGTGCTTGGGGGTTGATCCAATTATTGTGGTACCCGAAAAATTTAATATTATTATTTAATATTAATTAATTTATTAATTGTGTATAATGTGAATTAATCAATTATTATTATTAATTAATAGTTGTGTGTCATAATTACGAATTAATTAATTATTAATTAATTAACGGTTGCCAACCAAGTCTCCCATTTCCTTGTTGATCAAGTGCATAACGGTTTTTTATTTAATCCATTCCACTCTCCCACGATTTCCTCCACTCTTTTCTGCCATGTTTTCTCTCCCTCATATTAGATTCATGACTATAAATTATATTGTGCGTATCAGTCGAGAAACACTTCAGATTCTCAATTTTTCCGGAATCTCTCTTCCCCCTCTCATTCTCTTCATCTATAATTTTTCTTTTTCTGATTAACGGGTGGTTTATCGCACTGTCGTCGACTGAATTTACTTTCAGATACGAGTGATTTTAACACCATCTGAAGGTGTATCTCTACAAACAATTTATCTCAGTGCAAGTGGTAATCGTAATTTTTGAACGAGCTACTTTATTTTTAAGATGTCTATTGTAACTGCCATGGCTACTGAGGAAATTATCGGTACTCGCTGTGGCCACTGCTGTCTCGGACAAACCATTTAAGTTTGAGGATTCTCACTTCAAACATTGGCAAGCTAAGATGAAATTTGTTTTAACTTTAAAGAAGGTTGCCCACGTTCTGACTGAGGATATCCCTGTTGCTCATTCTGGATCAACTGAACAAACTAATGGTAAGAAAATTGTGGATTCAGACAGGACTCTCAATTTGTCTGAATTAGACTCTGCTGCTAAGACTAAGGTAGATGATTTACACCTTCGAAAAGAGATTGCCATCTGGAAATATAATGGTTATCTTTGCAAAAACCATATTTTGAACAGCCTTGCTGATGATCTGTATGATTATTGTCGCTCTTGAAAGATTCGCATCCAACGGTACAAACGCGAGAGTGGCGCGGAAAAACACAGAGTCGTCAGCAATGTGTATTTATCCCAAGAGAGGGAAAGGAAACACTGCATAAACCTGAGGGAAGGGAAAGAACATGGTCTCACGACCAAGAGAAACGGGTACGGGAGTCAGTTACGCGAAGGGAAGGTGTTAGCACCCAACACGTCCATCGTACTCGATGGGATCCACGCTTGTTGTCTGCATCAAAGGGTGTCATCGTCTGGAGCTCCACTGCTACTGGACCGGAGAAGAAACGAGAACGGAAAGAACGGAGAAATGAAGAAGAAAAGAAAAAAGAAGTGACTCGATAGGACGTTATCGTTGTCCTAGGCCTACGTACTCCCTCAGTGCAATGGGAAAGTCAGAGTCAACGTAGTTCGGACGGGAACTGTGGTGGAAGGTTGCGCGCCAAGACAATCATTGTCTTGTGCCTACATATCCTCAATCGGACGAGAGAGAGGAATAAGAGCTAATGTAGTTCGTGGGTACGACCACTGATGGGTAAGTGTTTTTTATGTGAGGGACGAGCTCTTTTCTGAAAAAAAGAAGTTTGAAACCCAACAATCCCGAAGGATAAAAAGATTTGAATTTGTTTTGTGTTTTTTAGACAGAAGTGTTTTAAGTTAGTTCATAACTTGCATTGCACCAAAGTCTATGACATAGGAACGAATACTTCGCATATCGTCCCCAACAGGACGTACACTAGGTACCCTAGAAGAATGAAGGGAAACCCCTCACTCCTCACTTCCCACGCTTAAGGCTCGTGCGTAATACACTTTATCTTTATTAAGTGTTTTCAAGAAGTTTCGAGATGAGAAGAGAGAAGACACAAAGGAAACTCTAAAGGGAAACTAAGAGTTCTAATGTTATCATGCATGGATGACCTATGGTTAGTGAGGCTTAGGAGAGACGACCACCTAAAACCTAATGTTAATCCTACTCCAAGCTTAATCAAAAATTAAGTTGAACTAGGTAGCTCTAAGGGAAAAGAATCCAAGACTTAATCAAGTCTTGAGATTCATGGGATGAGAAAGAGTGAGAGAGAAGAAAGAAATGTCTTAAATGCTAAAGCAAACACAATTATGAAAGCTTAAAAGAGAAAGGAGAAGTTAGAATGTGGATAACTATCCACATCCCATTCACTTACCATTAGCCCCTACATGGTTAGCAAAAATAAACATAAGCAACCATAAGACAATGAAACCCTAACAAGTCACAACCCAAAGAGAAATGGTTACAAACCAAATGAAACTCATCCAAGTCAGAATGTACACCTCAAAGGTGACCCATAATGTTTAGCAAACAAGATCAAGCAAAGAGAATGCAAACAAGTGGCAAAACATACAAGAAAGTCATCAAAGAAGGAGTAGAAGAAGAATGAGGGGATATGCAAGGTGATCATGCAACAATGCTTCAAATAAAATCAAATTCAGAATGTGGATGACCTAAACATGTGCCTAAACATGCTATACAAGTGTCACACAAGGCATACAAGCAAGTATCCAAGCATTGAGAATCATTAGAAGAAGGAGAAGGAAGCATGTAAGTGAAACATGTTAAAAGATGCAAAATGAAACATGAGTAGCATATGAAATGAATGCAAAGCTCCAAGGTCAGAAACATACATCAAATGAAGTGCAAAGGAATGATATGGCATGGCATACACAAACCAAACATAAGTCATGAATGAGCATAGATGAGAAGAGGTGAGCAGATGAGTCAAAAGAGGCATGTAAATCAAACATTGAACATGTGCACAAAATATGCAACAACCTCACACCAATGACCTATAATTGCAATCAAATAACCTATAATGATTCAAACATGGTTTATGAAGTCAAAGAAACAATCCCAAATAATGGCACAAGTGCATTCTCAAACAAGTAATCAAACATGATCAAAGATGTGCATAAAAGAGACCTCAAAACAAGAGCAATCAAACAATTAGCAAATCATCTTCAAAAATTACCAAATTAATTCTCAAGACTCCTCAACCAGGGACAAACAATATGTCAAAAGCTCATGCAAAAATTCACAAGATAAGTCCTCCAATCAATCATGTAAAGTCACATGGGAATTATGAACTAATATACAAAAGAGAGGGGCTAAAATGCAATATGAAAAGAGTTTAAAAATATGAGAAAAATGTTTTTATGCACTTCAAAATGTTGATGAAACAATGCAAAAAGAGTAGGTTCAAAATGTTTTATAGATGATGAAAAATAAAATCAGCAAGGCAGGGTGTGCATATATGAAACAATTCAAAAAGAAACTAATTAAACAATTAATTCAGGTGCACAAAATAAAATAAAAAAGGAAAATAAAATTTCCCAAAATTTTATAAAAACCTAAACATGTTTCATGAATTTTTTTGGGATTCTTGGATGCATTTAACTAATTTTAAAAAATAAAAATGAAAATTATACAAATAAGGAAATAAAAGACATAAAATAAGCCAGGGGGTGCAACAAGCAACAATTCCACGTTCAAAAGTGGACTGGATCAAAAGGAGGGGTGCCAATTGCACAAAAAGCCCAAAGTGCTTTTACACTAGACTCAGAGTCAACAAACTTGACTCCATCATTGCCATAAGATTGATCCAATGGACTATACGCAGTCAACATAATCAAATAGTAAACCAGATGAAAGGCCAAGATTGACAGCACATGGTAACAAGCATGCTCACGCGCACACACAACACAATCAGAAATTAAAACATAACACGTGAGAGGCACATGGAAATTTTAATGTGTTGGCGCAAATCAAACCATCAGATGAATCCAACGCATGAGATCAAATCAAACAATCACACAATCATACGTGATCAAGGGCGCAAATCAGAGGTACATGATAAGTAACATGGATTACAAACACACAAACCATAAAATAAAAACAAATTTTAAATAACGTGGCACACTTATGACCATTAGATCAAAAGATCCAACGGTCCAGACATCATCACCTTCATTGAAACCTCAGGCCACCTGAAAGTGAACCAGACGCCGGAGCCCTAGCTCCGGTCGTCTTCTCCGGTGACACTAAACCACAAAATCTCCAGAAATAAAAAACAATACCATAGTTCTACTCAGAATTGAACAAGGATCATGAATATGCAATTTATTTCACCAAATGATCAACACACAAGCCAAATCGAAGGAAAACAAGTTAGATCTAAAAACTTCAATCATCAAATACTCCCATGATACACGTCCAAAACTCACACAAAATAGATCAGAATGATCAGTGAACATCATAGATCATAATGCACACAACAAAATCAAGTTCTATGATGGTGAAAATTAAGCTAACCTGAAAGTTGCAGAGCTTGAAATACACCAAGAACTCCTTCCAAAAGCTGCAGATCTTCCTCTTTTGAGATCTATTTGCAAAATAAATGCAAATAGAGACTTGAAATAGGCTGGATCTAAGACTTTGAACTTGAACCAACTTGAAATGCACTTATGGAAAACCTCACTCTCAGCTCAAAACAATGGACGATTCTTGCTCTACCAAGTGTGTAGGTCACAAATATGAAAAAACTTCTTCAGAAACCCTTGTAATGAATGAGTTTCGAAGAGAGAAAGCTTGCGTGAGAAAAATGAGATTCTAAACAAATGGGAGTGCATGACCTAGTAGTGAGGGCATGAATTAGCTTATATACATCCCATTAGACCTCTGATCATAATTAGCAATTGATTAATCCCTTGGTTAGTGAGTTTGGGTGGTTTATGCTAAAATGCATTTTGTGATACCACCACTAATCCACATGTGCATTCCCATGCTTTCTATGATGGATCACTCATATTTCACTTGCTGATCACCAATGGATTGGAATTGGGCCTTGAGATTGCTTGGTTTGTGAGTTTTGAACCATCTTGCCATTTTGCATAATGTGAAATAAGTGATGAACATGGCATGAAATGACTTGATTCAAGGGCCAAACTTATGCCAAATGAAGTTTACTTGGATATTAGAATGTGACTTGAAGCAATAGAACCAATTACGAGTCAATTTGTACCAAAATTCAAAAGGTGGAAAAAGTGGTACATGTAAAAAACCTTAAAAAGCACCTTGCATTGTTTTGACCATAACTTGAGTTTAACAAATGATATGGAAACCATCTAGTACTTTTTGGAAATGGGAGAGAAATATCTTCAACTTTCATGTTGGAGGAAAATTCATTTGAAGCTTCCTTGATGATGAAATGTCAAGTTGAATGTGGTGGAAAAACTGCCAAAGATGGAAAGTTCTCATTATAGGTCATTTTCCAAATTTAGTAACTTTTGCACAAACTCTTGATTCTTGAAGAATGATGTCATCCATGATATTCCTTGACCAAATAAAGGTACATGGACTTGGGAAACATGATTTGAACCCTTGAAACCCTGTGGTTGACTTTCCTTTTGAACTGTTGACTTTTGCTTACTTCACAAGTAACTGATCCATTGAACATCTTCCACGATGAATCACTAGCCAAGCCTTCCTCCATGAGTGCTTATAAGTACATAGAAACTCATGAGAATGTATTTGAACAAGCAAAACCCATCAAGAAGTCTTTTGGAACCAAAACCCTAATTTGGACCATCTGATTAGGAGAGAAAGATTCACTTGAGATTTCTTGCCATTCTTGATCTTGTGAAGATGTGATGAACCCCTCAAACCACCTTGAGGCTTGAGACTCCTTTGAGATGAACCCAGTACCTTGATCCCATGCTAAGAACCAATGCTATGCACAAATGCTAATGCAAGAAATGCAAAGAAACATGAGCCAGTTAGCTAAAAACAAGAAGGCAAATTTTAGGGTGTTACAGCTGCCCCTATTCAATCAACTTGGTCCTGAAGGTATGATAGCAACAACTGTCATGCGTTCAAAGGATTCACGGAGATTGAATACCAAAAGAAACCTGAAATTTGCAATCCTCAAAGGAGGGACGACTCCACTGGGGAACAAGTAATAAATGCTGCACTGTCACAACACGGACGAGTGTTATCTATGATGGGAATAAACACTGACGGGTGTCAAGGAATCAAAGATATCAGATACGGACGGGTATCGAAAAGATACACGGACGGGTGTAAAAAGGTTCAATACGGACGGGTACTGAAAAGGTACACGGACGGGTGTAAAGAGGTTTCAATACGGACGGGTATCGAAAAGGTACACGAACGGGTGTAAAAATGATTCAATACGGACGGGTACTGAAAAGGTACACGAACGGGTGTAAAAAGGTTCAATACGGACGGGTATCGAAAAGATACATGGACGGGTGTAAAAGGATTCAATACGGACGGGTACTGAAAAGGTACTCGGACGGTGTAAAGAGGTTTTAATACGAACGGGTATCGAAAAGGTACACGGACGGGTGTAAAAATGATTCAATACGGGCGAGTATCGAAAAGATACACGGACGGGTGTAAAGAGGTTTCAATACGGACGGGTATCGAAAAGATACACGGATGGGTGTAAAAGTTTCAATACGGACGGGTATCGAAAAGGTACACGGACGGGTGTAAAAAGGTTCAATACGGACGGGTATCGAAAAGGTACACGGACGGGTGTAAAAGGTTTCAATGCGGACGGGTATCGAAAAAGGTACACGGACGGGTGTAAAAGTTTCAATACGGACGAGTATCGAAAAGGTACACAGACGGGTGTAAAAAGGTTCAATACGGACGGGTATCGAAAAAGGTACACGGACGGGTGTAAAAGGTTAATTTACTGGGGATTAATCTCGCTGGGGAATGGAAGGCAACACGGACGGGTGTCATCAAAAGGTCAATACGGACGGGTATTGAAATCAAAGGTTCAAACACAGACGGGTGCTGAAGGAAACACAGACGAGTGTCTGACGGTAAAAACCTTGAGGGAATAAACCAAAGGACCACCTAGACGAAGGGGTAAAAAGAGGTCATGGATTAACGATCCTGGCAAACAACTCTGCAAGGGAATGTCAAATATTGCTTTGAATGACTAAACCCAACACCCGTGGAGTAAAGTCAAAAGATAGCTCCTGAAATCCGGCTTTCCTGACGAAGGAAAACTCAAACCTGGCTTATGCTTCGGATGCATATGTTTGAATTTTGCTGTAATGCTCTACGCGAAGTGGAAATGCTACGCATTTAGAAGGATGCCATGTGTAACACCCCCAATCTTAACCCCCAATCAATAAAAAGCAGTAAAAAAAAATTCAAAATTTCATCAGAGTATATTTAAATTATCATGGCATAGACCGATGGGTCACATCAAATTGAAAACAATACATACCACATCTGCTCATAAAGATATGCAACAGTGGGGTAGCAATCAACAGAGGAACTCAGTTCCTTACACCCACATTTCAGAATTTAGAATAAAAGCGGAAAATCTAAAATTGAATAACATACATATATATATATATATATATATATATATCATGAGAAGTTTGTCATACATCAGGTTATACATGCACAAGCCAAAAGATATACATATACATAATATACAATTATCACAAACGGCCTCCCTAACTACCCGGTGTCACATATCAGAGCCGACCGACAAAAGAATGAAGACGCAAAGCTTCACAAAAATACCTCCAGCAACTCTAATCTGCAATGCCTCATAGAGCATTATAAAACAACATAAGGGTGAGAAAAACAACCATAATATAATTGCATACAATTATATATATAACACAAAAATACACATGTATACGGTTCTCACCACAACTCACGCCATAATTCAAACACAAGGCATTACAAGACACAATACATATTTCCATCACCAACCCATATCCATATATCAATTTATCCACAAATCCACACATAACCAACCATAAATGATTTATGCAAATGCAAGAGACCGACACAACGACTCTATGCATATGCACATGCGGTACCGACTTCCATTGTTTCTCATCACTAGTTCACTCAGGAACTCTACTGGAACCATCGCTCGTTACATCACTGTAACTCCCCGTCGGGCCTACGATGTTCCCCGCCGCTCACACCCCACACGGGCACACAGTGTTTATGGATCGCTCACACCCCACACGGGCACACGACCCGATCCCTCACACCCTACATGGGCACACGATCGTCTATAATCATCGCTCACACCCCACATGGGCACACGAAGTTATAGCGAATTCCCTCTGGAATCCAAACCGTCACTCAGGACGTTTCCACAATGCATATCATGATGCTTGGCATACAAAGACCCATAACATTTAATATGCACACACACACATATTCATTTACATCGATAAAATCACACTCTGCACTTATGCCTAAAACAATGCATTTAATTGCCATACGGCCACAACTCGTCACAACATCATCTAAACACATACACTTGCGTCGCACAATAGCACTTTGCATAATACACGTCAATTACGCACAATTATAACGACAAAAGTCGACAACCGACACTATTCCCGATTTTCCGACATTATTAAATCGGCTAACAATTCCAAAATCATCATAACAAGAAAGTACAGCTCAATAGTTATGCAACGATACCAAGAATGTAAAAATCGGACAAACGAAACTCAAGTTACGAAAGAAAACGAAAAACGATATTTTGAAAAGTCCCATTTTGCAAAAGTCCTGTTCATACGCGTATCACCATGATCCATACGCGTATGAGCAGAGACTCATTTTTCCCCAATTCCACGTTAAAGTGTCCGTACGCGTAATGACCAAAACCATACGCGTAATGCCCTAAAATGCTACGCGTATCATACGCAAATGGGCAGATGGCCGAGAAAATTGAAGACCCATACGCGTATTGGCCCATGGCTCGCCCATCCATACGCGTATTGCCAAGGTCCATACGCGTATGAACATGCCCCATACGCGTATGACCTGGAAAAACCAAAAAAATTTCTGCAGAACGTGATTCTGCATTTCCTCCCCCAAATCCTTCCAAATTTCACCTACACCCAGAAAAATTACCAATACAATGCATAACAACATGTATCTATCATATACCAACATTAAGAAACACCAAAAACATGATTTCCAACACATTTGATCAATTCCTAATCAATTTTACCAAAAATGGGTTTTACTAAATTTATTCATTTTAATCCAACAAACATCACAAATACACATACATAATCATACACAAGTATACAATAATTGAGTTTCGCACCCTTACCCGATTAAATCGATTCTAGAAGTTGATTTTTCTTTGATTTCCCAAGTTTCCTCACTATTTCTCTTCTTCTTCTCTTTTCTCCTCTTTTTCTTTCTTTTCCTTTTCTTTCTTTCTCTTTTTCTCTCTTCCTAATTCCCTTTCTATTCTAACTTAACAAAATATTATGAAATGTCCAAAATACCCCCACACTCAAATATCTCACAAACGTTCCCAAAACCTGACAAAATATCATAACATTGAAAAATAACATATTTTCAGATAAAAGTCGAAAATAAAATAAAATAATAATATAATAATCAAACGACTCGATTAAATAAAACGCACACGAAAACTGGGTCGTTACAACTCTCCCCCACTTAGAAATTTTCGTCCTCGAAAATATACCTGAGACGAACAAATCTGGATACGACTCCCGCATTCGACTCTCCAACTCCCAAGTCAAATTGCCCTCAGCAGCGCCGCCCCACGCCACTTTCACAAGTGCAATATCCTTGCCTCTCAACCTCTTCACCTCGCGATCCAAAACCCTAACTGGTAATGCCTCAACTGTAAGGTTCTCCCTTACCTCAACCTCATCCATCGGAATCACATGCGACGGATCCGGAACATACTTCCGAAGTTGTGAAACATGAAACACATCGTGCAAATTCTACAGATTCGGCGGCAACGCCACCCTATACGCCACATCACCCACTCTCGTGGATATCTGGTAAGGACCAATAAACCGAGAAGTAAGTTTCTTCGATTTCAATGCACGACCCACACCTGTTACCGGCGTAACCCTCAGAAATACATGATCGCCCTCTTGAAACTCAAGATCCTTCCGTCTCCGATCATGATAACTCTTTTGTCTACTCTGAGAAGCTTTCATCTTCTCACGAATAAACTTCACTTTCTCCGTCGTCTGTTGCACCAATTCTGGCCCAACCACCGTTCGCTCACCAGATTCGTGCCAACACAACGGTGTCCGACACCTTCGTCCATACAATGCTTCAAACGGTGCCATTCCAATACTAGAATGGAAACTATTATTATACGTAAACTCAATCAATGCAAGATAACTATCCCACGCACCACCTTGTTCCAAAACACACGCCCTCAACAAATCCTCCAAAGACTGAATCGTCCTCTCCGTCTGCGGATGATAAGCCGAACTCAATCTCAATTTAGAACCCAAAGCCTTCTGTAAACTTTCCCAAAATCTCGATGTAAATCTAGGATCTCGATCAGAAACAATACTCAATGGAACTCCATGTAACTTCACAATCACACTGATGTAAATCTCTGCTAACCTCTCCAAAGTAAAACTGATGTCAATCGGAATAAAATGAGCCGATTTAGTCAGCCAACAACAACCACCCAAATAGCGTTATGCCCTCGCTGAGTATTCGGTAACCCTGTCACAAAATCCATGAAAATACTATCCCATTTCCATTCAGGAATATCCAACGGTTGCAACAAACCACTAGGCCTCAGATGTTCCACCTTCGATTTCTGACAAGTCAAACATGCATAAACAAACTGAGCCACATCTCTTTTCAATCCAGACCACCAGAAAATCTTCTTCAAATCTTGGTACATCTTATTCGCTCCCGGATGTATACTCAAATTACTCCGGTGTCCTTCCTCCAAAATCATCTTTTTCAACTCCGCATCATCTGGAATACAAATCCTACCTCGGAATCTCAAAACACCATTAATATCCACTTGAAAATCACTATTTGCATCTTTTCCTCCAACCAACATCAAATCCAAAAATTTTATATCCAACTTTTGTTTCTCACAAACAGTCATCAGAAAATCATTAGTAATCGTTAGCATACCAAGCCTAACGCTATCCGACGTCACTTCACAAACCAAACTCAAATCTCTAAACGATTCCAAAAGTTCCCACTCCTTAACCACTAAAGCGGATATATGTAACGATTTCCGGCTCAATGCATCGGCTACCACGTTAGCTTTACCAGGATGGTAATTCAAGCCAAAGTCGTAGTCCTTCAAGAATTCCAACCATCTACGTTGCCTCATATTAAGCTCTTTCTGATCAAACAAATATTTCAAACTTTTATGATCACTAAAGACTTCAAACCTTGCACCGTAGAGATAATGCCTCCAAATCTTCAACACAAAAACCACAGCCGCTAACTCAAGATCATGAGTAGGATAATTCTTCTCATGAACTCTTAACTGCCTCGAAGCATAAGCCACAACCTTACCTTCTTGCATCAGAACACCACCTAGACCAATCAAAGAAGCATCACAATAAACCACAAATGGTTCATTAGGATTCGGCAAAATCAAGATCGGAGCTGTCGTCAATCTTCTCTTCAGCTCAGTAAAACTCTCTTCACACCGAATATCCCAAATGAACGCTTGCCCTGTACAAGTCAACTGGGTCAAAGGAAGTGCTAGCTTAGAAAAACCCTCAATAAACCTTCGATAATAACCAGCCAAACCCAAAAAGCTTCGAGTTTCAGTAACAGATCTCAGAGCCTCCCATTGTAGAACTGCTTCTACTTTAGATGGATCCACAGCAATACCATTACCTGAAATTACGTGTCCAAGAAAACTTACTTCCGATAACCAGAATTCACACTTGGATAGTTTAGCAAAAAGCTTCCTCTCCTTCAAAACCTGCAAAACAATACGTAAATGTTCTGCATGCTCCTCCCGAGACTTAGAATAAATTAAGATATCATCAATAAACACCACGACAAAACGATCCAGATGCTCGTGAAAAATACAATTCATGTATTCCATAAACACACCTGGCGCATTAGAAACCCCAAACGGCATTACAGAATATTCATAATGACCATATCGTGTCCTAAAAGCCGTTTTTTGAATGTCTTCCTCCTTCACCCTTATCTGATGATACCCAGACCTCAAGTCAATCTTACTGAACACACACGCACCAACTAACTGATCCATCAGATCATCAATCCTTGGAAGAGGATACTTATTCTTGATCGTCACCTTATTCAACTGGCGATAATCAATACATAACCTCATACTCCCATCCTTCTTTTTCACCAATAAAACTGGAGCACCCCAAGGAGAAACACTTGGTCTCACGAACCTCTTTTCCAATAACTCATTCAACTGTTTCTTTAACTCCACCAATTCGGATGCCGACATACGATAAGGTGCCATAGAAACAAGTCTAGTACCAGGAACTAGATCTATAGAAAACTCCACCTCTCTCTCCGGCGGCAAGTCTGAAATATCCTCAGGAAACACTTTTGGAAATTCACACACAACAGGAAACACCTCAAGTGAAACTTGACTATCCACAGTTAAATATGCAAACAAGCCAAACAACTGAGCTTCCTCCGCCAAAAGTTTCTTCAACTCTTTGGTAGATAAGAAACTCGAGTCTTCGTCTTCCTCAAGAGAAGGAAACCTTACCAGCTTATGATAACAATCAATATGAACCCTATTGAATTGCAACCAATTCATACCCAAAACCACATCTAACCCTCCAATGGCAAACACACTAAATCCATCTTAAAGTCTTTACCATAAATGGTCAAAGGACATCTTAGACAACCAAAGAAGTAGTTATTGACCCCATTGCTGGAGTATCAATAACCATTTCACCACCCATATTCTGTTCATTTCCAATAACAGAAACTATGGTTAAACAAACAGCTCATCCAACCACAACGACCAACAAGGACTGACACAACTGGCACGGACTGACACAAACTGGCTCTGATACCACTTAATGTAACACCCCCAATCTTAACCCCCAATCAATAAAAAGCAGTAAAAGAAAATTCAAAATTTCATCAGAGTATATTTAAATTATCATGGCATAGACCGAGGGGTCACATCAAATTGAAAACAATACATACCACACCTGCTCATAAAGATATGCAACAGTGGGGTAGCAATCAACAGAGGAACTCAGTTCCTTACACCCACATTTCAGAATTTAAAATAAAAGCGGAAAATCTAAAATTGAATAACATACATATATATATATATATATATATATATATATATATATATATATATATATATCATGAGAAGTTTGTCATACATCAGGTTATACATGCACAAGCCAAAAGATATACATATACATAATATACAATTATCACAAACGGCCTCCCTAACTACCCGGTGTCACATATCAGAGTCGACCGACAAAAGAATGAAGACGCAAAGCTTCACAAAAATACCTCCAGCAACTCTAATCTGCAATGCCTCATAGAGCATTATAAAACAGCAGAAGGGTGAGAAAAACAACCATAATATAATTGCATACAATTATATATATAACACAAAAATACACATGTATACGGTTCTCACCACAACTCACGCCATAATTCAAACACAAGGCATTACAAGACACAATACATATTTCCATCACCAACCCATATCCATATATCAATTTATCCACAAATCCACACATAACCAACCATAAATGATTTATGCAAATGCAAGAGACCGACACAACGACTTTATGCATATGCACATGCGGTACCGACTTCCATTGTTTCTCATCACTATTTCACTCAGGAACTCTACTGGAACCATCGCTCGTTACATCACTGTAACTCCCCGTCGGGCCTACGATGTGCCCCGCTGCTCACACCCCACACGGGCACACGGTGTTTATGGATCGCTCACACCCCACACGGGCACACGACCCGATCGCTCACACCCCACATGGGCACACGATCATCTATAATCATCGCTCACACCCCACATGGGCACACGAAGTTATAGAGAATTCCCTCTGGAATCCAAACCATCACTCAGGACGTTTCCACAATGCATATCATGATGCTTGGCATACAAAGACCCATAACATTTAATATGCACACACACACATATTCATTTACATCGATAAAATCACACTCTGCACTTATGCCCAAAACAATGCATTTAATTGCCATACGACCACAACTCGTCACAACATCATCTAAACACATACACTTGCGTCGCACAATAGCACTTTGCATAATACACGTCAATTACGCACAATTATAACGACAAAAGTCGACAACCGACACTATTCCCGATTTTCCGAAATTATTAAATCGGATAACAATTCCAAAATCATCATAACAAGAAAGTACAGCTCAATAGCTACGCAACGATACCAAGAATGTAAAAATCGAACAAACGGAACTCAAGTTACGAAAGAAAACGAAAAACGATATTTTGAAAAGTCCCATTTTGCAAAAGTCCTGTTCATACGCGTATCACCATGATCCATACGCGTATGAGCAGAGAATCATTTTTTCCCCAATTCCACGTTAAAGTGTCCGTACGCGTAATGACCAAAACCATACGCGTAATGCCCTAAAATGCTACGCGTATCATACGCAAATGGGCAGATGACCGAGAAAATTGAAGACCCATACGCGTATTGGCCCATGGCTCGCCCATCCATACGCGTATTGCCAAGGTCCATACGCGTATGAACATGCCCCATACGCGTATGACCTGGAAAAACCAGAAAATTTTTTGCAGAACGTGATTCTGCATTTCCTCCCCCAAATCCTTCCAAATTTCACCTACACCCAGAAAAATTACCAATACAATGCATAGCAACATGTATCTATCATATACCAACATTAAGAAACACCAAAAACATGATTTCCAACACATTTGATCAATTCCTAATCAATTTTTCCAAAAATGGGTTTTACTAAATTTATTCATTTCAATCCAACAAACATCACAAATACACATACATAATCATACACAAGTATACAATAATTGAGTTTCGCACCCTTACCCGATTAAATCAATTCTAGAAGTTGATTTTTCTTTGATTTCCCAAGTTTCCTCACTATTTCTCTTCTTCTTCCCTTTTCTCCTCTTTTTCTTTCTTTTCCTTTTCTTTCATTCTCTTTTTCTCTCTTCCTAATTCCCTTTCTATTCTAACTTAACAAAATATTGTGAAATGTCCAAAATACCCCCACACTCAAATATCTCACAAACGTTCCCAAAACCTGACAAAATATCATAACATTGAAAAATAACATATTTTCAGATAAAAGTCGAAAATAAAATAAAATAAAAATATAATAATCAAACGACTCGATTAAATAAAACGCACACGAAAACTGGGTCGTTACGCCATGCGAAAAATGCTTATGCAATGCAAAAGACCGTCCCAGCGAAATAAACGCTGAGAATAGAAGCAGCTCCACCGAGGACGACAAACTACATTGTCATCAAACCAAAGAACAAAGCTGAGGAAAACTTCACCCTGCTAGGGAAGATCACAATTACCAATTCTACTGGAGATGGACGAAACTCCGAGAGAATACCCACTCTGTTGGGGAATATCAAGATCAACAACTCTGCTGGAGATGGACGAAACTCCGAGAGAATACCCATTCTGTTGGGGAGGGAGATGAATACTAAAGATGGAAACTCCTCCGTTGGGGATGACCAACTGTTTCAGAACTTGGATTTGACGCCTACCAAAAACGATTGGACTTAAGACCTGCTGGGGATACCACTCACCACCAGACTCTGCTTGGGGATATAAGCTTAATCTGCTGCTAGGGAAATAACTTTACCCTCACCCTGCTGGGGATTAGATCAAGCTGTTGTCGTTGAGACTATACTTTCTGACCAACTGAGGAAAGTAGACACCAGGACTCTGTGGGGATAATAACATCTTTGTCCACGAACTTCCTGCTGAAGATACAACAACATCAACCTTAGAGCAATTAACTTCTGAACGTTTGCTGGGGAAGAGTAATCCAAACACAACCTCGGCTGGGTATACAATCCTCAGTACTCCTGTTGAGGGGGACGATCCTCTTATGTCCTGCTGAGGGGGACGATCCTCATCGACACATCTGCTTGGGAAATAGTAGTTGTCAACATCCACTCTGCTAGGGGATAAACACATATTTCCTGACTAGCTGAGGAAAAAACGACTGCCCCATACTCTGTGGGGAAACACCACCTGCTGAAGAAAGGTGAGCCAAATCACAACTCTGGCTGGGGGAAAACATCTTATACTCTATTGAGGAAGACGGCCCTCGATGCTCTGATGGGGAAGAGTAATAAACTACTGAGGACGATCAGACTTCAAAGTTGGGGAGAGCTCTACTGGGGAGGTACACCTGTCATCCTGCAAAACCAACAGAAAGGTCTACGTGCAAAAATGATTACTTTGATTATCATCACAGTGACTGACGCCTAAGCAATTGCCACTGTTTTCCAACTTGCTTCATAAAGCTCAACATTTTAGCATGTAATGTTTATAAAAAATATCGGACATTTTCACAAACTAAACAGGTAAAACAAAAAACAAAAGCTCTTTGATTGAAATGCAAACTTTATTGAATGATCAGCCTGTAAATAGGCATTTGCATTTAGAAGCAATTCCTGGAAAGAGGTAATTGCGCAAAAAAAAGTAAAAGAAAATACACATGTCGGCAATGTGAGGAATAGACATCCACCATGACTCGACTCAGCTATAATCCATATGACTTGTTTATCCGCAGATACTTTGGCTTTTGAAGATGACTAACTGGAATGATTCCTTTCCTTCGATTTTTCCAAGTGTGAATAGCGAACACAGATCGAACGCGGATCGTAGTCTTTGCTTTTAAATCCCTAACTTTTGCCTGGATCGCCCTTTTTGGGTTTTCAATCCACTGGGATACCCATTTTTGCCAAAGTTGCCTTTTCAGGTTTTCAACCTTGCGGGTTTATTCTTTTTTTCCTTTTATCCCTAATTTTTGCCCGAACCTTTTCTTTTTATGGTTCGCCAGGATGCCCCATTTTTTCCTGAACCTTCTTTTTATGTTCAGCGGGTCTCTTTTATGCAAAGTATTTTTTTACTACATCCGCGTTCACAGGGGACGTAAAATCTTTGCCATCCATAGTTGAGAGTAATAAGGCTCCACCAGAGAAAGCCTGTCTTACTACATATGGCCCTTTGTAATTCGGAGTCCACTTGCCCCTGTGATCTATTTGAGGAGGAATGATCCTTTTCAGAACTAATTCACCAGTTTGGAAACACCGAGGACGCACTTTCTGATCAAATGCCTTTTTCATCTTGCTCTGATACAACCGGCCATGCGCAATGGCTTTCAATCTCTTCTCTTCAATGAGGTTCAGTTCATTCATTCGGGAACGCACCCACTCAGCTTCATCAAGCTTCACGTCTGTCAGAATTCTTAAAGAAGGAATCTCAACTTCTAATGGCAGAACTGCTTCCATACCATACACCAGTGAGAAAGGGGTTGCCCCAGTTGATGTGCGTACCAAATTACGATATCCATGCAAAGCATAAAGCAACATCTCATGCCAGTCTTTGTACGTCACTACCATCTTCTGTACAATCTTCTTTATGTTCTTATTAGCCACTTCAACAGCCCCATTCATCTTCGGGCAGTAGGGAGAAGAATTGTGATGTTCGATCTTAAAGTCTGGCATAGCTCCTTCATCATCTTATTGTTCAAATTTGAACCGTTATTAGTAATGATTCTCTCCGGGACTCCATACTGGCAGATGATGTCCTTCTTAATAAACCGGGCTACCACTTGTCTGGTGACGTTGACATACGATGCTGCTTCTACCCACTTCGTGAAATAATCAATAGCCACCAGGATAAAACGATGTCCATTCGAAGCAGTCAGCTCGATCTTCCTAATCATATCAATGCCCCACATGGGAAAAGGCCAAGGTGACGACAAAACATTCATAGGAGTAGGCGGTACGTGCACCTTGTCAGCATAAATCTGGCATTTATGACATTTCCAGGCGTATATAAAACAATCAGACTCCATAGTCATCCAATAATACCCCGCTCTTAACAATTTTCTTACCATAGCATGCCCATTGGCATGAGTACCAAAGGAACCTTCGTGAACTTCTTCCATTAACAGGCTTGCCTCGTGTTCATCAACACAACGTAGCAAGACCATGTCAAAGTTTCTCTTGTATAACACATCGTCTTTGTTCAAAAAGAAGTTTCCTGAAAACCTCCTCAATGTCTTTTTATCCTTGGAAGATGCCCCAGCTGGGTATTCCTGACTCTTCAAAAAGACTTTGATGTCATGATACCAAGGCTTGCCATCTGATACACCATCAACTACAAATACAAAAGTAGGTCTGTCCAAGCGCATGATTCTGATTGAAGGAGTTTCATTCCAACGATTCACTTGATACATTAATGACAATGTTGCCAACGCATCAGCCATCTGATTCTCTATCGGAGGAATGTGATGGAAGTCCACTCTGTCAAAGAAAGGTAACAACCTTCTAGCATAGTTGTTATACGGAACAAGATTCGCTTGACGAGTCTCCCATTCACCTGTAATCTGATTAACCACCAATGCAGAATCACCATAAACATCGAAGTTCTTGATTCTCAAATCAATTGCTTATTCTAACCCCATGATGCATGCTTCATACTCCGCCTCATTGTTGGTGCATATGAACGTTAATCGGGCAGTGAAGGGTATATGAGAACCCTGTGGAGTCGTAATGATTGCCCCGATTCTGTTACCATATGAATTAACAACTCCATCAAAAACCATTTTCCATTGAGATCCGATCTCAGGTCCTTCATCAGGCAAAGGTTCTTCGCAATCCTTCATCTTCAGATACATGATGTGCTCATCCGGAAATTAAAATTCATCGGTTGATAATCCTCAATTGGCAGTTCGGCAAGATATTCTGACAAAACACTTCCCTTAATGGCCTCTTGGGAAACATATTGAATATCGTATTCTGTCAAAACCATCTGCCAACGGGCTATTCTGCCAGAAAGTGCTTGCTTCTCAAACACATACTTGATCGGATCCATCTTCGAAATCAATAGGGTTGTGTGGTTTAACATATATTGCCTCAAACGCTTAGCGGCCCAAGCGAGTGCACAACATGTTTTCTCCAGCATCGAGTACCTTGACTCACAATCAGTAAACTTTTACTCAAGTAGTAGATGGCATGCTCTTTTCTACCTGACTCGTCTTGTTGACCGAGCACACAACCCATTGAATTCTCAAGAATCGTGAGATACATAATCAAAGGTCTTCCTGGCACTGGCGGCATAAGGACTGGAGGTTCCTGCAAATATTCTTTAATCTTTTCAAATGCCTTTTGACAATTTTCATTCCACCTGACCGCTTGATCTTTTCTTAACACCTTAAAGATTGGTTCACACGTGGCTGTGAGATGCGAGATGAACCTAGCAATGTAGTTTAATCTCCCCAAGAAACCATGAACCTCTTTTTCTGTTTTCGGCACAGACATTTCTTGTATGGCTTTTACCTTTGCAGGATCAACCTCGATACCCTTTTCACTAACAATGAACCCTAGCAATTTTCCTGATCTCACCCCGAAGGTGCATTTGTTTGGATTCAACCTCAGTCTGAATTTTCTTAACCTTTCAAACAACTTCTGAAGATTTACCAAATGTTCTTCTTCCGTCTGTGACTTCGCAATCATGTCATCAACATAGACCTCAATCTCTTTGTGAATCATATCATGAAAGAGAGTCACCATCGCCCGCTGGTAAGTTACCCCTGCATTTTTCAATCCAAAGGGTATCACTTTGTAGCAGAAAGTTCCCCACGGTGTTATGAATGTTGTTTTCTCCATGTTCTCTGGGGCCATCTTGATTTGGTTATACCCAGAGAAGCCATCCATGAAGGAAAACACATAATACTGAGCAGTATTGTCAACTAACACGTCAATGTGAGGGAGGGGGAAATCATCCTTTGGGCTTGCTCTGTTCAAATCCCTATAATCAACACACATCCTGACCTTCCCATCCTTCTTAGGTACAGGCACGATGTTAGCAACCCATGGAGGATAATTTGTTACGGCAAGAAAACTGGCATCTAGCTGTTTCTGAACCTCTTCCTTGATTTTGACAGACATCTCCAGTTTAGTTCTTCTCAACTTCTGCTTAACTGGAGCACAACCTTCTTTAAGTGGTAGCCAATGTACAACAATATCAGTATCGAGCCCAGGCATGTCTTGGTAAGACCAGGCGAAGATGTCCACATACTCACGGAGCATTTCAAATCAATCTTCCTTTGACACTGTCTTCCAATGCAGCCCCTATCCTTACTTCTTTTCTGGCGTCCTCGGTTCCCAGATTCACAATCTCAATTTCCTCCTGATGAGGTAGGATGACTCTCTCCTCTTGCTTTAACAATCTGGCCAACTCTTCGGGCAGTTCACAATCTTCGTCAATCTCTTCTTCAACCTGATAGATTGGAATGTCAAAGTCATACCGAGCTATAGCTGAGTCATGATCGGTGTCATCTGAACAAAAAGACCTACATGATTGATGAGGTATGTTTATTATGTATGCAACAAAAGAAACACATTACCATTTTGATGTGGGTTTTTAATGCATAAAAATAAAATAGAAAGACAGAGATCAAAATATTTGAGTGTGAAAAGTCCTTTATTGATGATAAAGCAAAACATGCAACAGTTAAAAGCCCTACAAATAAAATCACTACGTCTTGGGCAGAACGCAGGATTAACATATTAGGAAAACAAAGCAATTACTCGAAGCCAGTCACTTGAATGACTTTCTCGGAAGACCAGTTGCACAAACTTTTTCCTGGGACGCAAGGGCGGATCCAGCTATCCATGTCACAATCACTGTCCCCTTCTTCCTCAATGGCATTAATCCTGTCGAAGAAAACACCGACACTAGTGAAACGGACTAGGCCATAGAATTTGGGAGGATCCCCGTCTCTCCTGGATGGCTTGTATCCCAATCCATAGGTATCCCTCTTCTCCTGAACTTCAACCACCTGGCCCCACCTCTGTGAGCTACCAGCTTCAACCACAGCTTTGGCGTCTTTAAACAAAGACATAGAAACCTCAGGTTGATCTGCCACTGTAGGCTGCTCTATAGCTTTAGACTGGACAACCTCTTCAGAAACCTTCACCTTTTCAAACCCCTGACACAACGTCTCATGGATTTCACCATCCACTTCCACGTATTTGAAGGTTGACAGCTGACTGATCATTATGTCTTCTTCTCCGCACACTGTCACTACGTGGCCGTCAACCATGTATTTCAGCTTTTGATGCAAAGTGGAGGTTACAACGCCTGCACCATGGATCCAAGGACGACCCAACAAACAGCTGTACGCTGGCTGAATATCCATTATATAAAATGTTGCATCAAAGATTTCCGGCCCAACCTTGATCGGAAGCACAATCTCACCAAAGACAGATCTCTTCGAGCCATCAAAAGCTCACACCACCAAGTCACTTGGTGTACAAATAAGTCCCCTGGTATTTAAATTCATTAATGCTTTCTTTGGCAATACATTCAACGATGATCCAGTATCAACTAACACATGTGACATCAGTGAACCACGACACTCAATCGAAATATGCAGGGCATGGTTATGATTCCTCCCAGCAGGAGTCAAATCAAGATCTGTAAAACCCAAGTCGTTACCTGCATTCATGTGCGCTACAACCCCTTCCAGTTGGTTAACAGAAATCTCTTGAGGAACGTAGGCTGCATTCAAAACCTTTAGAAGAGCATTCCTGTGAGCATCAGAACACAATAGCAAAGATAAAATAGAGATCTTGGACGGGGTCTGATGTAACTGGTCCACAATCTTGTGATTACTTTTCCGGATGAGTCTCATAAACTCCTCTACATTTTCAGAAAAAGCATCATCAACCGGTTTTACTGTAGAATCAGTAATCACTGGAGTCTGAACAGAACCATCTATTGCCTGTTTTCCCCTATCTTGACTTGAAGTACTGGGTTGATCATTAACAGGAGTAAGCACTCTATCACTTCTCGTTATAGCATCAGCTTCAACCTTAACTTCAGGACTAGCACTCACTGGTGAAGTAGTCGATAATTCCTGCTTTTGTCCATTGACAAACACCTCTGCGCCGTAATTCCAGGGAATGGCTTTAGTGCTTTCATATGGAATGGGTCCAGCCCTTGTGATAATAACTGGAGGTGGCCTTGCCGGACCAGAAATAGTAATCGTTTTGAACGGAATAGTGATAGTAGCAACCTTCTCACTAATAACCTCTTCTTGCTGATTACACCGATCAAACTATAAGCAACCCTCATTAATCATACTCTGGATACCCATCTTCAACGAATCACAACCATTAACCTTCGTCAAATAATCTGAGCAGTTCTCATCACAACCCGGATAGACGCCACCCTTCAATAACCTGCTTTTAACCACAGCCAGCGGAGTCTTCAGCTCCTCAACATCCATGATCAAATTCAAAGCTTCACCTTCCTCAATTATCGCATTCACCCTCGACCCATTGTGATCAGGCATAGGATTTTGAATAACATTGGGCCCAACATTCGAGAAATTGATAGCCTTGGAGTCTACAAGGTCTTGCACCTTGTGATGAAACGCCCTACACTTCTCCACAGTGTGCCCGGAGCACCAGAGTGAAAATCGCAATGTGCGTTAGCATCGTAGCCTCGTGGGAATTCCCATGTTGGTGGAGCCAGGGTACGGAGCTCAACTAGACGCAACTGCAGCAAATGTTGCAACAACTGTGCATACGACATCGGGGGTTGATCAAAATTCCTCTCTGCATTCCTTTGTCTGTTCTGATACTGGCCCTGCTGCCTATTCTAATTAGCATTATTCCTCTGTTGCTGTGGTGGAGGTAACGTTGTTGGGATAGTTACCGATGCTACTTGTTGATTATTGGCCTGACGCTGTTTCCCTTTTCCCTTGTGAGATGATACAGCGTTGGCCTCTCCTTTCTTCTTATAACTATCAAATGGCTTCTTTCCATGCCCGGAGGACGATCCGTCACCATTAGAAACTTTTCCAGCCTTAATTCCAACCTCTACCTTCTGTCCGATAGTAATCACATCTGCAAACTTGCCTAGAGAACAAGGCAATAGCTTCTCATAATAATGCTTAGGCAGTGTGTCCATAAACATATCCAACATCTCTTTTTCCAGCATTGGTGGCTGTACCCTAGCTGCCAATTCACGCCACCTTTGCGCGTATTCTTTGAAACTGTCATCACTTTTCTGGGACATGCTCAACAGCTGAGTTCTGTTGGGAGCCATGTCTGTGTTGTATTGGTAATGCTTGATAAAAGCTGCAGGTAGCTCTCTCCAAGTACGAACATCTCTACTCTTCAGCGCCATATACCATTCCAAAGACGCGCCAGACAGGCTATCTTGGAAAAAGTGCATCATTAGTTTTTCATCTTTGGCATGAGCAGCCATCTTCCTGGTATAACCCTTTACATGAGTCCTTGGGCAGGTAGAACCATTATACCTCTCCAGTGTAGGAATCTGAATCTTGTGTGGAATGACAATATCAGGGACCAGCCCTAGGTCGTCCAAATCTATTCCCAGATCATCCTGTTTCACAACCCCCTTCAATTGCGCCTAAATTAAACGGATCCTCTCATCACTAACCACAGGAAGACCAACATCTAAGCTTCTGACTGAGAAAACATTATCCTGTTGATCATCAATACGATGGCCATGGATAGCTCAAACAGTGCTTCCTTCTCCAACCACTGAAGGAATACCACCATGTCCACCAGCACCAGTGTTAGGAATGTTGATACCAGCACCACCTCCGCCCGGAGGAATAACATGATTAAGAAAACCACCGTGTAAGATACCATTCTCATCAACCTGCGACACCAAAGGCTGAACTAGAGTTCTGAACTCATTCTGACTCTGCACCACACCCTGCATCATCTCCATGAATTGATCGATGCGAGCTTGCATAGCTGCCATATCTGCCTGAACTTTGTCCATCACTCTGCTTTGATTAAGCCTGGTAGAATACCGATGAGTTGGTTGATCAATCCTGACTGAAAAAAGAGAGAGCATAAGAAAACCAGAGAAACCAAGATAACCTGCAATGCAAAAATGATTATGATTATGCAAATGCAAATGCAAAAATGCAAACAAACATATTTGAACATTTCCAGGACACATCCGCTTTGATTCCATTCCATGAAACCGGGCAAGGGATTAAACACACTGTCGGAAAATAAATCCGAACCCAGAAATACCACCGGAGCAAACCACAGGGACAAACCCTCTCTGAAAACCAGAACTGCCAGAGCACAGCTAGTTAAACCAAATATTCCATTACTGAAAACAAAGTAGTTCCTACAGACAAATTCAAGCATAATCAAAGGTGACTCCATCAACAAACCTGATGGTAATCCCAAAAAAAGAAAAAGATAAACAACAAAATCAACTACAAATCAATTCCAAACAAACTAGCTTCAACTTCCTCAAGAAGGTCCAAAGTGTCAGGATGTGTAGGTTGTTTTATCAGCCCTTTGATCAACTTGTTTCTTTTTGCAATATCCTGGCTCAATTTAACAATATGCTCTTCAGCGTTGTCGTCCTCGCGCCTCGACTTCTTGACCTCGGCTTGTAACTTGAGCTCTTCAATTTCCTTCTATGCTTCTTTCCACTTGGCAAAGTAACGATCTTTCCTTGCTTTCACTGCCTGAAGTTCTTCTTTCAGTTCTCCATTCTCAATCTTGACCTCCTCCCACATATCCTGATACGTGGCAAGCTTATCTTCTGCTTTAGTCAAAAGCTTCTTGTTTTTCCTTTTAGCTTTGCCTGATGATTCAGCAGCCATACTGACCTTTTTGAAGTGCTGAGCTCAGTCGGCAAAATCCTTCTCTCTTTTTTCTAGATGCACTGTCATGTCTTGAACTTTCCATTTCAACTCTAAGTTGTCACGTAGAGCATTCTGTAGCTGACTACGCATATCAGAGTTTTCCACCCTCAAATCAAATACCAACTTTCGCTGCTTGTCGAATTCTTCGAGTGGTACAGTGAGTCTCTCTTCCACAATCTATGGATACAAAGGAGGCGCCCGATCAAAAGGTAAATAGAACTCTTCTACCCTCTTCTTTACCCATTCAACATATGGAGCGAAAACTTGATTATTGGGTTTGCCCAAAACGGTTTTACCTCTCTTCTGTCTGCTGAGCCAAGCTTCAGAAGCTTCTTGTGCAATAGCCACACCATCAGTCATATGAAAATACCAAGATTCTTCCAAATCTTTTCCAGTTGGAGGATCTTTTAGGGCGTATGCAAACTGCCTGATAGCCAAAGACGGGTTGTAGTTAATACCTCATTTTCTTCCGATCAAGGGTACATTAGGATACTTGCCACAGCTATGCAAAATATCAGACGCTTACTCCACTCTAAAGAAATCTTTGAATCCACAAAAGCACCTGACCGGGGTAAACGTTTGGCAAACCACTTGTAAAAAAGAGATGCGCAACAACAAACCACCCCACCTCGTCTTTTCTCATTCCTGTTGTATAGGGCGTAGTGGAGATCACCTAACAAAGTTGGTACCGGATTCTGAGCTGTAAATATCTGAATAGCATCCGTATCGACAAACTCAGACTCATTAGGGAATAACACAATGGCATATATACACAGAGCCAATATTGCATTGAAAGCTATCCACCTCTTCTCCTTAGCTTCTTCTTGAGCCCTCTTCACTAAGTACTCCAAGTGATAGCCTCGGGATTTTCCCTTCTTAGAAAAGTCAGCCTCCACTGTCGATTTGCTCAAATAAAGAGCCTTAGCCACTGCTTGGAAATCACAATCTCCTTGGGAACCACAGAAAGGAACACCTTCTTTAACAGGAATCCTCAAAATGTTGGAGTACTCTTCCAGGGTATGAACCAACACATAATCTGGCATCACAAAGCACCTCAAGGAAGGATCATAAAACTGCATCAAGGTGTGTAGCCCATTATATTCATATTCACTGAGGCTCCGAACCAGGGATAATATCTAACCATACTTCTCTTCAAAGGATCCCAAAACTTCTGGACCAGCCATACTCTGTAAACTGTTCAACAGACCAAGAGTGATCTTCGGGAACTTGTAGACGATGATGTGCTTCTTACCCCTCTTAGTGTCCATCCCTATGAACGCCCTCTGACTGGAATCAAAAGACTAGATGCTACCTGGAAATGCAAAAGCATGAATGTCAGAAAAATGGAATGCAATGCGAAGCATGGGATCAAGGTATCCACACAAACTGGTTGCACTGCGCTGACTGAACAAATCAAGGCTCTGTACCAAAGCCCAGAAAAAAAGCAACCACAGTGATAAAACTAGAAAACCAGGTAGGTTGAAGGTCAAGGTCACCTGCAAACCTGCAAACACCCATCCCTCTCACATGTGGGTACTAAGATCCTCAGTATCCCGGGCTCTCAGGTCGAGAAATGATGATACATTCACCATTTCTGGTTTAGCTTCATCATCAATCGAGGAGGCCTCAACTGATTCTCCAAAATGAAAGGTCCTCAGCTTCTGGCACTGAGGTCGAGAAGCAATAGTACATTCATCCCTCGGGGTACAGTACTATCGCCAATTGAGGAGCGCCTCCACTGATTCACTTTAAAAAAAGATCCTATGGCAAGTTCCCAGCATTGGGTCCTCGGGTCGAGAATCGTAATGGGTTTGCCATTTCTGGTCTGCCATTATCGTTCTCGGGAGGAGTGCCGTTACTGAGTCCTCGGGAATGGTCATCAGAGTCGACAATTCCTCAAGAGAATAACTACTGGCCTGTATCAACATACAGTAGCAGATATCTCTCGATAGAACCTCGTCTGACTGTGGGGATCGTGAACACCCGCACGTGGCCAACACCACGGGAGCGTCACGCCTGCCCACTCTAAACCTATGTGTATGCTCGAGCCTGGGTAGTGGGTTCATCTCTCAGAACCTCCCAACCTGCCAAAAGAAAACCAGCACAGCGCATCACAGTCCAGCATAACAGTGAAAGGAAATGCAGTAAAATGCGGTAAAAACAGTAAAGCAGTAAAGCAAAAATACAGTAAACAGCAATACAGTAATATACAACAAAACAAAGCACCACAAAAAAAACACCCAATGAAATAAAACAGACAAGCGCTAGGATTGACTCACAAACGGGGATGGACCAGTAAGAGGTCAACCTGTCCCCAGCAGAGTCGCCAGCTGTCGCTCCCGAAAGATTCGCATCCAACTGTACAAACGCGAGAGTGGCGTGGAAAAATACAGAGTCGCCAGCAATGTGTATTTATCCCAAGAGAGGGAAAGGAAACACTGCATAAACCTGAGGGAAGGGAAAGAACATGGTTTCACGACTAAGAGAAACGGGTACGGGAGTCGGTTACGTGAAGGGAAGGTGTTAGCACCCAACACGTCCATCATACTCGATGGGATCCACGCTTGTTGTCTGCATCAAAGGGTGTCGTCATCTGGAGCTCCACTGCTACTGGACCAGAGAAGAAACGAGAACGGAAAGAATGGAGAAACGAAGAAGAAAAGAAAAAAGAAGTGACTCGATAGGACGTTATCGTTGTCCTAGGCCTACGTACTCCCTCAGTGCAATGGGAAAGTCAGAGTCAACGTAGTTCGGACGGGAACTGTGGGGGAAGGTTGCTCGCCAAGACAATCACTGTCTTGTGCCTACATATCCTCAATCGGACGAGAGAGAGGAATCAGAGCTAATGTAGTTCGTGGGTACGACCACGGATGGGTAAGTGTTTTTTACGTGAGCGACGAGTTCTTTTCTGAAAAAAAGAAGTTTGAAACCCAACAATCCCGAAGGATAAAAAGATTTGAATTTGTTTTGTGTTTTTTAGACAGAAGTGTTTTAAGTTAGTTCATAACTTGCATTGCACCAAAGTCTATGACATAGGAACGAATACTTCGCGTATCGTCCCCAACAGGACGTACACTAGGTACCCTAGAAGAATGAATGGAAACCCCTCACTCCTCACTTCCCACGCTTAAGGCTCATGCGCAATACACTTTATCTTTATTAAGTGTTTTCAAGAAGTTTCGAGATGAGAAGAGAGAAGACACAAAGGAAACTCTAAAGGGAAACTAAGAGTCCTAATGTTATCATGCATGGATGACCTATGGTTAGTGAGGCTTAGGAGAGACGACCACCTAAAACCTAATGCTAATCCTACTCCAAGCTTAATAAAAAATTAAGTTGGACTAGGTAGCTCTAAGGGAAAAGAATCCAAGACTTAATCAAGTATTGAGATTCATGGGATGAGAAAGAGTGAGAGAGAAGAAAGAAACGTCTTAAATGCTAAAGTAAACACAAGTATGAAAGCTTAAAAGAGAAAGGAGAAGTTAGAATGTGGATAACTATCCACATCCCATTCACTTACCATTAGCCCCTACATGGTTATCAAAAACAAACATAAGCAACCATAAGACAAATGAAACCCAAACAAGTCACAACCCAAAGAGAAATGGTTACAAACCAAATGAAACTCATCCAAGTCAGAATGTACACCTCAAAGGTGACCCATAATGTTTACCAAATAAGATCAAGCAAAGAGAATGCAAACAAGTGACAAAACATACAAGAAAGTCATCAAAGAAGGAGTAGAAGAAGAATGAGTGGATATGCAAGGTGATCATGCAACAATGCTTCAAATAAAATCAAAGTCAGAATGTGGATGACCTAAACATGTGCCTAAACATGCTATACAAGTGTCACACAAGGCATACAAGCAAGTATCCAAGCATTAAGAATCATTAGAAGAAGGAGAAGGAAGCATGTAAGTGAAACATGTTAAAGGATGCAAAATGAAACATGAGTAGCATATGACATGAATGCAAAGCTCCAAGGTCATAAACATACATCAAATTAAGTGCAAAGGAATGATATGGCATGGCATACACACACCAAACATAAGTCATGAATGAGCATAGATGAGAAGAGGTGAGAAGATGAGTCAAAAGAGGCATGTAAATCAAACATTGAACATGTGCACAAAATATGCAACAACCTCACACCAATGACCTATAATTGCAATCAAATGACCTATAATGATTCAAACATGGTTTATGAAGTCAAAGAAACAATCCCAAATAATAGCACAAGTGCCTTCTCAAACAAGTAATCAAACATGATCAAAGATGTGCATAAAAGAGACCTCAAAACAAGAGCAATCAAACAATTAGAAAATCATCTTCAAAAATTACCAAATTAATTCTCAAGACTCCTCAACCAGGGGTAAACAACATGTCAAAAGCTCATGGAAAAATTCACAAGATAAGTCCTCCAATCAATCATGCAAAGTCACATGGGAATTATGAACTAATATGCAAAAGAGAGGGGCTAAAATGCAATATGAAAAGAGTTTAAAAATATGAGAAAAATGTTTTTATGCACTTCAAGATGTTGATGAAACAATACAAAAAGATTAGGTTCAAAATGTTTTATAGATGATGAAAAATAAAATCAGCAAGGCAGGGTGTGCATATATGAAACAATTCAAAAAGAAACTAATTAAACAATTAATTCAGGTGCACAGAATAAAATAAAAAAGGAAAATAAAATTTCCCAAAATTTTATAAAAACCTAAACATGTTTCATGAATTTTTTTGGGATTCTTGGATGCATTTAACTAATTTTAAAAAATAAAAATGAAAATTATACAAATAAGGAAATAAAAGACATAAAATAAGCCGGGGGGTGCAACAAGCAACAATTCCACGTTCAAAAGTGGACTGGATCAAAAGGAGGGGTGCCAATAGCACAAAAAGCCCAAAGCGCTTTTACACTAGACTCAGAGTCAACAAACTTGACTCCATCATTGCCATAAGATTGATCTAATGGACTATACGCAGTCAACATAATCAAATAGTAAACTAGATGAAAGGTCAAGATTGACAGCACATGGTAACAAGCATGCTCACGCGCACACACAACACAATCAGAAATTAAAACATAACACGTGAGAGGCACATGGAAATTTTAATGTGTTGGCGCAAATCAAACCATCAGATGAATCCAACGCATGAGATCAAATCAAACAATCACACAATCATACATGATCAAGGGCGCAGATCAGAGGTACATGATAAGTAACATGGATTACAAACACACAAACCACAAAATAAAAACAAATTTTAAATGATGTGGTACACTTATGACCATTAGATCAAAAGGTCCAACGGTCCATACATCATCACCTTCATTGAAACCTCAGGCCACCTGAAAGTGAACCAGACGCCGGAGCCCTAGCTCCGGTCGTCTTCTCCGGTGACACTAAACAACAAAATCTCCAGAAATAAAAAACAATACCATAGTTCTACTCAGAATTCAACAAGGATCATGAATATGCAATTTATTTCACCAAATGATCAACACATAAGCCAAATCGAAGGAAAACAAGTTAGATCTAAAAACTTCAATCAAATACTCCCATGATACACGTCCAAAACTCACACAAAATAGATCAGAATGATCAGTGAACATCATAGATCATAATGCACACAACAAAATCAAGT
This sequence comes from Lathyrus tuberosus, assembly GCA_022829125.1. Taxonomy (NCBI): domain Eukaryota; kingdom Viridiplantae; phylum Streptophyta; class Magnoliopsida; order Fabales; family Fabaceae; genus Lathyrus; species Lathyrus tuberosus. Next base: position 3,941,662 of record JALAZF010000435.1, read on the forward strand.
TCTATGATGGTGAAAAGTAAGCTAACCTGAAAGTTGCAGAGCTTGAAATACACCAAGAACTCCTTCCAAAAGCTGCAGATCTTCCTCTTTTGAGCTCTATTTGCAAAATAAATGCAAATAGAGACTTGAAATAGGCTGGATATAAGACTTTGACCTTGAACCAACTTGAAATGCTCTTATGGAAAACCTCACTCTCAGCTCAAAACAATGGACGATTCTTGCTCTACCAAGTGTGTAGGTCACAAATATGAAAAAACTTCTTCAGAAACCCTTGTAATGAATGAGTTTCGAAGAGAGAACGCTTGGGTGAGAAAAATGAGATTCTGAACAAATGGGAGTGCATGACCTAGTAGTGAGGGCATGAGTTAGCTTATATACATCCCATTAGACCTCTGATCATAATTAGCAATTGATTAATCCCTTGGTTAGTGAGTTTGGATGGTTTATGCTAAAATGCATTTTGTGATACCACCACTAATCCACACGTGCATTCCCATGCTTTCTATGATGGATCACTCATATTTCACTTGCTGATCACCAATGGATTGGAATTGGGCCTTGAGATTGCTTGGTTTATGAGTTTTGAACCATCTTGCCATTTTGCGTAATGTGAAATAAGTGATGAACATGGCATGAAATGACTTGATTCAAGGGCCAAACTTGTGCCAAATGAAGTGTACTTGGATATTAGAATGTTACTTGAAGCAATAGAACCAATTACAAGTCAATTTGTACCAAAATACAAAAGGTGGAAAAAGTGGTACATGTAAAAAACCTTAAAAAGCACCTTGCATTGTTTTGACCATAACTTGAGTTTAACAAATGATATGGAAACCATCTAGTACTTTTTGGAAATGGGAGAGAAATATCTTCAACTTTCATGTTGGAGGAAAATTCATTTGAAGCTTCCTTGATGATGAAAAGTCAATTTGAATGTGGTGGAAAAACTGCCAAAAATGGAAAGTTCTCATTATAGGTCATTTTCCAAATTTAGTAACTTTTGCACAAACTCTTGATTCTTGAAGAATGATGTCATCCATGTTATTCCTTGACCAAATAAAGGTACATGGACTTGGGAAACATGATTTGAACCCTTGAAAACCCATGGTTGACTTTCCTTTTGAACTGTTGACTTTTGCTTACTTCACAAGTAACTGATCCATTGAACATCTTCCACAATGAATCACTAGCCAAGCCTTCCTCCATGAGTGCTTGTAAGCACATAGAACCTCATGAAAATGTATTTGAACAAGCAAAACCCATCAAGAAGCCTTTTGGAACCAAAACCCTAATTTGGACCATCTGATTAGGAGAGAAAGATTCACTTGAGATCTCTTGCCATTCTTGATCTTATGAAGATGTGATGAACCCCTCAAACCACCTTGAGGCTTGAGAATCCTTTGAGATGAACCCAGTACCTTGATCCCATGCTAAGAACCAATGCTATGCACAAATGTTAATGCAAGAAATGCAAAGAAACATGAGCCAGTTAGCTAAAAACAAGAAGGAAAATTTTGGGGTGTTACAATTACTACAGTAATTGTAACACTGCTAAACATGTATGGGAAGCTCTGTAGAAGAAATATGATACTGAAGAAGCAGGTGCAAAGAAATATGTTGTCAACCGCTACCTGAATTATAAGATGGTGGGTGAAAATTATGTGGAAGCTCAAAGCCACGAAATTTAGAAGATTGCTCATTGTAGCGAGCGATTTTGGACGCGGTTCTTAAGCGCTGGTCGCTCTCTGCGGTTTGAGCTTTGACTACAGGTCGATTCATTTTTTATCCTATTGTGAGCTGAATAAGGAAGGGAAATAGATGTCTCCAATTAACCCTGCTTTGCATACTGAGTTTAAACAGGGATCTGTTAGGTTACGGATGCTATCAATGTGGGTGGCCTTTGTACTGGTTATTTGTATTTTCGCCAATACAGTTTTCTTTCTTTTTTACCTGGGCAGAGGGTTTCTGACGGGGAACAAGGATTAGGATGTTAGGACTGATGCTTTTGAATTACTGCTTTTGATTGATGGAGATATGGGATTTGGGTTTTTTGTTGATTGCGCTCGCTAAGATCTTTTCTTTCGATCTTATGCCTACATATTCCCGTTTACCGAAACAGGGAAATCAGAGCGTTCTTAGTTCCTCCTATTCTATGGGAGGAAATGGGTGTTTTTGGTGTCTTGTTCAAAGCCCAAGACGTGAAGCGAAAGGATAGTTTGTATCTTGTTCAAAGCCCAAGATGTGAAGCTGAAGGTCTATTTGTGTCTTATTCAAAGCCCAAGACGTGAAGCTGAAAGACCTCGACTTTAGAGAGAATTTGTCATCTCTAAAGAGGGGAGAAGGAGAATTACTTTAACTGGGATACGTGGATCCGAGCAATGCCATAATTTCCGAAGAAAGGGTTTTAACCTGAAGGAGAAGACTTTAACTCAGTGTAGAGCAATGCCATCTTTCCTTAGGAATTTCTCATGCTAAAAGAGGGACAGTGGCATGGATGTAGATGATCCAGAGGCTTGCCGCTTACAGCGATTAGATGAAGGGAAAGGAGTTATTTTGTATACTGTGAACAAGGCACAACTTTGATGCTAAAAGGTTAATTGGATTAACCAGTGGTTTTCTTATACGAAGCCTAAGAGGAGGCTAATTTCCGCTAGGAAAATCATTATACAAAGCCTAAGAGGAGGCTATTTTGTGTCCCGTACAAAGCCCGAGAGAGAGGCTAAAAGGGTTGACTCAACAGGAGAATCTTTTATACTCAACAAGAGAGTGATTTTGTATCTCGTATGAAGCCCGAGATGGAGGCGAAAAGGGTAATTGACTCAACGGGGAATCTTTTATGTGTCTCGTACGAAGCCCGAGAGAGAGGCGAAAAGGTTGTTTGACTCCACTGGGGAGAATTTTGGTATCTCGTACGAAGCCCGAGATGGAGGCTATTGTAACTGTTTCAGTTGAGTGACAGATCCAATATACTGATTTTCAAAGAGAAAATCAGTTCTTATATGAGCATCACTGTACACAGGGATTTGATTTGAGGATCAAGGATATTTCCTTCTCTTTGAGGAAACGGGAAATCCAAAGGGTGTCGAGACTGTCCGAGTCTGCGGGTTTCCTTCCTATTTAACGAAGGGTGCTTGAGAATGTCTTTGAGACTCAAGGCAGTTAGACTGTCCGTGTCTAGAGTTTTATCTTTTGTACTATGCTTTGAGAAACAGTAGTAGACTCTATGAAAGGACTGTTCTATGAGGATGACTATGTTCTGTTCCTATACCTCTAGGAGGTCGTCGGGACAATTTGTACGAAGCCCAAGAGGAGGCTGGAAACTTTTAAGAAGCCGACGGGTCCTTGTACGAAGCCCAAGAGAAGGCTATCATTCCCGGAGGAAGAGAACATTATACGAAGCCTAAGAGGAGGCTGTGAATACTTCTAAGAAGCCGTAGGGTCCTTGAATAATGCCCAAGAGGAGGCCGATGCTTTTAAGAAGCCCGTGGGTCTATCATCTCCTTTCCATTAGGAGAGATAACTCTTTTAAAGATAAAAACCACTGGTAAACGTGCGAGGTTTACTATCCAGCGACTTCTAGCTTTTAAAGAGGGTTCCTTAGTTAAGGTCCAAGATTATGACTGTAGTGGGTACCCAAACCCCGAGACATTCAAGGCAAGCTATCCACAAGGAATAGATCAAGTCAGGAAAGTTCGAGAATTTGGAAGAAACTCAAAGATGCCATTCACGGAGAATACATTCATCTTGGGGAGTAGAGCTTCTTGACGATTCCTAAGGAGGACAGCCGAAGAGAAGACTGTATCTGGTGCTCCTATTGGGGATCTAGGCGTCTATTTCTACGAATAAGTGAAACGGCGTCACCTAGTTCTAGACGTAGTTGCCGGGGAAACTCAAAATATCTATACTATTATTACACAGTAGATATGAGTTTATGAAAGGAGACTTACAGTGAGCAGCCCCACAATACAGTTTATAATATGAAAGCAGTAAACGAAAGCGATAACCACTTACTCGGTTGGAGTGCTTCCATGCTGTTTGGTTAGTTGTTCAACAAAGAAAGATTGAAAACAACAGTATATTCAAAATCAAAGGAGAAAGTGCTTTGAAAAAGAAAGATTTGGGGCTTACAGCTCAAGGAGAGGCCCAGGGTTTTATCAGTGAGTGCACTGTTTGACTTTGTACAGCGGGACTTATACAAGTGACTGGGGCCCAAAATGGTTTTCTGTACAAAGGGATGGGTCTTACACTCTCTCAAGAGGCCCAAAAAGGTTTAAAGAAAAAAATGGGGCTTATAACACGAGGGTAGGCCCAAATGATTTTTCGTTTAAAAATGGCGATCGCGCCGAGGTTTTCTTTTAACGTAGAGGGACTTATACAATAAGTGAGGCCCAAAATGTTTTGGTTAAAAGGGGGATTGGGTCTTACACTCTAATAGAGGCCCAAAGTGTTTTGAATGGGTCTTATAGCTCAAGGAGAGGCCCAAAGGTTATTTTGGAAAGGGCGACGATCACGCTGTTTACTTTTGACGGTATCGGGACTTATACAATATGCTGAGGCCCAAAAATGATTTGGTCAAAAAAGGATTGGGTCTTACACTCTATTAGAGGCCCAAAAAGTTTTAAGAAAAAAGAAATGGGTCTTACTACTTGAGGGTAGGCCCAGGTTTATTTAAAAAAGGCGACGATCGCGCCATTTACTTGTACAGAGGGACTTATACAATGGATGAGGCCCAAAAAGTTTTTGTACAAGGGGGGATGGGTCTTACACTCTCTCAAGAGGCCCAAAGAATGATTGAAAATGATTTATGAGGGTTGAATTAATCCAAAACCCTAATTTGTTTTCAAAATGTATTTAATTGAATAAAAATTCAATTAAAATGATCAAAAATTGTTTAACACATGGAAAACAAATTGTGATCTTGGATTAATGCTTCAAAAATTAAGTATTGACCTACAAAATAATTAGAAAGCATTAAAAGTTGCAAAATCAATGTAGAAAAAATATTTAAAATGCCAAAAACAATCAAAATATTAATTCTTTACAAAAATATCAATTATATGAAATAAACAATATTTTTGGGATTTTTTGTGAAAATAAAATATTTTAACATTTTTGTGAATTATTAAAAAAAGAATCAACTCAAAATCATTAAAACTCAGAGAGAAATTAATTTTTGAATCAATTAAACAAAATCACAAAATTCAAATATTTGAATTTCTAAAAATGGCGCCAAGAACAAGCTGAAGAACACTCGCGTGTTCTTGGTTTCTCAGATTTGCATTTTCTATCCAATCTCCATGAATACGTAATCATATCATGCAATCCACATATCATTATGCTTGCCTCAACCTCACGATCATGTTTATGTACTTTAATTTCATTTAAATTAAACATACAACAAGAAATCACGAAGAAACCTCAAGAACCCTAATTTCTGCATGAAGGCTAGGATTTTTGATACACGATTCAAACAATGCAATTAATTGAGAGAAAACATTCCATGCATGATTATGAACATATGGCCAAATTATTGTGCGAGGAAATATGCATAGATTGAGAGATGACCAAGTATGTGCTTACCTCCAAGTCGTGACAACAAGTTCAAAGTGATTTTTGATTTGGAGGTGTTACAGATGAGTGGTGATGATCTGAACAGCTTCCTTACACCCTATGGATTGTGTTTGGATGGTTGGACTTGATTGAAATTGGCTGGATCATTTTGTGGTACCTCAGCTGCACTTTGGTTAAAACCTTGAGCAACTAGCTGGTGATTTTGTGAAATTGATGTTTCAGAAGTAATCTAAGTGTTTGGATCACTTCTATATGATGTATGTGAGGTGTGTGAGTGATTGGTTTGATTGGAATTGCTCTCAAACTCAAAACCCGATAGCTACCTTGCTAAGAAAGGCATTTTTGCCAAGAGAAAGAGATTTTGAGGAAAGCATCTGTTAGATGGCTTTGGTGTACTCAAACTGACCACAATTGAGCTCTATTTATAGTAGAGCAAGTTTGTTTTGCAAGGAATAGTGAATGGCAGCTGGTAAGTAGGTTTGGCCAATGTTGGCAAATGAAAATCCAATTCTCCTCTAGCCATTGACTAGAGGTTAGGGCACAGAGCTTTGGTCCCCTTGGTCTTGGATAAGTCTTGACTGATTTCAGATGAGAATGGCTCAGTCCATGCCACCTTGATGGTTCCATTGAATGCCTCATTCCAAATTTGAAGTCTTGTCCCTATTTTGGCCATTCTAGGTTCAACATGCTATTTCTTGTTCCATGGACTTTGGAGGCTTGGCTCAGTGATTGTCCCCTTTAGATTCAATCCTCTGAGGTGTCCAAGTGGATAGGAGCTATTGAATTTGGCTGATTTTGGCAAATCGACCAAAGTTGCAAATTCTGCCTTGCCTTGACAGATTTCAGCAAGGCAACTTGGCAATGTTGTATCTCATGGTGTAGGTTGAATTTGGCAATGTTCTTGGCCATTTTGGAAAGCTCTTACATGATACAACAACTGTTTGAACAAGTTTGATTTTGATCTCTTTTGATTCCAAGTGAAAAATCCCCCTACATTTGGCAAAAAGTGAGGCAGAATCTGACTTAGTGAAAATTTCACTAAGTGTTGGAAAAAGTGACATTTTCACTTTTCAGCCACTTTGATCACTCCATAACTCAAAATCCTTAATGAATTGGAATGACTTGTAGTTGAAGTTTTTGTAGGTGATAATGAGGGCTACAAATCCATCGTTGGATGAGAAAAAATGGCCTTGTGGTTTAGGAGTTATGGTCCTCCAAAGTTGGTACCTTTGCCACTTTACTTTTAACTTAGAAAAATTTCTAAGTTTTATGGTTACCCCTTTTACAAGTTACCTCACTTTTCTTGATTTTTCTTGATGAATGATGATTCAAATCATACATTAACATCATTTTAGGGTTAAAAATCCATTTTGGTGAAAAATCTCAAAAAGTCAAAGTTGACTTTTGTGCACAGTTGACTTTTTATCAGATGAATTCCAAACTGTGCAATTCTTCAGGAAATCATGTCCTTGACCTAAATCAAACTTGATGGACATGTTCCATGGGTGTCATAGGGTATATTCAATCATGTATTAGGGTTTGGGAGCATGTCCTGGTCAAAAGTCAAAGTTACAGTTGACTTTTCCCTTAAAACCCTAATTGTGGTGCAGATGAAATTGAGACTTGTTGCTCAAACTTCTTGGATCAATCCATTGTTCCAAATGGATCAATATGGTATATTAGAGACCCTCAAATCATCTCTTGAGGTCTTGGCTCATGGTTTGTCCCAAAAGTCAACTTAGGGGTGAATTAGGTCAAGAAACCCTAATTCCTGATTTTTGATGAATGCATCCCCTGAGGCAAAATTGACTTGATGCATGGGTTCATGAGGTTCCATGAAGTATATTAGGTTATGTTTTGGATCATTACCTTGTGCCCAGATGAAAATTTCCATCTGGAGGCCCTGGTCGACCAAAACCCTAATTTGGTGACACTGTCGATCTTGAGACTTGATCCACCTAGAAGGGAGCAGCCTTGTGCTTAATCCTTGAAGTGGGAGTCCTTTTTGATTCATTGTGGATGTTTGAGAGATTAGACAAGTTGAAGATCATGTCATTTCTTGATTGATCCTTTGTTTAAGCACTCAGAGAGGGCTTGAAACCCTAATTTTGATTGTAGTGGATGCTCACCCATCCTTGGGGAGACTAATGAAGCATAAAGGTACATCCATATTGTGATGATGATTTTCACAATGATGGGAAATCTAAGTGGTCAAAATTTGGGGTTTTACAGATGCCCCTATTTAATCTTCTTGGACCCGAATGTGTGAATGACGAAGGTGTTCGGGCATTCGGGGTGCAAGAGGATTAAATATCGGAATACCCGGAATTTTGATGGTGGTTATGAATGGTAGCTTACGCATTCATCTTCTTTAGCTAAGCGATGATGCTTAGAAAAGGTAAACTTCCCCTCGATCCTGGTTTCCTACCAAGGAACTGGTCTCAGTCTCTCTTGAAATAAACTTCCCCTCGATCCTGGTTTCCTACCAAGGAACTGGTCTTAGTTTCTGATTTAAACTTCCCCTCGATCCTGGTTTCCTACCAAGGAACTGGTCTTAGTTTCTGATTTAAACTTCCCCTCGATCCTGGTTTCCTACCAAGAACTGGTCTTAGTTTCTTTTGTCAATAAACTTTATTGACAAGGGACGCTATGTGTAGCGGTTTTCCTTCCAACTTCTCGCCGAATTTTCCTGGGGAGATGCCATTTGAGTGGGAAAAGATTTGATGTCAGACTTACTGGGGAACCCATTCGTCTGAATTGTAGAGGTACACAAACTTCTCCGTTGGAGACGCCATTTGTTTTTACTGGGGAAAGCGAGTCTCTTGAGAGACTGTTTTCATTTAGGATCTTTCATCATACTTTTCTCGGGATCTTCCCGGAGAAACGCCATATGATGGGGTCCAATTTTGAGGTGCCAATGACCTTCTCATCAGTGGTTTTGTCGGAGCAAAACTGGCGTGCTGCCGAATCTCTGATCACGAGGCTTTCTCTGTGGATTTTCCTTAATCCGGGAAAGCAAGGATATCATCTTTGATGGCAAAGAGTGACATCTATTGAAGGTTTCTCTGGTCATTCAGAGGTTCAAGTTATCAAAGTGGTCAAGGACCAACTTCTTTCTAGAATTAAACTGGAAGCGAGGTTGTTCAGACACAGTATTTCCTGACGAGGCAAGAACTGACAACTCGATTGAGAGGACTTCTATCGCTAGGGGACAAGACCGACTAGAGTGATAGTGATGCAATATGAAATGTGAATGCAAAAACAAAATGCATGATGTATGTATGTATATGCTGACAAAACAGACGCGACATACAGACTAATGGATGAACACAATTGGATACTCGGCCATCGCGGGGCGAAGAAGTACCGTTGATTCAAAATAGCAATTCCACCTTGCTTAGGAGAGATAGTCCCGTTGGGAGCTATGTTGATCGGGCTTAGGAGATGAAAACTCGGCCGAGGATGTCAGACGAAACATGGTCTCTGACATTATTGATCCTTCATTCAGGAGTACTGGTCTAGAAGGAGTACTTTGATTCTGCACTTTGAAGTCCGCTTACTTCGGGAGAAGCGATCGATGTTCTTCTGATGTTCAACAGTCAAAAGAAATGCCATCTTTAATTTAAAAGCAGAAAAAGTTTAACAAGTAAATTTATTTTTGTTTTATTTCAAGAATCGCTGATTAAGTTTAAACAACGTCGTTCTGTAAAGCTAAAACAAGTAAAGAATTACAAACAAAAGCACGAGGGCTCAAATTTTATTGATAAGATGGAGATCAGCCAAACGCGTGATTCCAAAGAGTATATACAAAGTTAGAAAATGGTAATTTACAGGGAAAACGGCTACGTTGAAACATAACGACCACTATCCTTCTACCAACTTTGAATTCGGGACATCCTGAGCTTCTGTCGAAGATGACCTTTGACGGGAGATTTCCTCCGATGGATGCTGTAACTGCTGCTGAGGGACTTGCCTATGTTGAACATAGTTACTTGCCATTATCCCTAACTTTTGCCTGGATTGTACTATGAGATTTCTAATCCAGCGGGATGATTCTTTTCATGTCTCTAACTTTTGCCTGGACCGCCCTTTCGGGTTTTCAATCCACCGAGACGTTTTTTTTTTTGTTTTAGGCGAAGTATTTCTTGACTACATCAACATTCGTGGGGTAGGCAAATTCCTCTCCGTCCATGGTTGCAAGTCTCAAGGCACCGCCTGAGAAAGCTTTCGTGACCACATAGTGGCCATCATAATTTGGGGTCCATTTGCCCCGAGAATCAGTGAGAAATGATTGTATCTTCTTGAGCACAAGGTCTCCTTTCCTGAAGACACGAGGTCGGACCTTTTTGTCGAACGCCCTCTTCATTCTCTGTTGATACAACTGACTGTGGCATAGTGCCGTGATTCGCTTTTCTTCGATCAGGTTCAGTTCATCGTGTCGACTTTGACACCATTCAGCTTCGGTGAGCTTAGCTTCCATCAATACCCGGATTGATGGGATCTCTACTTCTATGGGGAGCACTGCTTCCATGCCATATACTAGAGAGAAAGGGGTTGCCCCTGTTGAAGTGCGGACAGACGTGCGATAACCATGAAGAGAAAAAGGTAGCATTTCGTGCCAATCTTTATAGGTTATAACCATCTTTTGAATAATCTTTTTGATGTTCTTGTTAGCCGCTTCTACCGCTCCGTTCATCTTGGGTCGGTAGGGAGATGAGTTATGGTGTTCGATCTTGAACTCTGTGCACAACTCTTTCATCATCTTATTGTTCAAGTTAGATCCATTATCAGTAATGATCTCGCTTGGAACACCATAACGGCAGATGATATTGTTTTTGATAAATCGGACCACCACTTGTCGGGTTACATTGGCGAATGACGCTGCTTCGACCCACTTGGTGAAATAGTCAATGGCTACTAGGATGAACCGATGTCCGTTTGAAGCCTTGGGCTCAATCATACCAATTATATTGATTCCCCATATGGAAAATGGCCACGGGGAAGAAAGAACTTTAAGATGTGATGGCGGTACATGAATTTTGTCGGAGTATATCTGACACTTGTGACACCTCCTCATGTACTTGTAGCTGTCGGATTCCATGGTCAACCAGTAGTGCCCTGCTCTGAGAATTTTTCTCGCCATTGTGTGTCCGTTGGCATGAGTGCCAAAGGATCCTTCATGAATTTCTTTCATGATCATGTCTGCTTCTGGTCTGTCGACGCATCGGAGCAAGACCATGTCAAAATTTCTCTTATAAAGAGTGTCACCGCTCAGGAAGAAGTTTCCAGCCAATCTCCTGAGGGTCTTTCTATCTTTTCTGAGTGCCCCAGATGGGTACTCTTGTTTCTGAAGGAAGCATTTGATATCGTGATACCAAGGTCTGTCGTCTATGACTGCTTCAATCGCGAAGATGTAAGCGGGCCGTTCAAGGCACATTATGTCGATCTTAGGTATGTCATTCCATCGACCTACACTAATCATGGAAGAGAGAGTGGCTAAGGCATCAGCCATGTGATTCTCACCACGAGGGATGTGATGAAAGTCAACTCTGTTGAAGAAGGGTAACAACCTTCTTGCATAGTCTTTGTAAGAAATCAATCCTGATTGGTATGTGTTCCAATCTCCTTTTATATGATTGATAACCAGGGCTGAATCGCCGTATACGTCCAAGTTTTTGATCCTTAAATCAATCGCTTCTTCGAGACCCATGATACATGCTTCGTATTCGGCCTCGTTGTTCGTACATTTGAACGTAAGTCTGGCAGTGAAAGGAATGTGGGAACCCTGAGGGGTAACAATGATTACCCCAATTCCATTTCCATAATGATTGACTGCTCCGTCAAAGATAAGTCCCCACTGGGAACCTGGTTCTGCCCCTTCACTGGGTAGCGGTTCATCGTAATCTTTCATCTTTAGATACATGACATCTTCGTCTGGGAAGTCAAACCCGATTGATTCTTGATCGTCAATCGGTTGATGAGCCAAATGATCGGCTAAAATACTTCCTTTAACGGCTTTCTGAGCATGGTACTCTATGTCATATTCTGATAGTAACATCTGCCAACGGGCAATCCTTCCCGTGAGAGCAGGTTTTTCGAAAACGTACTTGATTGGATCCATTTCGGAGACCAACCAAGTAGTATGACGAATCATGTACTGGCGAAGACGTTTGGCTACCCAAGCCAAAGCGCAACAAGTTTTCTCAAGCATCGTGTACCGAGTTTCGCAGTCGGTGAATTTCTTGCTTAGATAGTAAATGGCAGACTCTTTCCATTTAGTTTCGTCTTGTTGGCCAAGTACACATCCCATTGAGTCCTCTAGGACTGTGAGGTAAATAATCAGTGGTCTTCCTTCCACTGGAGGTGATAGAATCGGAGGATTCAACAGATATTCCTTGATACTGTCGAAGGCGGTTTGGCAATCTTCTGACCAAATGCAATCCTGGTTCTTTTTGAGTAATTTGAAAATCGGCGCACACGTCGCGGTCATAAGGAATATGAATCTGGAGATGTAGTTTAAATGTCCCAGGAATCCTCTGACTTGTTTTTCAGTTCTCGGAGAAGGCATTTCTTGAATGGCCTTGACCTTGTCAGGATCAACCTCAATTCCTTTCTGGCTGACGATGAACCCTAGTAATTTCCCCGAACGGACACCGAAGGTGCACTTGTTGGGATTCAAGCGGAGCTTGAATTTTCTTAGACGTTTGAACAATTTTGACAGATGTTCAACGTGTTCACCCTCTGTTTTTGATTTTGCAATCATATCATCGACATATACCTCGATTTCCTTATGTATCATGTCATGAAACAGAGTAGTCATGGCCCTTTGATAGGTTGCCCCAGCATTCTTCAAACCGAACGGCATTACCTTGTAACAAAAGGTACCCCATGGGGTAATGAACGAAATTTTCTCCATGTCTTTCGGCGCCATTTTGATCTGGTTATAGCCCGAGAATCCATCCATGAAGGAGAATACTTTGAACTTTGCTGTGCTGTCAACCAGCATGTCAATGTGTGGTAAAGGAAAGTCGTCCTTTGGACTTGCCTTGTTCAGATCTCTGTAATCAACACACATTCTGACCCTTCCGTCCTTTTTGGGAACGGGTACGATGTTGGCTAACCATTGAGGATATTCAGATGTAGCGAGGAAACCCGCGTCGATCTGTTTCTGTACCTCCTCCTTGATTTTGATGGCCATGTCCGGGTGAGTGCGTCTCAACCTTTGCTTTACTGGCGGACATTCTGATCTCAACGGTAAGTGATGTTCCACGATGCTGATATCCAACCCTGGCATATCCTGATAGGACCAAGCGAATACATCGGGAAATTCTTTGAGAAGCTTTATCAAACCCTCTCTGGCAGTTGGACTGAGCAGTGCTCCGATCCTGATTTCTTTTCTCTCTTTTTCTGAACCCAAGTTTACCATTTCCAACGGCTCTTTGTGAGGTTCGATGGACCTTTCCTCTTGTCTGAGTAGTCGGGAGATCTCTTCTGGAATTTGGTCGTCATTTTCTTCTTCAGCCTCGAATACCGGGAACTCAAAGTTGGAAGAAGGCATCGGATCGTATGTTTCAACGGGGTATAAAACAAACAATCTGCATGACGTGATGATTCGTGTTTAGAAGAGATAGAGAAAATGTAAGTGTGTGCAGTGTTTTGATTTTACTGCTTGTTTTTATTATTGAATGTTTTTTAGGATTACCATTTTCTGAAAAAGCAAAAAGAGAAAACAACAATTAATGCGGAAATTACAGAACGACGTTATTTTATTAATGAACAAGTCGAATCTTGAAACTACAGCCCTATAAAACAAAACTCTGTCGCTTTGGGCAAAGCGAAGAGGGAAATTTACAGAAAACGAGCCCTATCAAAATATCCGTTTCACCTGGGCAGGGTGAAAGGTTAAAGATGGAAATTACTTTGACTGACGAACGACCTTCGGAACCTCGACGGTAACCCATTGGCGGCGAACTCCTCGGTGAATCACAAAGTCTGGCGCCTTCCTTGATTTGTCTTCAGAAATGACGCTGATTTCTGGTGGAGCAGGATCATTGGAATCTGTCTCCCAGGCAGAATTGTCGTAGGAGGATTCCTCTGTTACATTTTGCATAGCATTGGTGCTCTCAGCTGTATCTCCCCATCCAGTTGGCTGGATATCTTCGAGCTTGATACGAGAGCTTTCGGGAGCGGTGTACTTGACCATATAGTCGTATTTTCCACTTGGTTATCCCAGGGTGTCCCACACTTCTGTGGAACTGGAGGAGTCATCCCTCTCGATGACGTTGACCTCGGGAAAAGCATAATTGATGAATTCTAGTCCTGCAAACGTTGCGAATTTATGTTGAGTAGTTTCTGAATGACCTGAGTGTTGATCCCATGACATGGTGGGGACACAGGTATTCTGTTCAATGACGCTCAGCTGAGTTTCATTGTTCGGCTGACTTTCTTGCCCCAAGTTTCCTGGGTAAGGCTGCCACATTGGCAGGCCATCCATCGGGCCATAGTAATTGTAGTCAAAATTGTTTTTCATCAGAGTGTCCTCCTCTAATGAATTTGGCGGAGCACGGCATCCTTCCGGATCACAATCCCCGTATATCATTTCGACATCTGATCTTGGTATAAATCTCGGACTTTCTGTAGGAAAGTAAAAAGGCATAGGCACCTCTTCCTGAGACATATAACCGTCCTCATTAAGATACGACTTCCATTCTTCATCTGTGTCAGAGGGATCTTCCTCATTGATAGCATGAACTGTCTGAGACACTGGGTGAAGAAAACCTCCACTGTGGAAGAAGTTTTGAAGGGGATGGAAACTTTCATCGTTGGCAACTGTCTGGGTACAGGTTGCAGAAAAACCAAGACCCTTCTTTGTTTTATTGTCAATAGGAATGACAAGCCGTCCCCATCCTGTCGTATCGGTACTCTCGACCGCTTTGATAGCATCTTTGTATGAAGAAATTGAAGTTCCTTCTTTGAACTGACAGTTCTTGCTCACCGTTAGTGCTTGGAACTGAGTTCCAATAACCTCCTCGGGTTCCACACAAGTAGATGATGATAAGTTACTCATAAGCAAGGCTTGTTCCCCACAAACCGTGACAAGTTGATCATTCTTGACGAACTTCAGCTTTTGGTGGAGGGTTGAAGTAACCGCTCCAGCCTGATGTATCCAAGGTCTTCCTAATAAACAACTGTATGTTGCCCGGATGTCCATGACCTGGAAAGTGATTTGGAAAGTGTGAGGACCAATAGTTATGGGAATATCAACTTCGCCGACAACTGTTTTTCTGGATCCGTCGAATGCTTTGACGACGACCTCACTGACTCTCATCGGAGGGCCCTTGAATGATAATTGCATCAAAGTGGACTTCGGCATAACATTCAGGGCTGACCCTGTGTCTACCAGTACGTTGGCTAAAGCATCGCCCTGGCAATTAACTGTAATGTTGAGCGCCATGTTATGACGGCAACCCTCTTCGGGTAATTCTTCATCACTAAATCCCAAATTATTGCAGGAAGTGATGTTAGAGACAATACTATCGAACTGTCTGATTGTTACATCCTGTTCCACAAAGGCTTGCTCCAAGACTTTCTGTAGAGCCTCCCTGTGGGCTTCTGAACTGAGTAATAGTGATAATACTGAGATCTTTGAAGGAGTCTGTAACAGTTGATCGACAATGTTATATTCACTCCTTTGGATGAGCTTTAGCATCTCATCTTTGTCTTTTGAAAAGCCGGGATTACTAGATTGACCGACTGGCAGATCAGGAATTTCTGCCTGAAGTTCCTTTTCTTTGTTGGATTCTCCAACCCCTCGGTTGAAGATTCGACCGCTCCGTGTTACACGACTGATGTCTGCAATATTCACGACGGAGGGTAATGGAATTTCCTTTCCATTTTCAATTATTGTTGCACCGTACTTGTAAGGGATAGCCTTAGCTGATTCATACGGTAGTGGTCCCGGTAGATAGACGACTATGGGAACCTTCTGATTTTTCTGACCATCATAGGTAATCTCGATCCGTTCCTGATTAGGAACTTTAGATTCGTCAAGTAGAGGGATGATGGCAAAAACATCCCTGGTCCTATGATGATCAGAGATTGTGACGACATCCTCAACTTGATCGGCAAGGTAGCTCGGCGTCCAGTTGATGGGTCCAGAACCTGGATATGGACGAATTTCTCCATGATCGACCTGACCCTGAAGAGCTGCTCTCACAAGGTAACACCCTTGGTTACCTTCCGAACAGACGCCACAACTGTCATAGTTGTGTGGTGGCACCTGGCCACGCCCACTTTGAATACAATGTAACCTCACTAGGTTACCTTCCATTGATCGGACATCCTGACTTTGACGACGAGTAGGATTCCTATTATCGATACTAATCTGCTGAGTATCTTCATCCATATAAATTGGCATCCACCAATGATTTAACAAGTGCTGAAGTGCCTCCTGGACAAGGGTACAACCTCGATCATTTTCGCAACCCGCTTTACAATTTTGATAGTCATGTGATATTAAGAATCCAAGTCGGACCTGCTCAGCATGTAACTCTACCAGGTTGGTATTCATCACGCGAATGTCAAAGATCTGAACCATGTTGATTTGATAGGAGTTCCTATCATGGTAGTCTTGGATCCATCCAAGATCCATCTGACGCTGGAGGGCCTCTTGTATGAAAGAGCGTCCCTGTTTGTTTACCGAGCAAATCAGATAGGAACTGTAATCGTGTTGCGGCAGATTATGATACTTGCTTTGCCTTGAGTGCATCGCCACCAAGTTGTCATTCATCGTACGGATGTCGTGGTTTTGAATGACGTTGGAATTCGTGTAAACCATGTTAACTCCACGAACTCAGTGCTCTTGGATCCATCCAAGATCCATTTGTTCCTGTAGAGCTGCTTGCACTACAGAACATCCCTGGTTGTCTTTAGAGCAGATATCACACTGGTGATAATTATGAGGTGGCACATGGCCATATCCACTCTGTCTATAATGCATCTTGACCAGATTGGTCTTTAGCAAGAGTACATCATGAATTTGATAGACATTGCTAGTCTCTTTCTCAATCAGATTGACTGCAGCTTTCTCATGTTGAGGCAGCGGGTTCGTAAGAACATTAGGATTCGTATCTTTAAAAGATAAGAGCCCGCTCCTAACAAACTTTTGCACATCGGATTTGAAATTGAGACAAGTCTCAATATTATTCCCTGAACCTCCTTGATGATAAGGGCACGTTTGATCCACCTTAAACCAGAAAGGCGGATTTTCCAGAACTGTAAGAGGAGACTTAGTCTGAATGTGCCCCTTGGCTAGCAGTAACGGAAACAGTTCTGCGTACGTCACAGGTATAGGATAAAATCCTGGTGGCCGTGTTGTATGGTTGTTGTTATATGGAGGACGAGCCTGCTGAAGAGGCTGTTGTGTCCTTTGTTGGTCAGGTTGGCTCTGCGCAACCTGAGGTTGATACATAGGAACAGGCGCGGGGCCGATAGCAGGAGTAACAGCTGCTACTGGCTGATAACGTCGCCTTTGCTTTCCGAGAAAGATATTCCCAATATCTTGCTATTTTTTCTTAGGGAGAGCACTACCGTATTTTTTAGTACCGCTCGTTGATCCAGTGTCTTTTACCAAACGTCCTTCTCGGACGCCTTCCTCAAGACGTACACCCATGCCGACCATTTCGGTGAAATCACTGGGCGCACTGGCAACCATTCGGTCATAGTAAAATAAGCTTAAGGTCTTTAAGAAGATTTTTGTCATCTCTTTTTCCTCAAGAGGTGGACAAATTTGAGCGGCAATTTCACGCCACCTTTGAGCATACTCCTTAAAAGTTTCCTTGTCCTTTTGCGACATCGATCTGAGTTGATCTCTGTCGGGTGCCATGTCCAAATTGTACTTGTATTGTTGGACGAAGGCAGTACCAAGATCTCTGAATGTGCTGATCGAGGCACGGTTTAAACCCATGTACCATTTTAAGGCAGCATCAGTTAAACTATCCTGAAAGTAATGAATCAGCAGGTCCTGATTCTCCGTCTGAACTGACATCCGCCGAGCGTACATCACCAGATGGCTCTGAGGGCAAGAGTTACCCTTGTATTTTTCAAAGTCGGGCACTTGGAACTTGTGCGGGACTTTCACATTTGGAACCAAGCAGAGGTCTGCGGCGTCCTTTCCAAATAGATCCTGACCGCGAATGGCTTGCAGCTCTTTCTGCATTTCCAAGAACTGCTCCTGGAATTCATCCATTCTGTCAAACATAGTTTCCTTCTTATCAGAAGATGTCTGTGGAATCTGTCTTTCTGGGACAGTGTGCACCACAAGGGGTGGTACCGTGACTACGATAGTAAGTCTTGGCGCCTCCCGAAGTTTGTAACCTTCAGGAGTCTAGAGTATGCCCCTGGCATCTTCGCTTTCCCGAAGTTTGTAACCTTCAAGCCCAGCGGCTTCTGTTGCGATTCCCTGATCTTCAGTGATCGGCGGAACATATCCTTCCGGGATATAGTTAACAGGCATGCCCCAAGGACGATCTTTCGGCATCTGATACCTAGGATCATACTTTTCTATGATGGGCGTTGAGGTGATCTCTGAGATCACAGTTCTTTGTAGCTGAGCTTCTGCCATGGCTTGCATGTCATTACGAAGCTTTCTCATATCCTCTCTCAGAGCGTCGATCTCTTCTTTCAACTCTCTGTTTTCTTCCTCAAGATCATCCATCCTTTTCTGACGATTGGCCCGAGTATTATACGAATGAGACAGTTTGACTCTAGAATCGAGACACAAACGTAAGATTCGTAGGGAAGAAGAATACGCGATGTGAGAATGATGAATGCAATGATTATATTAATTGTTGTTTTTTTGTTTAATCAAAATAAACTTCGACAATTAGATTGCAAATATCAAACAGTGGGGAAGCCCCTTTTTATTGAATTCCAAAGGATTACAGAAATGGAAATACAGTAGATTACAAAGTACAGAAACAGAAACCTAAACTAATGGGTCCCGAGTCCTCTTCTTTGACCGGGGCGCTTGGGCCGTTGTCGGGTTGTCATTCCTTTGCCAGGTGAAAGGAGCGAGCAAATTCCTTTGGTCATCTTGATTCTCTACAGCATGTTGCTCCAAAATTTCAATCAGAGCATCTTTCTCTTTTAGTAGTTGCTGTATTTGGATACACTCTACGTCGAGGGTGCGGTACTTGTTCTTCCAAGATCTTCTTTCCTTTTGAACTTTGTTGAGAGTAACCTGAAGCTTTTCAGTTCCCATCATGAAGTACATGACAGTTTCCCTCGGCGGAAGAATTCCGTAACGAGGATAAGGCATCTTTAGCTTGAGAGCTCTAGTTTGTACCCAATGGAGATAAGGCTCCACCGAGACACAGTCCGGTTTTCCCAGAGACTCTCGTCCTTTCTTATGAACATGTTTCCAAGCTTGCACTATTTCCATCTTTAGTGCTCTGTCGTTTTCTCCTTCCTTGAAGAAAAGACCTTCCAGATGAACACCCAGTGGGATGTGTCTCATTGGGTATCCAAATTGACGAAGAACTAATATCGGATGATAGTTGATTCCTCCTTTAGTTCCTATGAGGGGTACGCTGGGGAAGTTTCCACAACGGTCAATGATTCTAATTCCCTCATAAATCCTATTACACCAATCTATATCAGAGTTGGTAAGAGACATGATCTTCTGTGACCAACGTAAGACACTCTTGCAGTCCCAAAAAGCAGCAGACTTGGGCAAGTGAGAGATAAACCATTTGTAGAGCAAAGGTACACAGCATGTGATTTCTCCTCCGCTGTACAAATTTCCCAAGTGTACAGGATGATACGCCTCTGCGAGCAAAGTCGGCACAGGGTTTCCAATGAGAAAAACCTTAATAGCGTTGATATTGATGAAGTTATTGATGTTAGGAAACAAAAATAACCCGTAGGTGAGCAAGACAAAGATGCTTTCAAAAGCAGTCGTGTTCCCTATACTAGCGAAGTACAGGGCTTTCTTTGTTAAGAACTGGGCTGGCAAACCTTGGATGCCACCCTTAGTGGTCATGTGAGTCCTAACCTCAGACTCGTCCAAATGAATTGCTATTGCAATAGTCCGATTCTTTGGAATTTCTTCCAGTCCAGAAAATGGAGCTCGATCAGTGATATGTAAATCAGTCAGATGAGAATACTCCTCCAGCGTTGGTGATAGCTGGTAATCCGGGAACGTGAAACAGTGATAAACCGGATCGTAGAATTGAATGAGCGCGTCCATGATCCCCTTAATCACATGGACTCTTAACAGTGGTAGCAAACCACCGTGCTTGGCTCTGGAAGCCTCTGGGTTAACGATCATCCTCGCTAACTTTCTCAAATTCGCTAGTTTTGGAACCTTGAAGGTATACTGGTGAGTTCTCCTTCTACCGAAATCCATTAATGCAATCTTTTTCTCTGATATTTGCAATCACAGTCTTAGTTTAATTTGGAAAACAGAGAGACTAGAAGAGAAGTTTTTTTTTTTGAATGTTTTAATGTTTTATTAAATGAATGCATGAATGCAGCACACAAAAACATAGAAAAAACATGGGGTCAGAGGGTCGTTGTCATGAAGTCAAGGCTCTACCCATCCCCAAAGGTTTATACTAGGGTGATTTTTGTACCTGTACTCATTATCATCAGCTCCTCCCAGGAAAGCAAGACAACAAGCGGATCGCCAGCGAGTTGTAGAGCAATCTTAGAGTAAGTGCCATTCACCGAGAATAGATCACCAGCCTCAAATGAGGGTAGTATCGCGTAACAACTATTTCTGATAGTTTCCGTACTACAAAAGGGTTTGGCTCCTCAGCTTCTCAGACTTAACAACCGGCCCATTGGCTATAAGAGTGAATGGGTTGCGTTGGTCAGCCTCCACTGAGGTTGATGGTCGACCCCGTCGCCATCACTTATCTTAAGTGTATACTCATTCTCACCACATGCGGCATCACACGCATTCCCAGTAGCAGAAAAATAAACACGTATAGCAATTAGGAAAAGCAGTATATATATTTGTCCTAATCATCCTAGACTTATAAAGCTATGATTCCTAAGTTCCTGACAGAAAATGGGTTCCCCGGCGGAAGCCCCAATCTGTGGTATTTACACAAGTGAAGAGAGAAAAGGAAAAAGAAAGATGGGCCCCACGGTGGGCGCCACTTTTTTCGGTAGCGAACGATTTTGGACGCGGTTCTTAAGCGCTGGTCGCTCTCTGCGGTTTGAGCTTTGACTACAGGTCGATTCATTTTTTATCCTATTGTGAGCTGAATAAGGAAGGGAAATAGATGTCTCCAATTAACCCTGCTTTGCATACTGAGTTTAAACAGCGGTCTGTTAGGTTACGGATGCTATCAATGTGGGGGGCCTTTGTACTGGTTATTTGTATTTTCGCCAAAGCCCGAGAGAGAGGCTAAAAGGGTTGACTCAATAGGAGAATCTTTTATACTCAACAAGAGAGTGATTTTGTATCTCGTATGAAGCCCGAGATGGAGGCGAAAAGGGTAATTAACTCAACGGGGAATCTTTTATGTGTCTCGTACGAAGCCCGAGAGAGAGGCGAAAAGGTTGTTTGACTCCACTGGGGAGAATTTTGGTATCTCGTACGAAGCCCGAGATGGAGGCTATTGTAACTGTTTCAGTTGAGTGACAGATCCAATATACTGATTTTGAAAGAGAAAATCAGTTCTTATATGAGCATCACTGTACACAGGGATTTGATTTGAGGATCAGGGATATTTCCTTCTCTTTGAGGAAACGGGAAATCCAAAGGGTGTCGAGACTGTCCGAGTCTGCGGGTTTCCTTCCTATTTAACGAAGGGTGCTTGAGAATGTCTTTGAGACTCAAGGCAGTTAGACTGTCCGTGTCTAGAGTTTTATCTTTTGTACTATGCTTTGAGAAACAGTACTAGACTCTATGAAAGGACTGTTCTATGAGGATGACTATGTTCTGTTCCTATACCTCTAGGAGGTCGTCGGGACAATTTGTACGAAGCCCAAGAGGAGGCTGGAAACTTTTAAGAAGCCGACGGGTCCTTGTACGAAGCCCAAGAGAAGGTTATCATTCCCGGAGGAAGAGATCATTATACGAAGCCTAAGAGGAGGCTGTGAATACTTCTAAGAAGCCGTAGGGTCCTTGAATAATGCCCAAGAGGAGGCCGATGCTTTTAAGAAGCCCGTGGGTCTATCATCTCCTTTCCATTAGGAGAGATAACTCTTTTAAAGATAAAAACCACTGGTAAACGTGCGAGGTTTACTATCCAGCGACTTCTAGCTTTTAAAGAGGGTTCCTTAGTTAAGGTCCAAGATTATGACCGTAGTGGGTACCCAAACCCCGAGACATTCAAGGCAAGCTATCCACAAGGAATAGATCAAGTCAGGAAAGTTCGAGAATTTGGAAGAAACTCAAAGATGCCATTCACGGAGAATACATTCATCTTGGGGAGTAGAGCTTCTTGACGATTCCTAAGGAAGACAGCCGAAGAGAAGACTGTATCTGGTGCTCCTATTGGGGATCTAGGCGTCTATTTCTACGAATAAGTGAAACGGCGTCACCTAGTTCTAGACGTAGTTGCCGGGGAAACTCGAAATATCTATACTATTATTACACAGTACATATGAGTTTATGAAAGGAGACTTACAGTGAGCAGCCCCACAATACAGTTTATAATATGAAAGCAGTAAACGAAAGCGATAACCACTTACTAGGTTGGAGTGCTTCCATGCTGTTTGGTTAGTTGTTCAACAAAGAAAGATTGAAAACAACAGTATATTCAAAATCAAAGGAGAAAGTGCTTTGAAAAAGAAAGATTTGGGGCTTACAGCTCAAGGAGAGGCCCAGGGTTTTATCAGTGAGCGCACTGTTTGACTTTGTACAGCGGGACTTATACAAGTGACTGGGGCCCAAAATGGTTTTCTGTACAAAGGGATGGGTCTTACACTCTCTTAAGAGGCCCAAAAAGGTTTAAAGAAAAGAGTGGGGCTTATAACACGAGGGTAGGCCCAAATGATTTTTCGTTTAAAAATGGCGATCGCGCCGAGGTTTTCTTTTAACGTAGAGGGACTTATACAATAAGTGAGGCCCAGAATGTTTTGGTTAAAAGGGGGATTAGGTCTTACACTCTAATAGAGGCCCAAAGTGTTTTGAATGGGTCTTATAGCTCAAGGAGAGGCCCAAAGGTTATTTTGGAAAGGGCGACGATCGCGCCGTTTACTTTTGACGGTATCGGGACTTATACAATATGCTGAGGCCCAAAAATGATTTGGTCAAAAAAGGATTGGGTCTTACACTCTATTAGAGGCCCAAAAAGTTTTAAGAAAAAAGAAATGGGTCTTACTACTCGAGGGTAGGCCCAGGTTTATTTAAAAAAGGTGACGATCGCGCCGTTTACTTGTACAGAGGGACTTATACAATGGATGAGGCCCAAAAAGTTTTTGTACAAGGAGGGATGGGTCTTACGCTCTCTCAAGAGGCCCAAAGAATGATTGAAAATGATTTATGAGGGTTGAATTAATCCAAAACCCTAATTTGTTTTCAAAATGTATTTAATTGAATAAAAATTCAATTAAAATGATCAAAAATTGTTTAACACATGGAAAACAAATTGTGATCTTGGATTAATGCTTCAAAAATTAAGTATTGACCTACAAAATAATTAGAAAGCATTAAAAGTTGCAAAACCAATGTAGAAAAAATATTTAAAATGCCAAAAACAATCAAAATATTAATTCTTTACAAAAATATCAATTATATGAAATAAAAAATATTTTTGGGATTTTTTGTGAAAATAAAATATTTTAACATTTTTGTGAATTATTAAAAAAAGAATCAACTCAAAATCATTAAAACTCAGAGAGAAATTAATTTTTGAATCAATTAAACAAAATCACAAAATTCAAATATTTGAATTTCTAAAAATGGCGCCAAGAACAAGCTGAAGAACACGCGCGTGTTCTTGGTTTCTCAGATTTGCATTTTCTATCTAATCTCCATGAATACGTAATCATATCATGCAATCCATATATCATTATGCTCGCCTCAACCTCACGATCATGTTTATGTACTTTAATTTCATTTAAATTAAACATACAACAAGAAATCACGAAGAAACCTCAAGAACCCTAATTTCTGCATGAAGGCTAGGATTTTTGATACACGATTCAAACAATGCAATTAATTGAGGGAAAACATTCCATGCATGATTATGAACATATGGCCAAATTATTGTGCGAGGAAATATGCATAGATTGAGAGATGACCAAGTATGTGCTTACCTCCAAGTCGTGACAGCAAGTTCAAAGTGATTTTTGATTTGGAGGTGTTACAGATGAGTGGTGATGATCTGAACAGCTTCCCTACACCCTATGGATTGTGTTTGGATGGTTGGACTTGATTGAAATTGGCTGGATCATTTTGTGGTACCTCAGCTGCACTTTGGTTAAAACCTTGAGCAACCAGCTGGTGATTTTGTGAAATTGATGTTTCAGAAGTAATCTAAGTGTTTGGATCACTTCTATATGATGTATGTGAGGTGTGTGAGTGATTGGTTTGATTGGAATTGCTCTCAAACTCAAAACCCGATAGCTACCTTGCTAAGAAAGGCATTTTTGCCAAGAGAAAGAGATTTTAAGGAAAGCATCTGTTAGATGGCTTTGGTGTAATCAAACTGACCACAATTGAGTTCTATTTATAGTAGAGCAAGTTTGTTTTGCAAGGAATAGTGAATGGCAGCTGGTAAGTAGGTTTGGCCAATGTTGGCAAATGAAAATCCAAGTCTCCTCTAGCCATTGACTAGAGGTTAGGGCACAGAGCTTTGGTCCCCTTGGTCTTGGATAAGTCTTAACTGATTTCAGATGAGAATGGCTTAGTCCATGCCACCTTGATGATTCCATTGAATGCCTCATTCCAAATTTGAAGTCTTGTCCCTATTTTGGCCATTCTAGGTTCAACATGCTATTTCTTGTTTCATGGACTTTGGAGGCTTGGCTCAGTGATTGTCCCCTTTGGATTCAATCCTCTGAGGTGTCCAAGTGGATAGGAGCAATTGAATTTGGCTAATTTTTGCAAATCGAGCCAAAATGTAAATTCTGCCTTGCTTTGACAGATTTCAGCAAGGCAACTTGCCAATGTTGTATCTCATGATGTTGGTTGAATTTGGCAATGTTCTTGACCACTTTGGAAAGCTCTTACATGATACAACAACTGTTTGAACAAGTTTGGTTTTGATCTCTTTTGATTCCAAGTGAAAAATCCCCCTACATTTGGCAAAAAGTGAGGCAGAATCTGACTTCGTGAAAATTTCACTAAGTGTTGGAAAAAGTGACATTTTCACTTTTCAGCCACTTTGATCACTCCCTAACTCAAAATCCTTAATGAATTGGAATGACTTGTAGTTGAAATTTTTGTAGGTGATAATGAGGGCTACAAATCCATCTTTGGATGAGAAAAAATGGCCTTGTGGTTTAGGAGTTATGGTCCTCCAAAGTTGGTACCTTTGCCACTTTACTTTTAACTTAGAAAAATTTCTAAGTTTTATGGTTACCCCTTTTACAAGTTATCTCACTTTTCTTGATTTTTCTTGATGAATGATGATTCAAATCATACATTAACATCATTTTAGGGTTAAAAATCCATTTTGGTGAAAAATCTCAAAAAGTCAAAGTTGACTTTTGTGCACAGTTGACTTTTTATCAGATGAATTCCAAACTGTGCAATTCTTCAGGAAATCATGTCCTTGACCTAAATCAAACTTGATGGACATGTCCCATGGGTGTCATAGGGTATATTCAATCATGTATTAGGGTTTGGGAGCATGTCCTGGTCAAAAGTCAAAGTTACAGTTGACTTTTCCCTTAAAACCCTAATTGTGGTGCAGATGAAATTGAGACTTGTTGCTCAAACTTCTTGGATCAATCCATTGTTCCAAATGGATCAATATGGTATATTAAAGACCCTCAAATCATCTCTTGAGGTCTTGTCTCATGGTTTGTCCCAAAAGTCAACTTAGGGGTGAATTAGGTCAAGAAACCCTAATTCCTGATTTTTTATGAATGCATCCCCTGAGGCAAAATTGACTTGATGCATGGGTTCATGAGGTTCCATGAAGTATATTAGGTTATGTTTTGGATCATTGCCTTGTGCCCAGATGAAAATTTCCATCTGGAGGCCCTGGTCGACCAAAACCCTAATTTGGTGACACTGTCGATCTTGAGACTTGATCCACCTAGAAGGGAGCAGCCTTGTGCTTAATCCTTGAAGTGGGAGTCCTTTTTGATTCATTGTGGATGTTTGAGAGATTAGATAAGTTGAAGATCATGTCATTTCTTGATTGATCCTTTGTCTAAGCACTCAGAGAGGGCTTGAAACCCTAATTTTGATTGTAGTGGATGCTCACCCATCCTTGGGGAGACTAATGAAGCATAAAGGTACATCCATATTGTGATGATGATTTTCACAATGATGGGAAATCTAAGTGGTCAAAATTTGGGGTATTACACTCATGAAATCATAACTGAAGGTATGCCCCTCGATGAACAATTTCAGATTGTTGTGATAATTGACAAACTGCTCCCTGGTTGGAAAGATTTCAAAAATTTGCTTCGACATAAAATAAAAGAGTTTTCAATTGAGAGCCTGACCACTCGCCTCCAAATTGAAGAGGAAGCTAGAAGACAAGATCAGAAGGACGAAGTCTTAGTTGTTTCTAACAACAAAAGGAGATTTAGTGCGGTTCTGAAGCCCACGGGCTAACCATTAAAGAATCAGAACCACAATGTTGTGAACCGAATTAAGAATGGGAATCCCTCAAGGGGCCCATCTGCTCCAAGTGCTAGATAGCAATCACCAACTCAAAGAAATGACGCTCTGGTTTTCACTTGCTTTAATTGTGGAAAACCGGGTCATATGGCTAAGAGATGCAAGAGCAGGCCTAAATCTGCTAGCTCTAATGCACAAATTAACTTGATTGATGAGCAATTCATTGCTATGATCACTAAAATTAACATGGTTGGTGGAAGTGATGGTTGGTGGATAGACACTAGCGCCTCTCGTCATGTCTGCTATGTTCAAGACATACACGAATGCTGAAGATAAGAAAGTGTTGTTGGGAGATGCTCACACCACTGATGTTGCTGGAATTGGAGACGTTTAGCTGAATTTCACCTCAGGAAAGACTTTAATCTTGAAAGACGTCATGCATGTTCCTGAAATTAGAAAGAATTTTGTTTCTGGTTTTCTTTTGAATAAGGCAGGGTTTAGTCAGTCTATTGGGGCAGATTTGTACACCAACACTAAGAATGGTATTTTTATTGGGAAAAGGTAAGTCGCTGATGGCATGTTTAAGTTTAATGTTGATTTGAATAAAATTTCTCCTTCTGTTTACTCTTTGTGTGATTTTAATATTTGGCATGCTAGACTTTGTCACGTTAATAAGCGAGTTATCTCTAATTCAAGCAACTTAGGTCTAATCCCTAAATTAAATGTCAATGATACAAATAAATGTGAATATTGTAGTCAAGCTAAAATTACTAAGACGTCTCATAAATCAATTATTAAAGAATCTGATCCCTTAGATCTTATACATTCTGATATATGTGAATTAAATAGAACTTTAACTAGAAATAGTAAACGTTATTTTATCACTTTTATTAACGATTGCTCTTATTATACTTATGTATACTTAATGAAGAATAAAAGTAAAGCACTTGACATGTTTAAGATGTATGTAACTGAAATCGAGAATCAACTTAGTAAAAATATTAAGAGACTTCGTAGTGATAGGGGAACTGAATACGATTCTGGTTTATTTGATGATTTTTATATTAAACATGGAATTGTACATGAGACCACTGCTCCATATTCTCCTGAAATGAATGGTAAAGCAGAAAGAAAGAATAGAACTCTTACTGAACTTGTTGTTGCAATTATGATGAATTCTGGTGATGCACTTCATTGGTGGGGGGAAATTTTATTGACTGTTTATTATGTCCTGAATAGAGTTCCCAACTCAAAAAGTAAGATCTCGCCTTATGAGATATTAAAGAAAAGACAACCAAACTTGTATTATTTGAGAACTTGGGGTTGTCTGGCTTATGTCAGAATTCCGGATCCGAAACGAGTTGAACTCGCTAGTAGAGCCTATGAATGTGTATTCATTGGGTATGCAGCAAACAGTAAGGCATATAGGTTTTATGACCTAAATGCAAAAGTGATCATAGAATCAATTGATGCTGAATTCTATGAAGACAATTTTCCCTTCAAATCGAGAAATAGTGGGGGCACTCAATTGAGTCACATCCCTGTGATAAGAAGCACAGAAAGCGATGACAATGTAGAAACAGAACTTTGACGAAGTAAAAGAGTAAGAGTTCCTAAAGATTATGGGCCCGATTATGCGAATTATAATGTAGAAGAAGATCCAATAAATCTTCAAGAAGCCTTGTCATCTATGGATGTAGATTAATGGCAAAAAGCTATAAATGATGAGATAAAATCTCTAGATTCTAACAAGACCTGGAACTTAGTAGACTTGCCTCCTGGATGTAAACCAATCTGTTGTAAATGGGTTTTGAAAATGAAAGTCTACTAGACAAGAACACTGGTCAAAGTGTCAGACAAACAGAATATGCGAGCATCATTGGCAGTCTTAGGTATGCCACTGATTGTACTAGACCCGACATTGCATATGATTATTGTACAGGTTTACGAGTAGACTGAGTAACGAGCACTGGCAAGCTATTGAGCGAGTCATGAGGTACTTTAAAAGGACCATGGATCTCGGCCTACATTACCAGAAATTTCCTGCTGTACTAGAAGGATGCAATGATGCAGATTGGAACACCTTAACGGATGATTCCAAAGCTACTAGTGGTTATATATTTAGTATAGCTGGAGGAGTTGTATCTTGGAAATCAAAGAAACAGACTATCCTATCCCAGTCCACAATGGAGTCTGAGATGATAGCACTAGCCACAACTAGTGAAGAAGCAAGCTGGTTAAGATGCTTGCTAGCAGAGATTCCTCTGTGGGAGAAACCTATGTCAGTTGTGTTGATCCACTCCGATAGTACCGCGAATATTGTAAAAATTGAGAACCGTTATTATAATGCTAAAATACGTCAAATTAGAAGAAAGCACAACACTGTTAGAGATTATATCTCTAAAGGAGCTGTAAGAGTGGATCATGTACACACTGATGAAAACTTAGCAGATCCTTTGACGAAAGGATTAGCTAGAGAGAAAGTCCATAATATATCCAAGAAGATGAGACTAATGCCTATAAAGAAATAAGTTGCTCATGATGTTAACCCGACCTAGATGACTGGAGATCCCAAGAAATAGGTTCAATGGGTAATAACAAGTCGTGAGCAATATGAGACGATCATGCAAGTGAAGCATGAATCCTGAAGTAATAAGAGGATGAGATAATAGAAACTCTTAATGAGATATATACTCTGTATGAGAGAGTACCTAGGCTAAAAGAGTACTTTTGATAGACTCGCCTTTGTGATTGTGGAACTTATGTCGGTTCCTATGGAATTTTGAGGCAGAATTCCTAGAGCTTTCACTAAACCAGGATACACATGTAGGGTCGTTAAAGCACGGGCTATTAGAATACACCTTAAGAAAAGGTTGTGTGCGCATTTGATGTCTGGGATAGAGTTCTAGACAATGGTGTCACTCTTGTTGAATTAGAATACTACCTACTACACAGAGGTTTAAGTCGTAGACACCTTTGTTTATGCACAATTTTAGAAACGTTTTATGTTCATTCTAAAAATCACCTTTTAAATTCAAGTGGGGATTGTTGAAATGCTTGGAATGATGATAACTTGGAGTGAGGACTTGGAAGAAGTTAATGGTATTAAGTTGGCAATAGATGGGCACAAGTATGAGCTAGAGTGTGGGTGAATTTGAAAAGGTTCATTAAAGTCCCACATTGGAGGGAGAGCACACTTTAGTTGTGTTTATATATTGCAAGTGCACAAATTTGGTTGGGCCCTAAGGGGAACCCAATTTTGTGGTTGGGTGAGAACACACCACCATGAAATAAAACACACACACGCGTGCGCCGTCGCCACCACCGTCAGGCCGACCAGCTCGGCTTGGTTCGGTTCGGTCCGGTTCAGGTTTGGGCTTGCGCTTGGGCTTGGGGGTTGATCCATTTCTTTTGGTACCTGAAAAATTATTTAATATTATTATTTAATATTAATTAATTTATTAATTGTGTGTAATGTGAATTAATTATTTTTTATTATTAATTAATAGTGGTGTGTCATAATTATAAATAAATTAATTAACGCTTGCCAACCAAGTCTCCCCTTTACTTGTTGACCAAGTGCATAATGGTTTTTTTTAATCCATTCCACTCTCCCACGATTTCCTCTACTCTTTTCTCCCACGTTTTCTCTCCCTTATATCAGATTCATGACTATAAATTGTATTGTGCGTATCAGTTGAAAAACACTCCAGATTCTGAATTTTTCCGAAATTTCTCTTCCCACTCTCATTCACTTC
Source organism: Lathyrus tuberosus (assembly GCA_022829125.1). Classification (NCBI taxonomy): domain Eukaryota; kingdom Viridiplantae; phylum Streptophyta; class Magnoliopsida; order Fabales; family Fabaceae; genus Lathyrus; species Lathyrus tuberosus. Next base: position 3,971,749 of record JALAZF010000435.1, read on the forward strand.
ATCTATAATTTTTCTTTTTTCTGATTAATGAGTGGTTTATCGCACCATCGTCAACTGAATTTACTTTCATATACGAGTGGTTTTAACACCATCTGAAGGTGTATCTCTACGAACGATTTATCTTAGTGCAAGTGATAATCATAATTTTTGAACGGGTTGTTTTATCCTGGAGTCGTCATCGAAACGTGAATGCATTGTATAATTTTGGTAGTACGATGAAACGTCTTAAAGAAAGCGACCTAGTACGCGACTCGTCCCGATAATTTCCTTGTGCCAATTTTTTCAAAACCGAAAAAAAAAACACTCCATCTTGCCATGAATTTTTCCTTTGTTTAATGCCATTCCTAGTTTACTCCCAACATTGTTAAATCATGTTCTCAGAGGAAATTTCACGAACACAAATGTGAACAAATGGAAAAACATATAAACCTCGCCATGGGAGTAAAGATGGCTCATAATAACCTACAAAATGTAATCACAAAAAAAAGGTAGAATTAGAATATTTTCTTTAAAAGATATTAGATCCAATAAAAAGCATTTTGGTTACTCACTTGTTATGGAGTACCAAGAGGAGAAAAGGTTTCACAAGTCACTATCCATGTGTAGAATTTATAATCATGTTTTGATTATACCAAAGACACACATACTAATGCAAGAACAATACATAGTAAAGATGGCAAACTGATGCTTCAGCTTCTGCTTTTTCTTCCCATTATTTTGATTGAAATTTGATTGAAAATTGAAGGAATTAGATCTATACCAGATATATGTTGTGTTTGGAAAATGATACATTTGAACACTCATACTGACTTAGCTTTGAAGCTTTAAAATAAATAGAAAAATGAAATAAGTATGAAAGAAGTATTATTATTATTTACATTGCCAAACACACTAATCTGGTGTAACCTAATTTTGTAAACTTCTTAAACTCACCCCCATAATACAAAATACATTCAAACCTCTTATCCATGACTTATTCAAATTAAAGAAAGTAGAAGAATCAGTGAGGAATATGCAAAAATCAATGTCGTAAAGAATATATTCATTAGAATGTTGTTAGCCATGGTGAAAAAGTTCAACCTAGAACTTGAACAGATGGATGTGAAGACAACCTTCCTGTGTGGTGATCTAGATGAAATAATCCTGATGAGACAACCTAAAGGGTATGCAGAAAAGAGAGAAGAGAAAGACAATTCAGAGTGGTTAAAAACTTTGAATTTTCTATTCAATAATAAATATTGTTCTTTAATGTGTTGATGATGTTATGTTATTTCTCAAAAGTACATCCTCCAAAATTCAAGCTTTAACTTGTTTTTTAAACATATATGCTCAAATTTTATCAACCCTCAAGAGTCCACTATTTTTGGTGTTTCTATAACTCATGATAGATTAGTTCATATAGCTAATTATTTTTGTTTTAGTATAGGTAGTCTTACTTTTTCTTATCAAGTAGTCCCCAAATACTTGGATATTTTAACCTGTCACTCTCCATTTTATACCTGACACCCCCATATTTTTAATATTTTAAATACCCTTGTTAATATTTACCCAAAAAATTTACTATTTTTCTAAAAATTTTCACTTTTCTCTACCTTAGAACTCAAAATTTTTGGTAGTACGTTTGAAATTTCTGGTACGCATTGTTGCGCAAATTTTAAAAATTCACGTGTATACATCGAAAATTTCAGAAAATCCGGTATACACTACCGGAAATTTGAAAATATCTGGTAATTTATACCGGAAATTTGGAAATATCTGGTGATTCACATAAAATGTTTGGTTACAATACCGAAAATTTTAAAAATTTTGGTACCCAGCAAAAACTTCTGGTAACAGAGCAGTAAGTCGAAAAATGATTTCTTTGTAAGGTCTGGAGCCAACGGGGTCATCTACATATTCATGTAGCGATTTCACGAAATTCTTCACAACAGACAAAGTATGTTTTCTATGTAACAAGTTAAAATTTAATATTATTTTGGCGTTATATGATATTTATACTATACTTTTTATGTAATGTAAACGACATATATTTGAGGGTCGAGCTGAAGTATTATCCTGGGCACAGAATGTTGGCAAGCAACATGGTATTATAGTTGTGACTGTTCGTTCTGATACTGCAAATGGCCAGCGAGATAGTAAGGATAAATTGATTATGGATTGTGAGAGAGGAGGAAATTATAAAAGGAAAAATACATCTGAAAGCAGTAAATCTTTAGATGGCCTTTATAGTATGAAAGTGAAATGTCCTTTTAGGATGGGATCTTCGTCGAGTGGTATTGGTTGGAAGGTGATGGTTAGGTGTGGGTTTCACAATCATAAACTATCTGAGGATTTAGATGGTCATAACATATTAGGTCGTCTAAAAGATCATGAGAGACAGTTTGTGAATGACATGACGAAGTACAACATGACTTCATGGTACATAGTTTTTGCCTTGAAAGACAAAGATCCAGAAAACCTCACTAGTGTTACCCAAGTGTACAAAGCTAGAGCTACATACAATGCAAGGAAGAGAGGTACATTGACGAAATGCAAATGTTGTTGACTCTTATTCATAAAGAAAAATATATGTGTTGGACAAGAAATAGGGAAAACTCAAATGTCGTTGCTGATATCTTCTGGAAACATCCTGATTTAGTGAAGTTGTTGAATATGTTTCCCTTGGTATTGATTTTTGATTGTACATACAAGACCAATAGGTAATGTGTATCTTGATCATACCTTGGTACCATTTCAACATACATTGATTTATCAGATTTTTTATTTTTTGAATCATGAACATACAGGTACCATTTACCACTACTTGAGATTGTTGGTGTTACGTTAACAAAGTTGATGTTTTCGGTAGGTTTTGCCTATTTGGAACATGAAAGAAAGGAGAACTTCACATGGGAACTATAGAAGCTGAAAGAGTTGTTCTCTTCTGAGAAATTGCTACCGAATGTTGTTGAGACGCACCGAGAACTTGCATTGATGAATGCAATTAAAGTTGTGTTTCCAAATTCAAGACATATGTTATGTGCGTTCCATATTACAAAAAACATTAGCATGAAATGTAAGAAGTATTTTAAATCAGAAAGACATGAACATGTCATGGATCTATGGAACAACATCATGTATGCTAATATAGAAACTGAGTATCTCGCACACTTGAAGCACTTTGAGACTGTTTGTGCTGATATTTCTTTGTTTGTTAAGTAAGTGAATGAAACATTGTTGACACATTATAAATAAAGGTTTGTGGCTACTTGGACTAACAGAGTCACTCATTTAGGGAACACAACAATGAACAGGTACACAAACTTCTTTTCGATGTTATTACTAAGCATAATTTATCATGTTGGCACATTATGGTTTAATTATTGTGATTTAGGGTGGAGTCTGCTCATTGAAAACTGAAAAACATGTTGACTACAAGCTGGGGTGATTTATGCTAAAGTTAGGATGTTGTGAACACCATGCTGAAGTTGCAGCTAGGTTTAAGCAGAGTGTGGTTTCAAAAAATTATTGTCAACATTCAGCATCAGTATAACATTTCATTCTATGCCAACTTGCACAGTTTTATTTCAAGGCAGTGTATACAGCACATAAGGAAGAAGCTAGAAAGGGTAAAATTTGTTGGTACAAGCAAGGATATTTGTGGTTGCTTCATTAGAATTACACATGGGTTACCTTGTGCGTGTCAACTTGCTGGTTTCCAAATACAAGGTTTGCCTATTCCTTTAGAACCAATTCATGTTTTTTTGAAAGAAGTTACACATTCAAGAGCATGTTAGTGGTCATGACGATAGTGGATCAACGCTAGATTTAGAAGCAAGGTGTGAAGAGTTGAATACATATTTCAATTCTTTGGATATTGTAGGCCCAGAGGGTGTTGAAGAAAAAAGTTCAGGAACTAACACATCCAGCCATAACTTCTAAGTGTTCACCGCCGGTGAAGTACAAGCCAAAGAGGGGAGTTAAGAAGAGCAGAAAGGGTGAAGAGAGTGATGTTCATCGTGATTCCTCACAGTGGGAGTATGGTGAGGGCTTGCAGGGGAGTCTGACTACAAAGAGATCATGCACAAAACCAACAGGAAGTTAGCCTTCTAGTATGTCAGGTCAAAGTCAACCTTCAAGTATGTCGGATCAAAGTCAATTGTGCACTGTATCTTCGAGGCATCTTTACTTGTCTCAGTTTCCTGGTTTCTTGCATCCATACATTGATGACATTGTTGATGTATGGAAATTAGGGTTTTCCGGCTATTGCAGCTTTACTTGGATGGGGCGAAGAGTCATGGTCGTTGGTTTGAACGCAGTAGATACTCAAGTTCATCAACACCCAAAATTGTTTTCCAATTTGTTCTATGACACGGTCTCTGAAGTTAGGAATTCCTTAAAAGTAGAACACTTGGGTGTGCAGGGTAGAGAAAAATGGATGTCGATTCCTGATATGGGTTACCTTATTGCGAATAGGTACAATGTCGTATTTGTCTCCCTGTCACAGAGACTTAACATTATCTTTTTCCCTCTTACCATAGCTCCACCTATGTATACGAGCAGACGTAAAATCCTTGTTGTTGGTTTTGTCAACGGTAATCATTGGGTTCAGGTAAAATTAAAACCTGATAGTTCATTGTCTCTCGTCACTGACCGTTGGAGACAAAAATGTACTAAAGATGCAAAAGCATGAAAATCAGGACAGATTAAGCACTAGGAGGAAGAAGTTAGGAAGTCATCTTAATTTACTATGTAATCTTGTGAACATTATGTATTTATTATATGTGAAACCATTTATGCAAGTCAATGTGTCAAAAATATTGAAATTATTCATTTTTTGGAAATTCTGGTTGTATACCGGAAATTTCGAATGTCTGAAATTTCCGGTAGTATTGGTTATTTTACGTAATTATCATTTTTCCGATATAGCTTCACCCGAAATTTTGGAATTTTTGATAGCCAATACCGGAAATTTCAAAAGTTCTGGTATATGTCTCACATGCACGTTCAACCACTATAAATTTTTGGAAATTTCCGGTAAACTGACGAAATTTCCGGTATCCAATTAAAAATTTCATAATTTTCAAAAATAAAATTTTGCTAGATTTGAGGTGTCAGATATAAGTGAGGGATGGCAGGTTAATTTTTCGTAGACTTGCCATTTTCAACCCATCATTGATAGAATTAAAATCAAGTTGTTTGCATAGAAGACATCTCTTCTATCCTTTTCTGACAGACTTCAGCTCATAATTTTTTTTATCCATAGCATGATAACATATTTCATCACTATTTACTCTTGCCCTATCAAAGATCTAAATATATTCATGATAAATTTTCTATGGAACATGGATCTCAATCGGTTGGTTTCAGTGGCTGGAAAAACTATATGTACTCTTGTGGCAAAAGGAAGCCACGGGATAAGGTCTTAAACCAATCTCAATGAGGCATCTAACCTCAATATGGGTTATGACATTCTTCATTCCAACAACCATTGGACAAAATTACTGAAGAGCCGAGTAATGAGACAAAATAACTTCATTGGATATCATATTTTTTTCTTCAATCTGGAGCAGTCTCAAAGTTCAAATGCAATAGAGAACTCTAGCTGGTTAGTTGGTAATGGTGTAGTTGTGCTTGATGATGGTGAAGTTGTGCTTGATGATGGTGAAGGAATCCACATATAACAATCTTTAAATTTGTTTTTTAATTATCGTGAAAGAAATCCAAATCAACTCACTGTTTAATTCCAGTCCATCTTAAGCCTTACATTGAAAACTTAATGTGTTACAAATAATAATACATAATGAATATGTAAGCTAAAAAGCTATGACTTGTGACAAACCACAGCAGTGCAGGATAAATCACTGTCTATATTCCACAAATTCAACTCTTCAAGCCGCTTCTGAATCGAATCTGGCTCCATCTCAGTAGACCAATATACCAACTTTTTATCCCCTAGAGAAGATTTACTAACACCACTTGACTCAATCTTCATGCCAAAAGAAGTCTCATCAACTCTTCTAATACTTGCACCATTCTGTTCCAATAATTTTGATACAATATACACAAAACGTAGGCTACCTTGGGTTGATGAGTCTTTTTTCCCCAAAGAGTCTGCCATGGCTACAACTTTCGATACAAAGTTGTTAGTCCAGATTTTCTCGCTAGATGATGAGCTTTTAGCATAAAAGAGTTCCAAGTTGTTTGCAACACAGAAGTCATCTTGGGGATCTCTAGACTCGAGCAATCTGTCGGCAGTGAGAAGCATGCTCCCATCTAAAACCCATGTGTTATACTTGTTTTCGATCAACTTTTTAATTACATGAGCCTTTGCCACAATACCCTTGACTGTCTCAAAACTTGAGCCGTGTGAAGTTAATTTATTTGTTCCAATACTACTTACAAATTGGTCTACATTGATTAAAGGATGTCCCCTTCTTGCCAGATCAAATGAGGAATCAGATGGAGGGCCCATAAGTATATAACTCCTTATATTTAGCCTCTCAAAGTGGCATAGTAAGTTTCTTACTACAGCATCAGATACCCCTAAAAGATTTACTAATAATATACTATCTTGTTTCGGCAGAGAGTGAAGCAAAGCTTCAAGTTCTTCGAAGTTACTCATAGACCTTCCTGGACGTACTTCTCTGAAACAAAAGTCAAACCATTTTAAGCTACTCAAAGGCTGCATTTCCAAAATATTGAAGTCTAGAGATCTTTCCTTCAGTAACTGAGAATCAGGCCCAGCAGTTTTCCCGTAGTTAACTCCAGCATCTCTGTGAGAGACACTTAATGCTCTTTCATGCAAGAAATTTGCATATATATTAAAGTAACTGTGGGATTGAATAAACTTGATGAACCAAGGTGTCCATATTCTCTCCCCCATCTTCTTATACCACCCTGTAGTTACCTGTACAATTTTTCAGATCTAAAATTAGGAATGAACTGAACTGCTGATGTATACCTGAGAATTGAATAATTAAGAGGAAAGAACAAGACTTTTTTTTTCTTTAATAGTATTTATTACCATCCCCTCAAGAAATGGTTTATTTCCCTTTGCCTTGTTTTTGTCATACCACAACCTGAACTCTTTCCATGGCTTTGGAAAGAGAATTTGTCCCCATGTACCAACCAACTGGTATAAAAAAAGTCGTGTCTGGTCATCTAACTGCAATTTGTTGCCATGTTTACCTGCAACCAGAAACCAATCACAACATCAAAAAACTGCAGATAAATTCACTAAGTAGTGAAGTAGAGTACAATTACAAAGGTAACAATAACACATAAATCCATAAGAACACAAAAAAGGGGGGTTAAGTTTGGTGCTTCTTTTGACGCTCAACAACCAGACCTGACCATATGACAAAAAAAGGATTCAACGTGGTGTCACTGTACTTGCAGCCAGACCAGAATACACAAACATAGCATCATTATTCAGAATTGACGGACAGTTTCACATGCCACAAGATACACTCATAACTTAGCACACAAGAAAAAAGTTACATAACAAGTTCAAAATTAGAAGGTTCAAAGTTAATAAAGACTGAAGAATGGTGGAATTGGGTGTGTTCCTCTTGATGGAGCTGGATTCAGCTACGTAAAGCTATGTTTCAGGTCATTAGAGCTGGGTCTACTCATCTCTTTGGTCACTGGGTTCATTGCAAGCTTGCAAGTTGCAACAACAATAGATTTTTTCATGTTTTTGAGTTCGCAACTTTGTTTGTCTTAGAAGCTATAGAGTTGAGACTAAATATACAATGTCATTTAGTTCCTTTGCATATATGGGTTCCCGTTAAGGTGTTAGATGCGTCTATGGATTCAAGTGCTAGAGCCGTGTGGTTAATGCTTAGTGCACTACGAAGCCTTACCATTTATAATCCAATCCAATGTATTATGTTAGGGGTTTTTAAAAACACTGAACCTGTCTTTTAAGTGTAGGACAAAACCGTTACGCTGTAACCTCATTCAACCATCTTAACTCACGAATCTATGCAATCAAAACAAGTCTATGCCAGTGTACCTAACTTTACACAAAAAAACAGCTTTTAAACAAGTTCTAATTTTGATTCTCAGAATCATAGACTTGTATGATTTTGAGTTAACTTGAAAGTCCAACAATCGTGACAACAAAGACTAACACAAAAAGCCCCATATTCTCTTGTCCATAAAACACCAACTTCTCATAAATAAAAAGATCTTGTCCTACAAAAAACCAATCAACACGTGATCCAACTACTCGGAGGATCATAATAATCAACCCTTGTGAAACAGTGTATTTGCAGTTTCCTTTCCCCAGATATCATTTGCAGAATTGACAGATAATAACATGACAAGTACGACTAAGTAATTAACTTCAAAAATCAGGCAAACAATGGGCAATAAGCTAAACCTACAATATACATCCAATTTACACTCATAAATACAAGCATCCCCGACAACCATTTCTGTTCTATCTCTCTCATAAATAGCACAGAAAACAAACAACACATAATGCTAAAGTCTAAACAATGAAATACTCACTAAGCAAATTCATCCAACATTTAATGTCCATTAGCTATAAACATATACATATAAATCACAATAACGATGCTAAATCTCCGACCATTATGACAAGTCTACATCATTTTGAAGCAGAGTAAATAAAAGAAAAATGGTACCTGGAACAAACCTTGCACGTTGCAACGTAGCACCAAAAATGGAAGGACTATAATTGGAAGCATTATAATAGAAATTCACAATCAACTTCTTAACAAACTCATAGTAAAGTGGCGAAACCTCCAAATCATCCTCCACTACAAAAGCAAACTCATCATCCGAACCAGGCCACCACGCCTCCAACCACTGCGCCTGCAAACCCACATTCCCCGTTCTATAATGCACAACTTTTTCTCCAAATCTCCACTCAAACCCATCCACAAACTCCAAAATCCTACGCGATTCACCCAGCTTCAAATCAACAGAAGCATCATCATTCAAAACAGCAAAATGATCAATGTAGACGTGCAGGTGAACGCGATCGCCGAGGTAATTGGCATCGGCAAGGGAGCGGAGGCATCGGGAGACGGATTCGAGGCGGTTATAGGCGAGGAGTTTGATTAGGAAAGTGAAATTGGGGGAAATGGGATTAGGGTTTTTGTGAATTGGGGTTCGGAGGGTGAAATTAGGGTTTCGATCGGTGAGTGAAGATGGGAGAGAAGTGGTGTGGTAAGTGTAGAAGATGATGAATGCGGCGAGGGTGATGAGGAGGAGTAGTGGGAGGAAGTGTCGTTTGGGTGCCACCATTGGTTTAGGAAGGTTTCATGCGTATGTAACATTGCTTGCAGGTTAGGGTTCTTGAGAAGAATGAATGAGGAGGACACAGGAGATCTCAGTGAAAATTGAAACGACAGTGAAACTGTTAAACGACGTCAACATAATGGGTATGTATCTAATGTGACCACATGACCAAACTAACCATTCCTTCTTATGAAAAAAATGTCACACATATTTTATCAAGGGTTAAATATATGAATTTAATTGGTATGCACTGACAGTGTAAAAATATTTTACACTGTCAACCAATCACCCTCATACATCCCGCCACATCAGACTGTAAAATTTAAATTAATTGTATGACATGGCAGATTAATATATTCCTATTGGTTGACAGTGTAAAATTATTTTACACTGTCAGTGCATACCAATTAAACTCTAAATATATTTAACATCCGATAAATAATTCATAATTTAATTTTAGTCTCTATCGTCAACTTCCTCTAATGAAATTGACGTAGCAAGCCACGTAAAAGATTAATCTAAAAAATGGTTAAATATGTTTAAGGTCCCTATAAATATCTCACCTTTGAAAATTGGTCCCTCAAAATATTTCCTTCAAACATTGATCCTCCTAAAGTTTTCCGTTTTCAAATGTAGTCTCTGCCGTTAATTTCAAGTAACGGAAGGTGATGTGGCACGCCTACTGTGTGATTTCATTTGATGAAGTGTTATTTTGTTGCCACGGTGGAATATCTGTAAAACCAATAAGTTAAGAGTCAATGGTAATTCAAAGAGACACATTTCATCTCTTTCACTCGTGCCCTAGCTTTCACTACTCTTTCATCCCTTTACTGATTCTGGGTCTGTTTTGATTTTGATTTCCATTCAATCAGCAAAAAGATGCTTTTACTCGATCAAATTTGAATGCAATTTCTGAAAAACTAGCACTTGATGACACCTCCAACAGTGATTCATGGACACCTTTTTCTGTCCTGTTCAAACCCCATCATAATGCATTGACTAGAAACTATGATATCAATGTTCTTATAGCTGCTTTGGAGGAGAAAGGGAAGAGTGTAGTTTGGCACGATCAACGAAATGGAGGTTCCTCGATTGATCTTGATGCGCCAGAAGATGTTTTGATGGGGGGTTGTGATTAATGTTCAGGTGAAAAGGTTTGTTGGGATTTGGAAAGGTAGACATTGGATTACTTTGAGGAAGATTGATGGGGTTTGGTATAACTTGGATAGTGACCTTCCTGGTCCTAAATGTTTTCGGGATGAAGATGAAGTGAGAGAGTTCTTGGATTCTAGCATTGTTAATGGTGGCGAGGTTTTGCTTGTCATGAATCAGAAAGAACAATCGTGAAATTTTTTGATAAATATTTGTAAACTTAATTCTCTGATTTTGAATTTTATGCTTATGTCATATATAGTGCAAGATTGATAGCGTTTCCATGGAGAATGCTGATTACTAATTCTAATGAATTTTTGATGTATGGTTGCTTCTGTAAGATTGTCATTGTAAGTAGTATGTGTTTGTATCGAATGTCATGAACTTATTGAATGCATGATTCATTGTGTGTATTGGATTTGTAATGCAACTATGAACCATTGGCATCTTTGAAAGTCATTTAAACTGCAGAGATTGAATTGAATTCTGACGATCCTGCTAAAGGTTTTTTGTGATACTATAATTTTGAGGCTGTGGAAACCATCTGTGGTATTTTTCGGCATAGGGACATACTTCACATAACAACAAGGTCATAAGACCTCCGTTTATTATAACCACCACATATGCACCATCTATGAATATTTGAGGAATACTAACAACACATTCTTTAGAACACACTTTTGAACATGCACTTTATGATTGATCCATTTTATAAAAACAAAAAACCGACTGATAGTGTAAAGTGTTTTCAAAAAGTATGTTGCTAGCATTACTTATATAAATGATTATGCTTATTCTTGGCTCCAAATTGTTACATTCTAATTGATGCAAAAGTAATTACTATATAGTCCTGATAAGCTGCATAGAAATAAAATATTGCAGCATGATGTTTATAAGGAATTCCAAAGTGGTCTCAAGTTTCACACGAAGTACTGATTAGGACCTTTTGCAAGTAGATGTGTGGAGTCAACACTGTTCCACTCAATGAGTGGAAAATTTGATAGAAACTTGAAAGCATCACATTTTAAAGCATGCTAGATGACGCTTTTTTGCTGTACTGTTCTTACATTTTGGTATGCATAGAAATGAAAACTTTTTTGGTCTTCTTACTGATCTTACAACCATTATTGTTCACATCATTGTTGGTATTTGACTGTTGTAAACACTACAACAATTTCACACAATCTGATAGCACAAATGGTATCAATTGATAGGATATTTCAAAACAACAACAAACTTAACTTAACTTTGTAGATCATAACTTAACCAAATTGATTGCACATTACATTTCATAACAACTTAATATTACAAAAGGACTTGTTCATAACAAAACAACATAACAGCTTAATATTACAAAAGGACTTGTTCATAACAAAATAACATAACAACTTTTCAATTCAACAATTACATCTAACAACAAAATACAAGTTGACCAACACTGAAATTACAACACATATGGTCTTCAACTTTCCATAAAATTCCTCCATCTTTAGCTTCATCTTCAACCTATGATTCTTCTTCATTGATGCTTCATAAATCTCCTTAAAGGTTTCCACAAATTGATTATCTGTCGCATCCTTGCTGCATTCTGATTCCACCACTTTAACATCTTCCTTCCTTAAAGCAAACTCATCATTCCAAACGAACATATTGCAAGTATCCTCATTCTTCTAAAAGGGCATCTCCAAAACAATCTCCCTTGGAATGTTGTGACATGAAATTGCTAATCCTGGATGAAGAAGACATGACGAAATAGAAGGAGTAGAATGAAATACATGATGAGAGATGGAAAGATATGATAGAAGAGAATAGATGAAGAGAGAAGAACAATTTGGGGAAGAATAATATTAAGGTTTATTATAGAAATCGTGGAAGTGAAAATTGAGAAGAAATAATGTCAAAATTCATTTCAGATGTGGATTACACAGTTGGCAACTCATTTCTACACACTTGGCGTGCCACATCATCTTCCGTTACTTGAAATTAACGGCATGGACTACATTTGGAAACGGAAAATTTTAGGAGGATCAATGTTTGAAGGAAAATTTTTGGGGGACCAATTTTCAAAGGTGGGATATTTATAGGGACCTTAAGCATATTTAACCCATCTAAAAAATACCTTAGTTTGGCGAGTTACAAACCTCCTCTAAACAAACTTAAAAAATTAATCCTTAATAAAACGTAGTTGAACATCATCTTTAATAAAGAGGTAATATGAAGATTATCTCTCATGAGAGTTGTCATACCCCAAATTTTGACCACCAAGATTCCCATCATTGTGCAAATCATCATCACAATATGGATGTACCTTTATGCCTCATCAATCTCCTCAAGGAATTGTTGAGCATCCACTGCAATCAGAATTAGGGTTTCAAGCCCTCTCAGAGCCTTAGACAAAGGATCAATCAAGAAATGACATGATCTTCAACTTGTCTAACCTCTCAAACATCCACAATGGATCAAAAGGACTCCCACTCCAAGGATTAAGCACAAAGCTGCTCCCTTTTAGGTGGATCAAGCCTCAAGATCGACAATGTCACAGAATTAGGGTTTTGGTCGACCAGGGCCTCCAAATGGAAAATTTTCATCTGGGCATGAGCCAATGTTCCAAAACACAACCTAATATACTCCATGGAACCTCATGGACCCAAACATCAAGTCAATTTGACCTCAGGGGATGCATACATCAAAATCAAGAATTAGGGTTTCTTGACCTAATTCACCCTAAGTTGACTTTTAGGGCAAATCATGAACCAAGACCTCAAGAGAGAGTTTGAGGGTCTCTAATGAACTATATTGATCCATTTGGAACAATGGATTAAGCCAAGAAGCTTGAGCAACAAGTCTCAATTTCATCTGCACCATAATTAGGGTTTTAAGGGAAAAGTCAACTGTAACTTTGACTTTTGACCAAGACATGCTCCCAAACCCTAGGACATGCCTCAACATACCCTATGACACCCTTGGAACATGTCCATCAAGTTTGATTTAGGTCAAGGACATGATTTCCTGAAGAATTGCACAATTTGGAATTCATCTGATAAAAAGTCAACTGTGCACAAAAGTCAACTTTGACTTTTTGAGATTTTTCACCAAAATGGATTTTTAACCCTAAAATGATGTTTATGTATGATTTGAATCATCATTCATCAAGAAAAATCAAGAAAAGTGGGATAACTTGTAAAAGGGGTAACCATAAAACTTAGAAATTTTTCTAAGTTATGAAAAAGTACCACTAATACACCAACTTTGGAGGACCATAACTCCTAAACCACAAGGCCATTGTGCCCCATCCAAAGCTTGATTTGTAGCTCTCATTACCCTCTACAAAAACTTCAACTAGGCCTAACTCCAATTCATTATGGATTTTGAGCTATGAGTGAGCCAAAGTGGCTGAAAACATGAAAGTATACCATTTTCCAACACTTAGAAAAATTCTGTCCAAGACAGATTTTGTTGAAACACCAAAACTTGTGAGATATTTTCACATAGTTGCAAGCTGAATCAAGTCCAAAGTTAAACATCAATATTGTTGCATATGTTACTAAGAATTCAAAGAGCTCAACAGCATGAATTGATTTAACTTAAGCCATGAGAAATCCATGCCCAAAGTCATGCTGCTGCAAGTTGTTTTGGAAAAATCAGTTTGCATGTTTGCTTGCCACACACGATTTTGAACCAAAAACTAAGGATCAACATGCCACCTGTGTTCAAACCAATCACAATGCAACTAATCCAACTGATAAATCTGAGTCAAAAAGCCAAGGAATCTTTCAACTTGAAATTCATCCACTTTGGCACATTTTGCCTTGAATTCAAAGTGCATTAATGTGGAATAGTGCATTGTTAAGGTAGCTACTCTACTCAGTCAAATTCTCTGATTAAACAACAATAAAAACATCTGAAGAATGTGATTTTGGTCAAGGCATAGCCCTGCTCTTGGGAATGGCTAGTTTGCCTTGCTTGAGAAGAAATCCTCCAAGCTAATCCATGCAAATGTGATCTGATCCAGCAGCCATTCACTATTCCTCCAAAACAAAAGTTGATCACCTATAAATAGAGGTCCCAATGGATCATTCAACTCACACCAAAGCCAGTTACAGCACTGCTTTCTCTCATTCTTTCTTAAACCTCAAGTTTTCTTATTTTTGAGTAAACACTATCGGGTTTTGAGTTGCAGCCATAGGCAATCAATTCCAATTGCTCAAACACATCACATATGATGTATTTGAGGTGTCCAAACACTTAAACACTGACTGTAACACCTCAGGCTCAAAATCACTCTTCCACCAAGCCAGTATGCTTCAATTTTGCAGGTGGAGGTCTCCAGCTTGATCCAAAGAGTTTCAAAGTGTTCCAAAGCTTGCAACACACTCCATAACATCCATTGAAGCTGTAGGGATCATCAATTCACGACTGGAACACCATATGGGCAAAGTTCCATTTCAGCTTGCATCAAGGTGAGCTTCAAACTCAAACTCCATGATCCATGCATATTTCCTCGCATGATATTTTTGCCAATTGCTTGCCATCATATGTTGATTGTTTTGCCTCAAGAAATTGGATCATAGACCTTATAACCATGCATGCAAGATTGCTTTTGCAAATTAGGGTTCATCTGTGTTCATCATGATTATTTTACTCCACACTGAAAATGAATAAAATTGGGTATTGCCATCTTATTCCTTGTGAAAAAACGCACAGGTTTGGTGTTTGAATCATGTCCAATGGTGGAGAGATGAGGGAGATAAGGTGCTTCACGCACGAGCTCGAGGAGGAAGATGGCCATGGTGCCATTTTCAAAAAATCCAACAAGTTCTCTATATATTTTTCCCTTGCCATATTATATTTGAATTGGCATTGCGCCCCAGCGGTTCATCAGCTGGTTTTGTGTGTATTGGCAAGCGAGAGGTCTGGGGTTCGAATCCCCCTCGCCCCAGACTTCTTTTTATCACTTTTTTATTTTGTTATTTTTCATATTATTATTTTTAATAATTTGAAAAATTAATAACTCCTTCAATTTTTATCATTTTTGATTGGTTCTTTTTGCAATAATTCACAAAAATGTTTAAATATTTGATTCTACCAAAAAATCCCAAAAATATTATTTATTTCCTATATTTGATATTTTTGAAAAGAATTAATGTTTTATGTGTTTTTAGCATTTAAAATGTTTCTTTTCTTTTCATTTTCTAACCCTAATTTGACTTCAATCATTTTGTAGGAAAAAACCTGATTTTTTGGAACATTGGTCCAAGATCATAACTTGTTTTCATGTATTTAACAAATATTAATCATTTTAATTGAATTTTTTGTTCAATTAAAAAATACATTTTGAAAACAAATTAGGGTTTTGAATCAATTCAACCCTCATCAAACTTTTAAATACCTTGGGCCTCTAATAGAGTGTAAGACCCAATCTTTTTTTGACCAAATCATTTTTGGACCTCACTTATTGTATAAGTCCCGATACCGTCAAAAACTAACGGCGCGATCATCGCCTTTTGAAAAATAACGTTGGGCCTCTCCTTGAGCTATAAGACCCATTCAAAATACTTTGGGCCTCTATTAGAGTGTAAGACCCAACCCCCTTTTAACCAAAATCATTTGGGCCTCACTTATTGTATAAGTCCCTTTGCGTTAAAAGAAAACCTCGGCGCGATCGCCATTTCAAACCAAAATCATTTGGGCCTACCCTCGTGTTATAAGCCCCACTCTTTTTCTTTAAAACTTTTTGGGCCTCTTGAGAGAGTGTGAGACCCATCCCTTTGTACAGAAAACCTTTTTTGGGCTCAGTCACTTGTATAAGTCCCATCTGTACAAATTCAACAGTGCGCTCACTGATAAAACCCTGGGCCTCTCCTTGAGCTGTAATCCCCAAATCTTTCTTTTTCAAAGCACTTTCTCCTTTGATTTTGTATATACTGTTGTTTTCAATCTTTCTTTGTTGAACAACTAACCAAACAACATGGAAGCTCTACAACCGAGTAAGTGGTTATCGCTTTCATTTACCGCACTCATATATATATAATTGTATTATGGGGGCTGTTTCACTGTAAGTCTTCTTTCATAAACTCATATCAACTGTGTAATAATAGTATAGATATTTCGAGTTTCCCCGGCAACTACGTCTAGAACTAGGTGACGCCGTTTCATTTATTCGTAGAAATAGACAACTAAATCCCCAATAGGATCACCAGATACAGTCTTCTCTTCGGCTGTCCTCATTAGGAATTGTCAAGAAACTCTACTCCTAAAGATGAATGTATTCTCCGTGAAATGGCATCTTTGAGTTTCTTCCAAATTCTTGAACTTTCCTGACTTGATCTATTCCTTGTGAATAACTTGCCTTGAATTTCTCAGGGTTTGGGGACCCACAGGCTTCTTAAAAGCATCAGCCTCCTCTTGGGCATCGTACAAGGACCCACAGGCTTCCTAAAAGCAACCCCGCCTCCTCTTGGGCATCGTACAAGGACCCACAGGCTTCCTAAAAGCAACCCCGCCTCCTCTTGGGCTTAGTACAAGGACCCTACGGCTTCTTAGAAGTATTCACAGCCTCCTCTTAGGCTTCGTATAATGATCTCTTCCTCCGGGAATGATAGCCTTCTCTTGGGCTTAGTACAAGGACCTCTCGGCTTCTTAAAAGTTTCCAGCCTCCTCTTGGGCTTCGTACAAATTGTCCCGACGACCTCCTAGAGGTATAGGAACAAAAACTAGTCATCTCCATAGAATAGTCCTTTCATAGAGTCTACTACTGTTTCTCAAAACATAGTATAGAAGACAAAACTCTAGACTTGGACAGTCTAATTTCCATGAGTCTCAAAGACATTCTCAAGCACCCCTTCGTTAAATAGGAAGAAAACCCGTAGACTCGGACAGTCTCAATACCCTTCCGATTTCCCGCTTCCTTAAAGAACAGGAATAACCCGGATCCTCAAATCAAATCCATGAGTACAGTATTACTCACATAAGAACTAATTTTCTCTTTTACAATCAGTACGTTGGACCTGTCACTCGACTGAAACAGTAACCCTAGCCTCTCTCTCGGGCTTTGTACGAGACACATAAGAGACTCCCTCGTTGAGTCAATCACCTGTTTAGCCTCCATCTCGGGCTTTATATGAGATACAAAAAGGTTCTTATTGAGCCAAACAAATAATAGCCTCCATCTCGGGCTTCATACGAGATACCAAAAGATTCCATCGTTGAGTCACAACCTTTTAGCCTCTCTCTCGGGCTTTGTACGAGACACATATTAGCCTCCTCTTAGGCTTTATATAAGAAAACCACTGGTTGATCCAATCAACCTTTTAGCATCAAAACTGTGTCTCGTTCACAGTACACAAACATCAACAACTCCTTCCTCTTCATCTAATCGCTGTAAGCGGCAAGCCTCTGGATCATCTACATCCATGCCACTGTCCCTCTTTTAGCATGAGAAATTCCTAAGGAAAGATATCATTGCTCTACACTGAGTTAAAGTCTTCCCCTTCAGGTTAAAAACCCCCTATAAAGGAAATTATGGCATTACTAGGAACCGCGTATCCCGGTTAAAGTAATCCTCCTTTATACAAACCCCTCTTTAGAGATGACAAATTCTCTCTAAAGTCGAGGTCCCTTCGCTTCACGTCTTGGGCTTTGAACAAGACACAAATAGACCCTTCAGCTTCATATCTTGGGCTTTGAACAAGATACAAATCACCTTTCGCTTCACGTCTTGGGCTTTGAACAAGACACCAAAAACACCCATTTCCTCCCATAAAATAGGAGGAACTACGAACGCTCTGATTTCCCTGTTTCGGTAAACGGGAATACGTAGGCATAAGATTGAAAGAGAAAATCTTAGCAAGCACACTAGACAAAAACCCAAAATCCCATACTCTCATAAACATCAGTCCTAACATCCTAATCCTCATTCCCCGCCAGAAACCCTCTGCCCAGATAAAAAGAAAGAAAACTGTATTGGCGAAAATACAAATAACCAGTACAAAGGCCCTCCCACATTGATAGCATCCGTAACCTAACAGACCGCTGTTTAAACTCAGTATGCAAGCAGGGTTAATTGGAGACATCTATTTCCCTTCCTTCATCAGCTTCAATAGGATAAAAAATGAATCGACCTGTAGTTTTAAGCTTAACCGCAGAGAGCGACCAGCGCTTAAGAACCGCGTCCAAAATCGCTCGCTACAGAAAAATGGCGCCCACCGTGGGGCCGGTTCTTTCTTTCTTACAATTTAAACCTTGGGTAAGTCATTTTCATGGCGGTGGCCGCCAACAGAAAATTGGCGCCCACCGTGGGGCCTTTCAATGTTAGATCTAGGCACGGTCTTCCTTTTCTTCTCTTGTGTAAAAACCACAGATTGGGGCTTCCGCCGGGGAACCCATTTTCTGTCAGGAACTTAGGATTCTTAGATTTAAAGGTCTAGGATGTTTAGGACAAATATATATACTGCTTTTCCTAATTGCTATACATGTTTATTTTTCTGCTAATGGGAATGCGGGTGATGCCGTATGTGGAAAGAATGAGTATACACCTAAGATAAGTGATGGCGACGGGGTCAACCATCAACCTCAGTGGAGGCTGACCAACGCAACCCATTCTCTCACCTAGACAATGGGTCGGTTGTTAAGTCTGAGAAACTGAGGAGCCAAACCCTTTCGTAGTGCGGAAACTATCGGGAATAGTTGTTACACGATACTACCCTCATTTGAGGCCGGTGATCTATTCTCGGTGAATGGCACTTACTCTAAGATTGCACTACAACTCGCTGTCGATCCGCTTGTTGTTTTACTTTCCCGGGAGGAGCTGATGATAATGAGTACAGGTACAAAAATCACCCTAGTATAAACCTTTGGGGATAGGTAGAGCCTTGACTTCATGACAACGACCCTTTGACCCCATGTTTTTTCTATGTTTTTGTGTGCTGCATTCATACATTCATCTAAAAAACATTAAAACATTAAAAAAAAAACTTCTCTTCCAGTCTCTCTGTTTTTCAAATTAAACTAAGACTGTGATTGCGTATATCAGAGAAAGGGATTGCACTGATGGATTTCGGTAGAAGGAGAACTCATAGGTATACCTTTAAGGTTCCAAAACTAGAGGATTTGAGAAGGTTAGCAAGAATGATCACTAACCCTGAGGCTTTCAGAGCCAAGCGCGGAGGTTTGCTACCACTGTTAAGAGTCCATGTGATTGAGGGAATCATGGACGCGCTCATTCAATTTTACGATCCGGTTTATCACTGTTTCACATTCCCGGATTACCAGCTAGCACCAACGCTGGAGGAGTATTCTCATTTAGCTGATCTACATATCACTGATCGAGCTCCATTTTCTGGACTGGAAGATATTCCAAAGGATCAGACCATTGCGAGAGCAATCCATTTGGACGAGTCTGAGGTCAGGACTCACATGACTACTAAGGGTGGCATCCAAGGTTTGCCAGCCCAGTTCTTGACAAAGAAGGCCCTGTATTTTGCCAGTATAGGAAACGTGACTGCTTTTGAAAGCATCTTTGTCTTGCTCACCTACGGGTTATTTTTGTTTCCTAACATCAATAACTTCGTCGATATTAATTCTATTAAGGTTTTTCTCATTGGAAACCCTGTGCCGACTTTGCTCGCAGATGCGTATCATTCTGTACACTTGGGAAATTTGTACAACGGAGGGGAGATCACATGCTGTGTACCTTTGCTTTACAAATGGTTTATCTCTCACTTGCCCAAGGCTGCTGCTTTTTGGGATTGCAAAGGCGCCTTACGTTGGTCGCAGAAGATCATGTCTCTTACCAACTCTGATATAGATTGGTGTAATAGGATTTCTGAGGGAATCAGAATCATTGATCGTTGCGGAAACTTCCCCAACGTACCCCTCATAGGAACTAAGGGAGGAATCAACTACCATCCGGTATTGGTTCGCCGTCAATTTGGATACCCGATGAGACACATCCCACGGGGGGTTCATCTGGAAGGTCTTTTCTTCAAAGAAGGAGAAAACGACAGAGCACTAAAGATGGAAATAATGCATGCTTGGAAACAGGTTCATAAGAAAGGACGAGAGTCTCTAGGAAAACCAGATTGTGTCTCGGTGGAGCCTTATCTCCACTGGGTACAAACTAGAGCTCTCAAGCTAAAAATGCCTTATCCTCGTTACGGAATTCTTCCGCCAAAGGAATCTGTCATGTACTTCATGACGGAAACTGAAAAGCTTCAGGTTACTCTCAACAAAGTTCAGAAGGAGAGAAGGTCCTGGAAGAACAAGTACCGCACCCTCGACATAGAGTGCATCAAAATACAACAATTACTGAAAGAGAAAGATGCTCTGATTGAGATTTTGGAGCAACATGCTGTAGAGAATCAAGATGACCAAAGGAATTTGCTCACTCCTTTCACCTGGCAAAGGAATGACAACCCGACAACGGCCCAAGAGCCCCGGTCAAAGAAAAGGAAAGTACCAGAGTCATCACCCGATTTCTCTTCAGAGAGGACTCGGGACCCATTAGGTTAGGTTTCTGTTTATGTACCTTGTAATCTACTGTATTTCCATTTCTGTAATCCTTTGAATTTCAATAAAAAGGGGTTTCCCCACCGTTTGATATTTGCAATCTAATTGTCGAAGTTTATTTTGCTTAAACCATTAAACAATTAATATAATCATTGCATTCATCATTCTCACATCGCGTATTCTTCTTCCTTACGAATCTCACGTTTGTGTCTCGATTCTAGAGTCAAACTGTCTCATTCGTACAATACTCGGGCCAATCGTCAGAAAAAGATGGATGATCTTGAGGAAGAGAACAGAGAGTTGAAGGAAGAGATCGACGCTCTGAGAGAGGATATGAGAAAGCTTCGTAACGACATGCAAGCCATGGCAGAAGCTCAGCTACAACGGACTGTGATCTCAGAGATCACCACAACGCCCATCGTGGAGGAGTATGATCCTAGGTATCAGATACCGAAAGATTGTCCTTGGGGCATGCCGGTTAACTATATCCCAGAAGGATATGTTCCGCCGATCACTGAAGATCAGGGAATCACAACAGAAGCCGTTGGGCCTGAAGGTTACAAACTTCGGGAAAGCGAAGATGCCAGGGGCATACTGAAGACTCCTGAAGGTTACAAACTTCGGGAAACGCCAAGATTTACTACCGTAGTCACGGTACCACCCCCTATGGTGCACACTGTCCCGGAAGGACAGATTCCGCAGACACCTTCTGGTAAGAAGGAAACTATGTTTGACAGAATGGAGGAATTCCAAGAGCAGTTCCTGGAAATGCAGAAGGAGCTGCAAGCCATTCGCGGTCAAGATCTATTTGGAAAGGACGCCGCAGACCTTTGTCTGGTCCCCAATGTGAAAGTCCCGCACAAATTCCAAGTGCCCGACTTTGAAAAATACAAGGGTAACTCTTGCCCTCAAAGCCATCAGGTGATGTACACTCAGCGGATGTCAGCCCAGATGGAGAATCAGGACCTACTGATTCACTACTTTCAGGATAGTTTAACCGGTGTCGCCCTCAAATGGTACATGGGTTTAAACCGTGCTACGATCAGTACTTTCAGAGATCTTGGTACTGCCTTCGTCCAACAATACAAATACAATTTGGACATGGCACCCGACAGAGATCAACTCTGATCAATGTCGCAAAAGGAAAAGGAAACCTTTAAGGAGTATGCTCAAAGGTGGCGTGAAATTGCCGCTCAAATTTGTCCACCTCTTGAGGAAAAAGAGATGACAAAGATCTTCTTAAAGACCTTAAGCTCATTTTACTATGACCGAATGGTTGCCAGTGCGCCCAGTGACTTCACCGAAATGGTCGGCATGGGCGTACGTCTTGAGGAAGCCGTCCAAGAAGGACGTTTGGTAAAAGACACTGGATCGACGAGCGGTACTAAAAAATACGGTAGTGCTCTCCCTAAGAAAAAAGAGCAAGATATTGGGAATATCTCTCTCAGAAAGCAAAGGCGACGTTATCAGCCGGTAGCAGCTGTAACTCCTACTATCAGCCCTGCGCCTATTCCTACGTATCAACCTCAGGTTGCGCAGAGCCAACCTGATCAACAAAGGACACAACAGCCTCTTCAGCAGGCTCATCCCCAATACAACAACAACCGTACAACACGGCCACCAGGGTTCGATCCTATACCCGTAACGTACACAGAGCTGTTTCCATTACTGCTAGCCAAGGGGCACATTCAGACTAAGTCCCCTCTTACAGTATCGGAAAATCCACCTTTTTGGTTTAAGGTGGATCAGACGTGCCCTTATCATCAAGGAGGTCCAGGGCATAACATAGAAACTTGTCTTAATTTCAAGTTTGATGTGCAAAAGCTTGTTAGGAGCGGGCTCTTATCTTTCAAAGATACGAATCCTAATGTTCTCACGAACCCGCTGCCTCTACATGAGAAAGCTGCAGTCAATCTGATTGAGAAAGAGATTAACGACGTCTATCAAATTCATGATGTACTCTTGTTGAAAACCAATCTGGTCAAGATGCATTGTAGACAGAGTGGATATGGCCATGTGCCACCTCATAACTATCACCAGTGTGATATCTGCTCTAAAGACAACCAGGGATGCTCTGTGGTGCAAGCAGCTCTGCAGGAACAAATGGATCTCGGATGGATCCAAGAGCACCGAGTTCATGGAGTTAACATGGTTTACACGAATTCCAACGTCATTCAAAACCACGATATCCGTGCAATGAATGTCAACCTGGTGGCAATGCACTCAAGCCAAAGCTAGTATCATAATCTGCCACGGCACGATTACAATTCCTGTCTGACTTGCTCGGTAAACAAACAGGGATGCTCTTTCATACAAGAGGCCCTCCAGCGTCAGATGGATCTTGGATGGATCCAAGACTACCATGATAGGAATTCCTATCAGAACAACATGGTTCAGATCTTTGACATTCGCATGCTGAATATCAACCTGGTAAAATTACATGCTGAACAGGTCCGACTCGGATTCCTGGTATCACATAACTATCACAGCTGTAAAGCGGGTTGTGGAAACGATCGAGGTTGTACCCTTGTCCAGGAGGCACTTCAGCACTTGTTAAATCACTGGTGGATGCCAATTTACATGGATGAAGATACTCAGCAAATTAGTATCAGTAACAGGAATCCTACTCGACGTCAAAGTCAGGATGTCCGATCAGTGGAAGGTAACCTAGTGAGGTTGCATTGTATTCAAAGTAGGCGTGGCCAGGTGCCACTGCACAATTACGACAGTTGTGGTGTCTGTTCGGAAAGTAACCAAGGGTGTTACCTTGTGCGAGCGGCTCTTCAGGGCCAGGTGGATCATGGAGAAATTCGTCCATATCCGGGTTCTGGACCCATCAACTGGACGCCGAACTACCTCGCCGATCAAATTGAGGATGTTGTCACAATCTCCGGTCATCATAGGACCAGGGATGTTTTTGCCATCATTCCTCTACTTGACGAATCTAAAGTTCCCAACCGGGAACGGATCGAGATTACTTATGATGGCCATAAAAATCAGAAAGCTCCCGTAGTCATCTATCTACCGGGACCATTACCGTATGAATAAACTAAGGCTATCCCTTACAAATACGGTGCGACAACAGTTGAAAATGGAAAGGAAATTCCATTACCTTCCGTCGTGAATATTGCAGACATCAGTCGTGTAACACGGAGTGGTAGAATCTTCAACCGAGGGGTTGGGGAAGTTAACAAAGAAAAGGAACTTCAGACAGAAGCTCCCGATCCACCAGTCGGTCAATCCAGTAATCCTGACCTTTTGAAAAACAACGATGAGATGCTGAAGCTCATCCAAAGGAGTGAATACAACATTGTTGATCAGCTATTACAGACTCCTTCAAAGATCTCGGTATTATCACTGTTACTCAGTTCAGAAGCCCACAGGGAGGCTCTACAGAAAGTCTTGGAGCAAGCCTTTGTGGAACAGGATGTAACAATCAGACAGTTCGATAGCATTGTCTCTAACATCACTTCCTGCAATAATTTGGGATTTAGTGATGAGGAATTACCCGAAGAAGGTCGCCGTCATAACATGGCGCTCAATATCACAGTTAACTGCCAGGACGATGCTTTAGCCAGCGTACTGGTAGACACAGGGTCAGCCCTGAATGTTATGCCTAAGTCTACTTTGATGCAATTATCATTCAAAGGCTCTCCGATGAGAATCAGCGAGGTCGTCGTCAAAGCATTCGACGGATCCAGAAAAACAGTTATCGGCGAAGTTGATTTTCCCATAACTATTGGTCCTCACACTTTCCAAGTCACTTTCCAGGTCATGGATATCCGGGCAACATACAGTTATTTATTAGGAAGACCTTGGATACATCAGGCTGGAACGGTTACTTCAACCCTCCACCAAAAGTTAAAGTTTGTCAAGAATAATCAACTTGTCACAGTCTGCGGAGAACAGACCTTGCTTGTGAGTAACTTGTCATCATCTACTGGTATAGAACCCGAGGAGGTTATTGGAACGCAGTTCCAAGCACTGTCGGTGAGCAAGGACAATTATTTCAAAGGAGGAACCTCGATTTCCTCATACAAAGATGCTATCAAAGCGATCGAGAGTACCGATACGACAGGACGGGGACAGCTTGTCATTCCCACTGACAATAAGACAAAGAAGGGTCTTGGTTTTTTTGCAACCGGTACCCAGACAGCTGCCAACGACGAAAGTCTTCATCCACTTCAAAACTTCTTCCACAGTGGAGGTTTCCTTCACCCAGTGTCTCAAGCGGTACATGCTATCAATGAGGAAGATCCCTCTGACACAGATGAAGAATGGAAGTCCTACCTTAACAAGGACGGTTACATGTCTCAGGAAGAGGTGCCTATGCCTTTTTGCTTTCCTACAGAAAGTACGAGATTTATACCAAGATCAGACATCGAAATGATCTATGGAGATTGTGATCCAGAAGGATGTCGTACTCCGCCAAATTCATTAGAGGAAGACACTCCGATGAAAGACAATTTTGACCATAACTACTATGGCCCAATGGATGGTCTGCCAATGTGGCAACCTTATCCAGGAGATTTGGGGCAAGAAAGTCAGCCGAATGATGAAAATCAGCTGACCATCATTGAATAGAATACATGTGTCCCCACCATGTCATGGGGGCAACACTCAGGTCATTCAGAAACTACTCAACATGAAGATGAATTTGCAACGTTCGCAGGACTTGAATTCATCAACTATGCTTTTCCCGAGGTCAACGTCATCGAGAGAGATGACTCATCCAATTACAAAGAAGTGTGGGACACCCTGGGACAACCAAGTGGAAAATACAACTATATGGTCAAGTACACCGCTCCCGAAAGCTCTCGTATCAGGCTCGAAGATATCCAGCCAACTGGATGGGGAGATACAGCTGAGAGCACAAATGCTATGCAAAATGCAACAGAGGAATTCTCCTATGACAACTCTGCCTAGGAGACAGATTCCAGTGATCCTGCTCCACCAGAAATCAGCGTCATTTCTGAAGACAAATCAAGGAAGGTGCCAGACTTTGTGATTCACTGAGGAGTTCGCCGCCAATGGATTGTCGTCGAGGTTCCGAAGGTCGTTCACCAGTCAAAGTAATTGCCATCTTTTAACCTTTCACCCTGCCCAGGTGAAACGAAATTTTTTGATAGGGCTCGCTTTCTGTAAATTTCCCTCTTCGCTTAGCCCAAAGCGACAGAGTTTTGTTTTATAGGGTTGTAGTTTCAAGATTCGACTTGTTCATTAATAAAATAACGTCGTTTTGTAATTTCCGCATTAATTGCTGTTTTCTCTTTTTGCTTTTTCAGAAAATGGTAATCCTAAAAAAAAAAACAATTCAAATAAAAACAAGCAGTAATAAAGTAAATACACTGCACACACTTGCATTTTCTCTATCTCTTCTAAACACGAATCATCACGTCATGCAGATTGCTTGTTTTAAACCCCATTGGATCATACGATCCGATGCCTTCTCCCAACTTTGAGTTCCCGATATTCGAGGCTGAAGAAGAAGTTGACAACGAAATTCCAGAAGAGATCTCCCGACTACTCAGACAAGAGGAAAGGTCCATTGAACCTCATAAAGAACCGTTAGAAACGGTAAACTTAGGTTCAGAGCAAGAGAGAAAAGAAATCAGGATTGGGGCACTGCTCGGTCCAACTGCCAGAGAGGGTTTGATAAAGCTTCTCAAAGAATTTCCCGATGTATTCGCTTGTTCCTATCAGGATATGCCAGGGTTGGATACCAGCATCGTGGAACATCACTTACCATTGAGATCGGAATGTCCGCCAGTAAAACAAAGGTTGAGACGCACTCATCCGGACATGGCCATCAAAATCAAAGAGGAGGTACAGAAACAGATTGACGCGGGTTTCCTCGCTACAGCTGAATATCCTCAATGGTTAGCCAACATCGTACCTGTTCCCAAAAAGGACATAAAGGTCAGAATGTGTGTTGATTACAGAGATCTGAACAAGGCAAGTCCAAAGGATGACTTTCCTTTACCACACATTGACATGCTGGTAGACAGTACATCAATGTTTAAAGTATTCTCCTTCATGGATGGATTCTCGGGCTATAACCAAATCAAAATGGCGCCGAAAGACATGGAGAAAACTTCGTTCATTACCCCGTGGGGTACCTTTTGTTACAAGGTAATGTCGTTCGGTTTGAAGAACGCCGGGGCAACCTATCAAAGGGCCATGACTACTCTGTTTCATGACATGATACACAAAGAAATCAAAGTGTATGTCGATGATATGATTGCAAAATCAAAAACAGAGAGTGAGCACGTTGAACATCTATCAAAATTGTTCGAACGTCTAAGAAAATTCAAGCTCCGCTTGAATCCCAACAAGTGCACCTTCGGTGTCCGTTCAGGGAAACTACTAGGGTTCATCGTCAGCCAGAAAGGAATTGAGGTTGATCCTGACAAGGTCAAGGCCATTCAAGAAATGCCTTCTCCAAAAACTGAAAAACAAGTCAGAGGATTCCTAGGACGCTTGAACTACATCTCCAGATTCATATTCCTTATGACCGCTACTTGTGCGCCAATCTTCAAATTACTCAAAAAGAACCAGGATTGCGTTTGGTCAGAAGATTGCCAAACCGCCTTCGACAGTATCAAGGAATATCTATTGAATCCTCCGATTCTATCACCTCCAGTGGAAGGGAGACCACTGATCATTTACCTCACAGTCCTAGAGGACTCAATGGGATGTGTACTTGGCCAACAAGACGAAACTAGAAGGAAAGAGTCTGCCATTTACTAATTGACCAAGAAATTCACCGACTGTGAAACTCGGTACACGATGCTTGAGAAAACTTGTTGCGCTTTGGCTTGGGCAGCCAAACGTCTTCGCCAGTACATGATTTGGCATACTACTTGGTTGATCTCAGAAATGGATCCAATCAAATATGTTTTCGAAAAGCCTGCTCTCACGGGAAGAATCGCCCGTTGGCAGATGTTGTTATCGGAATATGACATAGAGTACCACGCTCAAACAACCGTTAAGGGAAGTATTTTAACCGATCACTTGGCCCATCAACCGATTGACGGTCAAGAATCAATCGGGTTTGACTTCCCAGATGAAGATGTCATGTATTTAAAGATGAAAGATTGCGATGAACCGTTACCCAGTGAAGGGCCAGAACCAGGTTCCCAATGGGGGCCCATCTTTGACGGAGCAGTTAATCATTATGGAAACGGAATTGGGGCAATCATTGTTACCCCTCAGGGTACCCACATTCCGTTCACTGCCAGACTTACGTTCAAATGTACGAACAACGAGGCCGAATACGAAGCTTGTATTATGGGTCTCGAGGAAACAATTGACTTAAGGATCAAAAACTTGGACGTATACGGTGACTTACCCTCAGTTATCAATCAGATAAAAGGAGATTGGAACACATACCAATCAGGATTGATTCCTTACAAAGACTACACAAGAAGGTTGCTACCTTTCTTCAACAGAGTTGAGTTTCATCATATCCCTCGTGATGAGAATCACATGGCTGATGCATTAGCCACTATCTCTTCCATGATTAGTGTAGGTCAATGGAATGACATACCTAAGATCGACATAATGTGCCTTGAACGGCCCGCTTACGTCTTCACGATTGAAGCAGTCATAGATGACAGACCTTGGTATCACGATATCAAAAGCTTCCTTCAGAAACAAGAGTACCCATCTGGGGCACTCGGAAAAGACAGAAAAACCCTCAGAAGATTGGCTGGAAACTTCTTCCTGAGCGGTGACACTCTCTATAAGAGAAATTTTGACATGGTTTTGCTCCGATGCGTCGACCGACCAGAAGCAGACATGCTGATAAAAGAAATTCATGAAGGATCCTTTGGAACTCATGCCAATGGACACACAATGGCGAGAAAAATCCTAAGAGCAGGGTACTATTGGTTGACCATGGAATCCGACTGCTACAAGTACATGATGAGGTGTCACAAGTGTCAGGTATACTCCGACAAAATTCATGTACCGCCATCACATCTCAAAGTTCTTTCTTCCCCATGGCCATTCTCGATATGGGGAATCGACATGATTGGCATGATTGAGCCCAAGGCTTCAAACGGACATCGGTTCATCCTTGTAGCCATTGACTACTTCACCATGTGGGTCGAAGCAGCGTCATACGCTAATGTAACCCGACAAGTGGTTGTCCGATTTATCAAAAACAATATCATCTACCGTTATGGTGTTCCAAGCGAGATCATTACTGATAATGGATCTAACTTGAACAATAAGATGATGAAAGAGTTGTGTGCAGAGTTCAAGATTGAACACCATAACTCATCTCCCTACCGACCCAAGATGAACGGAGCGATAGAAGCGGCCAATAAGAACATCAAGAAGATCGTTCGAAAGATGGTTGTAACCTACAAAGACTAGCACGAAATGCTACCCTTTGCTCTTCACGGTTATCGCACATCTGTCCGCACTTCAACAGGGGCAACCCCTTTCTCTCTAGTGTATGGCATGGAAGCAGTGCTCCCCATAGAAGTAGAGATCCCGTCAATCCGAGTATTGATGGAAGCTAAGCTTACCGAAGCTGAATGGTGTCAAAGTCGACACAACGAGCTGAATCTGATAGAAGAGAAGGGAATCACGGCACTGTGCCACGGTCAGCTGTATCAACAGAGAATGAAGAGGGCGTTCGACAAAAAGGCCCGACCTCGTGTTTTCAGAAAAGGAGACCTCGTGCTCAAGAAGATACAATCGTTTCTCACTGACCCTCGGGGCAAATGGACCCCAAATTATGATGGCCCTTATGTGGTCACGAGAGCTTTCTCAGGCGGCGCCTTGAGACTTGCAACCATGGACTGAGAGGAATTTGCCTACCCCACGAATGTTGATGTAGTCAAGAAATACTTCGCCTAAAAAAAACGTCTCGGTGGATTGAAAACCCGAAAGGGCGGTCCAGGAAAAAGTTAGAGACATGAAAAAAAATCATCCCGTTGGATTGGAAATCTCATAGTACAATCCAGGCAAAAGTTAGGGATAATGGCAAGTAACTATGTTCAACAGAGGCAAATCCCTCAGCAGCAGCAGTTACATCATCTGTCAGAAAACTCCAGTCAAGGTCATCTTCGACAGAAGCTCAGGATGCCCCGAATTCAAAGTTGGTAGAAGGATAGTGGTCGTTATGTTTCAACGTAGCCCTTTTCCCTGTAAATTACCATTTTCTAGCTTTGTATATACTCTTTGGAATCACGCGTTTGGCTGATCTCCATCCTATCAATAAAATTTGAGCCTTTGTGCTTTTGTTTGTATTTCTTATTTATTTTAGCTTTACAGAATGACGTTGTTAACATGACTAACGATTCTTGAAATAAAACAAAAATGAATTTACTTGATAAACTTTTTCTGCTTTTAAAATAAAGATGGCAACTTTTTTTGACTGTTGAACATCAAAGGAACATCAACCGCTTCTCCAGAAGTAAGCGAACTTCAAAGTGCAGAATCAAAGTGCTCCTTCTAAACCAGTTCGCCTGAATGAAGGGATCAACTGTGCCAGAGACCTTGTTTCGTCTGACACACTTCGGCCGAGTTCTCATCTCCTAAGCCCGATCAACGATATTCCCTGCAGGGACTATCTCTCCTAAGCAAGGTGGAATTGCTATCTTGAACCAGCGATATCTCTACACGCCCCGCGATGGCCGAGTATCCAGTCATGTTCATCTTTTAGTTTGTGTGTCGCGTCGGTTTTGTCGGCATAAACATACATGCATCATGCATTTTCGATTTGCATTCACATTTCATATTGCATCACTATCACTCTAGTCGGTCTTGTCCCCTAGTGGTAGAAGTTCTCTCAATCGAGTTGTCAGTTCTTGCCTCGTCAGGAAATGCTGCGTCTGAACAACCTCGCTTCCAGTTTATTTCTGAAAAGAAGTTGGTCCTTGACCACTTTGATAACTTGAACCTCTGAAAAGCCAGAGAAAACTTTAAACAAATGTCGCTCTTTGCCATCGAAGACGATATCCTTGCTTTCCCGGGTTAAAGGAAAATCCATAAGAGAAAGCCTCGTAATCAGAAATTCGGCAGCATGCCAGTCTCGTTCCGAGAAGACCGCTGATGAAAAGGTCATCGGCACCTCAAAATTGGATCCCATCATATGGCATTTCTCCGGGAAGATCCCGAGAAAAGTATGATGTAAGCTCCCAAACAAAAACAGTCTCTCAAGAGACTCGCTTTCCCAGTAGAATCGACAAATGGCGTCTCCAACAGAGAAGTTTATGCAACTCTACAACTCAGACGGCTGGGTTCACCAGCGAGTCTGACATCAAAACTTTTTCCACTCAAATGGCATCTCCCCAGGAAAATTCGGCGAGAAGTTTGAAGGAAAGCTGCTACGAATAGCGGCCCTTGTCAATAAAGCTTATTGACAAAAGAAACTAAGACCAGTTCCTTGGTAGGAAACCAGGATCGAGGGGAAGTTTATTTCAGAAACTGAGACCAGTTCCTTGGTAGGAAACCAGGATCGAGGGGAAGTTTATTTCAGAAACTGAGACCAGTTCCTTGGTAGAAGACCAGGATCGAGGGGAAGTTTTACCTTTTCTAAGCACCATTGCTTAGCTAAAGAAGATGAATACGTAAGCTACCATTCATAACCACTATCAAAATTTCGGGTATTCCGATATTTAATCCTCTTGCACCCCGAATGCCCGAATACCTTCGTCATTCACACCTTCGGGTCCAAGAAGATTAAATAGGGGCATCTGTCATACCCCAAATTTTAACCACCAAGATTCCCATCATTGTGCAAATCATCATCACAATATGGATGTACCTTTATGCCTCATCAATCTCCTCAAGGAATTGTTGAGCATCCACTGCAATCAGAATTAGGGTTTCAAGCCCTCTCAGAGCCTTAGACAAAGGATCAATCAAGAAATGACATGATCTTCAACTTGTATAACCTCTCAAACATCCACAATGGATCAAAAGGACTCCCACTCCAAGGATTAAGCACAAAGCTGCTCCCTTCTAGGTGGATCAAGCCTCAAGATCGACAATGTCGCCGAATTAGGGTTTTGGTCGACCAGGGCCTCCAAATGGAAAATTTTCATCTGGGCATGAGCCAATGTTCCAAAACACAACCTAATATACTCCATGGAACCTCATGGACTCAAACATCAAGTCAATTTGACCTCAGGGGATGCATACATCAAAATCAGGAATTAGGGTTTCTTGACCTAATTCACCCCTAAGTTGACTTTTAGGGCAAATCATGAACCAAGACCTCAAGAGAGAGTTTGAGGGTCTCTAATGAACTATATTGATCCATTTGGAACAATGGATTAAGCCAAGAAGCTTGAGCAACAAGTCTCAATTTCATCTACACCATAATTAGGGTTTTAAGGGAAAAGTCAACTGTAACTTTGACTTTTGACCAAGACATGCTCCCAAACCCTAGGACATGCCTCAACATACCCTATGACACCCTTGGAACATGTCCATCAAGTTTGATTTAGGTCAAGGACATGATTTCTTGAAGAATTGCACAATTTGGAATTCATCTGATAAAAAGTCAACTGTGCACAAAAGTCAACTTTGACTTTTTGAGATTTTTCACCAAAATGGATTTTTAACCCTAAAATGATGTTTATGTATGATTTGAATCATCATTCATCAAGAAAAATCAAGAAAAGTGGGATAACTTGTAAAAGGGGTAACCATAAAACTTAGAAATTTTTCTAAGTTATGAAAAAGTACCACTAATACACCAACTTTGGAGGACCATAACTCCTAAACCACAAGGCCATTGTGCCCCATCCAAAGCTTGATTTGTAGCTCTCATTACCCTCTAAAAAAACTTCAACTAGGCCTAACTCCAATTCATTATGGATTTTGAGCTATGAGTGAGCCAAAGTGGCTGAAAACATGAAAGTATACCAGTTTCCAACACTTAGAAAAATTCTGTCCAAGACAGATTTTGTTGAAACACCAAAACTTGTGAGATCTTTTCACATAGTTGCAAGCTGAATCAAGTCCAAAGTTAAACATCAATATTGTTGCATATGTTACTAAGAATTCAAAGAGCTCAACAGCATGAATTGATTCAACTTAAGCCATGAGAAATCCATGCCCAAAGTCATGCTGCTGCAAGCTGTTTTGGAAAAATCAGTTTGCATGTTTGCTTGCCACACACGATTTTGAACCAAAAACTAAGGATCATCATGCCACCTATGTTCAAACCAATCACAATGCAACTAATCCAACTGATAAATCTGAGTCAAAAAGCCAAGGAATCTTTCAACTTGAAATTCATCCACTTTGGCACATTTTGCTTTGAATTCAAAGTGCATTAATGTGGAATAGTGCATTGTCAAGGTAGCTACTCTACTCAGTCAAATTCTCTGATTAAACAACAATAAAAACATCTGAAGAATGTGATTTTGGTCAAGGCATAGCCCTGCTCTTGGGAATGGCTAGCTTGCCTTGCTTGAGAAGAAATCCTCCAAGATAATCCATGCAAATGTGATCTGATCCAGCAGCCATTCACTATTCCTCCAAAACAAAAGTTGATCACCTATAAATAGAGGTCCCAATGGATCATTCAACTCACACCAAAGCCAGTTACAGCATTTCTTTCTCTCATTCTTTCTTAAACCTCAAGTTTTCTTGTTTTTGAGTAAACACTATCGGGTTTTGAGTTGCAGCCATAGGCAATCAATTCCAATTGCTCAAACACATCACATATGATGTATTTGAGGTGTCCAAACACTTAAACACTGACTGTAACACCTCAGGCTCAAAATCACTCTTCCACCAAGCCATTATGCTTCAATTTTGCAGGTGGAGGTCTCCAGCTTGATCCAAAGAGTTTCAAAGTGTTCCAAAGCTTGCAACACACTCCATAACATCCATTGAAGCTGTAGGGATCATCAATTCACGACTGGAACACCATCTGGGCAAAGTTCCATTTCAGCTTGAATCAAGGTGAGCTTCAAACTCAAACTCCATGATCCATGCATATTTCCTCGCATGATATTTTTGCCAATTGCTTGCCATCATATGTTGATTGTTTTGCCTCAAGAAATTGGATCATAGACCTTATAACCATGCATGCACGATTGCTTTTGCAAATTAGGGTTCATCTGTGTTCATCATGATTATTTTACTCCACACTGCAAATGAATAAAATTGGGTATTGCCATCTTATTCCTTGTGGAAAAACGCACGCGTTTGGTGTTTGAATCATGTCCAATGGTGGAGAGATGAGGGAGATAGGGTGTTTCACGCACGAGCTCGAGGAGGAAGATGGCCATGGTGCCATTTTCAGAAAATCCAACAAGTTCTCTATATATTTTTCCCTTGCCGTATTATATTTGAATTGGCATTGCGCCCCAGCGGTTCATCAGCTGGTTTTGTGTGTATTGGCAAGCGAGAGGTCTGGGGTTCGAATCCCCCTCGCCCCAAACTTCTTTTTATAACTTTTTATTTTGTTATTTTTCATATTATTATTTTTAATAATTTGAAAAATTAATAACTCCTTCAATTTTTATCATTTTTGATTGGTTCTTTTTGCAATAATTCACAAAAATGTTTAAATATTTGATTCTACCAAAAAATCTCAAAAATATTATTTATTTCCTATATTTGATATTTTGAAAAGAATTAATGTTTTATGTGTTTTTAGCATTTAAAATGTTTCTTTTCTTTTCATTTTCTAACCCTAATTTGACTTCAATCATTTTGTAGGAAGAAACCTGATTTTTTGGAACATTGGTCCAAGATCATAACTTGTTTTCATGTATTTAACAAATATTAATCATTTTAATTGAATTTTTTGTTTAATTAAAAATACATTTTGAAAACAAATTAGGGTTTTGAATCAATTCAACCCTCATCAAACTTTTAAATACCTTGGGCCTCTAATAGAGTGTAAAACCCAATCTTTTTTTTGACCAAATCATTTTTGGGCCTCACTTATTGTATAAGTCCCGATACCGTCAAAAACCAACGGCGCGATCATCGCCTTTTGAAAAATAACTTTGGGCCTCTCCTTGAGCTATAAGACTCATTCAAAATACTTTGGGCCTCTATTAGAGTGTAAGACCCAACCCCCTTTTAACCAAAATCATTTGGGCCTCACTTATTGTATAAGTCCCTCTACGTTAAAAGAAAACCTCGACGCGATCGCCATTTCAAACCAAAATCATTTGGGCCTACCCTCGTGTTATAAGCCCCACTCTTTTTCTTTAAAACTTTTTGGGCCTCTTGAGAGAGTGTAAGACCCATTCCTTTGTACAGAAAACCTTTTTTGGCCTCAGTCACTTGTATAAGTCCCATCTGTACAAATTCAACAGTGCGCTCACTGATAAAACCCTGGGCCTCTCCTTGAGCTGTAAGCCCCAAATCTTTCTTTTTCAAAGCGCTTTCTCCTTTGATTTTGTATATACTGTTGTTTTCAATCTTTCTTTGTTGAACAACTAACCAAACAACATGGAAGCTCTACAACCGAGTAAGTGGTTATCGCTTTCATTTACCGCACTTATATATATATAATTGTATTATGGGGGCTGTTTCACTGTAAGTCTTCTTTCATAAACTCATATCAACTGTGTAATAATAGTATAGATATTTCGAGTTTCCCTGACAACTACGTCTAGAACTAGGTGACGCCGTTTCATTTATTCGTAGAAATAGACAACTAAATCCCCAATAGGATCACCAGATACAGTCTTCTCTTCGGCTGTCCTCATTAGGAATTGTCAAGAAACTCTACTCCCAAAGATGAATGTATTCTCCGTGAAATGGCATCTTTGAGTTTCTTCCAAATTCTCGAACTTTCCTAACTTGATCTATTCCTTGTGAATAGCTTGCCTTGAATTTCTCGGGGTTTGGGGACCCACGGGCTTCTTAAAAGCATCGGCCTCCTCTTGGGCATCGTACAAGGACCCACAGGCTTCCTAAAAGCAACCCCGCATCCTCTTGGGCTTAGTACAAGGACCCTACGACTTCTTAGAAGTATTCACAGCCTCCTCTTAGGCTTCGTATAATGATCTCTTCCTCCGGGAATGATAGCCTTCTCTTGGGCTTAGTACAAGGACCTCTTGGCTTCTTAAAAGTTTCCAGCCTCCTCTTGGGCTTCGTACAAATTGTCCCGACGACCTCCTAGAGGTATAGGAACAGAAACTAGTCATCTCCATAGAACAGTCCTTTCATAGAGTCTACTACTGTTTCTCAAAACATAGTATAGAAGACAAAACTCTAGACTTGGACAGTCTAATTTCCTTGAGTCTCAAAGACATTCTCAAGCACCCCTTCGTTAAATAGGAAGAAAACCCGTAGACTCGGACAGTCTCAATACCCTTCGAATTTCCCGCTTCCTTAAAGAACAGGAATAACCCGGATCCTCAAATCAAATCCATGAGTACAATATTACTCACATAAGAACTGATTTTCTCTTTTACAATCAGTACGTTGGACCTGTCACTCGACTGAAACAGTAACCCTAGCCTCTCTCTCGGGCTTTGTACGAGACACATAAGAGACTCCCTCGTTGAGTCAATCACACATTTAGCCTCCATCTCGGGCTTTATACGAGATACAAAAAGGTTCTTATTGAGCCAAACAAACAATAGCCTCCATCTCGGGCTTCATACGAGATACCAAAAGATTCCATCGTTGAGTCACAACCTTTTAGCCTCTCTCTCGGGCTTTGTACGAGACACATATTAGCCTCCTCTTAGGCTTTATATAAGAAAACCACTGGTTGATCCAATCAACCTTTTAGCATCAAAACTGTGCCTCGTTCACAGTACACAAACATCAACAACTCCTTCCTCTTTATCTAATCGCTGTAAGTGGCAAGCCTCTGGATCATCTACATCCATGCCACTGTCCCTCTTTTAGCATGAGAAATTCCTAAGGAAAGATAGCATTGCTCTACACTGAGTTAAAGTCTTCCCCTTCAGGTTAAAAACCCCCTATAAAGGAAATTATGGCATTGCTAGGATCCGCGTATCCCGGTTAAAGTAATCCTCCTTTATACAAACCCCTCTTTAGAGATGACAAATTCTCTCTAAAGTCGAGGTCCTTTCGCTTCACGTCTTGGGCTTTGAACAAGACACAAATAGACCCTTCAGCTTCATATCTTGGGCTTTGAACAAGATACAAATCACCTTTCGCTTCACGTCTTGGGCTTTGAACAAGACACCAAAAACACCCATTTCCTCCTATAAAATAGGAGGAACTACGAACACTCTGATTTCCTTGTTTTGGATAAACGGGAATACGTAGGCATAAGATTGAAAGAAATAATCTTAGCGAGCACACTAGACAAAAACCCAAAATCCCATACTCTCATAAACATCAGTCCTAACATCCTAATCCTCGTTCCCCGCCAGAAACCCTCTGCCCAGATAAAAAGAAAGAAAATCGTATTGGCGAAAATACAAATAACCAGTACAAAGGCCCCCCCACATTGATAGCATCCGTAACCTAACAGACCGCTGTTTAAACTCAGTATGCAAACAGGGTTAATTGGAGACATCTATTTCCCTTCCTTCATCAGCTTCAATAGGATAAAAAATGAATCGACCTGTAGTTTTAAGCTCAACCGCAGAGAGCGACCGGCGCTTAAGAACCGCGTCCAAAATCGCTCGCTACACTTGCTCCCACTGAATTTATGATACACACAATCTTCAACAACATTCACCACAAAACAAAATGAGATAATTACTTCATGAAATTTTTGATACCACTGATGAGATGTTTGCTTTAGTCCATAAATGGATTTTGTCAGTTAATAGACCATATTATTTGAGTCTCCTGGCACAAAGTTTTCTGGTTGCATCATATAGATTGTTTCATCAATGTTGCCATTGAGGAAAATCGTCTTGACATCTATTTGATAGAGTTCCAAATCATAGTGTGAAACAAGAGCCATGATTGTCCTAAAAGATTCTTTCGATGAAACCGGAGAGAAAGACATTTTAAAGTCAATCCCTTCTTTTTGAGTATAACCCTTGGACACAAGAAGACATTACCATTAGAATCCCTTTTGGTCTTAAAAATCCATTTGCAACCATTGGGTTTCACACTTTCTGGTAACGAGACAAGTTCCCAGATTTTATTGTCTTACATGGATTTATACTCCTCTTTCATTGCTTCAATCCACTTTTCTGAGTTGAAATCTTGTGAGGCTTGACGGAAGTTGATTGGATCAATTTCCATCATACCATTATTTTCCTCATGTTCTTGGAGAAATACTATGTAATCATTCGGAATAATGTTTCTTCTTTCTCTAGTGGATCTCCGAAAAGGTTTTGGTTCTTGTAACACTTGTTCTTGAGGATCTTGAGTTTGTTTTTCATGAATTACCAAACCATCTTGAGTCTGAGGAATTTCAAAAATGTCTTGTGGAGGTTCCGTTCTTGCTTGATCAAAGACAACTATCTGAATCAGTTCTGGAATTATTATCGATTCTTCCTCTAAGACAAAGTCTCTAACCTTATTATCCCCCCCAAACTCAATATCCTCAAAGAATGTGGTTGTTCTCATCTCAAAAATTGAATTTAATTTGGGATCGTAAAATTTGCAGCCCCTAGATCTTTTAGAATAGCCAATAAAGTAGATGATTAGTGCTTGGGAGTCCAATTTCTTTTCATTTGGCCTATAAGGCCTTACCTCAGCTGGACATCCCCACACATGAAAATGTTTGAGACTAGGTTTTCACCCAGTCCAAAGTTCATAAGGTGTTTTGGCAGCTGCTTTTGTTGGTACTTTATTTAGAATATAAGCTACAGTCTTTATTGTCTCTCTCCAGAGTGACCCTGGCATGGTAGAATGACAAATCATACTCCTTACCATATCCTTAAGAGTATGATTTCGTCTTTCAGGAACACCATTCATGCTAGGAGATCCTAGCATGGTGCACTGTGGGACGATTCCACATTCCTCCAGGTATTTGGCAAAAGGCCCTGGACGTTGTTCACCCGAACCATCATATCTACCGTAATATTCACCGCCACGGTCAGATTTGACTTTCTTAATTCTTTTGTTAAGTTGATTCTCAACTTCAGTCTTAAATGATTTGAACACATCCAATGACTGAGACTTTTCATGTATACGAAATATCTACGCATATCTAGAATCATCGTCTATGAATAATATAAAATATTGTTGACCATTCCAAGAAGGTGTCGGAAATGGTCCATAAATGTCTGTATGTATCAATTCTATGACATCCGTAGCTATATATGCACCAAATCTGTTTGTTTTGGTCTGTTTGCCTTTAATGCATTAAACACAAACATCAAAGTTTGTGAAGTCAATGGAATCCAAAATTCCATCTGACACTAGTTTCTCAACTCTATTTTTAGATATGTGACATAGGCGTTTATGTCATAATGCTCCCGAATTGTTATCATCAATTTTACACTTTGTACCAAACCAACAATTCCTTATGGAAAAAATGTCTCGCATATTTATTAAGGGTTAAATATATTTAACATTCGACAAATAATTCATAATTTAATTTTAGTTTCTATCGTCAATTTTCTCTAATAAAATTGACGTGGCAAGCCACATAGAAGATTAATCTAAAAAACACCTTAGCATGGTGAGTTACAAATCTCCTCTAAACAAACTTAAAACATTAATTATCAACAAGACGTAATTGAACATCATCTTCAATAAAGTAATCTGAAAGATTACCTCTCATGAGAGTAGTCAATTATTCATCTTCTTCCATTTATGCCCTTACTCTCTTAATCTTCTTTGATGGATGTTTTTTTTCTTCTGATGCTCTCGATCATGACTTTTTAAAGTTTGAAATCTCGCTAGTAAATCACTCACTGCATTGCATTGAATCGTTCAGTTTCTTAACAATGACAATTGAAATTTGTATAATGAAGTTCAAATTCGAGTTTCTAAGTTTAACGAGAATAAGAACTTATAGGAGTTGACTGCGAACAATGATTTTGCTCCGACTGAGAGATAGAGCGTTCTAGATTCAGATTCGAATCCAAACAGACAACAACATGCAGTTGCAGATACATTACAAAAACAAGATTGATGAAGACCTGATTCGTTGGATCTGAATAATGTAAACGTTGTTGGAACTATTTCTTCGCATCGTTTGGGAACTGGCACTTTATACATTCGCCTACCACTTGTTTGTTAAAATGCATGCATACGTATGTATGGACAATAATTTACATGTGGGTGAACTTGAAAGCAATCAAGTGCAGTATTCAAGAATGACATGAGCTCGCTGTCAAAGGAATTATAAAATTAAAATAGAAAAATTAGATTGTATGCATCATTATGGGAACAAATATCACTTGTAGTGGTTGTGAGTAGGGGTGGACAAATTTGAACCGTTCGATTAAAACCGGCCGATCCGTTATCTTTTTTTTTGCAAATGGATCGGGTCGGATTGGGTGTCAGGTTGATTCGGTTGCTTAATTTGGATAGTATAGGGTTGCTTCGGTCGGGCTTGAATGATTATTTTAGACCCGTCAAAATCTGAAACCGACCGAAATTAATTTTTATATATATATATATTACTATTGGTTGACTCATTATAAAAATGAAATTCATAATATTGTAGGATATTATCATTTTTATAATTTAATAGTGTCATTGTGTACTCTAAAAAATACAAGACATATAATATAAAAATTTGAATATTATGTAATTTATGGTTTAAAGTATGATAATGATCAAATTAATGTCAAATGATATTGAAAATATTATCACGTAATAATAATTTTTTTTATAATAAAAAAATAGTTCTTTAAACTATTCTAAAAATTTGATTTTTTTTAAATAAAAAATAAATATTTGTGAATTTTATAAAAAAATAGTAATTTTTATTAGTTTACTCAAATAAACATTAAATCGACTAAAACGATCTGATTTACCCTCCAAACCGACTTAAAATAATCCGACGAAAATTGAAACTTTATCAGTCGAAATTGGGCCATAAAAATGAAACTGTGGTTTACATCGGATTTAAATTTTGGGTCAAAAACCGACCGGAACTGGCCGATTGTTCAGCCCTCGTTGTGAGTACCAACAATAGTTGTTTGATATACATTTGTCGCATCTTGATTTTCTATAAACATTTAGATTACTTATGCTTAAATTGCTAGATTGATTAATGACATCAAACTAATCTTAATGTAGAGTGTCACGTGTAACGCCCCGATTTATTTTTATTATTTTTATTATTTTTCGTAATTAAAATTATATGATGTTGTGTATATGTGTGTGATCATGTGTGTTTTGGTTGTGTTTGGGTTGCCCTAAGTATGGGGTAGTGACCTTAGAATTATAGAGAATAAGGTATTAGGGGTGTGTGACCAATTGTGTAGAGATGAGTGGTGTGGTTAGTAAATAATTATCAATATTAGTTAGTAAGTATTTATTGGAATAATATTATGTGGGTAATAATAATTAGATAATTATTAATTTAAATAATTTAGTTGGAATTATTTAGATTTAAAATAATCAGTTTAATTGTTTTATTTATTTAAAAATTGGATAGTAGAAGTAGAAGAATAAGGAGGGCAAAGTGGACTATTCATGAGGATTAGTAAGGGTAAGAAAGAAAAACCATATTAGGGGTATAAGGGTTATAGTAGGAAAGAAGAAAATTGGAAAGGGGAAGAATCATTCGTTAACGATCGTGCTTGGAGAAAAGAGGAACGGAAGAAAGAAGCAGAGCTAGGGCTTAGAGAATTCCATTAAGGAGCTTCGAGGAATCTTCATCTAAGGTAAGGGTGGGGTTCTTTGATCACTCAAGGGATAAATAATGTATGTATAGGGGTAGACAAATTATTAGGTTCATATCTATGTGTTTCTCTTGTTGTGTTGATTGTTTCGGTGCGAAGTTAAGGTTTTACGTGTCGGTGATTCGAATAATAAGTAAATTGTAGAAATTGATTGGTTGAATTGTGGTTTTGTGTTGAAAGTGATTATAATTGATGTATTATTGTTGTAGTGTGATTTTCTTTGTGATTGATGTGCATTTTTGGGTTGTATGATATTGAAATCAT
This sequence comes from Lathyrus tuberosus, assembly GCA_022829125.1. Taxonomy (NCBI): domain Eukaryota; kingdom Viridiplantae; phylum Streptophyta; class Magnoliopsida; order Fabales; family Fabaceae; genus Lathyrus; species Lathyrus tuberosus. The sequence goes on from JALAZF010000435.1 coordinate 4,013,670, forward strand.
AAGGGGTTTAGGGTCTGCGTTATGCAGAAAATGCAATAGTAGAATTGTAGTTCGTAGGAATTCGTCGGGCGAAGGACATGACTCGCCGGGTGAAGCGATCTCGCTTGGAGGTCGCTGGGCGAAAATGAGAGGCGAGTGAAGGGTGGAAAATAGGTGTTACTAGAATCTGTATGGGGAAGGAATTTTGCTTCTGCTTCGTCAGCCGAGCATTGGGTGAAAGGGAAATTTTGCTGGGTGAATGGGGTGTTTCGCCGGGCGAAGGTACGTTGCTCGCGTCTCGATGGGCGAACATCAAGCGAGTAGGGACAGTGTTTGGTTACCACTGGAACAGACATAATTTTCTAAAACTTTAAAATTCATATCTTTTGATCCGTAGGTCCGTTTCAGTCGCCGTTTGCATCGTTGGAAAGCTGGTTTAGTATACTTTCTGTTAAAATTATTTTCAATGCCAAAATTCCAACTATTCGATGCGTTAATTGTGTTTCCGTGTACGCTGCGATGTGTTGAACGTTGAAATGTTGAGTTCGAATGTGTGAATGTGTGTTATAGTTGTGGATTGCAATTGTTGCATGTTTTGGCAGGTATATGCTGCCTGTTGGATAGTTGTGGTATGATGTATTGGTTGTATGATAGTCATATGCATTGGTCGTTGTTGTATTTTGTCGTTGAATGCATATCATGTTGTATAAGTTGTAAGATAAGTCGTGTGCCCATGTGGTGTGTGAGTGCCTTATCCGGATTCTTTTAAAACGAAATCATGTTGTATTTGTTGTTGTTGTTGAAGTAATTGTGTGCTCATGTGGGGTGTGATAGATTACGGGTGTTTGTGTGCCCATGTGGGGTGTGAGCGATCACGGATGTCGTGTGCCCATGTGGGGTGTGAGCGACTTATATGGAAATTCTGACGGGAATTATGATTATGAAAAAGGGATTGAATTGGTACCACATCCATTGAGTCAAGTTGTGAGTCTCATTGCATTGCATTGCATTGTGTTGTATTGTGTCGTGAATTATATGATTGTCTGATTGTGTGAGAAATTGTAATTGTGTTGATGATGTGATGATAGGGTGAACTGTGTAATGATTATATGCTCTTATATTTATATTATGCATTTCTTTTGTTGATTGAGAATCTCACCCCTTCAGTTTGAATGTTGCCTCTACGTGGGTAAAGTGCAGATAATCCACAGTAGGAGATTCAATGTGAGTAGAAGATGGAGTCTTCCATTTATACTTGTAGTGTCGGCGTCTGCTCTGATATGTAACATTGGGGTTTTTGGAACGCTTTTATGAGTATTTGTTTTGTTGAGAATTATTTACTTTTATTTAAGATTGATGTTGACCATGTTGCTTTAAACCGGTTATATTTTATTACTATTGTGACGAAGCTTTTCCGCTGCTTTAATAAAGATAAACCTCAGACATGATTTTACTATTCACAATTAATAAATTTCAAATTATACGTGTTACATGTCGTATGTATGAGCAGGTGTATGTTGGAAGTAACATCCTAAGTTCTGAATTTTTCTTTGAATTTTTACTCTAATAAATGTATTTTATTATAATTTCACGCAGGGGTTTTAGGGTGTTACAAAGTGGTATTAGAGCAGGTCGGTCTATCCGGCCAAGTTGTTGAGTCGTTGTTGTGTGATAGTTGATTATTGTCGATGTCGTTTCCTTAACCATTGTGTTTTATTGTTCTTGCGTAACAAATTTATAATGGCTGGAAGGAACGATGCTGCTATTGATGCTGCTTTGCAGGCTGTTGGTCAGGCGGTACAAAACCTGCCTCATGCTGGTGAGAATGATGAGTTTCAGAAGAATAGACCGCCTACCTTCAAGGGAAGATATGATCCGGATGGATCGCGGGCTTGGATGAAGGAGATCGATAGAATATTCTGGGTTATGGAATGTTCTGAGGCACAGAAGGTGCGGTTAGGTACTCACATGCTGACTGAGGAGGCTGATGACTGGTGGGTTAGCACTCGTCAATTGTTGGGAGCAACAGGAGAGGTAATCACTTGGGCTGTGTTAAGTAGGGAGTTCTTGAGGAAGTATTTTCCTGAAGATGTCCGAGGGAAGAAAGAGATTGATTTTCTGGAATTGAAGCAGGGTAACATGTCGGTTACGGAGTATGCTGCCAAATTCTCAGACCTGGCTAAGTTTTACCCTCACTTCAGTGCGACAACTGCTGAGTTCTCAAAGTGTGTCAAGTTTGAGAATGAATTGAGACATGAGATCAAACAGGCGATTGGTTATGAGCAAATCAGAAGGTTTCCATATTTGGTGGATTGTTGTAGAATCTGAGGAAGATAGTAAGGCTCGATCGACTCACTTTAAAGGGCTGGCCGAGAGGAGGGGAAAATAGCCGATGAATCGTGGGAAGCCTTATGCAGCTCCAGTAGAGAAGGGTAAACAGAAATACGCTGATGGCAAGAAGCCGAGTGGGGGAGGTGCCCCTGCTCCTCTTAAGTGTTACAGGTGTGGTGATTTAGGTCATCGTGTTCATGAGTGCACGAGCAATGTGAAGAAATACTTCAAGTGTGGGCAGGCAGGACATCTGATTGCTGACTGCAAGGTTAAGGTGGTGACTTGTTACAAATGTGGAGAACAGGGCCATATTAGTACTCGTTTCCTGAAGCCAAAGCAAGCTTCAACTAGAGGAAAGGTGTTCGCTTTGACAGGGACTCAGACATCCAGTGATGACAGACTGATCAGAGGTACATGTTACATTAATAATACGCATTTGATTGTTATTATTGATATTGGTGCTAATCATTCTTTTATTGTTGTTGATTGTGTGGTAAGGCTAGGCCTCGTTGTTTCTCCTATGAAGGGAGAGATGGTTATTGAAACTCCTGCAAAATGATCGGTGACCACTTCCCTAGTTTGTTTGAATTGTCCACTATCAATCTTTGGTAAGGACTTTGGTGTGGATCTTATTTGCTTGCCGTTGGGAAATCTTGATGTGATCTTGGGTATGAACTGGTTGGAGTTTAATCATGTTCATATTAACTGCTTTAACAAGTCGGTGCAATTTCTTGCTCCTGAGGAAGAGGAAGAAGATGATTTTATATCTGTTAGAGATTTAAGAGAGCTCTTAGAAGAAGAAGCTCAAGTGCTTGCATTGTTTTCATCCTTGTCAGTGGAGAGTGAGTCGGTGATTAATGAATTGCAAGTAGTGCGGGAATTTCCAGAAGTGTTTTCAGATGATATTGTTGATGTATCGCCAGAGAGAGAAATGGAGTTTACTATTGATCTTGTCCCTGGTACCAGACCTATTTCTATGGCACCATACAAGCTGTCGACATCAGAATTAACAGAGCTGAAAAAGCAACTGGAAGAGTTGTTAGAAAAGAAATTTGTGAGACCAAGTGTATCGCCTTGGGGAGCTCCGGTGTTGTTGGTGAAGAAAAAGGATGGCAGTATGAGGTTATGTATCGATTACAGACAACTGAATAAAGTGACGATTAAGAAAAGTATCCACTTCCAAGAATAGATGACTTGATGGATCAGTTAGTGGGTGCCCATGTGTTTAGCAAGATTGACTTGAGGTCGGGTTCTCATCAGATACGAGTAAAGGATGAAGACATTCAGAAGACGGCTTTCAGGACCCGATATGGACATTATGAGTATGTAGTGATGTCGTTCGGAATTACTAATGCACCTGATGTATTCATGGAGTATATGAACCAATTTTTCATGCTTACTTAGATCAATTTGTGGTTGTCTTTATTGATGACATTCTAATATATTCTAAATCAGAAGAGGAATATGCTGAGCATTTGCGGATCGTGCTGCAAGTGTTAAAAGAAAAGAAGCTCCATGCTAAGTTATCTAAGTGCAAATTCTGGTTGAGAGAGGTAAATTTTCTTGGGCATGTTATTTTAGGTGATGGTATTGCTGTGGATCCATCCAAGGAAGATGCATTTCTTCAGTGGGAGGCTCCGAAGTCAGTTATTGAGATTAGAAGCTTTTTGGGTTTGGCTGGCTATTACTGTAGGTCTATTGAAGGCATTTCGAAGTTGGCACTTCGGTTGACTCAGTTGACTTGTAAAAGTAAAACGTTTGTGTGGGATGTTCACTGCGAGAAGAGTTTCGTTTAGCTGAAGAAGAGATTGACTATAACTCCAGTTTTGATTCTACCCGAACCAAATGAACCGATTGTGGTGTATTGCGACACTTCTTTGATGGGTTTAGGAGGTGTGTTAATGCAGGATGGTAAGGTTGTTGCTTATGCTTCACGACAGTTAAGGGTCCATGAGAGGGATTATCTAACTCATGATTAGGAATTAGCTGCAGTGGTATTCATATTGAAAATTTGGAGGCACTATCTTTATGGTTCCAAATTTGAAGTGTATAGTGATCATAAGAGCCTAAGGTATGTGTTTGATCAGAAGGAGTTGAATATGAGACAAAGAATGTGGTTAGAATTCTTAAAGGATTATGATTTCGGCTTGAACTATCATCCCGGTAAAGCTAATGTCGTGGCTGATTCTTTGAGTCGGAAGACCTTGCACATATCTGCTATGATAGTTAAAGAGTTGGAATTGATTGAATAGTTCAGAGATATGAGTTTAGTTTGCGAACAGACACCGCATAGTGTGATGTTGGGTATGCTGAAGATCAACAATGAATTTCTTGATAGTATCAGAGAGGGTCAGAAGTTGGATGTAAAATTGGTGAATTTGATGATTGGAAATGAACAGGCAGAAAGTAACGAATTCAAAGTGGGTGAACAAGGTGTGTTGAGGTTCCGTGATAGGATTTGTATTCCCGATGATTCTAAGTTGAAAAGAATGATTCTAGAAAAAAGTCACAGGAGTAGCTTGAGTATCCATCCAGGAGCTACAAATATGTATCAAGACTTGATGAAGATATCTTGTTGGCCTGGATTGAAGTGTGATGTGGCTAAGTTTGCATATTCTTGTTTGACTTGTCAGAAGGCGAATGTGGAACATCAGAAACCTGTTGGTTTGATGTAACCTTTAAATATTTCGGAGTGGAAGTGGGACAATATTTCTATGGATTTTGTGACTGGGTTGCCTAATACTCCGAGAGGGCATGATGTCATTTGGGTAGTGGTGGATAGACTGACAAAGTCGGCACATTTTATTCCAATTAATATCAGTTTTCCTTTGCAGAGGCTGGCAGAGATTTATATTTAGGTGATTGTGAAGTTGCATCGAGTTCCATTGAGTATTGTGTCGGATAGAGATCCAAGGTTCACTTCCATATTTTGGGAGAGTTTGCAAGAAGCTTTGGGGTCGAAACTAAGATTGAGTTCGGCTTATCACCCGCAGACGGATGGACAGACGGAGAGAACTATACAATCTTTGGAGGATTTGTTGAGGGCTTGTGTGCTTGAACAGGGAGGTACTAGGGATATCCATTTGCCGTTGTTTGAGTTCACTTATAATAACAATTATCATTCCAGTATTGGAATGGCGCCTTTTGAAGCTTTGTATGGTCGGAGGTGTCAGACGCCTTTGTGTTGGCATGAATCTAGTGAGAGCGTAGTACTTGGACCTGCGATTGTTTAGCAGACTACTGAAAAAGGTGAAGTTGATTCAGGAAAAGATGAAAGCTTCGCAGAGTAGGCAGAAGAGCTACCATGATAAGAGGAGGAAAGATCTTGAGTTTCAAGAAGGAGACCATGTGTTCTTGAGAGTCACTCCGATGACCGGTGTTGGACGCGCATCGAAGTCAAGAAAGCTTACTCCTCGGTTTATTGGTCCATATCAGATTTTTGCAAGATTTAGACCTGTTGCCACCCAATTTGTCAAATTTGCATGATGTGTTCCATGTGTCACAGTTTCGGAAGTATGTTCCGGATCCGGCACACGTGATTCTGATGAATGATATAGAAGTAAGGGATAACCTTACGGTTGAGGCTTTACCAATACGGATTGAAGACCGCGAGGTGAAGCAATTGAGAGGTAAAGAGATCACTCTTGTGAAGCTAGTGTGGGGAGGCGTTGCCGGTGGAAATATGACTTGGGAGTTAGAGAGCAAGATGCGAGAGTCGTATCCGGAGTTATTCGTATGAGGTAAATTTTCGAGCACGAAAATATTCTAAGTGGGAGAGAGTTGTAACGCCCCGATTTATTTTAATTATTTTTATTATTTTTCGTAATTAAAATTATATGATGTTGTGTATATGTGTGTGATCATGTGTGTTTTTGTTGTGTTTGGGTTGCCCTTAGTATGGAGTAGTGACCTTAGAATTATAGAGAATAAAGTATTGGGGGTGTGTGACCAATTGTGTAGAGATGAGTGGTGTGGTTAGTAAATAATTATAGTTAGTAATTATTTATTGAAATAATATAATGTGGGTAATAATAATTAGATAATTATTAATTTAAATAATTTAGTTGAAATTATTTAGATTTAAAATAATCAGTTTAATTATTTTATTTATTTAAAAATTGGATAGTAGAAGTAAAAGAATAAGGAGGGCAAAGTGGACTATTCATGAGGATTAGTAAGGGTAAGGAAGGAAAACCATATTAGGAGTCTAAGGGTTATAGTAGGAAAGAAGAAAATTGGAAAGGGGGAGAATCATTTGTGAACGATCGTGTTTGGAGAAAAGAGGAACGAAAGAGAGGAGCAGAGCTAGGGCTTAGAGAATTCCATTAAGGAGCTTCGAGGAATCTTCATCTAATGTAAGGGTGGGGTTCTTTGATCACTCAAGGGATAAATAATGTATGTATAAGGGTAGACAAATCATTAGGTTCATATCTATGTGTTTCTATCGTTGTGTTGATTATTTTAGTGCGAAGTTGAGGTTTTGCGTTTCGGTGATTCGAATAATAATTAAATTGTATAAATTGATTGGTTGAATTGTGGTTTTGTGTTGAAAGTGATTATAATTGATGTATTGTTGTTGTAGTATGATTTTCCTTGTGATTGATGTGAATTTTCAGGCTGTATGATACTGAAATCATAAGGGGTTTAGGGTCTGCGTTATGCAGAAAATGCAATAGCAGAATTGCAGTTCGCAGGAATTCGTCGGGTGAAGCGATCTCGCTTGGAGATCGCCGGGCGAAAATGAGAGGCGAGTGAAGGGTGGAAAATAGGTGCTACTGGAATCTGTATGGGGGAGGAATTTCGCTTCTGCTTCGTCGGGCGGGCATTGGGCGAAAGAGAAATTTCGCGGGGAGAATGGGGTGTTTCATCGGGCGAAGGTATGTTGCTCGCGTCTAGCTGGGCGAACATCAGGCGGGCAGGGACAGTGTTTGGTTATCATGGAACGGACAAAATTTTCTAAAACTTTAAATATCCATATCTTTTGATCCGTAGGTCCATTTTAGTCGCCGTTCGCATCGTTGGAAAGCTGGTTTAGTATACTTTCTGTTAAAATTATTTTCAATGCCAGAATTCCAACTATTCGACGTGTTAATCGTGTTTCCTTGTACGTTGTGATGTGTTGAATGTTGAAATGTTGAGTTCGGTTGTGCGAATGTGTGTTGTAGATGTGGATTGCAATTGTTGCATGTTTTGGCTTCTATATGCTGCGTGTTGGATAGTTGTGGTATGATGTATTGGCTGTATGATAGTTATATGCATTGGTCGTCATTGTATGTTGTTGTTAAATGCATATCATGTTTCATAAGTTTTAAGATAAGTCGTGTGCCCATGTGGGGTGTGAGTGCCTTACCCGGATTCTTTGAAACGGAATCGTGTTGTTGTTGTTGTTGTTGAGGTAATCGTGTGCCCATGAGGGGTGTGAGAGATTGCGGGTGTTCGTGTGTCCATGTGGGGTGTGAACGATCACGGATGTCGTGTGCCCATGTGGGGTATGAGTGACTTATATGGAAATTCCGACAAGAATTATGATAATGAAAAATGGATCGAATTGGTACCACATGCATTGAGTCGAGTTGTGAGTCTCATTGCATTGCATTGTGTTGTATTGTGTCGTGGATTATATGATTGTCTGATTGTGTGAGAAATTGTAATTGTGTTGATGATGTGATGATAGGGTGAATTGTGTAATGATTATATGCTCTTATATTTATATAATGCATTTCTTTTGTTGATTGAGAATCTCACCCCTTCTGTTTGAATGTTGCCTCTACGTGGGTAACGTGCAGATAATCCGCAGTAGGATATTCAATGTGAGTGGAAGATGGAGTCTTCTATTTATGCTTGTAGTGTCGGCGTCTGCTCTGATATGTAACACTAGGGTTTTTGGAACGCTTTTATGAGTATTTGTTTTGTTGAGAATTATTTAATTTTATTTAAGATTGATGTTGACCATGTTGCTTTAAACCAGTTATGTTTTATTACTATTGTGACGAAGCTTTTCCGCTGCTTTAATAAAGATGAACCTCAGACATGATTTTACTATTCACAATTAATAAATTTCAAATTGTACGTGTTACTTGTCGTATGCATGAGCAGGTGTATGTTGGAAGTAACATCCCAAGTGCTAAATTTTTCTTTGAATTTTTACTCTGATAATTGTATTTTATTATAATTTCACGCGGGGGTTTTAGGGTGTTACATCATGCAACTTCACAATGGTTAGACCCTCTTTGTTACAGTGGCAAAATATGTATTATCAACTCTTCATGACATATATAAGGTCAAGATGGCCCCATACGTGCAGTGCACAACTGAAATGCTTAATTCACCAAAGAATTTTCAACCAAATATAACGCCTCAATCTCATCTCTTGAAGCATATTCATGCATTATGGTAGCTGAACATGAGTTGGATATGGAGTCAAAGGGAATCGTTTCTTGAACATTGCACTATCTTTTTCTTCCATTTTATTTTCAATGTTCAAAGTTCAAACGAAACTTAGACCAATGCAGCTAACTTTTGCAATGTTATGTTGTGATTACTAGTTATGTATCAATATATATATATATATAATAGAGAGACCAATTGTGCATATATCATTCAATAAAATAATAGAAAATGTAATCATTTATAAGGAATTCAACAAATACATACATATATGAGATCACACCAACAAGAGAGTACAAGTTACATGCCTATTACAACACTACTCCTAATAAAGCTAGTTTTCAATACAATACCATTTTCAACAAACAAGCATAATTCTTCGTTCTTTGGAGCCATTTTTAGCAACAATTAAGGGTGTCTTGCATATGGAAGGATGCATTGAGTGTTATGAACAAGCTCTTGAGTGTTTTAGAGAGATTGTTATGAACAAACTCTTGAGTGTTTTTCGAGAAATGCATAAATGCACCTGGCCTTGAATTGTGGGTATACATAGGCTTGTGATGAAGAAAAAGTTCAAAGATAATGTTAAAGTTTTGAATTCGTTGTTAGATATGTATGTTCAACGTGGGTGCATAGAGCTTGCTAGTCAAGTGTTTGGTGGAATGACTCACGAAATGATTTATGTTTTCATTGTGCAATGCCTATGTTTTCTCGTAATGTATCACAATCAAATTGAGACAATCAAGTGTAACATCCTTGATGCTCAAAAGTTGTTTGATAAAATGTTTAAAGAATTTAGGGATTTAGGGAAGTTTGTAAACCCCACAATCTAACTTGTTTTTTTTTTCTGCACAAGAATTGATATCGATAGGTGTTGGGGGGAGTTTACTAGGGAGCATTGATACATAGTGTATGACTAAGCACCTTTGTGAGAGACACACCACTTGTCCACCTAAAACCTTAAGGTGATAGGTGAGTGGGTTCTCCCACTTATAAATGCTGAAGTCGCCACATTCCTATCCAATGTGGGACTATTTCTCCACTTACTCACACTTGCTTGTATTATTCCAACACTCCCCCTCAAGCGTGAGTCCACAATGTTCCCCTTTTTTATACTTGTACCGCCGTTGACACCTTTTTTCAAGGCACCTCTTATTAGGTATTTCGAATACACTTCTTCCTTGGGCGTTTCAATTTCAATGGAACACCACTTCCTGGACATTTCGATAGTCCCCAGTCCCTTTCTCGAACCAAAGGCTCATGATACTATTTGTTGGGGGGAGTTTACTAGGGAGCATTGATACATAGTGTAGGACTAGGCATCTTTGTGAGAGACACACCACTTGTCCACCAAAAATCTTAAGGCGATAGGTGAGTGGGTTCTCTCACTTATAAATGTTCAAGTCACCACATTCCTATCCAATGTGAGACTATTTCCCCACTTACTCACACTTGCTTATATTATTCCAACAATAGGTTGGATAGTATAATTGATCATCACTTTATTATTATCATTTTATTTACAAATAAAAAAATTATTATTATTTTTAAAATATTAATACATTATTTTATTTTAGTTTTACTATTATATAATTATTCGTTTAATTTCACTCAATTTAATCATTTCACTAATATTAATATTTTAAAAAAATATTCCTAATGTTTTAGTATTTAAAAATAAATAATGTGGAATGAAATGTTATTTTATTATTTGAATATTTCATCCATTCAAATTTAAATTGTAGACCTGTAGGATTGTGATGAAATGTGGTGGAATTCATTTCATCACGTGTTTCCTTTTTTTTTCATTTCTTTTTTTATTATGGGGAGGGCATAATGCCCAAAGAAAAGAAACAACTACAGTCACACAAGCCGCAGTGTGGAAATTCTAGTCATGCCATTGTCTAACAAGTTAATGACAAACGGAGGACAACAAGTGAAAACACAAACTCTATTGTGGGAGAGAAAAACCAAATCTAGCCAAAGCATCAACACAACGATTAACTTCACGGTAGACATTAGTGCTAATAATCTCATTATTCCTGAGGAGGTAGCCTCTAGTCATGTGGATCAAGTTCATACTAATTGTATTGGTTGCCCTGTTCGCCTTAATATCAAGAACTACTTGATATGCATCAAGGTTCACTTCGATACTTGTGAACCCCGTATCAATAGAAAATTTTAACCCTTTCATAGACTCCCCATAGATCAGAGGTGTAGCTATCACAAATCCCAATGAACTTAGAGAATCCTCTTATCCATTCTCCTTCATCTCTTATAATAATGCCACCATAACTCGCATTACCATTCTTATCCCTAGCTCTATCAATGTTAAGCTTCACTCTCCCCAAGGGAGGGGTCTGCCACTTATTAAAGTGAGCTCCATGCGATGATCTCGATTAACACCTATAACAACATTTGCTTGCTTGTAATCATGGACTTGCATCTTAATGTGTTATTCCATATTAGTCGGTCTAGAGTAAGCATCTTCATGCAATTCTTTGTTGTGCCAACTCCAAAAGTTATAACACGCAGTTGCCCAAAAAAGCTTCCAATCTTCATTATCATGTCGCCCTAAATTATTGTATAAATTGTTAGAAATCCAATGCTTAAGGTTACCTGCAAAAAAAATTCTCATGTTAGTATGAATCGTCGTTATCCACATCGCCATGGCACGAGGGCAGTCACGGAGAACATGAAGAGCATCCTCTTCAACGTCAAGGCAACAAGAACACGTCACACTACCACTTCCAAACTGACTTTTCTTCAAGTTAGTGAGCAATCCATCATGCTTTAAGATCCATAAGAAGGTTTTAATCCTCTTACTGACTTGCATCTTCCAAATAATTGGCCACATATTATTCTTCATGCCCTCATTATGAGCATCAAGCATACTGTACATGGATCCATCGAGAAATGACTCACTATGATGTCCAATTCTCACATTCTCATATGAACCCGCATCACTAATAGGAGGAATCAAACTGTGAATTCTATTTCGAATTTCCATTTCCAACCAAGAATCGAGCGCCTCCTAATCCCAATCACCATAAGCAGTTACCAAATACAAAAAAAAATATGAAGATGCATGGGAATCGCGAAACCAAGGTTTGCAATTCTAATGTTGTGCCCTAGCCAACAGTTATCCCACGCAGCAATATGCTTCCCATCACCAACAGCCCAGGTGCAATTTTGATGTATTTTGGGCCAGATACTCAACATTCCCTTCCAAAAGCTTGAGTACAAGCTTCTAACACGCAGGCTATTATTGTCAGAATTTATTCCATATTTCCTCCCACACAACTTGTTTCCAAATATCATAATTGCCATTATGCAGTTTCCAAGCCAACTTATACATTCAAGTTGTATTCATAGTGTCAAAATTGCGCAATCCCAATCTGCCTTCATTCTTAGGCCTTTTAATCTTACTCCAACTTACTGCATGAAATTTTCTTTTATTATCCTCATCTCCCAAAATAAAACGTCATTGTATTTTGTTTATCTCGTTAATGCAGGCCTTAGGGATCGCCGTTGTCATCATAGGATAAATAGGCAATGCTTTTATCACACTCTTCGCTAATGTTATCCTTCCTGGGAAAGCTAGCTGCTTGCCTTTCCATATTAATAATTTCGATTTGACTTGGTCAATAACATACTAAAACTCATGTCGTTTAGGAGCTTTACCAGTCAAAGGCACTCCAAGGTACTTTCCAATAGTGTTTGTTTCAATAAAACCAAACATATGCATCAACTGCTCCTTACAAGTTCTGCATACATTCTTAGAAAAGAATATTCTCGTCTACTCGTGGCTGACCTGCTCACCAGACATGCTACAAAATTTATTCAAAATTCTAGTAACACATTGCATTTGGCGAGGAGTTGCCTCTCCAGAGAGGAGGAGGTTAACTGCAAACATTAAATGGGACACTGAAGGGCCTCCTTTACCTGCTCTAATATGTTTTCAATCACCTTGATCTACTGCATGCATAATGAGATATGACAGCTTGTCAATGCACAAAGAAACAAGTAGGGTGATATTGGATCCCCCTGCCGAATTCCTCTACAAGGGCGAAATAAATCTGAAGTCAAACCATCCATTTTAATATTAGCTTCAACACTTGTCACCCCGTGCATAATAATGTTGGATAATTGAGTATGAAGCTTAATTTCCTCCAAAATTCTCCAAACAAACTCCCAACTTAACTTATAGTAAGCTTTTGATAAATCCACTTTAATAGCAAAACAACTTTTCCTTCCTTTCATCATATTTATGATATGAACGATCTCTTGAGCAATGACATTGTAATCATGAATACTTCGTCCCAGCATAAAACCAAATTGGAACGGAGAGACCAGGGTTGGAATGCATGTCTTCAGCCTCTCAACAACAATCTTACTCACCACTTTGTACAAAACATTGCACAATGAGATGGCCCTGAAATGTATGATGAGCTCAGGATGCTTTGTCTTAGGAATTAAGCATATCTCAGTTTGGTTGATGGTTGAGATTTCACTAGGATTCTTCCAAACTTTATGGATGAACTCACACATATTGCTTCCTACAATTGACTAAGCCCTTTGGAAGAAGCTTGCATGAAACCTGTCAGGACCAAGGGCTTTCCACGGGTTCATGTAGAACAACGTATGCTTGATCTCCTCATTCTTTAATTGTTTCTCAAGATTGGCCTGCATAGCTGAATCAAGATGAAGGAAAGAATAAGGGGTATGCTCCCACTGCATTCTTGTATCGTTTAAAGCAAACAACTGTTTATAGTGACTTATGAACAGCTGCCTCAATTGGTTCTCATCCTCAACCCAAGAGCCATCATCATTCTTAATCATAATAATCCTATTTCTCTGCATTCTTTGAACAATTTTGAGGTGATAATACCTAGTATTCCTATCTACATCAATCAACCATTTGACCCTCGATCTTTGAAACCACATTTGCTCTTATTTCTTAAGAATGTCAAATAACTCAACTTGCAATTCCTTCTCCAGCTTCCTTAATCCACCTGCATTACGTCTATTTTAAATGTTTCGTTGAATACCACCTATTCTGCATAAAATAACAGCTTTCTGCCTAGTTACTTGGTTAAGAGTGTTAAAGTTCCAATTCTTGGCTCCTTCCTTAATTTGATCTAAGTTATCCAAGATATTATTATTATTTCTCCATGTAGCCTTAAGCATATCATGATACGAGTTCTCAAACAACCAAGCACTCTCAAAATGAAAGCACTGCTTGCTCACTTCTATGCATGACTGATAAAGGCAAACGAGAATGGGATGGTGATAAGAGAATTCAATTCTTGGCAAAATCTTTACACAACCTTCAAGAGATTGCAATCTCCAATTATCATTACACATAGCCCTATGAAGCCTTTCACAGATATGCTGACCTCTATTGTAGATTGCCCCCCTCCAAGTGTATTTAGCACCAACAACCCCCATGTCCATTAACCCATATTTCTCAATTCTCCTCTGAAACTTGTTGCATCTACTTTGAGACACCGGTGCACCTCCTCTCTTCTCATACTCAAAGGCAATGTCACTAAAATCTCCAGCAAAGAGCCAGGGACCATTGTTATACTTACTAATCCTTTTAATATCCTCCCATAAAACCTTCCTATTTTCAGCATTGGGACTCACATAAACCACAGTAAAGTTCCACTTTTGACCTTGATGTGGTTGCACAATCGTATGGATAAATTGGAATTTTTTGTGGACCAAAGACACACTCACATCTTCCTTCTTCCAGCCTATCACAATACCACTAGCAAAGCCATGATTTTCAGTAGACATGAACCCATCAAAACCCAGCTTCTCGAAGGTCTTCATGAGTTTCAATGGTACACATCGAGTTTCAAGAATGACTAAGACTTTTTGTCTATGCATTGTCATATATTGTTTACAGTTATGAAATAAGCTAGCATTAGCTGCACCTCTACAATTCCAAACAAAAATATTATTATTGGACTTAATCATGGTTGACAAGATTTTGAAGTACGAAATCCAAATCACCCAGTTACATCGGTGTTTTTGCCACAACCTCCACATGCTCTTCATCAAGACCGTGTTTGTGTTCTTGGCCATTGGCTATTTTCCCTTCTTCTTTATCCGTGATAACTATAATGCCCTCATGAATAGGTGGTACGTTGCATGCATGAAGAATTGGAATCCCATCTGGTGGTCTTGTTGTGTTTGGGACTTTAATACTTTCAACAACTCCAATTCTTCCACTTTAAATATTTTGTTTGCCGCCCAATTGGATAGGTCCATCTGTAATTTTGACATTTGTCATGGAAGCTATCCAACTTTCAATATCAGTTTCACCCAATATTTCCTCCAAATTGCTCGCTGATACCATGTGGTTTCCCATAGATTTCCCTTTAAAGAAAATTCACTACACCTGCCACATGTTTGCCCTTTACACACTCACCACGATTTTTGCTGGTCACCTTTTTGGTATTCTTTCCAGATCCAATCTCCTCCACCTGGACGCCCTGTATAACTTTCTACACCTGGGACCCACTCTTGTCCCCCATTAACTCCTGAATCTTTTTGGCTGGCACAACATTAAAATCTAATGATTGGACCTATTTTTGTTTTGTCCCTCCTTGAATTTGCTTGCCATTATCAATTTCATTAATTCCCTCAATCATCTGCTTTAGAATATTCTCTAATTCGTTGTCCCCCTCGTTAATGACATCATTCAATGCATTAAACCCGGATCCTGACCCCGCTAATCCTGCAATCACTCTCACCGGCGGCCTTGTAGCTCGGACACCACCATCTCCAGTCACAATATTCCTATTATTATTTCCTGAACTTCCCCTAGTCTTCTTCATTCACCTTATCTTTTGGACAATAGACCATGGACCCTCTAATTCTCCATGAAGTTGAGTAGTATTTCTATCTTTCTGTCGCACCTGATCCTCACTATTCGACGTGCCTTCTAGCCGCTGGACATTTTTGTCGGGGCACCTTTCCTTGTAATGACCAAAACGTTCACACATAGTGCATAGAAGGTGTAATCCTTCATATTCAACCTTTTACTTCCTTTCTTTAATAGTAAACATTGTAAGCAAAGGTTTAATCAAATTCACTTCAACATAAAACATATCATATTTCCCACGTTCATGCGTCAAAGTATTCTTATCCACCTTTACCGTTTTACCAATTTTGTTGCCAATGAAGGAGAGTACCTTAGTATTATAATACTCTATCGACAATCAAGCTATTCTCACCCAACCTACCACATTTTCAATGGTATCGCTACCTGGATGAAAATTAGGACTCCAAGCCTTGACTGTTAGGTAATGGTTGTAAATAAACCAATGCCCATTAGCAAGAGCTGCACTATAATCTTCATCATGAGAAAAAATAACTAGGAAATAGTCATTTCTCAGATCAATTATGTTGATCACTCCCTTCCTAACCCACATTTGTTTCAATCTCGTCTCCAAATCCTTATAACCAATCATTCTTCCAAGCAACTTGACTATCATTCTTCTCCTCTAGGGTCTATGAATTCTCCTTTCCTCATGCTTGGAGAATATGAATTTGGGGCAAGCATAATGACCTTCAACATGTTCCTCAACCTTCATATTTTCCAAATCAAGGATTGTCATCTCCATATCTCCCCCTTCCTCCGTTGAATTTCCTTCCTCCTCAACATTACCACTTGATGCTCCTAACACCATCTCCTTATAGGACCTGCTTCCAATGTTCCCTTGATCTTTGGCTTTTTTTGTATTCCTTTCCTTAGTGACATCTTCATCCTTGTTGCTTCCGATGTTCTCCGTGTTTTACCCTAGCAGAGCAGCCATAAAATTATAATTTTAGACAAGAGCGTTTTAATTGTCAACAACAACTATCATGTGTTTCCTTCTTTACATCCTCTTTGATTAACCCAAAAAATAGGACAAACTTATTTCATTCAAATTCATCGTATTTTATCCAATTTCATTAATACAAACTTAATTTTAGTTCATTGGATAAATGTTGATATTATTATGCGGGATATCATGTCTTAAATTCAAATATGAAACCTCACAATTATGTGTATGAGTTTTTGAAATAATAATAATAATAATAACAATAATGATAATAATAATAATAATCATAATCATAATAATAATAATAATAAGATTAATGAAATGCTAATAAATAGTTTAGTACAAATCTCACTAATTTATTTTAGGGTTAAATAATACCTATTTTCCTCCCGCTGTTATTAGGGACTCAGAAAAACGCCTTGTAAAAAAACACAAATTCGCTTATTGTCATTTCCATATTTCTCCATTTTAGCCCCCTAAATGGTTTTGGTTAACAAAATCTTTGACATGACACTGCACATTTGACTTTTTCTAAACTTAATTTAAATTTTTTATAAGAAAAAATTTATGTTTCAGTATAATATATACATTTTAGGGGAGACTTTATACATAAAAGGCATCTGCTCCAATGGTAAGGGTGTCTTATCATTGAGGGAGAGAACTTGAGTTTAACTCACCCCTTTTACAAAAATTTGATATTTTCGGTTTTTAAATCTTCAAACTCCAAAAGACAACATGTGACATTTCGATGAAAAAAAATTAAATATAAGAAAGGGCAATAAGAAAGTGCAAAGAGAAAATCTGTGTTTTTTTATTTGAGCACTTTTGCAATTCGCCCTATATGCCAGAGGAAAATGAATATTAATCCTTTATTTCATTTTTCATTTTAAAAATCACATTATATGCATCTTATGGGAAAAAAAAACAAACTACATACAAAACAAACTTTATTTAAACAAGTAAGGAATTGTTGGGGAGACTAAGATATTATATTATAAAAAACATTTTTTTAAAAAAATTGAATCAAACGACCATATATTCATCCAAAACCTTTTAGAAATGGGCTAATGGATTATTTCTCTTATATATCCTATTCTTTTTACCTTTATAGTCGATATGAGATTTAACCATTCACACTTGAATGTTAACACCCCCCCCCCCCCCCCCCCCCCCCCCTCTCTTAAGTGTGAATTTCCACATCTTACAATAGGATCCAACACATGATCCTACTCTCGATATTAGTGAGATTTGTACATGCCATTTAATATCAAACTCTAAAAAATGAAGTTACAATTGAAAACAATTTTGTTGACAAATTTTCTATCATTAAGTTCTTCAACTAATACTTCATTTTGTACTAGATCATTCTCCAAAGCACCATACTTGTTGACAAATTTTGAATCATCTTTATCATCATTTTCTTCAACGCTCTTCAACATATTTAGTTATGCTTTTAGTTTTTGAAACTCAAATGTCATATTTTTGTTGTATGCCCAGGTGTTTTTTAAACTTCAAATCTCCCGTATCAAGTGACTTTAAGACTCTCTATTATTGTACATAACCTAAACAAAACCAAATAGAAACATCAGTATTCTTTACACCATTTTTTCTTCCTTGAGTAACTTTTGAAATCTTCACTCATTTTTATCTCGCTGATCACTATCGCTTTAACAACAAATTTTTCAACGTAATAGTTCACAATATACTTCTTAATTTTTATGAAATAAGACAAGATATTATGGTCATTGATTCTCCTCAGACGTTCTTCAACAATATGTTATTGTGTTAAGTAAACGCGATACAAAGGAGTGATGAGTTCTAAAGTCACTTCAACATAAAGAAGTGAGTTAAAGAGTTATATATGATATTTATATTTAGGTCTATTATAATATTTATATGAGTGAAGAGTCATAAAATCACTCGAGACGCGATAAGCAGAGTTGAAAAGCATCTGAGCATGTAACAAAACATGATATTTGAGTTTGACAACTAAGAGTAATATTAAATATGTTGAAAATTATTGCAAAATTTACAAAATCAAGAGCAAATAGTTCAATCAAAGCAAGAGTTATACTCTAAGCAAAGGATTAATAATAATAGCATAATTATATTGACAAATAATAAAATATTTATAATAACAAAGAGTTATAATGAACTAATTAAATAAAAACAACAATAAAATATTTCCACTACTATTTTGGTGCCAATTTTTTTTATTTACTTGAAGTATTAAAGGAACTATCAACGATCGTCTATCCTAAAGTTCAAAGTCATGTTATAGTTTTAAAATACAATACTATTATAATATATCTTATGTAAGTACGAGTCTACACAAATAGTCACGAATTCAAATATTCAAAAGTAAACTAGACACATGAACTTAGATTTAAAAAATATGAACTTATGGAACCATGAACTTAGATACATAAACTAGATTATATAACATAAATATAACCTAAAAAAAATATACGAACTTAGATACTACAGCAAACATAACCTAGAACGTGAAATTATCGTATCCACTGAGTGTGGTTATGTTTTAAAGACCGTTCAACAATTTTTATGATTCTAAGAGGATATTTTTTTAGATTATTTGTTTGCGAAAAAATGAAATGATAGAAATTAAATTGAGATTTCGGTGTTAACAGTGAGAAAACTTGTATATGTTTAAATTTCTTCATCCTTATCCACATGTATAATCACTGGTCAGTAATATTCTCTTCTAGTTAACTATTAATACTACCACTTGTTTCTCACATTATAACTCATCTTTGAGTCAACGACATGAGATCAATTGTATTACCTAATAGACCATATCTCTCCCTATTAACCAATGCAACAACATTAAGTTTAAACAATGAATGCATATACCAATGAACCTGTTCACTAATATCGTTATTCGTGCGGATATAAAACATAACCTTATTTCTAGACATTAACATCCAATAGAAAGAGACTTGGATCTAGTAATGACCAAAACCTCTTGAATGTCAAGTCATAGCATGAGAACATGTTTTAGGTAACTAATCCAAAACAAGTATTAAGAACGAAGAATCATCAATATTAAAGGTTACGTAGAATTACATAGAATGTTATGTTTGTAATTAATACATGGGTATATGATGATTACACCTAACTCCAACAAAAGAGAATTAGTTATTCTTAATCATTGTAACTTTATTGTTAAATCTTATAAGAAAGAGTATGAGCAACATCTACAATGATTCCTTGAGCAACGCTTTTACCTCTAGTCTTCCTATCTTTATTCTTTCCTATTGAGATTTATGGTGAACCTAATTTCTTTTTTGTACTACTCTGAATCCATCGAAACATCCTTTGATTTAAAAATGACACTCCTATTTATAGGCTTGGGAAAGGTAGGATTGCTAGGCACACCGCTTATCTTCCCCTAGCACGCCTACCTTATTCATTGTTAAGCAATGCCAATTACCCTACAACTTTCCCTGGCTTCCCTATCTCAATAGGGCGCCGCCCATCTCTTATATATAGGCTTGTGAATTTGTTAGATGTTGGGTTAGGTGTTAGTTGGGTCACATGTTTCATTTTTTATGGAATGAAACATGTTGATCTTTCTCTATAATCAATCTTTTTTTTTATAGTAACATCTTTAATCATTAAGAATGCTAACAATTATGAAAATTTGTTTAGGTTCTAGTTGTATAGTTAAAAAATTGCTAGTCCTTTTATACATTACATTTTATAT
Organism: Lathyrus tuberosus; assembly: GCA_022829125.1. Taxonomy (NCBI): domain Eukaryota; kingdom Viridiplantae; phylum Streptophyta; class Magnoliopsida; order Fabales; family Fabaceae; genus Lathyrus; species Lathyrus tuberosus. Next base: position 4,033,929 of record JALAZF010000435.1, read on the forward strand.
CTCGAAAGTTTCTATTTTATGTTGCTACATACTAATGTTACTAATGAGTTTATCTCTTGCTATCATTGTTATATAAATATATGAATAATGTATGCATGCTTCCTTGTTCTTGCAGGACCTTGATATAAATACTCATTACAAAAAATACTACTTGTGTGTTAGAAAATCCATTGAATTTTAGGCAGGTTTATAAATTTTGAGTTTTTTTTTTCCAACTTTATACCTAAGTTTATGTTTGGTTTTGTTCTGGACTGGACCAATGGCTAGGCATGGATCAATCCACTTCTGCTCCCAGAACGGCCCAATTTCCTAAGTCTAGTCAATAAGGGGAGAATTTACCTTTCTGCCCCACAACCGGGCATATATGGACGGATGGATCCCCAGGGTCATTTGCTCCTCCCCGGTATTCTTGCCCGTCACGCACGACTTTATTATCCAGGGACAGTCAGGGGCATGTGCCCGGAACTACGCCTTTGCCCGACATAACGGCTAGTTTTGAGCACCCTGCACGACATAACGACTAGTTTTTGGCAGTCACCTATTCTTCGGGAAACGGTTATTTCGGCCCGAAAATAGGGACAGTTGGTCACGCGCTGGGGGCATTATATAAACCCTCTCATTTGAGAGGGTCAGGTATCCAATTTTCATCCTAAGAACACACTTTGTACTTGTCCTTTTCTCTGACCTTTTCTTACTTGACCGTCAGAGTGCCTTGTAGGTACACCCCATCCTCTTCTCACACCAGCATCACTAGGGGTGGGAATAGGCCAGGCCGGCCTACAGGGGCCTATAGCCTAGCCTACTTAAGGTCAGGTTAGGCCAGACTTTTTTAATAAAAAGGCCAGGATTAGACTTTTTTAAAAGCCTATTTAATTAATAGGTCAGGCTTAGGCTATTAAAAAAGCCTATGAAGCCTTATAGGCCGGCCTATATTTTCATATATATTAAAATTGTGTTAAATAGGTTGTCCTATATATGCATATGTATTAGAAAAAAGGATAGATATATTGACCTATATATGCATATATATTAGAACAAAGGCTAAATAGGTCGGCTTATATATGTATACATAGGTCAACCTATAGAGCTTCTTAAGTAATATGAAATAATTGAGAACCGTAATGAGAATAAGGCTTGTAAATAGGTTTTTAGGCCAGGCCAGGCCAAAAAAGAGAGCCTATAATAGGCCATAGGCCAGGCTCAGGCCTTTTAAGTTTATCATAGACCAGACCCAGGCCTTATAAAGCCTAGCCTAGCCTAGCCTATTTCCACCCCTAAGCATCACAGACGCTCTTGGTGGCCCATCACAGGGTCTGATCAGCCTTCACGATCAGGTTTATATACTGAATGGATATATTTTTCAATCTATATGTTATCATAGTTTATTTGGTTTCAAAAGCATTTAAAATATTTGTGAAAATATGTCATGATGTATTGAGTATCTTTGTTGATTTCTTAAAAATTGCATTCATTTTTTACTCATGTATGCTATAGTGTTTATATTTTCTCTATATAACTTATGTATGCTATCGTTTATGTGGTTTAATTACATTTCATTAGTATTTCATTTAGTTTATGTAAGTTGAGAAAAGAGAAATTAAAAGTACGTTTTATCCTAAACAGGTTTTGGTAGGTTTTAAAAAGAGAAATTAAAAATAGGTCGTTTCAAATCAAATAGGTTTTAGTGGATTCAAAATAAAAATTAAACTTACCGTCAGCTTGAATCAATGTTATACAAACCCACAACACTAGTTAGTGTCGCAAGAAACCGACACTTTGAAACATGTAATAGATAGAGAACGTCAGCTTCGGCCAATGCTATAGCTATAAATGTTTGTACTTCAGCGTCAGATTTTGTGTATTAGTGTCCCATTAGCGTTTCCTTCGGCTATAGCTAGAGTTAGCGTCGACTAGACGTTATGCTTTGCTTCAATATTTGAGGTGTCCGCCCTAACACCGACGCTAGGTCGATGCTAACACTTTTTACGTCAATTTTTTTCCTCTTAGCTAGGGCTTTTGACCGACGCTAAAACACAGTTTTTTGTAGTGACTAGCGCACAAACCCTTTCTTCACCATGAAGCAACTTAGTCCTGCAGTCTTCTTCCGCCCATGCTCATTAAGCACTACCATGATCTTGGCTTAACCAACCTTGCTTGTAGGAAAATGTCCTTGGAAAGGTCTTTGTTTGTTGCTTGGTGTCTTTTCAGTCCTTTTTACTTGTTTTTGGTTAATGTGCAAGTATAAAGTTCAAACGGGTTTTTTTTATCACTTTTCATTGATAAATCGGGATTTTTTTATCGATTACTTATAAATAAGTTAATAAGTGCCAACATATTTTACGTAATTTAGATGTTTATCACCGTTGTTGGATATGGAGGGCGTTATCCTTTAAAGTTTGATTTTGGCATCGTAAGTCGTCCATGGAAACACACATTTCTAGTGGCATAAATCGTCGGACAAACTCATTGTTGGCCGGAGTTGCTACCTTCTTGTTCACCGTGATAGACAAAGGAGTTGAATGTGAGGATAACATTCTGGATGAATGTTATAATGATGGCCCATGTCAGTTTTACTAGGCTCAACTATGGACGCCAATTATACTTACTAAAAGTACAATACTTGACAATCCCTTGTGTTGTTGTCAGAGGTTTTTAAGATTGTTGTGGTGTTAGAGAAAGCTCATGCAGTGAGGTGAGAAGCTTTATATACTAGTTTTTTGGGTAAAATTAGATGATCCATTCAACCTTAAGATTGAAGTGTTTATAGGAACTAGTAAGAAACCCGTGCCTACGCACGGGATACGTTTTTGGGTGGGATATGGTTTTGCACGCGCATTTGTTTGCAGACTGTCATAAAAATTGAATGTTGAAAATAGAAAAAAAAAACTTAAAAATAATAGTAAATCTAAATTGAAATAGTAATACATGTAGAAGTTGAAAGGTAAACAACAATATCAATAATAATATCATTAAAAAAAATTATTGAAACTTGTATTAGATAAATTAATTAAGTTTTTTTTAACAAATAAGACAATTATGTTATAAGAGAGAATACAATGGTCGATAAATTTTTATTATTCAATATTTGGATCAGTAGTAAAGTTGATCCCGTTTATAACAATTGTGTTTGTTTCCGTATATAAAAATATTTTAATCAACAATATATATTTTTTCCCGTATATAAATATTATTTTTATTTTGACATTATTTATAAATATATTCGAATCAATAGTAAAGTTGTTCTCGTTTATAAAAATATTTAAATCAAAATATTATTTTTGTTTTAACAATATTTATAAAAATATTTGAATCAATAGTAAAGTTGTTCCCGTTTATAACAATAGTATTTTCTCCCATATATAAAAACATTTTAATCAACAATGTATTTTTTCCCGTATATAAATATTAGTTTTGTTTTGACACTATTTATAAAAAACATTTGAATCAATAGTAAAGTTGTTCTTATGCCTACGCACGAGGTACTTTTTTGGGTGGGGTATCGTTTTAGACACGCATTTATTTGCAGACTTTATTAAAAATAAGAAGTTGAAAAAAATTAAGAATGATAGTAAATTAAAATTAAAATAGTAATACATGTCGAAGATGAAATGTAAACAACAATATTGTGAATAATATGATTAAAAAAATATTAAAACTTGTAGTAGATAAATCAGTCGTTTTAGTTTTTAACAAATAAGTCAATCATTTTATAAGAGATGATACAATTGTAAACTATCTACTCAATCTTATTTAATAAGCTCCCTTAATTTCGTTCACATATTTATAAAAAGATGATTGATAAATTTCTATTATTCAATATTTGAATCAGTAGTAAAGTTGTTCTCGTATATAAAATTTCTATTATTCAAGATAAATTTCTATTATTCAATATTTGCATCAGTAGTAAAGTTGTTCTCGTATGTAAAATTTCTTTTGTTCAAGATAAATTTTTGTTATTCAATATTTGGATCAGTAGGAAAGTTGTTTCCGTATATAAAATTTCTATTATTCAAGATAAATTTCTATTTTTTATTTTTTTCTGTATATAAAAATATTTGAATCAACAATATATTTTTTCCCGTATATAAATATTTTTTTGATATTATTTATAAAAATATTTGAATCAATAGTAAAGTTGTTCCCGTGTATAAAAATATTTGAATCAACAATACATTTTTTTAGTATATAAATATTATTTTTTTGACGATATTTATAAAATTATTTGAATCAATAGTAAAGTTTTTCCCGTTTATAACAATAATATTGCTTAGTAAACATATTTTACAGGTATATTGAAAAATAGAATATTAGGGTGTAAAGGTGAGATAACAAAATTTGAAGTGTATAGAGTGTAAAGGAAAAACAAAATTTGAATTTAAAATGAGTGCAGAAATGGTAAAGTAAGGTGATATGATTTATGCCTGCAAAAGCTTATGCGTGTATATATTTAGTTCACGTGAAAAGTGTTTTAAAATTTTAATGAATAAAGATGCAACTAAATAACTATACTATTATTTGTTTAATTGATAAATTTGAAAATTTTATGACAATTTTCAAATTATAATCTTGTAAATAAAATAATTTAAAAAATTCAAATTTAACACAAATAAGAAAAAAATTCACAAAAAAAAAACAATTAAAAAAATATATTAATATTTTAAACAAAAACTAAATAAAAAAAGTTAATAAAAAAATAATTTTGTCTTTTTGTGATTATTTTAAAGACACAATGTAATTGTAATAATAATAAAAATAAACATGATAATAATGATAATTAAAATCTATTAAATAATAGTCATAATGGTCAAATTTTTATTATGAAGACACAATTGATGGTCAAATTTTTAATACGAAAATATAATTGATTAATTGTAAGGGTTATTGTTCTGGACTGGGCCGGGGACTGCTACTCAGTCGAGCAGGCCCAACCCACACATCCTGCGATGGCCCAACCAGGGCCTTTTGGGCCGACCAGTGTCGGGCACTTGCGCCTCCTCCATGGAGTCGGGCACACGCGGGACACGGTGCGTCGGGCAGGGCGTTGCCTCCCCGAGTACGTTCCTCCTCGACATTCTTATGCTCCTCCCCGCGAGGACACGTCTCTCCCCGACACGCAAGAGTCCTCCCCGCGAGGACACGTTCTCACGTAACCGCTCCACTCCCGATGGAATCGGTCTGCCCTAATTTCGAAGATCTAGGAACGGTTACCCCAGGGCGAAGACCACGTGCTGGTCTTCACTACGCCACGTAAGCCCTGGCAGTTACTTGGATTGGGCCTGGCAATCCAGCCCAATGCAAGTAACCGTTGGCCCCGCGCTAGGGGCTCTCTATAAATACCCTCTCACTTGAGAGGGTCAGGTTATGTTCACTTCTACTCTCACTTCTGTACTTGCTATCTCTGACAGTTATCTTACTTGAGCATCGGAGTACCTTGCACCCCGCCTCCCCCCCCGGCCGTCTTTCAACCTTACCGGAGCTGAAACCCAGACGATGTCGTTGGCCACTAGAAATTGTCTGATCCAGGTATGATCAGTGGCGCCGTCTGTGGGAACCCTTTGCTTCCCCGTTTTTCCCTCGTTAAACCAAAGCAACTCTCATTCATCACCAACATGGCCAATCCGTCAGTTAACCAGGCTCTGGACACCGTGCTCGCACAACTCGAGAACGGGAACCACCGTGAGGACGCCGTCATCCTCAACGGCGGCGAAGGCGACGTAAGAGACGGGCAGACCGCCTCCCCGGACTCCCAAGATGTGGCTTACAACGCCGCCCACCAAGACGATCAGCAAGCCGTTTTTCAACCAGTTGCTCTTCCGCCCAATGCGGACCCGAGCACCGTGGCCCTATTCGCCTTGATTAATCAGACTAATCAGTTGATCGCGCACCAGAATACCAGAATCGAAGCGTTGGAGCAAGGACGGGCACAACGATCTTCCCCGCGAAGACACCATCGTCCACCGTCACCTCGCCGTTCTCCTTCCCTGCGAAGGACTCCTTCCGAAGAATCTCGGACCCCGTCGCCGGTACGCCAGGGTCGTCGACCACGTCTCGAGCGCCCCCAACCGACGATCTCCCAGAAACGCCCTCGTTCCCCGCCTCGAAAGGAACCCAGGGCCTCCACCACTTCCAAGAAGTCCAAGCAGATCGAAGAAAGACCAAAGAACCGTTCGAGGAACTCCCTTCCACGGCATCATCGATCACCTTCGAGATCCCCGGCTGGTAGCGACGACGAGGACCAAAGGACCCCTCTGTCGTGGGAAATCATGAACGCCCCAGTCCCTGCAGGCTTGGAGAAACCCCCACCATTGGGGACCTATGACGGCCTGACTGACCCCGACGATCACGTCGAGAGTTTCGAAGCAATGCTCGACTTCCGAAATGTCAGGGGAGTCATCAGGTACAGGCTGTTCCCCACCACCTTGCGGAAGGGAGACATGACTTGGTATAAGGGTCTGGCACATGGGTCGATCACATTCTGGAAGCAACTTAGGCAGCGCTTCACCAAACACTTCACCGCGTCTCGTCGACACCCGAAGACGGAGGCTTCCCTAGAAAGCATATTCCAAGGGAAGAACGAATCTCTCAGAAACTACATCGAGAGATTCAACAAGGAAACTGTCGAGGTCCACACGACCGACGGCATGAAGAAATACTTAATTCTCCATGGACTGCGTGCCGGATCTGACTTTGCCAAATCCATAGGCCTCCGCCGACCCCGACGTCTCGAGGACCTTCTCGCTCGAGCTCAGAAGTACATCGAACTCGAGGAGACGGAGGCAGCTCAGACCGCCCTCGAGACGAGATGCAGAGAAGGCCCCCGCGGCAACAAAGATGAAGACTCTTCTCCCCGACGAGGAGGAGAACGAAAGAAAGAGAACCGCAACTGTGATCCTCGGGAACCGCGCGGACTAGCTGGTCAATTCACGGAGTACACCCCGCTCAACGCTCCCCGTGCTCGAATCCTCTCTGAATGCCAGAATTCTGAGTTTGTGAAAGGAGGAGTTCGCTTCCTGAAGCCAGCTGCTCCCAAATCGAACGTTGACAAATCAAAGTACCCGGAGCCACGGACACGTTACCGAAGACTGCATCCATCTCAAGGATGCGATCGAAATTCTTATCAGGGAAGGGCACTTGAAGAAATATGCCCAGAAGAGCGATGCTCCTCGTCCCAGCTCCCGGGAAGCCCAGAACGTCGAGGAGATGACGCCTCCCCCCGACGAGAGTCACCTTCAAGTCGCCCTCAGTGTCACCTGACCCGAGGACTTTTTTGTCCCCTCAATCATTGAAGGACAAGAAGCAATTCGCAACATGTGGGCAACATTTCCCCACGAGGACCCTGTTACTGCCCGTAGCATCTGGGAAGGCTTCCCCAGGGCGATGGTCATCTCCGGGGGAGGACCGGAGAAGCTGTCCGTTAGATCAATCAAGCGGAAATTTGACGAGCTGGAATCCGCGACATCGGCGAAGGCGACCACCCTCGAGAAAGTGTGGGGAAACTCCAACCCCATCACCTTCTACCTCGAGGAACTCCCCGGGGGAGCACCAAACGCCACTATTCCCCTCCTGATCAGGGTGCAGATGGCAAACTTTGACGTTCGAAGGATCCTAGTCGACCAGGGGAGCTCGGTCGACATCATGTATGCTCATTTGTTCAGGACCCTTCAGCTCGACGAGAGGCATCTGACCCCGTATGTCGGTTCAGATCTACAGGGGTTCAATGGAACCACCACCAGACCATGGGGTTACGTGGAGCTAATGGTTACATTTGGGGATGAAGACACTGCCCGGCAGGTGAAGATCCGTTTCCTGGTGGTCGACTGCCCGTCCCTTTATAACTGCATCCTCGGGAGGACCACCCTGGGTGAACTTACGGTGGTACCATCAACGATCCACCTCAAAATGAAGTACTACACGACCAGGGGACGAGTAGTAACGATGCACGGGGACATCGATGCGGCCAGAAGATGCTTCGATGCCACCATCAAAGGACTAAGTACCATTGGCCCCAAACCCAAGACCGTGGCCAAGCCACCCCAGGATGCCGAACAGGAACCTCTCCCGCGCGTCGACGCGGTCGACCTCGACAGCAGGTTCTCCGGCGAACCCGACGAAGACAGAGTCGAAGATCTCGACCACCAGGCGGAGAACAACGGGCGACCCCTCCACCCAACGCGCCCCATCCCAGACGGAGACTTCGAGCTCGTGGTACTCGGGGACGATCCAGATTGCAACGTGAAGATCGGCACCGGGATCCCCGACCTGGCAAAGGAGCAGCTGAAGGCATGTCTGAGGGAGAACACTGACCTCTTCGCGTGGAGCGCGTCCGAGATGCCTGGCCTCGACCCCGAGGTGGCTTGCCATCAGCTCGCAGTAGATCCGGCCGCTAGGGCCATAGCACAATGTAGGCGTAAGCAGTCTCCCAAGAAAGCAGAGGCTGCTGAAAAAGCTGTAAAAGACCTCCTAGAGGCAAATTGTATCTCGGAAGCCAAATACACGACATGGCTGTCCAACGTTGTACTTGTTAAAAAGAATAATGGAAAATGGAGAATGTGCATTGATTACACTGATCTTAACCGGGCTTGCCCGAAAGACTGTTATCCCTTGCCTAACATCGACCAACTAGTCGACAACTCTGCTGGTTACAAACTATTATCCTTCATGGACGCTTACTCGGGATACAACCAAATTCCCATGGACAAGGTCGACAAATAACACACGACCTTCATGACCGCGTCGGGCAACTACTATTACAACGTAATGCCCTTCGGTCTGAAGAATGTCGGTGCGACTTACCAACGGATGATGAACAAGGTTTTCCAGGCTAAAATCGGCGACATGCTCAAAGTCTACATAGACGACATGATCGTCAAGTCTGCAGAAGAAGTCAACCACGCCGTGCACCTCAAGAAGGTGTTCGACACGGCGAGGAAGTGCCGCATGAGGTTTAACCCCGACAAGTGCACCTTCGGCGTCCGAGCAGGGAAGTTCCTCAGATTTTACCTCACAAAACGAGGAATCGAGGCTAACCCCGATAAGTGTAGGGCTTTCTCCGAGCTCCCTACCCCGGACTCAAAGAAGTCGATACAATCATTGAACGGGATGCTCACCGCCCTTTCCCGCTTCGTCGCCAAGTCCGCACAGTACGCACTCCCATTTTTCAAACTTCTTCAACAAAAATCGGAGTTTGATTGGAGCGAGGAGTGCGAGCAGGCACTCGTCCACTTAAAACAAGTCCTATCACAACCCCCGGTCCTCTCACGGCCTGAGAACGGGGAGACACTCTTCTTGTATCTCGCGATCACGAGTGAAGCAGTCAGCGCCGTCCTTATTCGGGAAACCCCGGACGGGCAGAAGCCAGTTTACTTCACGAGCAAAGCCCTCCAGGGCCCCGAGCTCAGATATCAGCAGATTGAGAAAGTCGCCCTGGGCCTCATCACCGCGGCCAGGAGGCTACGCCACTACTTCCTCGCCCACACCGTCGTCGTGAGGACCGAACAGCCTATATGGCAGCTCCTCGGGCGGTCGGACATGGCGAGGAGGATGCTCAGGTGGTCACTCGAGCTCGCCGAGTTTGAAATCCAATACGAAGGAAGGAAAGCCCTGAAGGCACAGGTACTGGCCGACTTCGTAGCAGAGATGACCGTCCCGGAACCTTCGACCGACATATCACAGAAATGGACGATCTATGTCGACGGGGCGTCCAGCCCAAAGGGGAGCTGGGCGGGCATCATCCTCGAAAACGAGGAAGGCATCTTGATCGAGGTATCCCCCGAACTGTCCTTCCCGACATCGAACAACCAGGCCGAATACGAGGCCTTCCTCGCAGGACTTCGGCTGGCGGAGGACCTCGGCGCCAAGGAGGTCAAACTCTTCACCGATTCCCAGCTCGTGGCCTCGCAAGTCCGAGGAGAGTACCAAGCCAAGAATGACAGCCTCGTAGAATACTTGGCCTTGGTAAAAGAAAAGATGAAAAAGTTCGCCTCCATGGAAGTAACTCACATCCCCCGCGAGCACAATGCCCGAGCAGATGTCTTATCCAAATTGGCGGGCACAAAGAAGAAAGGCGGGAATAAATCCGTCATACAAGAAGTGCTTTCCCATCCGAGCATTGAAAAACCGGCCATGGTTTCGGACATCAACGCCATCAGGGACAGCAACTACTGGATGACCCTGGTATACAAATACCTCATGACAGGCAAACTGCCCGAAGATCCCAAAGAAGCAGGAATGGTCAAGAGGAGGGCGTGCTCGTACACTGTGGTCGAGGATAAGCTATACCGGCGAGGGTTCTCTATTCCCCTCCTCAGATGTGTCGAGGAGACTAAAGTCCCCGGCATTCTCCAGGAAATCCATGAGGGAATCAATGCACAACACCTCGGCGACCGCTCGTTAGCCCGTAAGGCTCTTCGAGCAGGGTACAACTGGCCCACCATGCAACAGGACGCCAAGGAACACGTCAAGAAGTGCAACAGATGCCAATGACACGGGGATATGCACCTCGCTCCTCCTAACGAGCTCAGTCCGCTGTCCTCCCCATGGCCGTTTGCGTGGTGGGGAATGGATATCCTCGGACCTTTCGTCCAGAGGTCGTATCAAAACAAATACCTCATCGTCGGGGTGGACTACTTCACGAAGTGGATTGAGGCAGAAGCGTTGGCCAAAATCACAGCCTTCAACATACTACGTTTTTACAAAAGAAATATCCTTGCCCGGTTCGGCGTGCCCCAAGCTATCGTCACCGACAACGGAACACAGTTCACCGACAGGAACTTCCAAGACTTCGTCGCAAAACTAGGCACGAGGCAACACTTCACGTCGGTCGAACACCCTTAAACGAACGGACAGGCTGAAGCGGCGAACAGGGTGATCCTTCGAGGATTAAGACGTCGACTAGGCGACGCCAAGCAGCGGTGGGTCGAGGAGCTACACAGCGTCCTCTGGGCCTACCGAACGACTCCACACTCCACAACTGGGGAGACCCCCTTCCGTTTGACCTACGGAACCGAAGCGGTGATCCCCGTGGAGATCAGGGAACCCTCGAGGAGGACAGAAGCCCCCCTCGACGGGGACGCGAACGACGAAGCACTGAGGGAAGAGCTCGATTTTGTCGAGGAGATACGTTCGGGTGCTTCTCTCTGAGAGGCTTCGCTTAAGCAGAAAATAACACTGCATTATAACGACAAAGTTATTAAACGTGATTTTCAGGTAGGCACCCTCGTCCTACGCAGGAACCAGAAGGACTCGCGAGAAGGCAAACTCGCCGCGAACTGGGAGGGCCTGTACCGCGTCCGCGGGAAAACGGGGACAGGAGCCTACTTCCTCAAAAATCTGCGCGGGGAAGAACTTGCTCGACCATGGAATGCTGAGAAGCTCAAACAGTACTACAGTTAAGCACTGCCCGCGGCTCACTAGCACCGCGATCATGGGGACACGCTAAGGTACGAGCGCGACACCCCTATACAGAACACGATGATCAGAGACCGCGTTGTGTGTGCGCGAGGACCTTTGATCCGACGGGGATACCTCGATCGAGGCCCACCGTCGTTGTACCAATCAGGCAGAACACCCAGCTCGCGATGGGAAGTTCATGCCACGAAGCTAAGACCTCGACCGAGCTCTTAGCCTCGTTAAAGGTCGGAATACGCCTCTGGCCGCCCGACCAGCTCTCCACGCGGTCAGGGACTATCAAGGTCGAGCAAATCCCAAAGTCTTATTACTTAGACTAAAATAAAGTATAACAATAGCATCACACACAAGCGAAAACATACAAATATCACACATGCAGATAAACAAAAATGCATTGAGCGGGCAAAGCCCATTGTATATGTGTTACAATCAAACATCAAAGAAAAACCCCTGGCATGCAGGTCGGGCACAAATATTACAATAAATCAAAACGGCTCGCAGGCCGACCAAAACAAAGATAAAAAAAAGCCTACTCAGATGCGGTCCCGTCGGGCTCCTCATGCTCGTGAATTTCTTCCACCCGCATCGGCTGCACGATCTGACCATCCACCACCTCGGCGTCAGGGTCAATCCCTTCGGTGACGAGGTCGGGGTTGAGGACCCGAAGCTGCTCCACGGCGTTCCTGAAGCCTATGCCAGCCACTTCGAGGTTGTCATCCTCGGCTTCCCGGAGCTTCGCTATCAGCGCTGCCCGTGAAGTCAGCAACTTATCCTCCTCGGTCTCCTCCTCAGCCGGGCGGACAGCCTCCTCCAACTCGGTGATCCTCGCCAAAAGGCGATCCCTCTCCGCCTCGATACCAGTGAGACGTTTTCGGTCCTCCTCGGCGCTTTTTAGCTTTTCCTCCAATTTCTGCTGGAGCTCGACTTAGGCCTTGTTCTGGCTTTTACAATCGGCCAGCTCCTTCCCCACCTTCTCCATCTCGGCCGAGATGGTCTGGAAACGGTCCCGCAACTTTTGCAGCTCGTCGGCGGAGCACGCCTCGTTGTTCAGGACCAAGGCAGCCGCACAAACTCTCATCACGGCAGAGACATCGTCCAATAACGCCTTTCTCCGTGAAGCCTTGTCGACGCCTAGGATGGCCTGAACTTCAGGGCCACCCACGCACAGCGAATTATTCCCAGTGAAGAAGTTCGGCCTCGTATGACAGGGCGGCAGCACAAATTTTACGGCAGGCGGGCTATCCTGCTTGGTGAGGTCGACGTCCACGGTGCTCTCAAGCAGTTGCCTCTTCGGGGAGTGCTGAGGGCTCAGAGAACCACTGTCCTGGTGAGAGCCAGAGGATCCCACGGGTGTCGGGGAGGGAGCGGGCTCATGCAGTCGAAGCTGCTCGACGCGACCCTTGCCACTTTTCTTCGCGGCAAGGTTGGCCTTCAACTTCTTGAATCGCTCCTCGGAGGTCGACATCGTATCTGCAAAAAGGGAAACAAACATGTCAGCGAACCAGAAATCAAGACGCGAGAAAAAGAAAAGAAAAGGGGTAAATCCGGAGGGTATCTCCACCTAACAGCTCGAGAGCCTCCTCGTCAGAGAACGTCTCGAGGAGGGCCCTCGTATTAATCAGACGGCGCTTCGTCAACACCCGACCATCGTCTCCGCGGACGAATTCCCTGTCCATCATCACGAACTTGCCCCGGTTGAAGCTGTTGACGAACGCCACTATCCACTCGTATGCCAATTGATCCCCCTCCTCGAGACGGCTGGGCTTGACCTTGTAGCTGTCCGTCCTGAATTTGAAGTGTGCTTCTGTCCAGAACAACGGGAACTTAGACTTGAGGACCTCCTGTCGCCGACCGTCTATCTCCTCGACCTCTCGACGGTACATCGTGTTTACGGCCTCAAATGTGATCGGCCGCATGAGGTAGTATCGATATTTGAAGTCGCGCACGGAGTCCAGGTAGGTGTGGAACAGGCTATTCACCTGCTTGAAAGATACCCAACCGTGCCTGCCGTCGATGGCCTGCCTCTGAAGATGGAAGATGCGAAAAAACAAGGGTACAGTGGCACCAATCCGCAAGTATTTACACACCAGCTCGAATGCCCTAATGAAAGCTAGTGAGTTGGGGTGGAGCTGGGAGGGGGCCAAGCGCAGCCAAGTAAATACGGCCTACTGGAAATCTGTGAAGGGCAGGCGCCACCCCGCCTTGTCGAACATGAATTCATAGACGGGGAACCGCATCCCGCCGTACGTCGAGCAGATCCTGTGGCGCTCCCTTGACCTGAATACATTCCATGACTTGGCCGAGCCCACCAGGCGGTGCTCGACGGTGCAGAAGATATCGTCTTCGTCCCTGTCGACGAACAGAGACGACATGTTTAAGGCCTCCTCGCAGGCCCATTCGTCGGGCGACCTCTCCCCGCTGATTATCTCGGCCATAGGAGAGTCGGGCTCGTCGTAGCTGTCCAACGATCCCACAGCCATGGGCAACGCGTCCATTTACCTGAAAAGCAGAAGGAAATGGTGAATTCGATGACCCGTATCAAATCCACCCCTCCACCGCTGATCAAGTGAAAGGGCGATGAGGGATCGTCGTGGAAAGGAGATGTTCGACCCAGGTCCCCGAGACGAACTTTGGTTCCCCGGGGACCCCATCCTTTTCCCCGTGGAATTCTACAAACGAACCAAGAAACATTCATCCCAGGACCCCTGGACATTCTTCATGACCCCAGGGATTTCATTACCCTTCCCCGCGAGATTCATCAACTAAACTATGAAATTCCGCCGTTTTCGCTGGATATTTCGTGATTCTATGGGAACTTCATCAGTTCCCCATAAGAGTCACCCTACGAATGCAGACAAAAGGAGAAAAAGGGAAGAACTAACTTGAAATGCGGTTTTTTTAGAGTTCCGGCACGGCGGTCGTTGGAAGAGAGCGGCGAAAGACGGTGGAAGCTAGCGGCGGAAGAACGGAGAAGGAAAGAATAGAGCGCCTGAGAGTGAAAGAGCAAACGGAGCAAATGAAATGTGGTGAGGCCAATTTATAGGACCCTCATGGAATTCAAAGAGTTTAGAGCACTTAAGTGCACTACACTAGCCTAGCCGCCCTATGCAATAATGGCGTCTGCCACGTGGCACGCATGCGACTGTTCGCTCCCTAACACGCGTCTCTCCGTTTGCCTCGACACTCAAGTTCAAACTTCTCGTATCCCCGTTGAGTTGAGCAAACTCCGACTGCCGCGCTCGAGCCTCCTCGACGAAACGGCCAGTGGATCCCTAACGAGTTGACTTTTTTCTGCCCGGTTGACCGACCGTTCCTCGTTCAAAACCCCTTCCTCGACGGGATACCTCCTCGACATGGTGCTGATCCCTAAGTCATTACTCTGACACCACAGAGCAACGACTAGGGGGGCTCCTGTTCTGGACTGGGTCGGGGACTGCTACTCAGTCGAGCAGGCCCAACCCACACATCCTGCGATGGCCCAACCAGGGCCTTTTGGGCCGACCAGTGTCGGGCACTTGCGCCTCCTCCATGGAGTCGGGCATACGCGGGACACGGTGCGCCGGGCAGGGCGTTTCCTCCCCGAGTACGTTCCTCCTCGACATTCCTATGCTCCTCCCCGCGAGGACACGTCTCTCCCTGACACGCAAGAGTCCTCCCCGCGAGGACACGTTCTCACGTAACCGCTCCACTCCCGATGGAGTCGGTCTGCCCTAATTCCGGAGATCTAGGAACGGTTACCCCAGGGCGAAAACCACGTGATGGTCTTCACTACGCCACGTAAGCCCTGGCAGTTACTTGGATTGGGCCTGGCAATCCAGCCCAATGCAAGTAACCGTTGGCCCAGTGCTGGGGGCTCTCTATAAATACCCTCTCACTTGAGAGGGTCAGGTTATGTTCACTTCTACTCTCACTTCTGTACTTGCTATCTCTGACAGTTATCTTACTTGAGCGTCGGAGTACCTTGCAGGTACACCCCCCCCCCCGGCCGTCTTTCAACCTTACCGGAGCTGAAGCCCAGACGACGTCGTTGGCCACTAGAAATTGTCTGATCCAGGTATGATCAGTGGCGCCGTCTGTGGGAACCCTTTGCTTCCCCGTTTTTCCCTCGTTAAACCAAAGCAACTCTCATTCATCACCAACATGGCCAATCCGTCAGTTAACCAGGCTCTGGACACCGTGCTCGCACAACTCGAGAACGGGAACCACCGTGAGGACGCCGTCATCCTCAACGGCGGCGAAGGCGACGTAAGAGACGGGCAGACCGCCTCCCCGGACTCCCAAGATGTGGCTTACAACGCCGCCCACCAAGACGATCAGCAAGCCGTTTTTCAACCAGTTGCTCTTCCGCCCAATGCGGACCCGAGCACCGTGGCCCTATTCGCCTTGATTAATCAGACTAATCAGTTGATCGCGCACCAGAATACCAGAATCGAAGCGTTGGAGCAAGGACGGGCACAACGATCTTCCCCGCGAAGACACCATCGTCCACCGTCACCTCGCCGTTCTCCTTCCCTGCGAAGGACTCCTTCCGAAGAATCTCGGACCCCGTCGCCGGTACGCCAGGGTCGTCGACCACGTCTCGAGCGCCCCCAACCGACGATCTCCCAGAAACGCCCTCGTTCCCCGCCTCGAAAGGAACCCAGGGCCTCCACCACTTCCAAGAAGTCCAAGCAGATCGAAGAAAGACCAAAGAACCGTTCGAGGAACTCCCTTCCACGGCATCATCGATCACCTTCGAGATCCCCGGCTGGTAGCGACGACGAGGACCAAAGGACCCCTCTGTCGTGGGAAATCATGAACGCCCCAGTCCCTGCAGGCTTGGAGAAACCCCCACCATTGGGGACCTATGACGGCCTGACTGACCCCGACGATCACGTCGAGAGTTTCGAAGCAATGCTCGACTTCCAAAATGTCAGGGGAGTCATCAGGTACAGGCTGTTCCCCACCACCTTGCGGAAGGGAGACATGACTTGGTATAAGGGTCTGGCACATGGGTCGATCACATCCTGGAAGCAACTTAGGCAGCGCTTCACCAAACACTTCACCGCGTCTCGTCGACACCCGAAGACGGAGGCTTCCCTAGAAAGCATATTCCAAGGGAAGAACGAATCTCTCAGAAACTACATCGAGAGATTCAACAAGGAAACTGTCGAGGTCCACACGACCGACGGCATGAAGAAATACTTAATTCTCCATGGACTGCGTGCCGGATCTGACTTTGCCAAATCCATAGGCCTCCGCCGACCCCGACGTCTCGAGGACCTTCTCGCTCGAGCTCAGAAGTACATCGAACTCGAGGAGACGGAGGCAGCTCAGACCGCCCTCGAGACGAGATGCAGAGAAGGTCCCCGCGGCAACAAAGATGAAGACTCTTCTCCCCGACGAGGAGGAGAACGAAAGAAAGAGAACCGCAACTGTGATCCTTGGGAACCGCGCGGACTAGCTGGTCAATTCACGGAGTACACCCCGCTCAACGCTCCCCGTGCTCGAATCCTCTCTGAATGCCAGAATTCTGAGTTTGTGAAAGGAGGAGTTCGCTTCCTGAAGCCAGCTGCTCCCAAATCGAACGTTGACAAATCAAAGTACTACAGGTTCCACCGGAGCCACGGACACGTTACCGAAGACTGCATCCATCTCAAGGATGCGATCGAAATTCTTATCAAGGAAGGGCACTTGAAGAAATATGCCCAGAAGAGCGATGCTCCTCGTCCCAGCTCCCGGGAAGCCCAGAACGTCGAGGAGATGACGCCTCCCCCCGACGAGAGTCACCTTCAAGTCGCCCTCAGTGTCACCTGACCCGAGGACTTTTTTGTCCCCTCAATCATTGAAGGACAAGAAGCAATTCGCAACATGTGGGCAACATTTCCCCACGAGGACCCTGTTACTGCCCGTAGCATCTGGGAAGGCTTCCCCAGGGCGATGGTCATCTCCGGGGGAGGACCGGAGAAGCTGTCCGTTAGATCAATCAAGCGGAAATTTGACGAGCTGGAATCTGCGACATCGGCGAAGGCGACCACCCTCGAGAAAGTGTGGGGAAACTCCAACCCCATCACCTTCTACCTCGAGGAACTCCCCGGGGGAGCACCAAACGCCACTATTCCCCTCCTGATCAGGGTGCAGATGGCGAACTTTGACGTTCGAAGGATCCTAGTCGACCAGGGGAGCTCGGTCGACATCATGTATGCTCATTTGTTCAGGACCCTTCAGCTCGACGAGAGGCATCTGACCCCGTATGTCGGTTCAGATCTACAGGGGTTCAATGGAACCACCACCAGACCATGGGGTTACGTGGAGCTAATGGTTACATTTGGGGCTGAAGACACTGCCCGGCAGGTGAAGATCCGTTTCCTGGTGGTCGACTGCCCGTCCCTTTATAACTGCATCCTCGGGAGGACCACCCTGGGTGAACTTACGGTGGTACCATCAACGATCCACCTCAAAATGAAGTACTACACGACCAGGGGACGAGTAGTAACGATGCACGGGGACATCGATGCGGCCAGAAGATGCTTCGATGCCACCATCAAAGGACTAAGTACCATTGGCCCCAAACCCAAGACCGTGGCCAAGCCACCCCAGGATGCCGAACAGGAACCTCTCCCGCGCGTCGACGCGGTCGACCTCGACAGCAGGTTCTCCGGCGAACCCGACGAAGACAGAGTCGAAGATCTCGACCACCAGGCGGAGAACAACGGGCGACCCCTCCACCCAACGCGCCCCATCCCAGACGGAGACTTCGAGCTCGTGGTACTCGGGGACGATCCAGATTGCAACGTGAAGATCGGCACCGGGATCCCCGACCTGGCAAAGGAGCAGCTGAAGGCATGTCTGAGGGAGAACACTGACCTCTTCGCGTGGAGCGCGTCCGAGATGCCTGGCCTCGACCCCGAGGTGGCTTGCCATCAGCTCGCAGTAGATCCGGCCGCTAGGGCCATAGCACAATGTAGGCGTAAGCAGTCTCCCAAGAAAGCAGAGGCTGCTGAAAAAGCTGTAAAAGACCTCCTAGAGGCAAATTGTATCTCGGAAGCCAAATACACGACATGGCTGTCCAACGTTGTACTTGTTAAAAAGAATAATGGAAAATGGAGAATGTGCATTGATTACACTGATCTTAACCGGGCTTGCCCGAAAGACTGTTATCCCTTGCCTAACATCGACCAACTAGTCGACAACTCTGCTGGTTACAAACTATTATCCTTCATGGACGCTTACTCGGGATACAACCAAATTCCCATGGACAAGGTCGACAAATAACACACGACCTTCATGACCGCGTCGGGCAACTACTATTACAACGTAATGCCATTCGGTCTGAAGAATGTCGGTGCGACTTACCAACGGATGATGAACAAGGTTTTCCAGGCTAAAATCGGCGACATGCTCAAAGTCTACATAGACGACATGATCGTCAAGTCTGCAGAAGAAGTCAACCACGCCGTGCACCTCAAGAAGGTGTTCGACACGACGAGGAAGTGCCGCATGAGGTTTAACCCCGACAAGTGCACCTTCGGCGTCCGAGCAGGGAAGTTCCTCAGATTTTACCTCACAAAACGAGGAATCGAGGCTAACCCCGATAAGTGTAGGGCTTTCTCCGAGCTCCCTACCCCGGACTCAAAGAAGTCGATACAATCATTAAACGGGATGCTCACCGCCCTTTCCCGCTTCGTCGCCAAGTCCGCACAGTACGCACTCCCATTTTTCAAACTTCTTCAACAAAAAGCGGAGTTTGATTGGAGCGAGGAGTGCGAGCAGGCACTCGTCCACTTAAAACAAGTCCTATCACAACCCCCGGTCCTCTCACGGCCTGAGAACGGGGAGACACTCTTCTTGTATCTCGCGATCACGAGTGAAGCAGTCAGCGCCGTCCTTATTCGGGAAACCCCGGACGGGCAGAAGCCAGTTTACTTCACGAGCAAAGCCCTCCAGGGCCCCGAGCTCAGATATCAGCAGATTGAGAAAGTCGCCCTGGGCCTCATCACCGCGGCCAGGAGGCTACGCCACTACTTCCTCGCCCACACCGTCGTCGTGAGGACCGAACAGCCTATATGGCAGCTCCTCGGGCGGTCGGACATGGCGAGGAGGATGCTCAGGTGGTCACTCGAGCTCGCCGAGTTTGAAATCCAATACGAAGGAAGGAAAGCCCTGAAGGCACGGGTACTGGCCGACTTCGTAGCAGAGATGACCGTCCCGGAACCTTCGACCGACATATCACAGAAATGGACGATCTATGTCGACGGGGCGTCCAGCCCAAAGGGGAGCTGGGCGGGCATCATCCTCGAAAACGAGGAAGGCATCTTGATCGAGGTATCCCTCGAACTGTCCTTCTCGACATCGAACAACCAGGCCGAATACGAGGCCTTCCTCGCAGGACTTCGGCTGGCGGAGGACCTCGGCGCCAAGGAGGTCAAACTCTTCACCGATTCCCAGCTCGTGGCCTCGCAAGTCCGAGGAGAGTACCAAGCCAAGAATGACAGCCTCGTAGAATACTTGGCCTTGGTAAAAGAAAAGATGAAAAAGTTCGCCTCCGTGGAAGTAACTCACATCCCCCGCGAGCACAATGCCCGAGCAGATGTCTTATCCAAATTGGCGGGCACAAAGAAGAAAGGCGGGAATAAATCCGTCATACAAGAAGTGCTTTCCCACCCGAGCATTGAAAAACCGGCCATGGTTTCGGACATCAACTCCATCAGGGACAGCAACTACTGGATGACCCTGGTATACAAATACCTCATGACAGGCAAACTGCCCGAAGATCCCAAAGAAGCAGGAATGGTCAAGAGGAGGGCGTGCTCGTACACTGTGGTCGAGGATAAGCTATACCGGCGAGGGTTCTCTATTCCCCTCCTCAGATGTGTCGAGGAGACTAAAGTCCCCGGCATTCTCCAGGAAATCCATGAGGGAATCAATGCACAACACCTCGGCGACCGCTCGTTAGCCCGTAAGGCTCTTCGAGCAGGGTACAACTGGCCCACCATGCAACAGGACGCCAAGGAACACCTCAAGAAGTGCAACAGATGCCAATGAAACGGGGATATGCACCTCGCTCCTCCTAACGAGCTCAGTCTGCTGTCCTCCCCATGGCCGTTTGCGTGGTGGGGAATGGATATCCTCGGACCTTTCGTCCAGGGGTCGTATCAAAACAAATACCTCATCGTCGGGGTGGACTACTTCACGAAGTGGATTGAGGCAGAAGCGTTGGCCAAAATCACAGCCTTCAACATACTACGTTTTTACAAAAGAAATATCCTTGCCCGGTTCGGCGTGCCCCAAGCTATCGTCACCGACAACGGAACACAGTTCACCGACAGGAACTTCCAAGACTTCGTCGCAAAACTAGGCACGAGGCAACACTTCACGTCGGTCGAACACCCTTAAACGAACGGACAGGTTGAAGCGGCGAACAGGGTGATCCTTCGAGGATTAAGACGTCGACTAGGCGATGCCAAGCAGCGGTGGGTCGAGGAGCTACACAGCGTCCTCTGGGCCTACCGAACGACTCCACACTCCACAACTGGGGAGACCCCCTTCCGTTTGACCTACGGAACCGAAGCGGTGATCCCCGTGGAGATCAGGGAACCCTCGAGGAGGACAGAAGCCCCCCTCGACGGGGACGCGAACGACGAAGCACTGAGGGAAGAGCTCGATTTTATCGAGGAGATACGTTCGGGTGCTTCTCTCTGAGAGGCTTCGCTTAAGCAGAAAATAACACTGCATTATAACGACAAAGTTATTAAACGTGATTTTCAGGTAGGCACCCTCGTCCTACGCAGGAACCAGAAGGACTCGCGAGAAGGCAAACTCGCCGCGAACTGGGAGGGCCTGTACCGCGTCCGCGGGAAAACGGGGACAGGAGCCTACTTCCTCAAAAATCTGCGCGGGGAAGAACTTGCTCGACCATGGAATGCTGAGAAGCTCAAACAGTACTACAGTTAAGCACTGCCCGCGGCTCACTAGCACCGCGATCACGGGGACACGCTAAGGTACGAGCGCGACACCCCTATACAGAACACGATGATCAGAGACCGCGTTGTGTGTGCGCGAGGACCTTTGATCCGACGGGGATACCTCGATCGAGGCCCACCGTCGTTGTACCAATCAGGCAGAACACCCAGCTCGCGATGGGAAGTTCATGCCACGAAGCTAAGACCTCGACCGAGCTCTTAGCCTCGTTAAAGGTCGGAATACGCCTCTGGCCGCCCGACCAGCTCTCCACGCGGTCAGGGACTATCAAGGTCGAGCAAATCCCAAAGTCTTATTACTTAGACTAAAATAAAGTATAACAATAGCATCACACACAAGCGAAAACATACAAATATCACACATGCAGATAAACAAAAATGCATTGAGCGGGCAAAGCCCATTGTATATGTGTTACAATCAAACATCAAAGAAAAACCCCTGGCACGCAGGTCGGGCACAAATATTACAATAAATCAAAACGGCTCGCAGGCCGACCAAAACAAAGATAAAAAAAAGCCTACTCAGATGCGGTCCCGTCGGGCTCCTCATGCTCGTGAATTTCTTCTACCCGCATCGGCTGCACGATCTGACCATCCACCACCTCGGCGTCAGGGTCAATCCCTTCGGTGACGAGGTCGGGGTTGAGGACCCGAAGCTGCTCCACGGCGTTCCTGAAGCCTATGCCAGCCACTTCGAGGTTGTCATCCTCGGCTTCCCGGAGCTTCGCTATCAGCGCTGCCCGCGAAGTCAGCAACTTATCCTCCTCGGTCTCCTCCTCAGCCGGGCGGACAGCCTCCTCCAACTCGGTGATCCTCGCCAAAAGGCGATCCCTCTCTGCCTCGATACCAGTGAGACGTTTTCGGTCCTCCTCGGCGCTTTTTAGCTTTTCCTCCAATTTCTGCTGGAGCTCGACTTAGGCCTTGTTCTGGCTTTTACAATCGGCCAGCTCCTTCCCCACCTTCTCCATCTCGGCCGAGATGGTCTGGAAACGGTCCCGCAACTTTTGCAGCTCGTCGGCGGAGCACGCCTCGTTGTTCAGGACCAAGGCAGCCGCACAAACTCTCATCACGGCAGAGACATCGTCCACTAACGCCTTTCTCCGTGAAGCCTTGTCGACGCCTAGGATGGCCTGAACTTCAGGGCCACCCACGCACAGCGAATTATTCCCAGTGAAGAAGTTCGGCCTCGTATGACAGGGCGGCAGCACAAATTTTACGGCAGGCGGGCTATCCTGCTTGGTGAGGTCGACGTCCACGGTGCTCTCAAGCAGTTGCCTCTTCGGGGAGTGCTGAGGGCTCAGAGAACCACTGTCCTGGTGAGAGCCAGAGGATCCCACGGGTGTCGGGGAGGGAGCGGGCTCATGCAGTCGAAGCTGCTCGACGCGACCCTTGCCACTTTTCTTCGCGGCAAGGTTGGCCTTCAACTTCTTGAATCGCTCCTCGGAGGTCGACATCGTATCTGCAAAAAGGGAAACAAACATGTCAGCGAACCAGAAATCAAGACGCGAGAAAAAGAAAAGAAAAGGGGTAAATCCGGAGGGTATCTCCACCTAACAGCTCGAGAGCCTCCTCGTCGGAGAACGTCTCGAGGAGGGCCCTCGTATTAATCAGACGGCGCTTCGTCAACACCCGACCATCGTCTCCGCGGACGAATTCCCTGTCCATCATCACGAACTTGCCCCGGTTGAAGCTGTTGACGAACGCCACTATCCACTCGTATGCCAATTGATCCCCCTCCTCGAGACGGCTGGGCTTGACCTTGTAGCTGTCCGTCCTGAATTTGAAGTGTGCTTCTGTCCAGAACAACGGGAACTTAGACTTGAGGACCTCCTGTCGCCGACCGTCTATCTCCTCGACCTCTCGACGGTACATCGTGTTTACGGCCTCAAATGTGATCGGCCGCATGAGGTAGTATCGATATTTGAAGTCGCGCACGGAGTCCAGGTAGGTGTGGAACAGGCTATTCACCTGCTTGAAAGATACCCAACCGTGCCTGCCGTCGATGGCCTGCCTCTGAAGATGGAAGATGCGAAAAAACAAGGGTACAGTGGCACCAATCCGCAAGTATTTACACACCAGCTCGAATGCCCTAATGAAAGCTAGTGAGTTGGGGTGGAGCTGGGAGGGGGCCAAGCGCAGCCAAGTAAATACGGCCTACTGGAAATCTGTGAAGGGCAGGCGCCACCCCGCCTTGTCGAACATGAATTCATAGACGGGGAACCGCATCCCGCCGTACGTCGAGCAGATCCTGTGGCGCTCCCTTGACCTGAATACATTCCATGACTTGGCCGAGCCCACCAGGCGGTGCTCGACGGTGCAGAAGATATCGTCTTCGTCCTTGTCGACGAACAGAGACGACATGTTTAAGGCCTCCTCGCAGGCCCATTCGTCGGGCGACCTCTCCCCGCTGATTATCTCGGCCATAGGAGAGTCGGGCTCGTCGTAGCTGTCCAACGATCCCACAGCCATGGGCAACGCGTCCATTTACCTGAAAAGCAGAAGGAAATGGTGAATTCGATGACCCGTATCAAATCCACCCCTCCACCGCTGATCAAGTGAAAGGGCGATGAGGGATCGTCGTGGAAAGGAGATGTTCGACCCAGGTCCCCGAGACGAACTTTGGTTCCCCGGGGACCCCATCCTTTTCCCCGTGGAATTCTACAAACGAACCAAGAAACATTCATCCCAGGACCCCTGGACATTCTTCATGACCCCAGGGATTTCATTACCCTTCCCCGCGAGATTCATCAACTAAACTATGAAATTCCGCCGTTTTCGCCGGATATTTCGTGATTCTATGGGAACTTCATCAGTTCCCCATAAGAGTCACCCTACGAATGCAGACAAAAGGAGAAAAAGGGAAGAACTAACTTGAAATGCGGTTTTTTTAGAGTTCCGGCACGGCGGTCGTTGGAAGAGAGCGGCGAAAGACGGTGGAAGCTAGCGGCGGAAGAACGGAGAAGGAAAGAATAGAGCGCCTGAGAGTGAAAGAGCAAACGGAGCAAATGAAATGTGGTGAGGCCAATTTATAGGACCCTCATGGAATTCAAAGAGTTTAGAGCACTTAAGTGCACTACACTAGCCTAGCCGCCCTAGGCAATAATGGCGTCTGCCACGTGGCACGCATGCGACTGTTCGCTCCCTAACACGCGTCTCTCCGTTTGCCTCGACACTCAAGTTCAAACTTCTCGTATCCCCGTTGAGTTGAGCAAACTCCGACTTCCGCGCTCGAGCCTCCTCGACGAAACGGCCAGTGGATCCCTAACGAGTTGACTTTTTTCTGCCCGGTTGACCGACCGTTCCTTGTTCAAAACCCCTTCCTCGACGGGATACCTCCTCGACATGGTGCTGATCCCTAAGTCATTACTCTGACACCACAGAGCAACGACTTGGGGGGCTCCTGTTCTGGACTGGGTCGGGGACTGCTACTCAGTCGAGCAGGCCCAACCCACACATCCTGCGATGGCCCAACCAGGGCCTTTTGGGCCGACCAGTGTCGGGCACTTGCGCCTCCTCCATGGAGTCGGGCATACGCGGGACACGGTGCGCCGGGCAGGGCGTTTCCTCCCCGAGTACGTTCCTCCTCGACATTCCTATGCTCCTCCCCGCGAGGACACGTCTCTCCCTGACACGCAAGAGTCCTCCCCGCGAGGACACGTTCTCACGTAACCGCTCCACTCCCGATGGAATCGGTCTGCCCTAATTCCGGAGATCTAGGAACGGTTACCCCAGGGCGAAAACCACGTGATGGTCTTCACTACGCCACGTAAGCCCTGGCAGTTACTTGGATTGGGCCTGGCAATCCAGCCCAATGCAAGTAACCGTTGGCCCCGCGCTGGGGGCTCTCTATAAATACCCTCTCACTTGAGAGGGTCAGGTTATGTTCACTTCTACTCTCACTTCTGTACTTGCTATCTCTGACAGTTATCTTACTTGAGCGTCGGAGTACCTTGCAGGTACACCCCCCCCCCCCCCGGCCGTCTTTCAACCTTACCGGAGCTGAAGCCCAGACGACGTCGTTGGCCACTAGAAATTGTCTGATCCAGGTACGATCAGTTATAATAATAAAAAGAAACATGATAATTATCATAATAATTAAAATATATTGAATAATAAAAATAATGGTCAAATTTCTTTTACTTTTAAGATTTTCAAAACACCTATGTCTCTCTAAATTTCTATTTTCAAAATTTAATGGTCAAATTTGATATACCATTTTATATTAATTTGTTTTAAAAATATGTCACATTATATTTTAGGGTTAAGTATGTTTTAGGTCCATGTAAATAACCCAAACTTTGGATTTAGTCCCTCTAAAATTTTCGTTCAATGTTTCATCCCCCTAAAGTTTTTCGTCCCTAATTTTCATCCCTGACGTCTATTTATGATAACAGATGAAGACGTGGATGATGAACTGGCAATTTATTTTAGATCATTGGATCTATTATAATATCCACGTCATCAGATGAATAGACACACCAACAGATGTGAATGCCTTAAGTTCATCTTCTCTTTCTCTTTTGTTTACCTAACTTCATGTCTATTGTTTTCTTCTTTCTCCTATGTTAACCTAATTTCATCTTGGTCTTTTGATTTTTCTTCCTCTGATTTCGTCTTTGTTCTTCTTTTGGTTAAGTTCAGCAGAATTTGTTTGATGGCGTGTTCAAGAACAAGTGATTCAAAACACATTAACATGTCTAGTTGCTCTGTACGAATCCGGCGGGGAAGGAACTGTGGCTGTGATGCTCGTATGGTATCATATGTCTATAAAAATGGTCGCAACAAAGGTAGGCTTTTCTAGAGATGCCCTTATTGGTAGACTGAAGAAACTTGCGATTTGTTTGTTTGGGATGAAGATCTGCTCGATTCAGATGTTAATGACAATGAACAAGCAGAAAAGTATGGGATTAAGGAAGTAGAGACAAATTGGTTGCTTAGGGGGTTGTATGAAGGTGCAAAGAAGAAGAATTTGAAGCTGCAAACAAAACTGAGAGCAGAGGCATTGGCTGGGAAAATAAAGCTTATATGTGTTGTGGTGTCTTTGCTGATTAATGTATTTATTGTAATGAAGTGTAACTGTTGAAATTAGTAGTTGTGTAATTTTGGTTGATGAATGTAATGAAGTTGTTGTTGATGAAATTGTAATGAAATTTTGGTTGATTAATGTAATGAAATGGTTGTTGATGAAATTGAAATGAAATCGTTGTTGATGACCGAAGGTGTTGATGAATGTAATGAAATTGGCATTGTAGAATGTAACCAAACTGTTGTTGATGAAATGATTACAGTATGGCACCTTGATAGTATTTAACACCTTGACAGTATTTGGCAACTTGAAATTAGAATTGATGAATGTAACCAAACTATTGTCAATGAAATGATGAACCCTTAATGTAAAAGATTACAGTTGTGTAGAGTCATTGACATATACAGTTGATCCAAAATTAGTTGAAATAATGAGTTAAAATAGATAGTATTCACACTTGATACGTAATGTAAATTGACATCATGTAGATTGACCGTATTCGCAATTGATACATAATGATTTGAATTAGACATCATGGACATTAACTTGATCCACCAAAATTAGTTTGTAGAATCTATTGAAATAGAATTCAATCACAAGGGGTACAGAATGAATTGAGCTTAACAAGTAGACCAACCAAAATTACAACAAAATATAGTACATAGTCTGATCAAATACATGATCTTAGTTGTAGATGCACCAAGACTACACCAAAATGAGTACTTAACAAAACAACTTAGTCAATCAATGTCTACAGATTACTTAACAACATTACTTAGACAAAATTCACAACAATGAAAACAAAACAAATGGTCTTTCATCAGTCTGCTTCAAGTATAACAACTGGATCATCAGCTTTCTTCCCAGGGCCAGGTATGTTCTTGGTCTTGAAACTCTTTAGCCTATCAGACTGCCTCTTTTCAACTGAACCCTTAGATTGAGTCTTGTACCTGCTCTGGGTTTTAAACTTTAGAGGCTCTCTGCATGGTGGTCTTGAAATGACTGTTCTATTACCTGGTGGCTTGAATGGTTTGTTTCTGCAAATTTTGGGTTATTTTCTAAAGAAGACTTTGGCACCTGTAGGTTTTGGTGTAGTTGCCTTGAGGGGTGATTTGTCAACATTCAAAGGTTGAATGTCCAAGACAGCATCACCCCTTGACAATGCTTCTAGAGTATCATCCAAACTTGTAGCAGGTTTAGGTGCAGTCTCCATGGGATCAGGTATCACAGCATCAGGTTGAGCAGGTTTAGGTGCAGTCTCCTTGGGATGAGTCACCACAACATCAGGTTCAGCAGGTTTAGTTGCACTCTCCATGGGCTGAGTCACCACAACATTAGGTTCAGCATGTTTACTTTCACTCTCCATGGGCTCATTCACCACAGCATCAGGTTCACCAACAACATCTGTTGTAGTCTTCATGGACTCAGCATTGACATCATCAGTTTCATGGGCTCCATTGAAAGGTACACTAGTGACAACTTCCTCACTATCTTTGGTATGGCCTTCATTAGCAGGTGGATCAGTTGGATCACCTTCTTTGCTTGTTCCATTCTTGATAGTTGGTGCTATTGGTTCCTTAATCTTTGACTTCTTGGGTTCCTTAGTTATTCCCTTGGTAGTAGCTCCTTTAGGCCTCCTATGAAGGAAACAATCACAATATATACAATCAAAATAACATTCATAACAATCACAATATCAATCTAAAAATGTAAATAAAGACAATATGACAATACCCTTTTTTTAGGTGCCATTGTGACTTGACTTGTATGACTAGCTTGAGTAGGTATTCCTTGACTAGCTTGTGTTGGCATTTCTTGACTTGCAGCATTGGGCATTGTTTGGCTTGCAGCATTGGGCACTCCTGAACTTGCAACATTGGGCATTCCTTGACTTGCAGCATTGGTACTTCCTGATGGAAGAAGCACAATCTGCTTGTTTTTCTTGCATGTTCTTTTTTTGTGTCAAAGCTCAAAACATAACTTACATCTATAGTTTATGTTACTTCTTCTCCATTTTGTTTAGCTTCCCTCGTCAGGTTCTCTTCTCCTAAGTTTTTTTGGCCTTCCTGGGCCTCTTTTGAACATAGGAAGGTATATGGATGGGTCATTAGTTTTTGGCCACTTATTTTGGCCATTCAAAGGAGTGATCCCTACTTCATAACATCTGACATATGTTGTCTTGTGGTAACATTTATGGACATAGTTAATGGGGTTATCTAATTTCCTATGGATTGCAGAAATTGCATGCCTACATGGAATTCCAGTGAGATCCCAAAAATTACATGAACATGTCTTATTATTCAGATCAACTACAAAACTATCAGTGAACATCATATGGGTAACCTGGAATGTTAGTTGTCCAGCATAAGTTGCTGTCCAACTTGCACTCTTCTCAATCTCTCTATCCAATCTCCTAAGTGGCTTTGACATAATCCTACCATTATAACCATTAAGCTTTTCCCTTAAAGTTGCAAACCTACCCATAAGATAAGACCTAATCCATTCAAACATTGTAATAATAGGTTTATCCCTCTGAAGCAGAATAGTGGCATTATATGATTCACTTAAATTATTCATCAGTACATCACACTTAGAAAATAAAGGAAAGGCATGCTTACACCACTTTGTTTTTGGTATGGCCTCCAACCATTCATAGGCATCATTGCTGACTTCCTTGATCTTTTGCATGAATTGTTCATGAACTTCAAGATAAGTAGCCTTTGCTGCAGCCATCATTAGGTCCCTAAAGAGGCTACCACCACCAAACCTCTTTTTAAAGTTAGCATAAAGATGCCTCACACAAAATCTATGCTCAAATGATGGGTATTGTTCCTCAAACACTTGCACAAGACCTTGTATACAATTAGAACAACTACATAAAACACTTGAACAAGAAATGTAAATAATCCACAAAAAATAAAAAGTTGTATACTTGCCTTTTGTTGGTCAGAAATAAAACACCACCTTTGGTCACCAATGTCTTCAATAAGTAGTTGCATAAACCAACTCCGAGTGTCTTTGGACTCAGTTTCTACAACTCCAAATGCAAGAGGTAGGTACTGGTCATTAGGATCTCGTCCCACTGCTATCAATAGTATACCACCATATTTATGTTTTAGATGACAACCATCAAGTCCAATAAATGGCCTACAAGCATGTTTCAAGGCTTTCTTTGTTCCATCAAAGCACATGTAACATCTTTCAAATCTTGGTAACAAACCTGGACCTGGAGTTTGGATGTTCATCTTGAAAGTGTTTCCGTTTAAAGCTCTCCTCAATTAAGCCCCATAAGACCATAACAAACTATATTGTTTGCTAGAATCTCCCTCCACAATCCTCTTGGAAATTTGTCTTGCCTTAAAAGCCCTACAACCTGGAATTTCAGTAGCATATCTAACACTAACATCAGCAATCACCTCATTCAACTTCATTTTATTGTTGTTCTTCATCCTATCTACAATCACCTTAGCAACCCAGTCAGCCTTTGCACTTTTGTTAAAAAACTATCTTCCATACTTATTTTTATCAAACAATGTCTTAATTCTAAAGGTGGTAGATGTCAACACTTTGCTGCAAAGGATAGTGTAATCACATAGATATTTCTCCTTGCAAACCACCTTACATCTCACTGCATCATTCTTCACAAATCTAACATCCCTCCCATTCAGGACATTATGTTCCAAAATAGCATTCTTAAATTGTCTAAGTGATGAAAACTTCATTCCCACCTTGAACTTATAATCCTTTGTAATACAATCGACATCATTATACCTAACAACACCTGGCCTTTCATCATCACTATCATCTTCAGCTCCACTATCAAGCTCATCAGTTAAATACTCATCTTCAATTACATGTTCTTTGCCCATCTCTGGTGTAATCAAGCTTTCCTTAACTACCTCACTAGAACCAGCCACATCATCTTCAGCATGTACATTTGATGAGATACTATCAAATTGAACATTAATATCATCATCAAAACCCTCATCAATAGGATTCATCCTTTCCTCTTCACTATCTTCAAACTTAATATCTTTTAATGACTCATCACTAGAACTCTCATCCTCTGAACCAGAATCAACCTTATCTTCAAATTTTGGGCATTTGTTCCTCCTTCTTGCAGTCTCCATAAAGGTTTCAACCCCCTTACTTGGTATCTCTTTAGTGTATATTTCAACATCATCCTTGCATTCGTTCATAAAAGCACCAATCTCAAAAGCATCACAGTCATCCTTAAATGGTTTTAGATTACTCTCTAAGGTACCTTCACCATGTTTCCACCACATCCTAACACTACTATATTCAAATCCAGGATCCATCCCCTTAATTAAATCACAGGCATAAAAAAAAGACCAACTTTGACTGTCCTGCCCATTAAAGGCGTATACCTCCCCACCCACATACTTTAGCATAGGGTCTTTTACAAAAGAACCCTTAGTGAAAAATATTACTTTAAAGACCCCCATTCCTACATATTGAAAATACTTTTACAGTCAATGATAGACCCACAACAAAAAAAAACCCTAAAAACAGAATCTATATAGTAAAGAAAATAATTTAAGACTCAATGATGAATACACAACCATTAAAATACTATACATATACCAAAGTTCAATAAAATAGAATCTAATAAAGAACATGTGGACCTACCTCAAGTTTCATTGTCGAGGGACCACAGATTTGCAGCAGCTTCCAAAAAGAATGTTGGGACCACAGAGCAACTCAAACGCAAAAACTGCAAAACAATGTTACCAAAACAAGGTTACGAAACAGACTTTAGGGTTTGAAACGAAACATTTGAAAAGGAAACTTTTTTGAGCTCACCTTCAGAACGAGAGAGAGCAGAATACCTTTGCGTAGTGTCAATGTTAACTTTTGGCAAGTGAAGAGTTAATCTAGGGTTAAGTAAATCTAAAGTGAAAAGTCAGCAATGATACGAATGCAAGAAACTTACATTATGTGGCATGGTGTGGCATTGTGTGGCATTCTTAAGAAACCTAATAAGCTCTAAAACGGTTAAACATAAATCTTCAAACCTACACAAATATTTAGCAGAATATATTTAAATAAACATTTTATAGACTTGCATAATAAGAAAACAATCACGGAACGAATCAAATTGAAGCGAATATGAGGAACTACAAAAAGAAAATAATTACAGCTATCACCAATGAGAAGAAGCTTCATGAAATAATCATAATCGAATTGGATCTAATCTAGAAATTCTTGGCACACTCAATTATTACATCAGCTCCTGTAAACAAGGTTGTCAAACTCGCGAGTCTACTCAGACTCGTAAAGGGTCTGTAGACTCGATTCGCAGACTCGACTCGCAAACTCGTACGAGTCTATGAAAAATTAAAACGACATTAAAAAATTCTATATGTCACATATACATGACACACACATATATTTTTAAACTTGTAAATTTCTCATATATGATTCAAAAATATATAATAGAACACCAGTTAACATCAAGATTTAAATTTCATACTCCATAATAAATTTCTTTAAAAAAAACTCAATAATAAAACAAACAAAGTAGCAAAGTATGTAGTTAACGACTTAAAGTACAAATTCATCAAACTCAGCCCCAAATAAAACATCTTCTTCATCATTAACCAAAGTTGGATTGCTTGATGTTCCACTTCCACCTAATTCAACATTGCAACCACCACCACCATCACTACCACCACTTTGCACAACATTAGTAACAGTAACATCAACTTCCACACCATCGTTAACAATAATATCATCTTTCTCAATGTTAACTTTAGTTTTCACATTTTCTTCATTGGGATCTTCAGTTATCCATTCATCATCTTTACATAAGAGAATATAATAGAGAAACATCCAAGTGAAACATATAAGAAAATACTTACACAAAAAATGATTGATTTACGAGAACGAACATAAACAAAGCAAGAGACAGAACAAACACACGCCGTCGTTGAACGAAGGAAGAAACTTTGCTAAAACAAGAGACTAGGAGAGAGGCTTTCTAATTCCCATTCAAGAAAAACAAGTTTTTTTAATAAAATAAAATATTTTGGGGAGTTTAGGCCTTTTTGGGTTTTTAAAAAAAAAAAAATTCAAAAAAACTTATAGACTCATAAACTCACCATAGACTCGCGAGTCTATACGAGTTTGTACGAGTCTACCTAACTCTATTCGAGTCTATCAAAAAACGATTCTAGGCGCGAGTCTACTCATTTTTGCATCCTAGACTCATAAACTCGTACGAGTTTATGAGTCTACCAACGAGTTTGACAACCATGCCTGTAAAAGTTGTGATGCATGCTATAAGGAAGCAAAAGTTGTGATGAGAACATACCATCTCAAGAATGTTATCTTATGAATTAATCCATAATGAAATTTTTAGCTATCAACAGAGAATTAAGAGAGTCACTCACTTTCTCAACCTAAGCCTCTTTGAATTCCACAATGTAAGCATGCTAATTCTTGCAATAAGAGCCATTTAGATTTCCCAACAATCAACAACATTTAAATGTCTTCTAAACTAATAAAAGCACATTCCAAACATATGAATCAAATCAATAAAATGGATACACCAAAAAAAGAAAAAGTCACCTCTTGATAAGCAGATCTTCTGCATCATTCAGTCTGCCTAGCAAGCCTGATTTTTTTTCAAAACATATCTACAAACAAACCATGAAAGAAAAAAATCTGAAATCATCAAATTTTACATGAGCACAATAAGATAAACCTATCAATGAAATTGAAACCCAAGAATAATCAAAAATATATTGGACTATTTTTATGAACTACTAAACCATTAAAGACAAAAAAAAAATCAGCAGTAAGAGCCAAGATATTTATATTCCCAGTTAGATTCAATCCACTATTGTCTCTTTATTGTTCTTACACATTACAATAGAAACAAAGATTTAATAAATATTAAGAAGTTGAAATTGATTTGTATAAACATAAATTATCTTCGAAATGAACATTACACACATGAAGTCATATGATATAATAAAAACACATATAAACAAAGATGTAATTTAACTAATTATATTAGAACATGAAATAATTTACCTCAGCTAGAACCCATCCAATAAGTCAATCAATATCACTCATGTTCAAGACCAGTTTGTATTTTTGTGCCTGATTCAGATGCATTCGCAAAGCATATCTTCTTTTCACATTTCTGCTGAAGATAAAAACATTAGTTGTAAGATAAAAAAAATACAATAGTTATTCCTATTTATTGACATGAATACTATTACAAGAAACACAATAGTTATGTAATAAACTCATGAGAAGCCATACACTCAGATAATGACGGGGTAATTCGAACAATGTTGATGAAAATTTCATCAATAACAAAGAGTCCACCACCCTCTTCAGGGTCGTGGATCCGATAAGGGATAACTCCAATTTCATTTCCTTCCACAACAACCTCAACTACATAACCATTCTCAAATTCAAGAACATTCCCATCTGAAAAAAGAAATAAACAACAAATTAAAATCACAATTTCACATATACACAAACATGTGATTTAAAAAACTATCAGCAGAAAATGAACAATCACCTAATTGTGTAATACACAAATTAAACACAACTCACCTTTCCTCAGACCAACAACTACACTGCATCTAAGAAAAATCAAAAGGTGAATAAAAAACCTAAACTTAACATAACAGAACTTCATCAGCAGTAAAAAGAAGCTAACTTTCTATAGACCAAAACATCACTCAAGAAAAACATAAGGTCAATGGAGAAGTGTTGGATTCGCAAACCCTAAGCCATGGAAGTGTTGGATATGAAAAAACAAAAAGTCTTATTAATGAGAATGGACAATGGAGAAGGTCAATAATCATAAAGAAAAATAATATTGTTCCGGACCGGGCCGACGCCTGCCCTACCGCCGGGCAGGCCCAGCCCAGTACTGGTATGGCCCAATATGGCCCATAAAATAACTAGCCCCGAGCCCATCCCTAGCGTCGCCGAGCACACTCGTGCCATCTCCCTCGTCGGCCACGGGGTAGGCATCACTGCCGTGCAGAAGCTCAGAATCGAGGAGAGTACCCCTCTCCTCGGCCTCTATATACTCCTCCCCGCGAGGACACGTTCTCTTGTAACCTCCCCATCTCCGAAAGAATCGGTATGCCCTACTTCTAGAGATCTCAGGACCGTTACCCCAGGGAGAAGACCACGTGCTGGTCTTCCTTACGCCACGTAAGCCCTGGCAATTACCTGAATTAGGCCTGACGATCCAACCCTGGGCAGGTAACCGTTGGCCCCGCGCTGGGGGCTCTCTATAAATACCCTATCACTTGAGAGGGTCAGGTTACTTCATATTCTAAACTCACCTACTTTCTGTACTTGCTTTTCTCTGACCTTTCCTGACTTGAGCATCGGAGTACCTTACAGGTACACCCCCTCGCCGTCTCACCATCACCGGAGCTGAAGGTTTCACGACGCTGTTGGCCACTATCTAACTGTCTGATCCAGGTACGATCAGTGGCGCCGTCTGTGGGAACCAGTGATTCCCCGTTTTTCCTTCAACGATAAACCAAAGCAATTTCTCCGTTCATCACCAGCATGGCCAACAACCCATCTACAAACAAAGCTCTGGACACCGTCCTCCCGCAACTCGAGAACAGAAACCACCGTGAGGACAATGATGCCCTCAACGTCGAAGAAGGTGACGTAAGAGACGGGCAGACCGCCTCCCCAGACTCCGAAGACGCGGCATACGATGCCACCCAGCAAGACGACCAGCAAGTCGCCTTTCAGCCAGTTGCTCCTCCACCTAATGCAGATCCGAGCACCGTGGCCCTATTCGGCTGGGTCAACCAAACCAACCAGCTGATCATGCACCAGAATATCAGAATTGAAGCGCTCGAGTGAGGGCGAGCACGACGATCTTCCCCGCGAAGACATCGCCGTCCACCTTCACCTTGTCGTTCTCCTTCCCCGCGAAGGACTCCCCCGGAAGAATCTCGGACCCCCTCACTGGTGCGCGAGGGCCACCAGCCGCGCCTGGAGCGCACCCAACCAGAAACCTCCCAGAAGCGCCATCGTTCCCTGCCTCGGAAGGAACCCAGGCACTCCTCAACTACCAAGAGGAGTAAGACCGCCGAAGAGAGGCCGAGGAACCGTTCCAGGAACTCCCCTCCACGACAGGGACTTGGTCGACATCATCGATCCCCATCAGGGTCCCCAACCGAAGGCGACGACGACGACCAGAGGACCCCCTATCATGGGAGATCATGGACGCCCCAATCCCTGCGGGCATGGAGAAACCCCCGCCCTGGGGACCTACGACGGCCTGGCCGACCCCGACGATCACGTCGAAAGTTTTGAAGCTATGCTCAACTTCAGAAATGTCAGGGGAGCCATTAAGTGCAGGCTTTTACCCACAACCCTGCGGAAGGGCGCCATGACCTGGTACAAGAGTCTAGCGCCCGGGTCGATTATGTCCTGGAAGCAACTAAGAGAACGCTTTACCAAACACTTCACGACATCTCGCCGACACCCGAAGACGGAGGCCGCGCAAGAGACCATCTTCCAGGGGAAGAACGAGTCTCTCAGGAACTACATTGAGAGGTTCACCAGGGAGGTTGTCGAGGTCCACACGACCGACGACATGAAGAAGTTTCTAATCATCAGAGGACTGCCAATTGGATCCGATTTCGCCAAGTCTGTGGGCCTTTGCAGACCTCGCCGTTTGGAGGACCTCCTTCAATGAGCTCAGTTATACATCAAGTTCGAAGAGTCGGAGGCAGCACAGATCGCACTCGACTCGAGCCAGAAGGAAGGTCCCCGCGGCCACAGAGAAGAAGACTCTTCTCCCCGACGTAGAGGAGAAAGAAAGATGGAAGGCCGCCCCCGAGACTCTCGCGAACCGAGAGGACCAGCTGGCCGGTTCATAGAATACACGCCGCTCAACGTTCCCCGCGCGCGAATCCTCTCCGAGTGCTCCAACTCGGAATTTCTGAAAGAGGCATCCGCTTTCCGAAGCTAATGGCCCCCAAATCAAACACTGACAAGTCCAAGTACTGCAGGTTCCACCGGAGCCACAGATATGTCACGGAGGACTGCATCCATCTCAAAGATGCAATTGAGATCTTGATCAAGGAAGGGCACCTAAAGAAGTATGCCTAGAAGAACGACGCCTCCTCCCGATGAGAGTCGGCTGCAGGTCGCCCTCAGCGTCACACGACCTGAAGACTTCTTTGTCCCCGAAGGAATGGAGGGCTAAGAGGCAGTTCGCAACATGTGGGCAAACTTCTCCCAAGAAGACCCCGTTGCTGTCTGCAGCACGTGGGAAGGATTCCCCAAGACGATGGTCATATCCAGAGGTGGTTACGAGAAGGTGTCAGTAGGGTCGATCAAGCGGAAGTTTGACGAACTGGAGTCTGCAACATCGGCGAAGACCACCACTCTCGAGAAGGTGCAAGGGAAATCAAACCCCATCACCTTCTACCTTGAAGAGCTCCCAAGTGGAGCACCCAACGCCACCATCCCCCTCTTGGTCAGGGCACAGATGGAGAATTTTGACGTTCGCAGGATCCTTGTCGACCAAGGAAGTTCGGTCGACATCATGTACGCCCACCTGTTCGGGACTCTCTAGCTCGACGAGAGATATCTGAGCCCTTACGTGGGTTCAGATCTGCAGGGGTTCAACGGTACCACCACCAGACCGTGGGGCTACGTTGAACTGATGGTCACGTTCGGGGCCGAAGACACTGCCCGGTAAGTCAAGAGCCGCTTCCTGGTGGTCGAATGTCCATCTCTCTACAACTGTATCCTCGGGAGGACCACCTTGGCCGAACTCACAGCAGTGCCATCAACGGTCCACCTCAAGATGAAGTACTACACGGCCAGGGGACGGGTAGTTATGATGCACGGGGACATAGACGCGGCCAGCAGATGCTTCGATGCTGCAATCAAAGGAATGAGTTCCATCGGCACCAAGCCCAAGACCGGAGCAAAGTCATCCCCGAACGCCATACAGAAGCCTCTCACGCGCGTCAACGCGATTGACCTCGACAACAGGTTCCTTGGCGAGCATGAAGAAAACGGAGCATCTGACCTCGACCTCCAGGCGGAAAACAACGGGCAGCCCCTCCATCCAGCGCGCCCCGTCCCAGACGGAGACTTCGAGCTCGTCGCCCTCAGAGATGACCTAGACCGAAGCGTGAAGATTGATACTGGACTCCTTGACCTGGCGAAGAAGCAGCTGAAGGCATGTCTCTGAGAAAACGCTGATCTGTTTGCATGGAGCGCCTCCGAGATACCTGGCCTTGACCCCAAGGTGGCCTGCCATCAGCTCACCGTAGATCCGGCTGCTAGGGCCATAGTTTAACGTAGGCGTAGGCAGTCCCCCGAAAAAGCGGAGGCTGCTGAAAAAGCTGTAAAATACCTCCTAGAGGCAAATTTTATTTCGGAGGCCAGGTACACAACCTGGCTGTCCAACATTGTACTTGTCAAAAAGAATAATGGAAAATGGAGGATGTGTGTTGACTATACCGATCTTAACCGGGCGTGCCCGAAAGACTCTTATCCTTTGCCTAACATCGACCAGCTGGTTGAAAATTCTGCAGGTTACAAGTTATTGTCCTTCATGGACACCTACTCGGGGTACAACTAAATCCCTATGGATAAGGCCGACAAGCAGCATACAACCTTCATGACCGAGTCGAGTAATTACTACTACAACGTAATGCCCTTCGGACTGAAGAACGTCGGCGCGACCTACCAATGGATGATGAACAAAGTATTCCGGGGAGAGATCGACGACATGCTTGAGGTCTATATGGACGACATGATCGTCAAATCTGCAGAAGAAGTCGACCACGCCGCTCATCTCAAGAAGGTATTCGACACGGCGAGGAGATGCCGTATGGGGTTCAATCCCGACAAATGCACCTTCGGCGTTCGGGCGGGCAAGTTCCTCGGTTTCTACCTCACGGAGCGAGGTATCGAGGCCAACCCCGACAAATGTAGGGCTTTCTCTGAGATTGCAACCCCGAACTCGAAGAAGTCAATATAATCGCTGAACAGAATGTTGACCGCCCTCTCCCGCTTCGTCGCCAAGTCTGCACAGTACGTACTCTTGTTTTTCAAACTTCTTCGACAAAAAGCAATATTTGAATGGAGCGAGGAGTGCGAGTAGGCGCTCCTCCATCTCAAACAAGTCCTGTCGCAACCCCCGGTCCTCTCACGGCCTGTGAACGAGGAAGCGGTCAGCGATGTCCTCATCCAGGAAACCCCGGACAGGTAAAAGCCGATTTACTTCACGAGCAAGGCTCTCCAAGGCCCCTACCTTAGGTGTCAGCAGATCGAGAAAGTCGCCCTGGCCCTCGTCACCGCAGCCAGGAGGTTACACCATTACTTCTTAGCCCACACGGTCATTGATCGAACCGAGCAGCCAATAAGGCAACTCCTTGGTCGGCCAGACATGGCAGGAAGGATGCTCAGATGGTCGCTCGAACTCGCCGAGTTCGACATCCTGTACGAGGGATGGAAAGCCCTGAAGGCTCAGGTATTGGCCGACTTTGTGGTAGAAATGACCGTCTCGGAACCTTCGACCAACGGATCCCAAAGATGGACAATCTATGTCGACGGAGCATCTAGTACGAAAGAAAGTGGGGCGGGCATCATCCTCGAGAAAGAGGAAGGCATCCTGATTGAGGTCTCCCTCGAGTTATCCTTCCCGACATCGAACAACCAGGCAGAATACGAGGCTTTCCTCGCCGGGCTACGACTGGCTGAGGGCCTTGGCGCCAAAGAAGTCAAAATCTTCACCGACTCCCAACTCGTAGCCTCGCAAGTCCGAGGAGGGTACCAAGCCAAGAACGACAACCTCATCGAATGCTTGACCTTGGTGAAAGAAAAGATGAAAAACTTCACCTCCGCAGAGGTAACCCACATCCCACACGAACACAATACCCAAGCAGATGTTTTGTCCAAATTGGCGAGTACAAAGAAGAAAGGCGAAAAAAAATCCGTCATACAAGAAGTGCTTTCCCGCCCGAGCATCGACAAACCCGTTCCAGCGACGGACGTGAACGCCATCGGGGACAATAACTGCTGGATGACCTTGGTATATGAATACCTCACGATGGGAAAACTGCCCGAGGACTCCAAGGAAGCGGGGATGGTCAAGCGGCGAGCATGCTCATACACAATAGTCGAGGATAAACTATACCGCAACGGGTTTTCTACCCCCCTCCTCAGGTGCATCGAGGAAACCAGGGTCCCCGGTATACTCTAGGAAATCCACGAGGGAATCAATGCACAACACCTCGGCGGGCGATCCTTAGCCCGTAAGGCTCTCCGAGCGGGGTACTACTGGCCCACCATGCAGCAGGATGCCAAGGAGCACATCAAGAAATGCGATCGATGCCAACGACACAGGGACATGCACCTTGCCCCTCTAAACGAGCTCAAAACATTGTCGTCCCCATGGCCGTTTACGTGGTGGGGAATGGATATCCTTGGACCCTTCGTCGTGGGATCATACCAAAACAAGTACCTCATCGTCGGCATGGATTATTTCATGAAATGGATCGAGGCGGAAGTCTTGGCCAAAATCACGGCCTTCAACATACTCCGTTTCTACAAGAGGAACATCCTCGCCCGATTCAGCGTGCCCTAAGCGATCGTCACCGACAATGGGACGCAGTTCACCGACGAGAACTTCCAGGACTTCGTCACCAAACTGGGCACGAAGCAGCACTTCACGTCGGTCGAGCACCCTCAAACAAACGGGCAGGCCGAAGCAGCGAACAGAGTGATCCTTCGAGGATTGAAATGCAGATTAGGCGACGCCAAGCAACGGCGGGTCAAGGAACTACACAGCGTCCTCTGAGCCTACCGAACAACCCCGCATTCCACGACCGGGGAGACTCATTTTCACCTGACCTACGGAACTGAAGCGGTGATCCCTGTGGAAATCAGGGAACCCTCGAGAAGGACGGTGGCCCCCCTCAACGAGGACGCAAACAACGAAGCCCTGAGGGAAGAGCTTAACTACGTAGAGGAGATAAGGACGGGCGCATCCCTCCAAGAGGCCTCACGTAAGCAAAAAATAACACTACGTTCTTGATAACACGAAAATGTATCATATATTTGCCTTGATTTACGACTAATAATTACGTTATTTCAGCTTAAGTTCCGATTATTCTGCGAGTATTCTAGTATTTTCGCAGGTATTTCATTTTCCAAGCTAAAAATGAGCAAAGTAGAAAAACATGAAGAAATGAGAAGAAAACAGGAAGAAATGACAGAGAAAAAGTAGGAAAATAGAAAGTGGTGTGTGTGACGACCGTCACACAACCACCACGGCCGTCACGCAAATAAAAGGCACACCACGACCATCACGTCTCCACCACGACCGTCACGCACACAAAGTGACTTATTACGTCCAGAACACAGACGTGGACACGGAAGGGCCAATTCAGTCAACACTTTCTCCTTGAACTTCTCCAACTTCCCATTATCTCCACTACTTCTCCAACGCCCCATTATCTCCACTACTTTTCACATGAATTCTGAAGTAACTTCCAACCTGTTATCACTATATATAGAACCTATCATTTAGTTTGAGGGGATCCAAGTTTTTGTATGCGAAAGCACTGTTGAATTTATTTCGTAGTTTTAGGCAGAAATTACTGGTGTAAAAAGTGGTAGTTTCTCACATCGAGGAACTACCACACCATTAGTGTTAGACCTTCAATCTATGTAGTGCTTGGATCAATCTTGTCGTCATTATTTCAAGATATTTAATTCAGTTTTATTTCCAGTTTTATCTTCAGGTTCATTTACTTTTATGCTTTTATTTTCTGCCATTTACATTTATGCTTTATCTTTCTGCCATTGTTATCATTTCAAGCTTTTACCATTTTTCTTCAAGCATCGCTTTAAATTATTTTAAACCGCTTGCTATGTTTTCGCCTAATTCAAAAACCCAAAATTGTTTATTTGTTTCTGTCACTATGTTCGGCTAAATAGTTTAGAGTTCGGTGTATGAGGACCGTCGTTACCGACGGGACTCGGTAGAAAATAATAGGTGCGAACTTATGATTAAAATTCTGTTTTGGTTTTAATTTCCAAGTTTAATTTAAATAGATTTGTCACGAGAGTGAGAGGCTATTTAACACGATTTTGTTACGAGAGTGAGAAATTAATTAAGGTTAGAGCCGGCACTGCGAAAGCGTGGGGATCGAACCGGATAGTGGAAATTAGACAAGAAATCTAAATACAGCGAGAGGGCTTTAGATACGTTTAGGATATTATTGGCTTTCAAAATATATTTCCTAGTTACCGGGCGAGCGAGAGCAAAATCTTGGGATTAGGGAACATGACTTTAGTTAATACCGCGAGAGCGTGAGGCGAAGTCTTTAAGTTGGTATATTCTACGGAACTAAATTATAGTTGTAATTAGTACCCAAATTCTACAAAGTCCTTTAGGAACGCGAAATCCATATTCCGGCCTCTCTTTATTATCATATTTTCTTAGTTTTATTTTAGTTCTAGTCTTAGTTTCCCTTTTATCAATTATCATTAGCCTTAGCTTTACAAAGTAACGATAGATTACGGTAGGTTGACATTGGTCTCTGTGGGTTCGACAATCTTTTATATTACTTCGATATTTGCATGCACTTGCGGACGCATCAAGTTTTTGGCGCCGTTGCCGGGGACCAACAATCAATATTGTGATTCCGTTGTTGCACCGTATAGACTAAGGCACTCCTATAAAAAATAATAAAAAAAAATTAAAAAATTAGAAACTATGTATCACCCAAATTTTCTCTATGATAACCACTCACAATATCTTGAGGAGCCGCACCCAAATTTTCTCCACAATTACCAACCGCAATATTCCCAATATTTTGAGGAACCGCAACCAAATTTTTCCTATGATTACCATTCCCAAAATTTCGAGGAACCGCAAGAATCTCATAATTCCAACCTAGAAATATTAATGCAGGATTTCAATGCGACACTGACTCATACCCAATATCTCGAGGAACCACACCAAAATTTCCTCTACGATCACCATTTCCAATATTTCGAGGAACCACAAGAATCTGTTAATTCCAACCTCGAAGCATTAATGGAGGACTTCATTGAAACAACAACTAATTCTAGGGTAGAGTCTATGATGGAGCACTTTGTGGAGACACAAACTCTCCAGAATGAAGAGCTTATAAGACAACATCTCGATACTTATGAAAACCTTAGGCAGATAAACACAATAGTTGAGTCCCTCGCGACTCACACTGAGGCATTGGAGACTCAAATCTCCCTGCTTGCACAGACACCTATAGGACCCTACCCTGAGGAGCATGTGGATGTTGTAACAACCGTTAATGAAAAACAAATCGAGAATCCCGAGGAGAGTGATAATGAGGTTGAGGAGAGTGATATTGAGGTTGAGGAGAGTTCTGGTGAGGAAGAAGTAGAGATTGAGAAAAATTTACTGGGACCACCTGAAAGGGAGGTCGTCAAAGAGGTAGAGAAAGTAGCACCTAAGGATGTTCCTCATGCCTATACCCTACCGATTCCTTTCCCGCATAGGTTTGTAGACTCCCAATCCAAAACGCATGTGGAGGTATTGGAAAATATCCACACCGATGCATCTTTGTTTGAGGGCACGCATAAAAAGAGAAAATTCGAGGACCATGAAACTAGGGATATCATTACTGTTAAGAGGGTAAGGTTAAACTTTGAGGTGATGGATGAAATAACTAAGCCCAAACTCGAAAAGCCATTACTTAGGATAGATCCAGAACCGCCACCACAAGTTCAAAAGAATGAACCGCCCCACAGAAGGAAGAGAAGAAAAGGTGAGGGATATGTTAGATGGCTTGATAAGTGGCCATGGAAACCAAAAATTATTATCCGTCGAGCTATCGACATTAAACAAAGCCCTGCGTGGGAGGAAAACCACGAGTTTTTAATTTAATGTTATTGTTTGCAGAAAATAAAGAATTGTATCGCTTGTCACGTCTCAGCCATATTTAGGCGAAAAATCTCTAGGTGACAATCCCTTAAGATGAGTTGGTGCCCACGCACATTCCTACGAATGTCGCTGCTGGTGGTGACACCAATGACGAGTATGATAGGAGACAACATGTCTCTCCCATTCGTAACTTACATCCTCCTTGTTCTTTGCATGGTCAGGTTCCACCTGCACACACCGCACCGTATTTCTCTAACAATTTTTTCAGGTACTTCCTT
This sequence comes from Lathyrus tuberosus, assembly GCA_022829125.1. Classification (NCBI taxonomy): domain Eukaryota; kingdom Viridiplantae; phylum Streptophyta; class Magnoliopsida; order Fabales; family Fabaceae; genus Lathyrus; species Lathyrus tuberosus. Next base: position 4,077,543 of record JALAZF010000435.1, read on the forward strand.
CGGAAATAGGCAATATAATGAGCGACTTCAAGAAAATAAAGTTTCAGCAAATTCAGATAACTCGTAGTACAAGACGCCGGAGTAGAAGTGGCCAGCGAAGACAGGGACAACAAGGGAAGAATCAGCGTGAATTTGGCCGTGGTAGCACGCAATGGCATTCATACAGGTTCTATCTTTCATTTTTCACCATTTATCAAAACATTGAGGACAATGTTTGGTTTAAGTGTGGGGGAGGAACTTTACTGCTTTCATTTTACCGTTTTCTAGTTAGATTTACTGTTTTCCAGCATGATTTTAAAATTTTTTCTGTTTTAAATCTTTCGTCCGTCTGTGCATGTGCTGTCGAGTCTTTATGGTGATTTTATGTTGTCTATCGATTTCCCCATTCCCTTGAGCCACACAAAATATTTTGAAAATTTTTGAGTTAAAAATAGTGTTTCTTTTGAAAATCTTAGGTTACAGACGAAATTGAGGTTAGACTGTGAGACTTGGGAAAATTCTGCAAGATCGATATCGTCTTAACACCGTGAGCCTCTAAATTATGGAAATCGATTTGAGTACTTGTTATGCCATAGCCTTAAGTTCTCACCCCCTTAGTAGTCCCTAAGTAGTTTATTTAGCAGTCAGCACCATCCTAAGCACGCACTAAGTAGGAAGTCGATGCAAATAAGTGTATGATCTCAGGCTTAAAAGGCAAATTAAGAAAAGAAAAAAATGAATGCTCCTTCTAAGTTAGGTGATCCTTACCCGATCATTTAGCCCAACGGTGCAAACTTCTTTAGTGATATTTAAGATAATGTGCCAAAAGAAAGAAAAAAAATGATAATAATGAGATCATAGTCGCTAACAGGCCATCCTACCGTGAGTGTGAAAGGATAACGGGCGTAATGTGATTGTGCCAAAATGAAAAGGGATAAAAGAAGGATGAGTGAGTTAGGCTTAGGTATAATGACATGATTCAGATTGGTTTATATAGGATGGAGGTCGATGACCGTAAAAGCAGAATTGTGTTGTTACGATATCCTTAGTGTGTGAGCAAGTACCTATCGACACAAACTTAACCAAAGTAGAGTTGGTATCCTAGGATGAGTATCCGCATGCACTATTTGTCTTACGAGTCATGTTTTGCTTGAGGACAAGCAAAGGTTTAAGTGTGGGGGTGTTGATAACACGAAAATGTATCATATATTTGCCTTGATTTACGACTAATAATTACGTTATTTCAGCTTAAGTTCCGATTATTCCACGAGTATTCTAGTATTTTCGCAGGTATTTCATTTTCCAAGCTAAAAATGAGCAAAGTAGAAAAACATGAAGAAATGAGAAGAAAACAGGAAGAAATGACAGAGAAAAAGCAGGAAAATAGAAAGTGGTGTGTGTGACGACCGTCACACAACCACCACGACCGTCACGTCTCCACCACGACCGTCACGCAAATAAAAGGCGCACCACGACCGTCACGTCTCCACCACGACCGTCACACACACAAAGTGACTTATTACGTCCAGAACACAGACGTGGACACGGAAGGGCCAATTCAGTCAACACTTTCTCCTTGAACTTCTCCAACTTCCCATTATCTCCACTACTTCTCCAACGCCCCATTATCTCCACTACTTTTCACATGAATTCTGAAGTAACTTCCAACCTGTTATCACTATATATAGGACCTATCATTTAGTTTGATGGGATCCAAGTTTTTGTATGCGAAAGCACTGTTGAATTTATTTCGTAGTTTTAGGCAGAAATTACTGGTTTAAAAAGTGGTAGTTTCTCACATCGAGGAACTACCACACCATTAGTGTTAGGCCTTCAATCTATGTAATGCTTGGATCAATCTTGCCGGCATTATTTCAAGATATTTAATTCATTTTTATTTCCAGTTTTATCTTCAGGTTCATTTACTTTTACGCTTTTATTTTCTGCCATTTACATTTATGCTTTATCTTTCTGCCATTGTTATCATTTCAAGCTTTTACCATTTTTCTTCAAGCATCACTTTAAATTATTTTAAACCGCTTGCTATGTTTTCGCCTAATTCAAAAACCCAAAATTGTTTATTTGTTTCTGTCACTATGTTCGGCTAAATAGTTTAGAGTTCGGTGTATGAGGACCGTCGTTACCGACGGGACTCGGTAGAAAATAACAGGTGCGAACTTATCGGTAGAAAATAATAGGTGCGAACTTATGATTAAAATTCTGTTTTGGTTTTAATTTCCAAGTTTAATTTAAATAGCTTTGTCACGAGAGTGAGAGGCTATTTAACACGATTTTGTCACGAGAGTGAGAAATTAATTAAGGTTAGAGCCGGCACTGCGAGAGCGTGGGGATCGAATCGGATAGTGGAAATTAGGCAACAAATCTAAATACAGCGAGAGCGCTTTAGATACGTTTAGGATATTATTGGCTTTCAAAATATATTTCCTAGTTACTGGGCGAGCGAGAGCAAAATCTTGGGATTAGGGAACATGACTTTAGTTAATACCGCGAGAGCGTGAGGCGAAGTCTTTAAGTTGGTATATTCTACGGAACTAAATTATAGTTGTAATTAGTACCCGAATTCTACAAAGTCCTTTAGGAACGCGGAATCCATATTCCGGCCTCTCTTTATTATCAGATTTTCTTAGTTTTAGTTTAGTTCTAGTCTTAGTTTCCCTTTTATCAATTATCATTAGCCTTAGCTTTACAAAGTAACGATAGATTACGGTAGGTTGACATTGGTCTCTGTGGGTTCGACAATCTTTTATATTACTTCGATATTTCCGTGCACTTGTGGACGCATCAGTTATAACGACAAAGTTATTAAACAAGATTTTCAGGTTGGTACCCTCGTCCTATGAAGAAACCAGAAGGACTCGCGAGAGGGCAAGCTCGCCGCAAACTGGGAGGGCACGTACCGCGTCCGTGCAAAAACGGGGACGAGAGCCTACTTCCTCGAAAATCTGCACGGGGAAGAACTTGCTCGACCATGGAACGCTGAGAAGCTTAAGCAATACTACAGTTAAACACTGTCCGCGACACGATAACGTCGCGATTACGGAGGCGCGCTAGGGTACAAGCGCGACATCCCTACACGAACACGATGGTCAAAGGCCACGTTGTGTGTGCCCGAGGACTTTTGATCCGGCGAGGATACCTCGATCGAGCTCCGTCGTCGCCGTACCAGTTAGGTAGAACACCCAGCTCGTGATGGGAAGTTCACGCCACGAAGTTAAAACCTCGACCGAGCTCTTAGCCTCGTTAAAGGTCAGAATACACCTCCGACCACTCGACCAGCTCTCCACGCAGTCGAGGAACATCAAAGTCGAGCAAACCCCTAAAATTACCAATACTTAGACAAAACAATAGTATCACACACAGGAGAAAACATACAAGTATCACACGCGCAAATACGCAAGAATCAAAATATTAACCGGGCAGAAGCCATTGTACGAATATTACAAAGTATCAAAAAGCCCTTGGCACGCAGGCCGGGCAAAGATCATCACAGAAATGGCACGCAGGCCAAACAAAAAACCAAAAAAGTGGCACGCAAGCCGAGCAAACATAAGAACTAGACAGCGATCTCCTCCTCGATCCGGCCATCATTCTCCACGTCCTCCTCCTCTGGCAGGTCCAACTTGCCATCGACCACACGAATGAACGGGTTAATCCTATCGAGCACAAGCAGGACACCTGGATTCTCGGCCTCAACCTGCGCCACATCATTTTTGAAGCCTATCTCGAGGGCCTCTAGACTATCCTGCTGAAGCTCCCGAATCTTAACGATCAAATCCGCACGGCTGACGAAACTTTTCTCCTCGGTCGACTCATTCTCTGCAGGGTGGGCAGCAGCTTCCAGCTCAGTAATCCTAGTCCAAAGGCGATCACGCTCCCCTTGAGTCTCCTTCAGGGCAGCGTTGGCTTCGTTCAGCTCGTGGAGGACGCGGGCGTAGTCCTTGCATTTGGTCTGGGCCACTCATAGATCAACCTCAACCTTGTCCTTCTCTTTCTCGAGGGCAGTGTATTCATCCTTTAGCTTCTGTAGCTCGGAGGAAGAGGAGGTCCCCTCGTTTAATATCAAGGCGGTCTCGAAGATTCGCATCATGGCCGCCAGGTCCTCGACAAGCGCCTCTCTCCTGGCCGTTCCATCCATTCCCAGAACTGCTTTCGCCTCGGCCTCGGCGAAGACGAGAGGACTTCCCCTAAAGAAGTTTCGCTGAAGATGACAGGAGGGCAGCAGAAACTTCTCCATTGGAATAGGCTCCTCGAGATCCACGAGGACGGGCCCTTCAGTCCTCGCCTTCTTGGCAGGGGTGCTCTCCGGAGGGGGAGACCGAATACACTGTGGAGAAGACGAGCCGCTCGTCGTCCCGATCGGCACCGCTGCCTAGATAACGTCTCGAACACGACCCTTAGTTCATTTGGGGGCCCGCTCAGCGGCCATCTTCATGATGCGCTCGGTGGCGTTCGATATTTGAGCTGCAAAGGAAAACATGAAACAAGTTAGCACAAGGAAAAAAAACTAAGTGTGCGACCGAACATAACAATCGGCTCCTACCTAAGAACCTCTTGGCCTCGTCGGGAGACTTTCACTCAAGGAGAGCCTTGGTGTTTATATAATGGGCCTCGGTCTGAACCCTTCCCCGCGAGTCAAGGATAGATTTTTCGTCCCTAGTTACACACACTGCCCGGCTGAAACCGGTGACGTACGCGACCAGCTTTGCATACGCTTCTTTGTCCTCCTTCGACATCTCGCCGGGCTTCACGAGGTAGGAATCCGTGATGAGCGCGAAGTGCGCATCCTCCCACTCCAGAGGGCACTTGGACACAAACCTCTCCTCCCTAGCCTGATCGGTCACAATGTCGTAAAGCGTGCCCAAAGCCTCGTGCGTCGCGGGCAGCACGTAGTAAAATTTATCCTTAAAGTTACGAATGGAATCCGAGTATGCCTTGAATAGCTTCCTCGACTGTTTGAAGGAGACCCAGCTGTGTCGTCCTTGGTCAGTTGACCGTTGGAGGTGGAAGATACGAAAAAAAGAGGGATAGGGTGGTCTCGACGTTGAGGTAGTCGCCCATGATCTCGAAAGTCCGCATGAAGGCGAGCACATTAGGATGGAGCTTGGGCAACGCCAGATGCAAACGGTTGAACACCCCCAACTGAAAGCTGTTGAAGGGGAGACGAATACCGGCCTCCTTAAAGGCAAACTCGTACATGGGGAACCTTAACCCACGGTAATTCGAGCAGATACGGTGGTGTTCTCGGGGCTGAAAGACCGTCCACTTCGCCTGCTCGCCCACAGCGACGTCCTCGACGAGGGCAAAAGCGTCTGTGTCGTCAAGGGCAAATCTCGAACGAATGCGTAAGGGTTCCTCGCCGGCCCAGTCCACGGCCGGACGCAGGGACTCTACCCCGACAATCTGCACAGGGCCGTCCACGTCGGGTTCATTGTCTATCTGGATGATGCCCGCGAGCCTCACGACCATTTTTACCTGAAAAGCAGAGGAAATAGGTGAATTCGTTGGCCACTACTAAATCCACCCTTCCACCGCCGATCAAGTGAAAGGGCAGCGAGAGCACGGGAGATGCTCGGGATAACGGGGAACTACCCAATACCTTTACCCCGTCCAGGGACCTTCTTCAGGTCCTCGGTCCTCTCACCTCACCTCCCTGGGACATTCATCGCATGTCCTCGGGATATCCATCCCAACCCTCCGTCAAATTAAACGGAACCCTAGAAACATCCCGCCGGTTCTAGCCGGAAACTTCACGGTGGTACCGAAAACTTCACCGGCTTGCCAGAAAACCGCCAAAAGAAACAAAACGGAAAAGAAAAGGAGTAGAAGCTTACTTGAAACGGGGGTGGAGGGCGGACCGGTGCAGTTAAAATGGCGGCATACGGTGGCGCACGGAGGGCGAGCAGCAGCGGAGAAGATAAGGGAAGACCGGAGCGAAAAAGGTGGGAACGTGCAAATGGCACGAACTCAAACCCCTTTTATAGGCCCCTCACGGGACTCGAGGAGTCCCTAGGCTTTTGAGTACCCTAGGCCTAGCCGCCCCTAGGCATTAATGACAGGCGACACGTGGCACGTGTTCCCGCGTCAACCATTTCATCTGCCTTGCTCCTCAGACTCACAACCCCTAATTTCCCCGTGGCGCCGACCGACGACGTCACTGTCCGAACAGAGTTCAAATTTCCTGCCCATCTAGCGTCCCATGATCGTGGCTTTCGCATTGCTTTATACCCGCAGACACGGGGGCGCCTCCCCGTCGACACGTATCCCTAACGAAGGGCTAACTGCTCGGCTTAGAGTATATTATGCCGGAAGGTTTCACCATCACCGGAGCTGAAGGTTTCACGACGCTGTTGGCCACTATCTAACTGTCTGATCCAGGTACGATCAAATACTATAACAAATTATCTTCAAGAAAAACCCAAACTTTAGATCCTCTTCCGCTGTTCTGATTTTCGGCATTACTTCATCGTGACTTCGACATTTTTCACTAGAAAATTGTGTATCCATGGAAGTGTTGGATCTGGAAAAAAATCATGTTAATGAGAAGAAATGGAGAACAGAAAGAAGAACGAAGTGGAAGATGAAAAGAAAGAAGAACGAAGTGGAAGATGAAAAGAAAGAAGAAGAGGAAGAGAGAAGAAGAAGAGAGAGAGATATTGAGCTGACAGAGAAAAGAGAGAGAACATCGGAAAAGAAAGAGAAAAAGGCATAGATAGAGAAAGTAAAGATTCTACACATTTTGAATTAAAGTAGACATTAAATTTGGACTAAGTGACATCATCAACTCATTCCAACCTAATGATCAAAGGCAAAAAACAACAACCATGTAACTGAAATAGAACTATATGACATCATTAGCTGGAAAAAGTATTTTTTGGACACAAAATACCCTTATTTTAGTAAGGTGGAAGATGTAGAGGTTGGGGCAGAAAAATAAATTTCAGAGCTCTTAATTTTCTTATATTATAGATCCATTGAGCCTAGATCTTAGGCTTCAAGAGAGTAGTAATACCCATTTCTCAAGAGCGTGGGATGTGGACAGTCAACTCCCTTATTATTTAGGAGGACATGATTTCCCCTTTTTGACTCCCTCTCTCGTATCGTTATGGATAGAGACACGTCATCCTCACGTTTTCATATAAGGCAAGTATTATAAAAAATGGGCGCTATAATTAAATTACGAAGGCTCATTTCAATAAATAGGTGACTAAGAACCTAGCAGAGGTGATATGTTATGTCGCATGTCCTTAGAGGACATTCTACGTTGCCACTTATTGGACTTTTACAAATATATCAATACAAAATTTAATTGCAAAAACTAAAAAAAAAAAACTTAAATAGATCACTATTAAAAAGATGGAGATCTAAATAATTTTTTTTTATATATTTAGAGGGACTAAAACATGCTTAATATTTAAAATTTATTTAGAGGGACTAAAACATATTTTGGCATAAGCCACTTTTCAATCTTTATGAATATCATTAGATATTTTGGATAATTGATACTTTAAATTTTAGCTTGTGCATCTCAAGAAACAAATGTCTCATTTTTATACATCTTTTGATAATTTGATTAAAGACAATATTTTTATTTGAGAGTACATCTGTAAATATTTTTTGAATATTGAGATCTGCATTCACTTTGATGAGTCTCTCACGTCCAACTCATTTAAAATTTTAATTATATTAAAAAAAAATTATACTATGATTGATGGTTTCTGTGATCGGTATTAAAAACATTTAACAAATCATCAATTTAATTTAATTTTTTTTTTTACAATTTCTATATCAAGTAAAGGTTTTGAGTAATTGATACAAAACATTGAAATTCATCATCTAAGAGATGATTGTCTGCATGATACAAGTGGAAAGAAAACACCCTTTATAGCATGTTTGGATTGACTTTTGGAAGATCCAAAATCAATTTTAGAGGTGTAGAATTGATTATGGGTGATTTTGAGGTGTTTGTTTTTATCAAAAGTAGAATTGATTCTACCTCCAGAATTGATTCTACTTGAAGCTAGAATTTGTAGCTTCTACCTCCAGAATTGATTCTGGGTGATTTTTACACTGAAATTTATTGTCTAACTCACTTTTACATAAATGTATCCAAACATAAATCAATTCTGCTAAACTCAATTCTGTTAAAATCAATTCTACCAAACTCAATTCTGCTAGAATCAATTCTGTTCAACGTCAATCCAAACACACCCTTAGCCGGCTAAATACAAAAGTAGTTTCTATAGATATATTACAGAAAAGTTCTGTAAAAAAAAGTACTACAAAAAAGTGCTTTTGCCTAATACAAAAAATTGATATACATCAAACACAAGAAAAGTGCTTTAGTTCCAAATCTTAAATTTGTAAACCAAAATGACTTCCACAAGATTCAAACCATTGTTGTGTACACTTACTTACATTTTACTTTTAATAAGACTATAAGCTACAACAACTCCCATAATTTGAGAAAGATCAATATTTGGCTCCACCACCATTGTGAAAACATCATCTCCTAAATCAATTCCACAAGTTGACTTCTTTCTCCTTAGCTGAAAATACAAAGAAAAAAAAAAGAAAAATTATTACATGTCTAGTTAAAACATTCATATATGTTTATGTTATTCACCAAACTTTGGTTAAAAAAATGTTAGAAAGTTTAAGTACCTCAGCAACTATCACTCCAAGCTTATCAAATATTTTGCAAGCTGGCTTGCAAGAGCTACTTTCAATTTTATAGTTATATGGTTGGTTGTTGTCTAATCCAAGTTCAACTTCATAGTTTGAATCCCATCTTATGATACTATAGGTTTTACCAACTCGAAAACATGGTCCTTTGTGATCATTCCTTGTCGCCGGAAGTTTATAACCCTCCCAAAACCTCGACAACTTGTATTGCTGCAAACACAAAAACACATAAACACGATTAAAATGGATACGTTAACAAGATTTTAAATTGTAGGTGTGTGATGACTTTATATATTTTATAAATTACAGTTAAATGTGACTGATGTATCTGACTAATGTATTTGACTGATGTAACTGCAACAAAAACCCTAATTGAAATGCATAGACAACAAATAATATTATGAACACAATTTTATTTACCTTTTTAAGAATAGTAAACAAAGTGTTTCCTCTTTGATCCATGAGATGAACTTGATCTCTATTATTGGAGTTATAGTTATCAACCCTATATGCAATTTGACCATTGGAATCAAAGACTGTACATCCTTTTCCATTCAACACAAGAGATTTCATCCATAGGGTGAAAGTCTCTTGCTTGGAAGTGAAATTGCAAGAAGTAGAAGAACCTAGGGCTTGAGGATGAACTTTTCCCATAGTTTAAAATTTTTATAGTGATATACAAAAATAAAAGAGAGGTTTTATATAGTAACATATGAATTAACCCTAGCCACATGAAAGTATTTAATCATATCATGATTAGTGGCTTGAGAGACAAAAGTCTACATTAATAATTACATTTATAGTGGGAATATTATTAGTGGTTGAGGTTAAGCAAGAAAACAAAAATGATTAAACAAAAGATGTATGATATTAATTACAATATCATGTCTACTATGCTTTTGTCTACTATAATATCTTGATATGTTGGTTGGAATTAACCAAAGTTCCACACCGGCAATCATAAGTATTTTAATGCAAATTCAATTCAATCTTATCATTATGGTCCCACTTTGTGGCTGATGTTGAAAATGATATATTAATATTGGATGGATCTTATACCATTCAACTTAATTTTATTTTATATATTAGTTGAATATTTTGAAAGCTTTTCATTGGTGCATTTTTAAAATGATATCTATAAGTTTATGTCATGTTGATAGAACATTATATATATATATATATATATATATATATATATATATATATATATATATATCATCTAATTGGATCCATGTAATTGATCTTGATCCCATTTAACAAGATAAGTCTTTGTTGTATTTTTGTTTTAAAAAATTACTATTCTATAATAGCAATGTACTATGCATAAAAATTAATTCTAATTAAATATGTTTTTAATTTATATTAATTAAGAAATTTTGTATTTTGATTCCTACACTGATTGTACAATGATTAAAGAGATATGAACATAGTAAGTTGGTAGTTCTAGAAAGAGTTGTACAAATTTTCAAGATAGTGTGTTTGTATATGTATTGTTTTAGGCTTAGGCAAGTTTTCTATTTGTAGATATAAGACTTTTTGATGTTAGTCCGTCTAAAAAGAAAAGTATATTCCTAACACGTGAGTCCTTTTATTCATGCCATTGGTGGCCCTAAGAGTGGCAGAAAGGGCAACGAAGTTGAATGCTATAGGTAGGGTTGCTTTTTCACATCCTTAATAACGAAGAGACACCTTTAAAAATTCGAAAACATCATTAGAATAATATGAAAATTAATACCTACCAAAATATTTTTTGAGCAAGTCATTTCTATTTTGCAAAAATATATTATGGAAGTTAACATTTGTATTGTTGAAAGAGTAAGTCCATATGTTAAGTTTTAGACTAACCCTAAAATATATTTCGAGCTCATATTAGTGTGTTTATGTTCTAAATATCATTGGAAAATACGAAATTTAACTTTAGTGTTAATCATACGAAATTTAACTTCAGTGTTAACCCTTAGGATAGTAAATGTCCATTCTAAATTATATTTTTGTTATAAATTTGACATATTTTAATAAATTTTATATAATTCAATCAAATCATAAATTGATTACAAAATATAATTAAAGTATCATATATAATTCAACCAAACCATATATTTATGTAATTCAATCAAAATACTATATATTAAGTCAAAATCCAAACCATACATTGTTATAAAATACAAAGAAAAAATCAACTATTGGATATATCTGACCCCAGTTCCTCCTCCGCCTCTTGTACTGCAAGGCATGTTGTGTCTCGGCTATCATGGCCTCTACAGTGGTCCTTTTGATAGTGCTTTTCTGAAACTCTCCTATCTTTATAGCTGCTCATCCAATAGACACAATACGCATACAAATCGGTAACACATCTACAACATGGTCCTCCATAGCTTGCTCCTCCTCTAATATCTCCTAATGAGCTGCCTTAGGTGGCTCTCCCTCTGCATCTGGTGTCATGTAAGAATATAACACTCTGAAAAACCATTGGATGTAGTCGAATCCAGTACTCCATGGCCAATGAGCTGGAACACTACATACATGTTCTAGGAGCAGATGATCATGATACTCTACATATATCTCATCAACATCTTTACAAGGGAGTGTGGGAGGAGCAACAACGATATGACTCGCTCAAGTATATTTGGATATATCAATTGTGATCCACAAGTCAACCATTCAGAGTAGAATGATATCTCATCTAAGGGGCGTGTCTCACGATGATCGTCTTGCGGTGTAAGGTTTATATCATTTGTCATGATGCAGTTAAGATAAACTCAGAACGGCTCGGTCGCCTGATTCCTTCTGAGCAAGATGAAAGAGCAAGCACATAACAAAGCCTCGATGTATTCATCTGCATATGCCCATCCGGAGAGTCAGGGAAAATGTTAGAGGATTCATGCCTAAAAATGGTTCAGATGAAATATTAGTAAAGAAGTAACAGAAATATTATGAAATATTAGTAACAATAAATGTTCAAATATGTCATGTGTCTAGTATTTCATAAACAAGATTCACCTAATTTGGAGTAGAGGTAAACCAAACAAGAGCCCCCTAGTTATAATCATGAATAATCTCCAATTAAATGAAGTGTATCAAGTAGACCACATCGACATAGTATACATTTTTGTCCATGAATATGGACGTGCCAACCTCATAAGAGGTATGGAACAACTGCTATTAAAATACCAATTTTCACGAGAGGTTGCAGGATTCCAATCATTTTCTTAACCTCGTTTTACATTATGCTCTAGAATTTATTATTGATAATGAATTTGTAGATGAAAAGTATGAATGTTTGAATAGGACGCCACAAAACTTGGAAAAACATTCTAATATTGATCACCAATTTGAATGTTTCAAAGAGAAAGATAGAAAATTTTGGTGGTAAATTGGTCATGCTACACTCAAAACCAAAACACCAACACAATGAAGGGGATCTTATGGAGGTGCATATCTTGAATTGTAGTGGTTTGCAATACAAGTAGTGAGTTTAACTTGCAGTTCATCCGATTGTGAAAGGAATTTGAGTGTCTTTGAAAAGGTAAGCATGATTTCAAGTATTCAACTTTCAATAATACTAGTAGAAGACCCGTGCGTCCGCACGGGTAAAAGCATTTATATCTTAAATTATATATTTGAAATATAATTAAAGTTAATGAAAATTTTGGGCATAGAATGATCAACATAGATACAAATTGTTCATAAGTCAATAACCATCTCATCATTAATTTTTATTTGGATCTAACTGGTTGTATCTCATATCACTTCATAAAAGTTTTCTCAATCATTATTGAAAATTTAAATTCTATGTGATCACCTATAATACTAAATTCATGAAAGTTTTTCATTGTAACTTTATTTTTTCTTTAACTCTATGATGCAGATTCTTGTCATAAGCCATAAATGTACACCATGCACCACACATCTACCTGGCTTAAGAATGCTCTCTTTGCTTTGATCAAACTTTCTAACAGTCACATTAGGCACAAGGATTGAAACACGAAAAATTGGCAAACATTACTTATGATCTTGAGCTAAAAAAAGCAAAGGACATACTTATTTTATCTTGAGGCCAAAAATTATAAAACATTTTTGTCACCACTTGCAAGAAACAACAAGTTAAACAAAGTTATAATGAAAATAAATCAAATTCCTTCCTAACTTAGTTGCACTTCAACTCTCAATGTATTTTCCATAGAGCTAAGCCTCAACTTTCTTTTGAATCAGCTTCTCTATTAAATCAGCTGCTTCTTGAATGGTTGTGATGTTTTCAAAGTTAATATCCTCAATATTGAGCGCAAACTCTTCCTCTAATCCTATCACTATTTCAACCTGCACTATCACAAAACCATAGCTCTAACATAAGCACACAAACATCCAAGAAACATTGTTGCAAGTAATCAACAATTGAATTCTTACTGTGTCAAGGGAATCAGCCCCTTACAATTTTGCTCACTTTATGCACTGTCTCAGGTTGTGCCTGAACCTTTAACAAAATTCAAAGTTGTTATTGTTACATACAAGTTTTTTGACATGAAAAATGTATTCAAAAGGGAATAAAACTTACTGCAGAAATGCGAAAACCAGAGGATCTCAAAGAAGGAAAGTTTGTCCTTGTACATCCTACATAAATTGCTCCAAAACTTGAAGTTTTGTAAGAAACCTACATGCATGTAATAACAACTTAACATGCTTATGTACAACAACTTAACATGCTTTTTTGTGTCAGCTCATGTAATAACAACATATGTAATAGCATAACATGCTTATTCATGACAGTTTAACATTAATGTAAATCAATTCAAACTAATATTAAGCAATCAATACAAAATCATTTTTAAAGGTTTTTCTTAGTTAGGTGGCTTATTGTGTCAATTGGATAACAAGGTAAGCCAACTTAATCACTGCACCTGAAGACTTAAAAATTAAATCTCCATTTTTAATAGAAAATAAAGTTGTCATTCACAAATAAACTCAAAGTGAACAACCTCATGAACTTAAAGTGAACAACCTCATGATAAAGTGAACAAACTCATGAAATAGTGAACAAATAAAGTTGTCATTCACATATAAATCACACAAACAAAAAAAAACATGAGGTCAAAGTGAACAACCTCCTTTTTAAACAAACATTGGCTAAATATAATTATTCTCTATGGAATAATAAAAGTCTTGAAAGCATAGTTATCGATATAGAACATACACATTTGTGGCTCTTCTGGTTTGTTATGTAATACGGAGAAATATAACCTCGGTCAAGCTTCATTCCTTTAACAACTTCCGAATTATTGTGCATTGTTTTACCAATCTAACACAAGTCAAAAGTTAGATTCTAGCATGAGAGTGCCGGGCATAACTAATCAAACATGAACCCCTTTAAAGTATAACAGGAGATATCAGATCCTTACCTAGTTTTAAGTTCATGAATATCAGATCCTCCTAAACCACTAATAATAATAATAAGCTCATTTTCCATTCTCATTAAAATATCTATTTCTGTAAATAAAACCCGTCCATTTTTTTATGACTATTATATTTCAGTAGTCAATTGGATTTAGTTTTAAGTTCATGTCTACTAACACATTGCATCTAATAAAACCATTTACGTTTTCATAAAAAAATATAGTAATATTTCAGATAATTAACTACCAGGGTACATCATATTAACCAAGATTATGTTAGTAGAAATAATCAAGAAAAGGGGAGGATGATTTTTATCCCCTATAATGCTCAAAAGCGCACCATTTCAAAGTTCATGATAATAGTAATTGAATTAGCAAAAACCAAAAATCATGTTAATAAATCAAATGCATCATATCAATATAATTTCTTTTTCTTTTTCTCTAACTGCATCAAGTAACTCAGATTTGTTCAGTAGAAAATAATCCAACCGAATTGAATCAATAAAAACACCAAATTACTTTCAACAGTAACAATCAATTACATTAGTAAAAACCAACTTTGCAGCAGAACCTTACATCAGTAAAAAAAAAAGAGAATGGAAATTTACAATGCACAAAGCTCTGCATTTTGGACCTTTTGAAGCTAAACATTAGAGCTTCAAAAGGTTGAGTTTAGCCACTACAATCCCATTCCACGACCACACAAAGAAAATAGGAGCAAAGCTAATAAAAAATCAAAGTTGAAAGCATAAGAGATGGAGAAGAATCGAATACCTTTGAGATGCTATTGCAACAATCTTAATTAAATAATACAGGATTGAGTTATCACCTCATCGGATGTGGTAATAATTGAATGCAAGTTTGGTATCAATTATGTACTTTCAATTTTTACAGTTACATGTATATCAGCAACACAACCTGCATTAGTGAGAAAGGGAATTTATCATATTTCTAAATAATCGAGAAAAATAATCTGTTGTATAATTGTAAAATAAATTATATCTTGAATAATTACTTTTCAAATAATTCTTCAGTTCATGAACTACTTGTGCATCCTTAACAAAATAAACGGCATAGAAATCAACTTCATTATCAACTCCAAATTTGATGTCATCCCAATCCTTCTCTACAACAAATAAATAAGAATATTATGCGCCCGGGAAACCAACACAACCTTAACCCTCAACCTAACCAACTCCCACATACACAATTGAGGAGAAAGAGAGAGACAATAATAAGAAATTACTATCAAAAACAGGAATAATATTCCATATGTCTAACCAGTAATGGAAAGTAGTGTTGCAACACTCTTTCTTCTAACATTCAAATGTCTCCTTGACCCGATTTCTCCTCCATCAATAGCTTCATATTTCACAGAATCCGCTGTCTTTGACTTAACCAAGAGCGACATCATACCACCTATATCATACATCAAGGGTCAGAAGCTAACAAAAGATGTCATATGCAGCACCATTACGCACCTTAAAGTTTTAGATTTCAACATTTGTTCATCTATACAACATAAATTAATGTTATTTGACTATAATTGTCTACAATATCAAAGTTCACAACGCGATCATGGTGACAATTCAGAATTTTGTTGAAAAACTATATCATCATGATGTTACACAAACCTGAAGCTCAGTCGTGACAGGATACTTATCCATGTCAACATGGTTCTTGTTAAGTGAATCCATGATAAGCTTATCACACTCAGGTTCCATCCAGGTTCCTATACATCAGACAACATTGAATGAGTAGAGCATTCCCCTCTCTTTCTCTCCTTTAAAAAAAACTCAAAGTATACTTACTGCAATAAGAATAGCATGGATAGGAAGATCCAGACAAGCATGAATCATATCAAACTATATATAATGTGTTATTGATCTTCCTCTAGTACTCTGATGATGACTTACCGATATAAAGAAGACTGTGGAGAGGATAGACTTGAATACAAAAAGAAAAGCACTCAAAGCCACAAAAGTTACTGAAATTCTTGCCATCGGTCTCGGTACAGAACTCTGGCATTGCCAAAATTAATAAAAGGAAACAAATACATGAAAAAGTAAAAGGTATTATAGTATTTGTTACAAATTTGAAGACATCAGCTAGATAAATCAAATGATTATTCAAAAATGGAAAAGACAGTTTTGCCAACCGGTTGTTGAAAATAACGAGATACTTGAGTTCCGCTAAACTAATGTCATACTGTTATTCGACAACACTTGATACAAAATCCCGTATTGCGGAATAATAATAGTTTGTTAAAATTTCACTATGCCATAACACTATAGCCGTTATTTGACAACACTGAAAAAAAGGTAATTCTAACTTACCGGACAATATTTGTGCCTGCATCGATTCCATCTTTACCAACTCTCCATACATTCTGCAGAACTATCTGGTAACCACAAAGATAATCGAAATGGAGCAATAGTTAGAGTTTCTGGATAACCAAAATAGATGAAAAGGTAGCTATGAAAAATACAATAAAGATATAAAAAACTGCCGAAATCACATCATAAGAATGGTAAAAAAAACTGCAACAGTGCTATAGTACCTACAATCCGCCTATATGATAAAGATATACAAAGAAAATACACAATAAAAGGTTGAAATCATACCAAACTTAGTTGATATAAAAGTGTTAAAAATAAAATGTTTACAAAAGTAGTATTTTGAAATCGTCAACACATATAGTATAATGATTCCAGCTAATATATAGCCACAAGATACATCTATTAAGTAGGTTTTAGGATCAAAGTAGCTTCTCTTGCAGGAAAACTTTGATTTCTTGGAGTCCTAATACAAAGCCATTATTACTACGGGAATCAAATAAGTATTAGTAGAATTGGCTGCAACTTCCTGCAACAACAGTCCTCAAGCCAACCTTGCAAACCACCAACCGGGCAACTCACACATTAATTCTCAGCGATGATGCAACAATCATATTGGATCGAACCAACGCAGGTCAATGCGCAACAATTCCTACAACAGATTATGCAGAATGACTCACTTTCATGTTCTGAAAATTAAAGCGGGCAGCCAAGTATTTGTCATTCCACTTCTCCACCAATTTAAACTTAGTCTTAGACCGATTTTACAATTATACCAGTACCACACGCTGAGTTTGATTCCTTCTTTTCCTCTTGACAGAACGTAAATCTGAACCATAATTTGATTAGTACAAATTGATGAGAAATATACACTAAACCATATGCTCATTAAAATTAAGGAAATGGATTAAATACAAATTGATGAGAAATATAGTTACCTCATTTCCACTTTCTGCTTCACTTTTAATCTCCACCACCAACTTCTTTTCCTGTAGTACACAAGGCAGTGAAACACTAAAAGTAAATATGAAATAGGGTAAAATCACTAAGAAGATCTTTGTTAGCACTATTTACCTCAATCTGAAGAGATGATATCTCTCTTTCAATTCCTACAAAAAAGAAATGATACATAACTGATTTTTTATCAGTATGGTTCAAATGTATAGAGTAAGAAATTTATTTCTTAGTAAGCCCTAAATTTAAAGAGTAAAGAACTTAACAAACGTTACCGATACGAGGGCGACGATGTACTACATATCCTTCACAAACCTTCACCAAATACCAAAACCATAAAAAACCCTAAAAGAGTAAATCAGAATCTGACCCACTCGCCATGAAAAAATGAAGAAACAAACATAGGTTAAACCTCAACAATAAATAAAAACAAAAAAAACCAGAAAAAACAAATACTTAACCAGATTATTACGACATGAAAGTATGCCGAAATGAAACTTTACAACCACAAACCAATATTACCCGGAAATGGTTGTAAAAAACGAGCACTGAGATGAAAAGAGGTTATGCATACAAAATTGATGAATAGAAGAGAAGAGGGGAAGATGAAAAGAAAAAAATATGAAGCATTACCTGAGGTGCAGAAGGCGGAAATGCAGAAGAAGAGAAGGAGAAAAGTGGAGAGTGAAAAATGAAATGAGAATGAAGTGAAGAGTGAAGAGGAAAAGTGCAGAGTCAAAGTGTTTGTACATTGAATATTGGAAGGAGTCACATTTTTACCCGGGTAATGGGATGTATGAATAGTGATGGGGAGTTTGTAAAAGCATAAGCCAAGTGGCAAAAAGGAAGAATGGTGTTGGTCAATGAATTTCTATTTAGTAAATTACCATTAAGGGCATTTTTAGGTGTAATTAATATTTGATGAAAGGGTAATTTAGGGTGTTAAAATGTATCTTCCATTAATAGTTAGGTAGTTGATTGATTATCTTATTTTAAATTTTAATTTACTTTTAATTTATTTAGGTCCACACTAAAAAAAGGAATCGTTTAAAGCAAAAAACTATGAATGATGTAGTCTGTTTGGTGACTAAATAAGGTTGAGAGAAAAGAAGGAAGTTATGCAGTCATCTTATAACTTTTCTGAAGATGTTTTGTTTAAAGATGAACGATAAGATAATAGCGATGGTAATGATAATATACATGAAAACATCATACTTAATGTTGGAGAAGACGTCTAGTGGTGGTTCTCATTGAGGATATCTTTTCAGGTTGTGTGGGTACTATATGTCGATAAATATTTGGAAATTAAATATGGTGTGTGGTGTACATAATTATGAATTGGATTAAAAGTTAGAAGATCATTAGATTGTCGACCGTTTAGATATTGAAGAGAAGAAAATTATTGGTGAGATGCCAATGAACGTGGTTTTTCCCAAAAACATACTCATGACTTTGAAAATAAACATACTCGGTTGTGTAACAAATATTAAACAAGTTTATAGTGTTGGACACAAAAACAACAAGACTATAAGGGATCTAAGTACTGAAATGTAGAAATTATTGAAATAGTTGGATGAGCATGATTATGTCTATAGGTATATAATGTATAGTGAAGAAAAAATTGTTCAAGATATACTTTGGGCGCATGCAAAATGCATCAAAATATATATATTGGAAAGTGCAACAGTGTGGGTAGAAATGGGACTAGCGTGAATAAAAATATGTTTAGTAGGTGAAACATTAGTTGTAATAACATGATGATAACTAGAAAGTAATTGAGTGTTGGTAGGTTTGAAGAATAAGTTGTTGTGTGAATAATTGTGGGTAGATGCAGTCCACTACACCATTAGATTTGTGAGAAGGTTCATTATTGATTCATGTTGAGCATCCAAGACTTTTGTATCCATCCTAATATGCATGTTTCCCAATTGTTGTTTCAGATTCTAACTTATTTCATGAAATCTCTCATCCATTTGACGATAGTATGAGTGGCTACATCCTCAATATGTTCATGAGCAGCTTGTATAGTAGCAACCAAGTTTTTAGAAGAAAATTTTTGAGGTTTATAAGACATTAAATTAAGGAATGAAAACACCAATGATAAATTATACAAAAGTCGACAATTAAATTTATGTTGCAAAGAAAAAACATAAAGAAAAATCTATTGATCTTTCGTAAAAAAAAGCAACTTAAAAAAATTACACATTAAATAGTTAAGGTTATCTTATTTTAATGAGCTGACGCCGCATTTGAAAAATAAAAGGTAATACTAAACAATAATACGATTGAGATAATTTCTAACACAACCCCATTATTATTAGTAGCAATCCTTAAGTCATTCAACTTTGTTTTAATTTTTTTTTTTTGATGAAAGTTAGTCCACTAACAATGTAAATTAAATAGAATAATATTAAGTTGTTCATTATGCTCTTAATATTTGAGGATTTCTTATTGTACCCTATATACTTCTAGCGTACCGTGTGAATTTCCAAATATGGCCCCCGTTTCCAGAGATATATCTTCGGACACACCTTTTGTATATGCAACCAAGACCATTTTGAGATACACCCCATACATTTGATTAGTTTTATTCAAGAGATATAACTCTGGAACATTTTAAGGAAAACATTTTAATTGTCCAATTCAGTGGATATTTTGGAGATGCATCTCCAGAATTATAAGCGGCATTTTGAAAATTTCTGTCACCTTTGCATGTCAGGTATTTTCGGAGATACATCTTCGAAAATATCAGATATAGCTTCCAGCTGCATGATCATTCTTCCATTGTTGTCATACTTCATTCTCACCTAAACCCTCACCCTAAAAACCCTTCATTCTCAATCCTTTTTTCACTCCAAATCTCCATCCTTTTGGTTCATCATATCACAGGGAGCAAAAGAAAATTGAATTTCAGATAAAGATTCTTCTTTTACCTCTGCATTGATCACATTAATGATCCATTTTTGCTGGAAAAAACTTACGTTGTGTCGAGAACTGTATCTCCAGAACGTGTATGAACTTGTTCGGAGATGCATTTCTGGAAAGTGTATGTGTTATTTTTTCATCCCTTCTGTAGCAGTAGATGAACTAATGTTCTGTTATTGTTTTAATTATTTTCAATAGATATGGTGCACCCCGATGTTTTCCCAAAACAAATTATTTCTCCAAATGCTCAAGGGGTTGTTGTGAAGGCGGTAGATGTTGGCAACGACTTTAATAACAAGAGAGAGTTTGAATCTCGTGATAAATGCTTGAATGGATTCGTATGGAGTCATCTAGACTTGGATTTGGTGTGGTTATTGTTGAAAAGTATTTTGGGGGTGTTTTATCGTATCCACAGGGATTGAACGTATATTGCTGTCGTTCGATAGTCAAAAGCGTTTCAAACTTTATTAGTAACAAAGAGTTTGGTTTTTTGTATCATTTGCATAAAATTTAGAAATCAACGGTAAAAAGATTGGTTTTAGGGTTTGGTAAAAACATGCCAAGACTAGTGTTCGATAATCCGTTTCGTATGTATCAACTCGATAAAGCGTGTGAACTCGTTAACAATAAATATAACCACATATCCTCTCAACAAGTTTCTCTCGAACACTTGTTGTGAGATTTATCATATTGATCCTTTGATGATCTCTCACTCAAACTGCCAATATGATAACATTCAAGTTCAATATTTATGAACATCAACTTTCAAAACTATCTCTAGCCTTATGATTATTGATGGATTGAAACTTAGGTCAAGTTTTAATACATTTCTCTCGAACATGAATTAAAACAAAATATAAACCATGTAAACAAAGCTTTTCATCATCAACAAAGTTCACAAACTTACTATCAAGATCAATACATTCAAAATGATGGATTACCTACTACTAATCTTGACACAAGATGTGTTTAGCTACACATATTCATGGTAGCTTGCTTCACAAGTTTTGTGAGGAGATGAAAAAACATTCGCGTCAAAGAATCGAGATCGGATGCAAATCCAGCTTCTCTATGTGAAAAATCTCTCTTAGATGAAGAAAACTTAGAAAAATATGTTTTGGTGTGAAAAGGTGAAGTTATGATCCCAAGAAAATATAAAAATCTATTTATAATACACTTGGAGTCTGATGCATTCGCACTTCGAATGAAGAAAATGGCACCTAAAGTGCCTTCTGATAACTAAACCACCCTTGTTTGTCTGCATAAGTTCACAATGCGAATGTTTAATTTGCAAAGCGAACTATTCGCCAAAACATTCGCAAAGCGAATTTTGGGTCCTTTTGCTTCTGCCATATCCAAGGGTTCTTCGCCAGGTCCTTCGCAAAGCTAGTGAAGTAGCGAACATTTGCTGGGAGTTTGCAAAGCAAACTTTAGTCCCTTTTCCTACTGTCCCATTCTGGGACCATTCGCTGGAGACCTCTTTGTTGTTCGCAAAGCGAACCTTCACTAGCTAGTTCGCAAAGCGAACTTCTTGAAGTTTTCCTCTATTCTTTGGCAGCTTGCATCAATTCTTTGTGTCTTATTTCTTTGATCAATTAGTGCCTTTTCCTGCACAATAGCATACCCACTACAAGCACCAAAGGTATATATACAATGTTTGAAGAACAACAACAATTCACTACTAAAATCCACAATTAAAACATGAAAGTGTTGAAAAATGCCAAATATCAAATACAAATATATAGCATGCTTGACATCTAGCAAACTCTCCCCAACTAACTCTTTGTTTGCTCTCAAGCAAAGTATGCCTCTCATTGAAAACAAGAGGATTTGCTCGAGCATTTGATTCAACCAAGACAGGATAAACGGCTCAAATAAACAACAATTGTAACAAAGCAACAATTACACAATCCTAGAATCGACAATGCAAGAGAACTTGATTCTTAAACAAATCTCAGACAATGTTTCAAGAGATAACTAAATCATCATGCTCATGTCACTCTAACACTCCTCCTCGAAAAAGGATTTAAGGAAATAAACGCGTTTGCAACCGCGGGGCAATTTTGCTCGAATGACAAATGATGCAAATACAAAGCAATTCATACAATATCTAATCGATCACATAAGAAATCATGGAAGCAAGAGATCGCTAAGGGCTATTAAGGTTGTAGCTTGGTCGGGTTAACAACAAAGGGATATTTCTAAAGTCCATTGAATCGAAGTTTCCGATGCAAAAGAACATCACTATACAAGGTATTCACACACATCTCAACTTCATTCACCAATTTTACACCTTTATCACAAACCTTCTCAAACTTCCTCATGCACAATTATTGGTTTCTATTTTTCTCATTCAAGCAAGCATCCTTTTCTATTTTTTTTTACATTCATATTCACATTCTCTTTTTCTTTTCATGCTTGCTTGAAATTTTTTCAAAAGTTTGAGCAATTTACTAATCTTCTTTTTCATTCTCCCCAACTTATTTTCAACTAAACCTTAAGTGAATCCTCTTTACTTTTTAAGGCAAGGAAATCAATAAAACAAAGTTCCAAGGTTCAAGAAGAATTTTTTTTAGAAACTCTCAAAAATTCAATGATGAACTTGATTTTTAAATTATGTACAACACAAAGTTCACCACTAAACGAGATCTAAACTATTTAGGCGCAAAAGGCTAACGAATACTCGCTACTCACGGGTAAATCACTGTTTGGAAATGGTTGTGCTCAATATCAACAAGTGCCTTGATCATTTCTAATGCTTCCACAATATCACACAAATCACAAGATAAAGCATGAATTAAAAGTATAAAGCAAAATTCATCATCAATCCAAAGCATATAGTATAACATGGAGGTTTCTCACTTTTGTGGTTTTTGGACCTAAACGACACAAGCAATCAATAAAGTTGTAACAAGAAACAACATTTCATTTGTACAAAAACAAAAAGTTCTAACACATTCTAAATTCTAGAACTAGGTAACTATGTACCTTGCCAACAAAATCGTGCTTAAAATTACTATCATAGCCATCCAACTTGGAAGAATCTTCTTTGATGATCAACAATCACTAACCTAAAATTCTTCAAGTCAACACCAAAAGATGGAAATATTAAACTTCCACAAGCATACCAACATAAAGCGAAAAAAAGCATACCAACAATTTAAGAGTTGAACATTCGTAAACTGAAGAATTCAACTCTTAATAACAACAAAGAAAAACAAAATATTAGTAAAATTGAAAACAGAATAATTTACTGAAAAACAAAATATTACTAATAATATCATAATAATGTAATGATGTGAAAACACCTACAAAGTCATAAGTACCTCGTACGAGTACAAGTACATCAAAAATCTCAAAATAATCCAACAAGTAGATAAAGTACATTACTACAAACTGAAACAAAAAGCATAATACATAAAACATAAGAAAACTTCATTTTGATGCGCAAAGGAAGTACAAAATCAGAACAGCAAAATCAGTCCTCCTCAGACTCTGAACCGGGCACCTCAACCAACTCTTCATCCTCTGAACCAGAAACAGAACCAGACACCTCAACATCAGCACCATCGCCCTCCTCCTCGTCAGCATCATCAGGACCAGCCGCATCTGCCCCCTCTCCGAAAACTGGCCTGGCCTCAGGCCAACCAGCATGAGCAAAGAATTGCTCCCTTGTCGTCAAAGTATGATCAGCGGCGGGTTCACAGATTTGCAGCTGAAGTACCTTCATGGAGTCATGTAAATCCATCATGGCGCACTGAGAAGCCACAATCCAATCCCAGTTATACTAGCAAATCTCCTGCTGATAAGGATAGAAACCTTGAGACCCAGAACTAAAACCATTGCCACCCCTCGTACCGGCATCATCACCAGCATCAGAAGTCTCACCCCTCGCCCCCTTAGGCTTATAGAACTTATCCATATATCGGTCATCGATCACAGAAGGGATAGTAACCTGACGGCGTGTGGGGAGATTAATCCCAGCACTCGCACACAAAGTCATGATGAGGCAAGAAAAAGTAAGATGGGCGTTCTTCCGAGAAGCGGAACCAAGACCACTCTCAACAATAGCCATTATCTCATCCGCAATAATCCGGGCTACATCTATCTGTACATTGCTCAAAATGCTGTGCACAAGGTGGGCAAGTGGAATAGGGATGGTCGATGTATGTGACTTCGGCTTAATGTTGGTTACCACCAAAAGCAAAATAAGTTGTGTCAAAGGTCGCATGTCTTCACGACGGTATCTAATAGTAACCCCAGATGGGTTGAGCTCAACAGTTTTACCCTATCGTAAAAGATCTCTAGTCATTTCCGCAATGTTTCTGTGGAGGTGCAAGTCTCAATGGTAGTCATCTATCTGGCTTGCTCTCAAAGGCAAAGGATTTCCAAGAACGGTATTAATTGTTCCACGATCAAATCGCACCACTTTTCCCCCGACGAAAGTTGTCCAACCAAATTAGTCCCCATCATCAGGAAAGGCATTAGCATAAAACTCGCCGACACTCTCAACATTGTAGCTATCCACAGGAGTTATCAGTCGTCCCCAATTTTTCTCTTCTAGGAGTGCAGCCACCGACCGGTAACTCCCATGTTCACTCAATTTAAATCTCTTTTCAGGTAAAATTATTCTCTTCTCCAAGGTTAGATACCTTGCTACCTGCTTGGCTCCTCTAAATCGATCACTATCAAACTGAATCGGTACTTGTCGCAAAATGTTGGCCTTTTGCTTCTTTGTGGGATTGATCTTTGGACCCATCTGCACAAATCAACAAATAAAACAACAACAAGAAGTAACACAGTCCATTAGAAATGGGAGCCAAAACAAAATCACAAACTAAGATAGAAAAAAAATTCATAATTTTGATATGTTCACAGTAGAGATCGCAAAGTGAAGGCTGGCGAACATTCGCCCCAGATTCGCAAAGCGAGGTCTGGCTAATGCTCGCCCAAGTTCGCAAAGCGAACTGGACAGCGAACCTACAATTTTTTTCAAAAGTTCCAGCATCCAAACTTCCAACAACAGAGTTTCTTTCAAAAAATCACCTCTATTCTAAAATTTACACAAAACTCAACATGCAGCAGCATACAAATTTTAAAACAGAGGTGAAAACCTAGAATCACAATTATCTCTAATGTTCAATCCACAACCCTAACCACAATGTCTAATAAGAAATTAATAGAAAGAAAGAAAGATTCAAACCTGAACTTGTTAGTGATTTGGGGAAAACTTGGTGAAAATTGAGTGGAACAGAGAGCACGTGAGAGATTGATGTTCTTGTGAGAGTGTTTGTTTGTGAAAGTGAAAGAGTGGGAGTGTCCAAGGGAATAGGGTTCCCTTCAAAATTTCAGAAAAAGGGTGGGTCATGGGCCCAAATGTCTGGCCCACACCAAAAATTCCCTTTTTAATGAGGTGGCAGTAGAAAAATGTTTGCCTGTCTCGTTGAGTTCGCAATATGAACAAGGCAGCGAATGCTCGCCCCAGGTTCGCAAACCGAACGTGCCAGCGAACATGACAGGTTTTTGATTTTTTTTTTTTGCATCTGCTCCCACTTCCTAAACCAATTCTAAATAACTGAAACCATAAAAAAAACAAATGAAAACATAAATACTTACAATGTTGGGGTGCCTCCCAACAAGCGCTTATTTAACGTCGGCTAAGCTCGACGGTCCAAGATGATTCAAAGATCATCAAGAAAGACACTGCAATTCTCTCTATCAAATTCTCCTCCAAGATATAATTTCAACCGTTGGCCATTTACTGTCCAACTTTCTTTCTTTTTCAAGTCCTCAATGACTATTGCACCATATTGACATCCTTGACAAAAAATGGTCCAGACCATTTGGACTTTAATTTTCCTGGAAACAATTTCAGACGGGAATTGAATAAAAGCAACATCTGGCCAACTCGGAATTCCTTCTGCGAAACCTTTTTATCATGATATCCTTTCACTTTTTCCTTATAGATTTTACTTGAGTGGTACGCGTTATTGCGCATTTCTTCCAATTCATGCAACTGAACTTTCCTTTTTTCACCGGCCAAACTCGGATCAAAATTCAACATTTTCAAATCCCAAAGAGCCTTGTGCTCCAATTCAACGGGTAAATGGCATGCCTTTCCATAAACCATTTGAAAAGGAGTTAGACCGACTGGCGCTTTGTAAACGGTGTGATACGCCCACAAAGCCTCATCTAATTTTTGTGACCAATCTTTCCGCGAGCTCGAAACAGTTTTCTCTAAAATTCTATTGACCTCTCTATTAGACACTTCTACTTGACCATTGGTTTATGGGTGGTACGGAGTTGCAACTTTGTGCTTTACACCGTAATGCTCTAAGCCCTTTTCGAGCGGTGCATTGCAAAAATGCGAACCTCCGTCACTGATTAACACACGAGGGGTGCTAAAACGGGAGAATATGTTTTTCTTTAAAAAAATTATCACCGTCTTGCCATCGCCCCTCGGTGACGCAATTGCTTCCACCCACTTGGAAACATAGTCAACCGCAACTAAGATATACTCGTTTGAAAAAGATGGTGGGAATGGTCCGACAAAATCAATACCCCAACAATCGAACACCTCGACTTCCAAAATTGTTTACAAGGGCATTTCATTTCTTTTTCCAATCCCGCCACTTCTTTGGCATGTGTCACAACTTTTTGCATGGAGGTTGTCATCTTTAAACAATGTTGGCCAATAAAAGCCCGATTGGAGGACTTTAGTGGTCGTTCTTAAACCATTGTAATGCCCTCCATAAGGCGAGTTGTGAGAATGCCAAAGGATACTTTTGGCTTCATCAAGAGTGACACACCTCCTTAACAAATTGTCACCTCCTAACTTAAACAAGTATGGCTCATCCCAAACATAGAAATTAGCATCCGAGAGGAATTTCCGTCTTTGATTCCAAGTTAGGTCCTCCGGTATAAAACCGGTTGCTTTGTGGTTAGCAAAATCTGCAAACCACGGCCTAACTTGTACTCGAAAAAGTTTTTCATCCGAAAATTCTTCACGGACCTCATTCTCACGGTGAGTTACCTCTACATTGACCAACCTAGACAAATGATCTGCTACCAAGTTTTCTGACCCTTTCTTGTCACGGATTTCCAAATCAAACTCTTGTAACAAAGGATCCACCGGATTAACCTTTGTTTTGAATTCGGCTTGGTAAGCAGATATTTAATGGCCGAGTGGTCAGTGTAGACTACCACCTTTGAACCAATCAGATAAGACCGGAATTTCTTAAGAGCATATACAATAGCGAGTAATTCTTTTTTTGTGGTGGCATAGTTAACTTGTGTCTTATTAAGAACTTTACTCACATAATGTATAGCATGAAAATTTTTGGCCTTTCTTTGCCCAAGCACCGCACCAACGACATAATCGCTAGCATCACACATCAATTCAAAATTTAAAGTCCAATTTGGAGCAATGATTTTGGGTGCGGTGATGAGTTTCTCTTTTAAAATTTTAAAGGCATTTAAACATTCATCATCACAGGAGAAGGACTTATCTTTGTTGAGTAGATTATTCAATGGCCTTGCAACTTTGGAGAAGTCTTTGATAAACCGCCTATAAAAGCCAGCATGGCCAAGAAAACTTCGGGGGCCTTTGACATTGGTTGGAGGAGGAAACTTCTCGACCACTTCAATTTTCGCTTGATCTACTTCAAGGCCTTTAGAGGAGACTTTGTGTCCAAGCACAATCCCCTATGTTACCATGAAGTTGTACTTCTCCCAGTTCAATACCAAGTTTGTTTCAACACAACGTTCAAGAACGACCTCCAAATTTCTCAAACAAAGATCAAAAGACACTCTGAAAACGGAGAAGTCGTCCTTGAATACCTCCATCGTTTTTTCAATAAGGTCGGAGAAAATTGCTTGCACACATCGTTGAAATGTTGCGGTGTGTTACACAAGCCAAACGACATCTTTTGGAAAGCAAAAATTCCAAAGGGACATGTGAATGCCGTCTTCTCATGGTCTTCAGGGTCAACCAAAATTTGGTTATAACCGGAATAGCCATTTAAGAAGCAATAGAGTTCTTGTCCCAACAATCTCTCAAGCATTTGATCCATAAACGGGAGTGGAAAATGGTCTTTTCTAGTAGCGGTGTTTAGCCTCCTATAGTCTATGCATATTCTCCAACCCGTCACAGTTCTTGTCGGGATTAATTCATTTTTCTTATTTCGTATAACGGCCATTCCTCCCTTCTTAGGTACAACTTGAACAGGACTCACCCACAGACTATCGGATATCGGGTAAATCATACCGGCATCCAATAGCTTAACAGCCTCTTTTCTCACCACTTCCTTCATAGTTGGATTCAAACAACATTGTGGTTGGGCTACCGCTTTGAAGTCCTCTTCCATCAAGATTTTGTGCATGCAATAGGCCTGACTAATTCCTTTAAATCAGAAAGAACACAACCTAAAGCTTCTTAATTCTTCTTCAAAACTCGAATCAAATGGTCCCCCTCTTTGTCGGTCAAGATGTTGCTAATGATAACCGGTTTGTTACAACCGTCATCAAGGAACACATATTTTAAATTAGAAGGCAACATCTTCAATTCAAGTTGAGAATTCTCATCACTCACTTATTTCTTTAACACTTCCTCTTCACATTCCCATGGTTGTAACTCCTTCAAAGAATTAATAGAGCATCCCCGTCTTCCTCTATATTAATAACAACAAAGTCAACCGGAAAGAAAAACTTATCAACTTTAACCAAGACATCTTGAGCCATTCCATGAGGATGAGTTATAGATTTGTCGGCCAATTATAACGTCATCCGAATTACCTTCATTTCAATGTTCCCAAGCCTCTTCACAATGGACAATGGAATTAGATTAATGCTTGAGCCCAAATCGATTAAGCCTTTGCCAACATAGACATCACCAATTGTTATCGGCAAAGTAACACGCCCCGGATCGACTTCTTTCCTTGGTAGAGTTCTTTGGATTATAGCACTACAACTTGTATCTAGGACAATTGTTTTCGGCTCCAAATATCTTCGCTTCTTTGTAAGAATATCTTTCATGAACTTAGCATATTTCGGCATTTGTTCAAGCGCTTTGGCAAACGGAATGTTGATTTGCAATTGTTTGAAAATGTCCATGAAATGAGCGTAATGCCTTTCATTGTCTTTCTTTGTGAGCACATGAGGGTATGGTAAATTTTGGATCAGAATTGGATTCACTATCTCCTTCCCCTTTTTCACTCTTCTTTTCTTTTCTTCTATCTTTTCTTTTTCAAGGTTATCTTTTTCAACTAACTTCTCATTTTCTTTTTCAACTTCTTCCTTATCATTATTTTCAACTACAACATCATCAACTTCTTCTTCCTCCACAACCTTCTCAATTAGTACATCATCATTTTTCTCATTTTTTTCTCCTTCTCCCAACTCTTTCCCACTTCTAGTAACAATAACTTTACAATGCTCCTTTGGGTTGTTTTGAGTATTGGCAGAAAAAGAAGGTCCTACTTGTTGCTCGGCCACTTGTTTTGCAAGTTGCCCAACTTGATTCTCGAAATTTTGGATGGATGCTTCATTTGTCTTTTGATTTGCCATGGACATTTGAATGAATTGGTTAAGAGTTTCTTCAAGCTTGGAACTCCCATCTTGAGGTTGATAAGGATTTTGCCGATTTTGTTGATATCCTTGTTGATTTTGATAATTTCCTCTTAGTTGTTGGTTTTGATACCCTTGTTGATAAGGTTGTTATTGCCTTTGATAACCTTATTGTTGATTTGGATTGTTCATGTAATTCACTTCTTCTTCGACCGGAGGACAAGGAGGATAATAGCCGGTTGGGTGATCACCTTTACATAACTCACAAACCGCTACATGCACATTTTTGTTCGGCAACTCATGCATCTCTTTAATCTGATGAGGTAACTTGGACATTTGTTGCGTTAGCAACTCAACCTGTTGAGATAGCAATTTGTTTTGAGAAAGTATTGCATCATTTGTCCCCAACTCTAGCACTCCATCTTTCTTTTGATAAGAGCCACGGTTATGGTTCCCTTAATGGTCATTCAGAGTCATCCTGTCAATGATAGAAATAGCATCCTCGATGCTTTTAGCCATTAACGATCCACCCGCGGTGGCATCCAACAATGTTTTATGAACCAATTGCAGACCATTTCTAAAAATATGAACTTGAGTAAGCTCGTCGAAACCGTGCCCTTTACACTTTCTCAGGATGGACTTGAATCTCTCCCAAGCTTCGTTGAGAGACTCATTTCCACCCTGAGTGAAAACTGCAATTGCCGTTTTAGCCTCAATGAAACATTTGCGTGGAAAAAATCCTTCCAAAAAATTTTCTTCTAGCATGTTCCAGTCCGTCATGATAGCCGTAGATTGGTCAAGATACCATTCCTTAGCCTTCCCAATGAGGGAATACGGGAATAGTCTCTTAAACAAAGACTCTTCTTCAGCTTCGGGTGCACCAGCCGCGTCCACAATCTCATAGAACTTAGTCAGGTGAGTAAAGGGATCCTCGTGATCCATACCAGTGAATGGATTCTGATTAAGAAGAGAGAGGATACCAGTTTTCATTTATGAATGTCGACCATTCTGAGCATTACGCGCGAATTATGCAGTATGTCTCGGACTATTAGTACAAGGAACTGAAGCAGGTAGTGGTGGTGGTGGTGGAGCAGCCATGGTTGGCGGTAACTGTGGTATTGGTGTCGAAGTTGAACTTTCGTCTCCTTCTTGTCATTCCTTAGCAAGTTGTCTCCTCCATCGTGTTCTGTTATTTAACTTACGCGCAGTTCTTTCGATTTCAGGATCAAAAAGAAGTTGGTCTGCGGGTAACTTCCCTCGCATAAAACGGAGTCTGCACACTTAACCAAACAAATTAACAAGCACAATAAAAAGTTAACATTGTTTAAAACTCAATAACAATTGCAATGCTCACAATATAACAACAATCCCCGGCAACGGTGTCATTTTGTTGAAAAGTATTTCGGGGGTGTTTTATCGTATCCACAGGGATTGAACGTATATTACCGTCGTTCGATAGTCAAAAGCGTTTCAAACTCTAATAGTAACAAAGAGTTTAGTTTTTCGTATCGTTTGCATAGAATTTAGAAATCAACGATAAAAAGATTGGTTTTAGGGTTTAGTAAAAACATGCCAATACTAGTGTTCAGTAATCCATTTCGTACGTATCAACTCGATAAAGCGTGTGAATTCGTTAACAATAAATATAACCACATATCCTCTCAACAAGTTTCTCTCGAACACTTGTTGTGAGATTTATCATATTGATCATTTGATGATATCTCACTCAAACAACCAATATGATAACATTCAAGTTCAATATTTATGAACATCAACTTTCAAAACTATCTCTAGCCTTATGATTATTGATGGATTGAAACTTAGGTCAAGTTTTAATACATTTCTCTCGAACATGAATTAAAAAAAAATATAAACCATGTAAACAAAGCTTTTCTTCTATATTTATCATCAAAAAAGTTCACAAACTTACAATCAAGATCAATACATTCAAAATGATGGATTACCTACCACTAATCTTGACACAAGATGTGTTTAGCTACACATATTCATGGTAGCTTACTTCACAAGTTTCGTGAGGAGATGAAAAAGCATCTGCGTCGAAGAATCGATATCGGATGCAAATCCAGCTTCTCTATGTGAAAAATCTCTCTTAGATGAAGAAAACTCAGAAAAATATGTTTTGGTGTGAAAAGGTGAAGTTATGATCCCAAGAAAATGTAAAAATCTATTTATAATACACTTGGAATCTGATGCATTCGCACTGCGAATGATCTATTCACCTAGCGAATAAAGAAAATGGCACCTGAAGTGCCTTCTGATAACTAAACCGCCCTTGTTTGTCTGCATAAGTTTACAATGCGAACGTTTCATTTGCAAATCGGACTATTTGCCAAAACATTCGCAAAGCGAATTTTGGGTCCTTTTGCTTCTGCCATATCCAAGGGTTTTTCGCCAGGTCCTTCGTAAAGCGAGTGAAGCAGCGACCATTCGCTGGGAGTTTGCAAAGCGAACTTTAGTCCCTTTTCCTACTGTCCCATTCTAGGACCATTCGCTAGAGACCTCGCTGTTGTTCGCAAAGCGAACTTCTTGAAGTTTTCCTCTATTCTTTGGCATCTTGCATCAATTCTTTGTGTCTTCTTTCTTTGATCAATTAGTGCCTTTTCCTGCACAATAGCACACACATTACAAGCACCAAAGGTATATATACAATGTTTGAAGAACAACAACAATTCACTACTAAAATCCACAATTAAAACAGGAAAATGTTGAAAAATGCCAAATATCGAATACAAATATATAGCATGCTTGACATCTAACAGTTATCACAAGGTCCGATAATGGCTCAGATAGACGAAGCGCCTTTGTGACAATGACATTCAAACAAAAAGAGATAACACGGGTAGTAGAAAATGTGAGTGTCCGTTTAAGGTTCGTGGTTATATATTGACAAACAAAAATTGAAGATTTAATGTGATATGTGGTTTGCATAAACATGATTTGTGTTAAAAATTAGTCGGTCATCCTAGTGTCTGTTGGCTCAAGACGGAAGAGAAGGAATGTATCAGTGACATGACATTGAATCTTAATCAACCAAAAAATATTCTTGCAACATTGAAACAGAAGCGAATCGACAATATATAAAATATCAAGCAAGTGTATAACATTCAGTACCTCACTAACAAGACAATTAGGGGGGACGAAAATGAGATGCAACAACACTTGAAACTGTTGGACGATAACAGTTACGTGTCCTGATACCGAACGTGCGATGATGGAGTTACTATTAGAGATATTTTTTAGACTCATCATGATTTCATAAAGTTGTTCATCGCATTTCTAACGGTGCTTATACTTGATTCAATCTACAAGACTAACAGGTATAGACTTCCATTATTTGAGACGATTGGTGTTATCTGAACTGAGAAGACATATTCTGTTAGTTTTACATTTCTTGAGTGTGAAAAAGAGGACAATTTTACTTGGGCATTAGAGGTGTTTCAGTCACTTTTAAAGGTCCAAGGTGAGATGCCTAAAGCGATTGTTAGCGATCGCGATACCGCATTGATGAATTCGGTTGCAAAGGTATTTCCTTATTCTAATGCATTACTTTGTAAGTATCACATAACAAAGAATGTGAGAAGTCGTGTTAAACCCGCGGTAGGGACGAAAAAAATAGAGTATAAAGGTGGAAAATTGGTGAAGGCGGTGTGATTATGGAAAAAATTATGGATGTATAGAATCGTATAATAAATTCTTCTTGTTCCGGACTGGGCCAGCGCCTGCCCTACGGTCGGGCAGGCCTAAGCCCAATGACCAACGAAGGCCCAACGAGGTCAAAGGCCACCTCCGTGTCGGGCACGTGCCAGTCCCCTAAGACGTCGGACACACGGGGTAGAAGACCCGTCGGGCAGAGGCGTATAGCTCGTAGACGCACCTCTCCTCGACACCTACGTGCTCCTCCCTGCGAGGACACGTTCTCTTGTAACTTCCCACTCCCGAAGGAATCGGTCTGCCCTACTTTCGGAGATTTAGGGACTGTTACACCAGGGCGAAGACCACGTGCTGGTCTTCACTACGCCACGTAAGCCCTGGCAGTTAGTTAGATTGGGCCTTGCAATCCAGCCCAGTGCAAGTAACCGTTGGCCCCGCGCTGGGGGCTCTCTATAAATACCCTCTCACTTGAGAGGGTCAAGTTACACAACATATTCTAACTCTCACATGTTTTTCTGTACTTGCTTACTCCCTTTCTTACTTGAGCGTCGGAGTACCTTACAGGTACACCCCCCGGCCGTATCATCATCACCGGAGCTAAAGTCCATGCGACGTTGCTGGCCACTGAACAACTGTCTGATCCAGGTAAGATCAGTGGCGCCGTCTGTGGGAAACATTGCTTCCCCGTTTTTCCTTCAACGATAAACCAAAGCAATCCTTTCGTTCATCACTAGCATGGCCAATAACCCGTCTGCGAACAAAGCTCTAGACACCGTCCTCGCGCAACTCAAGAACAGAAACCACCGTGAGGACGCTGCTGCCCTCAATGTCAAAGAAGGCGATGTAAGAGATGGGCAGACCTCCTCCCCAGACTCCCAAGACACGGCTTACGACGCCGCCCGCCAGGACGACCAGCAAGGCGTCTTTCAGCCAGTTGCTCCTCCACCTAATGCAGATTCGAGCACCGTGGCCCTATTTGCCTTGGTTAATCAGACCAACTAGCTGATCATGCACCAGAATCTCAGAATCGAAGAACTCGAGCGAGGGCGGGCATGACGATCTTCCCCGCGAAGACATCGTCGCCCACCTTCGCCTCGCCGTTCTCCTTCCCCGCGAAGGACTCCTTCAGAAGAATCTCGAACCCCCTCGCCGGTGCGCGAGGGCCGTCGGCCGCGCCTCAAACGCCCCCAGCCAGTGACCTCCCAGAAGCGCCGTCGTTCCCCGCCTCTAAAGGAACCCAGGCCCTCCTCAACTACCAAGAAGACCAAGACCATCGAGGAGAGGCCGAGGAACCGTTCAAGGAATTCCCCTACACGACAAGAACCTGGTCGACATCACCGATCCCCTTCGAGGTCCCCGGCCAGAAGCGACGACGACGACCAGAGGACCCCCCTATCATGGGAGATCATGGATGCCCCAATTCCTGCGGGCATGGAGAAACCCCCGCCACTGGGGACCTACGACAGCCTGGCCAACCCCGACCACGTCAAAAGTTTTGAAGCCATGCTCGACTTCAGAAATGTCAGGGGAACCATTAAGTGCAGGCTTTTCCCCACCACCTTGTGGAAGGGCGCCATGACTTGGTACAAGGGTCTGGCACCCGGGTCGATCACATCCTGGAAGCAACTAAGACAACACTTCACCAAACACTTCACAGCGTCTCGTCGACACCCGAAGACGGAAGCTGCACTAGAGAGCATCTTCCAGGGGAAGAACGAATCTCTCAGGAACTACATTGAGAGATTCAACAGGGAAGCTGTCGAGGTTCATACGACCGACGACACGAAGAAGTATTTAATCATCCAAGGACTACATTTTGGATCCGATTTTGCCAAGTCCGTGGGCCTCCGCAGACCCCTCCGTCTGGAGGACCTCCTCCAACGAGCTCAGTCGTACATCGAGCTCGAGGAGTCGAAGGCAGCGCAGATCGCCCTTGAGTCGAGGCGGAAGGAAGGCCCCCGTGGCCACAAAGAAGAAGACTCTCCTCCCGGACGAGGAGGCAAAAGAAAGAAAGAAAATTTCCCCCGGGATCCTCGTGAACCGCACGGACCAGCTAGCCATTTCACGGAATACACCCTGCTCAACGCTCCCCGCGCGCGAATCCTCTCTGAGTGCTCCAACTCAGAATTTCTCAAAGGAGGCGCCCGCTTTCCAAAGCCAACGACCCCTAAATCAAAAAGGGACAGGTCCAAGTATTGCAGGTTCCACCGGAGCCATGGACATGTCACGGAGGACTGCATCCATCTCAAAGATGCAATTGAGATCCTGATCAAGGAAGGGCACTTAAAGAAATACACCCAGAAGAATGACGCTCCTCGTCCCAGCTCCCGGGAAGCCCAAAATGTCGAGGAAACAACACCCCCTCCCGACGAGAATCGGCTTCAGGTCGCCCTCAGCGTCACTCGACCCGAAGACTTCTTTGTCCCCGAAGGCATCGAGGGCCAAGAAGCAGTTCGCAGCATGTGGGCAAACTTCCCCCATGAAAACCCTGTCGCTGCCCGCAGTACATGGGAAGGTTTCCCCAAGACTATGGTCATCTCCGGGGGTGGTTACGAGAAGGTGTCTGTCGAGTCGATCAAGCAGAAATTTGACGAACTGGAGTCCGCAACATCGGTGAAGACCACTACTCTCGAGAAGGTGCAAGGGAAATCAAACCATATCACCTTCTACCTTGAAGAGCTCCCAGGAGGAGCGCCCAATGCCACCATCCCCGTCTTAGTCAGGGCACAGATGGCGAATTTTGACGTTCAAAGGATCCTCGTCGACCAGGGAAGTTCAGTCGACATCATGTATGCCCATCTGTTCGAGACTCTCCAACTCGACGAGATATATCTGACCCCGTACGTCGGTTCAGATCTGTAGGGGTTCAACGGCACTACCACCAGACCATGGGGCTACGTTGAACTGATGGTCACATTCGGGGCCGAAGACACCGCCCGCCAAGTGAAGACCCGCTTCCTGGTGGTTGAATGCCCATCCCTCTATAACTGCATCCTCGGGAGGACCACCCTGGCCGAACTCACAGCAGTACCATCAACGGTCCACCTCAAGATGAAGTGCTACACAGCCAGGGGACGTGTAGTTACGATGCACAGGGACATAGACGCGGCCAGGAGGTACTTCGACGCTGCGATCAAAGGCATGAGTTCCATCGGCACCAAGCCCAAGATCGGAGTAAAGCCAGCCACGGACACCGTACAGAGGCCTCTCCGGCGCGTCAACGCGGTTGACCTCGACAGCAGGTTCCTGGACGAGCACGAAGAGGGCGGAGCAGCGGATCTCAACCTCCAGGCGGAAAACAACGGGCAGCCTCTCCACCCAACGCGCCTCATCCCAGACGGAGACTTTGAGCTCGTGGCCCTCGGGGACGATCCAGACCGTAACTTGAAGATTGGCATCGGGATCCCCGACCTGGAGAAGAAGCAGCTGAAGGCATGTCTTCGGGAGAACGCTGATCTGTTCGCATGGAGCACCTCCGAGATGTCTGGCCTTGACCCCGAGGTGGCTTGCCATCAGCTCGTAGTAGATCCGGCCGCTAGGGCCATAACTCAACGTAGGCGTAAGCAGTCTCCCGAAAAAGCGGAGGCTGCTGAAAAAGCTGTAAAAGACCTCCTAGAGGTGAATTTTACTTCGGAGGCCAGATACACAACCTGGTTGTCCAACGCTGTACTCGTAAAAAAGAATAATGGAAAATGGAGGATGTGTGTTGACTATACTGATCTTAACCGGGCATGCCCGAAAGACTGTTATCCCTTGCCTAACATCGACCACCTGGTCGACAACTCTGCAGGTTACAAACTATTATCCTTCATGGACACCTACTCAGGGTACAACCAAATTCTCATGGATAAGGTCGACAAATAGCACATGGCCTTCATGACCGAGTTGGGCAATTACTACTATAACGTAATGCCCTTCGGCCTGAAGAACGTCGGGGAGACCTACCAACGGATGATGAACAAGGTTTTCCGGGCTGAAATCGGCGACATGCTCGAGGTCTATATGGATGACATGATCGTCAAATCCGCGGAGGAAGTCCACCATGCCGCGCACCTCAAGAAGGTGTTTGACACAGCGAGGAGATACCACATAAGGTTCAATCCCGACAAATGCACCTTCGGCGTTCGGGCAGGTAAGTTCCTCGGCTTCTACCTCACAGAGCGAGGAATCGAGGCCAACCCCGACAAGTGTAGGGCTTTCTCCGAGATCCCTACTCCGAACTCAAAGAAGTCAATACAATCATTGAACGGGACACGCTCCCGTTTTTCAAACTTTTTTGACAAAAAGCGACATTTGAATGGAGCGAAGAGTGCAAGCAGGCGCTCCTCCACCTAAAACAAGTCCTATCACGACCCCCGGTCCTCTCACGGCCTGATCACGGGGAGACACTGTTCTTGTATCTCGCAATCACGAGTGAAGCGGTCAGCGCCGTCCTCATCCGGGAAACCCCGGACGGGCAGAAGCCGATTTACTTCACGAGTAAGGCCCTCCAGGGCCCCGAGCTCAGGTATCAGCAGATAGAGAAAGTCGCCCTGGCCCTCGTCACCGCATCCAGGAGGTTGCGCCATTACTTCC
The DNA here is from genome assembly GCA_022829125.1 of Lathyrus tuberosus. Taxonomy (NCBI): domain Eukaryota; kingdom Viridiplantae; phylum Streptophyta; class Magnoliopsida; order Fabales; family Fabaceae; genus Lathyrus; species Lathyrus tuberosus. Next base: position 4,115,638 of record JALAZF010000435.1, read on the forward strand.
TAGCCCACACTGTTGTCGTGAGGAGCGAACAGCCTATAAGGCAACTCCTTTGACGACCAGATATGGCGGGGAGGATGCTCAGATGGTCGCTCGAACTCGCCGAATTTGACATCCAATACGAGGGAAGGAAAGCCCTGAAGGCTCAGGTATTGGACGACTTTGTGGCGGAGATGACCGTCCCGGAACCTTCGACCAACGGATCCCAAAAGTGGACGATCTATGTCGACGGAGCATCCAGCACGAAGGGAAGCGGGGCGGGCATTATCCTAAAAAACGAGGAAGGCATCCTGATCGAGGTATCCCTCAAACTATCCTTCCCGACGTCGAACAACCAAGCAGAGTATGAGGCTTTCCTCGCCGGGCTTCGGTTGGCCGAGGACCTCGGTGCCAAGGAGGTCAAAATCTTCACCGACTCCCAGCTCGTGGCCTCGCAAGTCCGAGGAGAGTACCAGGCCAAGAACGACAGCCTCATCGAATACTTGACCTTGGTGAAAGAAAAGATGAAAAAATTCACCTCCGCGGAGGTAACCCACATCCCTCGCGAGCACAATACCCGAGCAGATGTCTTGTCCAAATTGGCAAGCACAAAGAAGAAAGGCGGAAACAAATCCGTTATACAAGAAGTGCTTTCCCGCCCGAGCATCGACAAACCCGTTCCGGCAGCAGACGTAAACGCCATCGGGGACAACAATTGTTGGATGACCCCGGTATACGAGTACCTCACGACGGGCAAACTGTCCGAAGATCCCAAGGAAGCGGGGATGGTGAAGCGGCGGGCGTGCTCGTACGCGATAGTCGAGGATAAGCTATATCGACGAGGGTTTTCTATTCCCCTCCTCAAGTGTGTCGAGGAGACCAAGGTCCCCGGCATACTCCAGGAAATCCATGAGGGAATCAATGCACAGCACCTCGGTGGACGATCGTTAGCCCGTAAAGCACTTCGGGCAGGGTATTACTGGCCCACCATGCAACAAGACGCCAAGGAACACATCAAGAAGTGCGATTGATGCCAGCGACACAGGGACATGCACCTCGCTCCTCCTAACGAGCTCAAAACACTATCCTCCCTGTGGCCGTTTGCGTGGTGGGGGATGGATATCCTCGGACCTTTCATCGTGGGATCGTACCAAAACAAATACCTCATCGTCGGGGTGGATTATTTTACGAAGTGGATCGAGGCGGAAGCGTTGGCCAAAATCACGGCCTTCAACATACTACGTTTTTACAAGAGGAACATCCTCGCCCGATTCGGCGTGCCCCAAGCTATTGTCACCGACAACGGAACACAGTTCACCCACATGAACTTCCAAGACTTCGTCACCAAACTGGGCACGAAGCAGCACTTCACGTCGGTCGAGTACCCTTAAACGAACGAGCAAGCCGAATTGGCAAAGAGAGTAATCCTCCGAGGACTGAAACGTCGATTAGACGACGCCAAACAACGGTGGGTCGAGGAGCTACACAGCGTCCTCTGGACCTACCGAACAACCTCGCATTCCACGACCGGGGAGACCCCTTTTCGTCTAACCTACGGAACAGAAGCGGTGATCCCCGTGGAGATCAGGGAACCCTTGAGGAGGATGGAAGCCCCCCTCGACAGAGACGCGAACAACGAAGCCCTGAGGGAAGAGCTCGATTTCGTCGAGGAGACGCGTTCGGGCGCTTCTCTTCGAGAAGCTTCACTTAAACAGAAAATAACTTTACGTTATAACGACAAAGTTATCAAACATGATTTTCAAGTAGGCACCCTCGTCCTACGAAGGAACCAGAAAGATTTGCGGGAAGGCAAACTCGCCGCGAACTGGGAGGGCCCGTACCGTCTCCGCGCGAAAATGGGGACAGGAGCCTACTTCCTCGAAAATCTGCACGGGGAAGAACTTGCTCGACCATGGAATGCTGAGAAGCTCAAACAGTACTACAGTTAAACACTGCCAGCGACATACTAGCATCGCGGTTACGGGGACGCACTAGGGTACAAGCGCGACACCCCTATACAGAACATGATGATCAAAGGCCGCGTTGTGTGTGCGCGAGGACTTTTGATCCGACGAGGACACCTCAATCGAGCTCCTCCGTCGTTGTACCAATCAGGCAGAACACCCAGCTCGCGATGGGAAGTTCACGCCACGAAGCTAAGACCTCGACCGAGCTCTTAGACTCGTTGAAGGTCGGAATACACTTCCTGCCACTCGACCAGCTCCACACGCAGTCGAGGATTATCGAAGTCGAGCAAGTCCTAAAATCTCTATACTTAGACAAAAATAAACAAAGTATAGCAAATACAATAACATCACACACAAACAAAACAAGTAAACATCACACACATATAAACGCAGTGATCAAAATATAAATTCGGGCAAAAATCCCATTGTACAAATATTACAAATATTCCAAAACCCCTTGGCACGCAGGTCGGGCAAACAAAAGAAACAAAATGAAATGGCTCGCAGGCCAAACAAAACAAGAAAATAGAACCTATTCCGCGGCCGTCCCCTCTGGCTGCTCTCGCCCGGTCGCGTCCCCGTCAACCTCTTCCTCTTCCACCGGCCGCACGATTCGACCATTAACCACATCGTAGTCAGAGTGGGCTCCCTCCGTAATGAGGTCAGGGTTGAGGATTTGAAGCTGCTGCACAGCATTCTTGAAGCCTATTTCAGCGGCCACTAGGCTGTCCTGCTCAGTCTCTCAGAGTTTAGCAATCAACGGTGCCCGCGACCTCAATAATCTATCTTCCTCGGTTTCTTCCTCGGCGGGGCGAGCAGCATCTTCCAATTCAGCGACCTTCTCCAAGAGGCTTTTCCTTCCCTCCTCAGCTTTTCTCCACTTCTCCTCAATCTGTTTCAAGTTTTTGGTCTGCTGCTTCTGATGCTCGGTCTGAACTCGGTTCAGTTCTTTGCACTCAGCCAGCTCCTTGCCCACTTTTGTCACCTCGACAACAACGGATTGTAACCTCTCTTGCAGCCCAGTCAGCTCGGCATCTGGACAAGTCTCGTCGTTCAAGATTAAAGTCATCGAACAAACTCGCATAACGGCAGACAAGTCCTCAAACAGGGTTTTCCTCCTCGAAGCTTGAGGAGCACCCAGGACGGCCTGGACTTCGGCAGCAGGGATACCTAGAGAGTTGGCACCCGAGCAGAAGTGGGGCCTCAAGTGACAAGGAGGAAGTATGAACTTCTCAGAGGGAGGACTGTTCTCAACCGTCAGGTCGACGTCCACCTGCCCGTCTGTGCGCTGCCGTTTCAGAGACCCTTAGCTACTTGGATACTGACTCCCTTAGGGAGAGGTCGAAGAATCCGTGGGCACTGAAGTCGTGGCAGGATGATGTGCTCGGAGTTGTTCGACCCGACCCTTTTTCGAAGCACGGGTGTTTTTCAGTTTCTTGAGACGCTCCTCGGCACTCGACATCTTACCTGCACAGAAAACAAAGAGGTCAGTAATTCGAAAAGTAGGACGAAGGAAAAGGTAGGTCGGGGAGGCCACCCCACCTAACAGCTTGAGAGCCTCCTTGTCAGAAAACGTCTCGAGGAGAACCCTAGTGTTGATCAATCGACGATTCGTTAAGACCTCCTCGTCGTCGCCCAGAAGGAAGTCCCCGTTCAGCGTCACGAACTTGGCTTTGTTAAACCCACCGACGAACTTGACTATGGCCTCGTGAGCCAAGCAATCCCCTTCACAGAGTTTACCAGGGCTGACAATATAGCTATTTGTTCCCCTCTTGAAGTGTTCTTCAGTCCAGAACAATGGGAACCTGGGCACAAGGGCCTCCTCTCGCCGCCCATCTACTTCTTCGACGACCCGATGGTACACTAAATTTATGGCCTCAAGTGTGACTGGCCTCACGAAGTAGTACCGGTACTTGAAATCTCTTGCACAGAGTCCATATAAGTGTGAAACAGGCTGCTCACCTGCTTGAAGGACACCCAGCCATGCTTACTGTCAACGGCCTGCCGTTTAAGATGGAAAATGCGAAAAAATAGGGGCACAGTCGCCCCGATCTTCAGGTATTTGCACACGAGCTCGAAAGCCCTGATGAAAGCGAGAGAGTTGGGGTGGAGTTGAGAAGGGGCCAAATGCAGCCAGACAAACACTGACTGTTGAAAATTCGTGAAGGGCAAACGCCGCCCCGCCTTGTCGAACATGAACTCGTATACAGGAAACCGCATCCCGCTATATGTCGAGCATATTCGATGATGTGGCAAAGGCCTGAACACGTTCCACGTCTTCGATGAACCCACTAGACGGTGCTCGATGGTGCAAAATATGTCGGCCTCGTCCAAATCGACAAACTGGGAGATCATGTTTACAGCCTCTTCGCAGGCCCAGTCGTCGAGTGACCTCTCCCCGTCGCTGGTCGTCTCTGCCATATGTGAGTCGGGCTCGTCGTAAGTATCTAAAGATCCCTCGGCCACTTGCAATACATCCATTTACCTGAAAAACAGAAGGAAATGGTGAATTCGATGACCCATATCAAATCCACCCCTCCACTGCAGATCAAGTGAAAGGGCGAGGAAGAAATGCTGGGAAACGCAAACCCGCGACCATCCTCAGTGTAGCGAGCGATTTTGGACGCGGTTCTTAAGCGTTGGTCGCTCTCTGCGGTTTGAGCGTTAACTACAGGTCGATTCATTTTTTATCCTATTGTGAGCTGATGAAGGAAGGGAAATAGATGTCTCCAATTAACCCTGCTTTGCATACTGAGTTTAAACAGCGGTCTATTAGGTTACGAATGCTATCAATGTGGGGGTCCTTTGTACTGGTTATTTGTATTTTCACCAATACGGTTTCTTTCTTTTTACTTTGACAGAGGGTTTCTGGCGGTGAACAAGGATTAGGATGTTAGGACTGATGTTTTTGAATTAGTGCTTTTGATTGATGGAGATATGGGATTTGGGTTTTTTGTTTAGTGTGCTCGCTAAGATTTTTCTTTCAATCTTATGCCTACGTATTACCGTTTACCGAAACAGGGAAATCAGAGCGTCGTAGTTCCTCCTATTCTATGGGAGGAAATGGTTGTTTTTGGTGTCTTGTTCAAAGCCCAAGACGTGAAGCGAAAGGTGGTTTGTATCTTGTTCAAAGCCCAAGATGTGAAGCTGAAGGGTGTTGACTTTAGAGAGAATTTGTCATCTCTAAAGAGGGGGGTTGTATGTCACAACGGTTATAAAGGAGAATTACTTTAACCGGGATACGCGGATCCTAGCAATGCCATAATTTTCCTTTATAGGGGATTTTAACCTGAAGGAGAAGACTTTAACTCAGTTTAGAGCAATGCCATCTTTCCTTAGGAATTTCTCATACTAAAAGAGGGACAGTGGCGTGGATGTAGATAATCCAGAGGATTGCCGCTTACAGCAATTAGATGAAGGGGAAGGAGTTGTTGATGTTTGTGTGCTGTGAACGAGGCACAACTTTGATGCTAAAAGGTTGATTGGATCAACCGGTGGTTTTTTTATACAAAGCCTAAGAGGAGGCTAATATGTGTCTCGTACAAAGCCCGAGAGAGAGGCTAAAAGGTTTTGACCCGACGATGGAGTTCTTTGGTATCTCGTATAAAGCCCGAGATGGAGGCTAAAATTTGTTTGGCTCAATAAGAACCTTTTTGTATCTCGTATAAAGCCCGAGATGGAGGCTAAAATTTGTTTGGCTCAATAAGAACCTTTTTGTATCTCGTATAAAGCCCAAGATGGAGGCGAAAGGGTGATTGACTCAACGAGGGAGTCTCTTTATGTGTCTCGTACAAAGCCCGAGAGAGAGGCTGAACGTTGTTTGACTCTGCTGGGGAGAATCATTGTACAAAGCCCAATAGGAGGCTATGGTGACTGTTTAATTAAGTGACAGGTCCAGTATACTGATTTTAAAGAGAAAATCAGTTCTTATATGAGCAACACTGTACTCAAGGATTTGATTCAAGGATCTGGGTTATTCCTGTTCTTTAAGGAAGCGGGAAATCTGAAGGGTATTGAGACTATCCGAGTCTACGGGGTTTTCTCCCTATTTAACGAAGGGGTCACTTGAGAATGTCTTTGAGACTCAAGGAGATTATACTGTCCAAGTCTAGAGTTTTATCTTTTGTACCATGCTTTGAGAAACAGTAGCAGACTCTATGAAAGGACTGTTCTATGAAGATGATTAAGTTTTGTTCTTATACCTCTAGGAGGTCGTCGGGACAATTTGTACGAAGCCCAAGAGGAGGCTGGAATCTTTTAAGTAGCCGACGGGTCCTTGTACTAAGCCCAAGAGGAGGCTATCATTCCCGAAGGAAGAGATCATTATACGAAGCCTAAAAGGAGGTTGTGAATACTTCTAAGAAGCCGTAGGGTCCTTGTACTAAGCCCAAGAGAAGGCGTGGTTGCTTTTAGGAAGCCTGGGGGTCCTTGTACGATGCCCAAGAGGAGGCCGATGCTTTTAAGAAGCCGATGGGTCCCCAAACCCCGAGAAATTCAAGGCAATGCTATTCACAAGGAATAGATCAAGTCAGGAAAGTTTGAGAATTTGGAAGAAACTCAAGAGATGCCATTCACGGAGAAAAAATCATCTCTGGGGAATAGAGTTTCTTGAAAATTTCTTTTAAGAAGCCTGTGGGTCCCCAAACCCCGAGAAATTCAAGGCAATGCTATTCACCGAGAATAGATCAAAGTCAGGAAAGTCCGAGAATTTGGAAGAAACTCAAGAGATGCAATTCACGGAGAAGAGATCATCTCTGGGGAGTAGAATTTCTATGACAACTTCTACGAGTGACAGTCTATGAAAGGGTTCATAGGGAATGCTGCCTTTCATATCTCCATATTGTTTAACCCCAAGAGGAGGGAAGACTGTGTCTGGTAATCCTATGGGGATCTAGTTTAGACTATTTCTAAGAGTGATCAACGGGCTTAATGCTAGACGTAGTTGCCGGGGGAACTCTAAATATCTATACTATTATTACACAGTTGATATGAGTTTATGAAAGAAGACTTACAGTGAAACAGCCCCACAATACAGTTATATGTATATGAAAACGGTAAATGAAAGCAATAACCACTTACTCGGTTGTAGAGCTTCCATGCTGTTTGGTTAGTTGTTCAACAAAGAAAGATTGAAAACAACAATATATTCAAAATCAAAGGAGAAAGTGCTTTGAAAAAGAAAGATTTGGGGCTTACAGCTCAAGGAGAGGCCCAGGGTTTTATCAGTGAGCGCACTGTTTGATTTTGTACAGAGGGACTTATACAAGTGACTGAGGCCCAAAATGTTTTTTGTACAAAGGGATGGGTCTTACATTCTCTCAAGAGGCCCAAAAGGTTTAAAGAAAAAGAGTGGGGCTTATAACACGAGGGTAGGCCCAATTGATTTTTCCGTTTAAACTGGCGATCGCGCCGAGATTTTCTTTTAACGCTGAGGGACTTATACAATAAGTGAGGCCCAAAATGTTTTGGTTAAAAAGGGATTGGGTCTTACACTCTATTAGAGGCCCAAGTGTTTTGAATGGGTCTTATAGCTCAAGGAGAGGCCCAAGGGTTATTTTGAAAAGGCGACGATCGCGTCGTTTGTTTTTTACGGTATCGGGACTTATACAATACACTGAGGCCCAAAATGATTGGTCAAAAAAGGATTGGGTCTTACACTCTATTAGAGGCCCATAGTGTTTTGAAAATGATTTATGAGGGTTGAATTAATCCAAAAACCCTAATTTGCTTTCAAAAATGTGTTTTAATTGAATAAAAATTCAATTAAAATGATCAAAATTGTTTAACATAGAAAAAACAAATTGTGATCTTGGATTAATGTTTCAAAAATTAAGTATTGACCTACAAAATAATTAGAAAGCATTAAAAGTTGCAAAATCAATGTGGAAAAAATATTTAAAATGTCAAAAACAATTAAAATATTAATTCTTTGCAAAAATATCAATTATATGAAATAAATAATATTTTTGGGATTTTTTGATAAAATAAAATATTTTAACATTTTTGTGAATTATTAAAAAAAGAGTCAACTCAAAATCATTAAAACTCAGAGAGAAATTAATTTTGAATCAATTAAATAAAATCACAAAATTCAAATATTCAAATTTGGAAAAATGGCGCCAAGAACAAGCTGAAGAACACGCGCGTGTTCTGAGATTCTTAGATTTGCATTTTCTATCCAATCTCCCTAAATACTTGATTATAACATGCAATCCACGTATCATTATGCTCGTCTCAACCTCACGATCATGTCTATGTCCATTAATTTCATTTAAATTAAACATATAACAAGAAATCATGAAAAATCCTCAAGAACCCTAATTTCTGCATGAAGGCTAGGATTTTTTATACACGATTCAAACAATGCAATTAATTGAGGGAAAACATTCCATGCATGATTATGAACATATGGCCAAATTATTGTGCAGCAAAAATTGTGTGGATCATAGAGTTAGAAGAGCTCATGCTTACACTTGCAGCTGGTGATCGTGATTTGTGTTGGAGGTGTTACAGCTAGGTTCCAATGATGTGGATAGCTTCCCTAGGTACCAAGTGATGTGTCTGAGTGCTTGGAATGGATTGAAATGGTTTGGAGTTGAAGATGGCACCTCAACTGCAAAACTGTCAAGAACTTGAGCAATTGGCTGGTGATTTTGTGAAATCTGTGCTCCAAATGTTATGTAAGTGTTTGGATCACTTCTATATGATGTATGTGACGTGTGTGAGTGATTGGTTTGATTGGAAAAGCTCTCAAACTCAAAACTCGATAGTGACTAGCCTTAGAAGGCAAAATTGGAGTGAAAGAAGAGATTTTGAGGAAAGCATCTGTTTGATGGCTTTGGTGTACTCAAACTGATCACAATTGAGCTCTATTTATAGTAGAGCAAGTTTGTTTTGCAAGGAATAGTGAATGGCAGCTGCTAAGTAGGTTTGGCCAATGTTGGCAAATGAAAATCCAAGTCTCCTCTAGCCATTGACTAGAGGTTAGGGCACAGAGCTTTGGTTCCCTTGGTCTTGGATAAGTCTTGACTGATTTCAGATGAGAATGGCTCAGTCCATGCCACCTTGATGCTTCCATTGAATTCTTCAATCCAAATTTGGAGTCTTGTCCCTATTTTGGCCATTCTAGGTTCAACATGTTATTTTTTGTTCCATGGACTTTGGAGGCTTAGCTCAATGATTGTCCCCTTTATATTCAATCCTCTGAGGTGTCCAAGTGGATAGGAGCATTTGAATTTGGCTTATTTTGGCAAATCGAGCAAAATTGCAAATTCTGCCTTGCCTTTGACAGATTTCAGCAAGGCAACTTTCCAATGTCATATCTCATGACTCAAATGGAATTTGGCAATATTCTTGGTCATTTTGGAAAGCCCTTACATGATACAACAACTGTTTGAACATGTTTGTTTTTGATCTCTTTTGAATCCAAGTGAAAAATTCCCCTACATTTGGAAAAAAAATGAAGACAGATTTGGACTTAGTGAAAATTTCACTAAGTGTTGGAAAAAGTGACATTTTCATTTTTCAGCCATTTTGATAACTCCATAACTCAAAATCCTTAATGAATTGGACTTAGGTCTAGTTGGAGTTTTTGTAGAGGGTAATGAGGGCTACAAATTCATATTTGAATGAGGAAAAATGGCTTTGTGGTTTAGGAGTTATGATCCTCCAAAGTTGGTACCCTTGTCACTTTATTTTTAACTTAGAAAATTTTCTAAGTTTTTATGGTTACCCCTTTTACAAATTATCCAACTTTTCTTGATTTTTCTTGATGAATGATGATTCAAATCATACATTAACATCATTTTAGGGTTAAAAGTCCATTTTGGTGAAAAATCTCAAAAAGTCAAAGTTGACTTTTGTGCACAGTTGACTTTTTATCAGATGAATTCTAAACTGTGCAATTCTTCATGAAATCAAGTCCTTGACCTAAATCAAACTTGATGGACATGTTCCATGGGTGTTATAGGGTATATTGGTGCATGTCATAGGGCTTGGGAGCATGTCCTGGTCAAAAGTCAAAGTTACAGTTGACTTTTTCCTTAAAACCCTAATTGTGGGGTAGATGAAATTGAGACTTGTTGCTCAAGCTTCTTGAATTAATCCATTGTTCCAAATGGATTAATATAGTTCATTAGAGACCCTCAAACCCTCTCTTGAGGTCTTGGTTCATGATTTATCCCAAAAGTCAACTTAGGGGTGAATTAGGTCAAGAAACCTTAATTCCTGATTTTTTATGTATGCATCCCCTAAGACAAAATTGACTTGATGAATGGGTCCATGAGGTTCCATGGAGTACATTAGGTTGTGTTTTGGATCTTTGGCTTGTGTCCAGATGAAATTTTTCATCTGGAGGCTCTAGTCGACCAAAACCCTAATTTGGTGATACCGGCGATCTTGAGACTTGATCCACCTAGAAGGGAGCAACCTTGTGCTTAATCCTTGAAGTGGGAGTCCTTTTGATCCATTGTGGATGTTTGAGAGGTTAGACAAGTTGAATATCATGTCATTCCTTGATTGATCCTTTGTCTAAGCACTCAGAGAGGGCTTGAAACCCTAATCTTGATTGTAGTGAATGCTCAACAATTCCTTGAGGAGATTGATGGGGCACAAAGGTACATCCATATTGTGATGATGATTTGCACAATGATGGGAAATCTTAGTGGTCAAAATTTGGGGTATGACAGATGCCCCAATTTAATCTTCTTAGACACGAAGGTGTGAATGACGAAGGTATTCGGGCATTCGGGGTGCAAGAGGATTAAATATCGGAATACCCGAAATTTTGATGGCTATGAATGGCAGTTTGCGCATTCATCTTCTTTTGCTAAGCAATGATGCTTAGAAAAGGTAAACTTCCCCTCGATCCTGGTTTCCTACCAAGGAACTGGTCTTAGTTTCTGATTTAAACTTCCCCTCGATCCTGGTTTCCTACCAAGGAACTGGTCTTAGTTTTTGATTTAAACTTCCCTTCGATCCTGGTTTCCTACCAAGGAACTGGTCTTAGTTTCCGATTTAAACTTCCCCTCGATCCTGGTTTCCTACCAAGGAACTGGTCTTAGTTTCCGATTTAAACTTCCCCTCGATCCTGGTTTCCTACCAAGGAACTGGTCTTAGTTTCTGATTTAAACTTCCCCTCGATCCTGGTTTCCTACCAAGGAACTGGTCTTAGTTTCTTTTGTCAATAAACTTTATCGACAAGGGACGCTATTTGTAGCGGTTTTCCTCAAACTTATCGCCGAATTTTCCCGGGGAGATGCCATTTGAATGGAAAAGGTTTCGAAGTCAGACTTGCTGGGAAACCCAGTCATCTGAGTTGTGTACAAACTTCTCTGCTAGAGATGTCATTTGTTGATTCTATCCGGGGAAAGCGAGTCTCTTGAGAGACTGCCTTCGTTTGGGATTACATCATACTTTTCTCGGGATCTTCCTGGAAAAACGCCATATGATGGGGTCCAATTTTGAGGTGCTGATGACCTTTTCATCAGTGTGTCTTTCGGAGCGAAACTGGCATGCTGCCGAATCTCTGATTACGAGGCTTTCGCTGTGGATTTTCCTTAATCCGGGAAAGCAAGGATATCATCTTCAATGGCGAAGAGTGACATTTGTAGAAAGCTTCTCTGGCTTTTCAGAGGTTCAAGTTATCAAAGTGGTCAAAGGCCAACTTCCTCCCAGAAATAAACTGGTGGCGAGGTTGTTCAAACGCAGCATTTCCTAACGAGGCAAGAACTGACAGCTCGATTGAGAAAACTTTTATCACTAGGGGACAAGACCGACTAGAGTGATAGTGATGCAATATGAAATGTGAATCCAAATCAATAATGCATGATGTATGTATGTTTATGCTGACACAACTGACACGACATACAAACTAAAAGATGAACATGACTAGATACTCAACCATCGTGGGGCGTGTAGAGATATCGCTGGTTCAAGATAGCAATTCCACCTTGCTTAGGAGAGATAGTCCCTGCGGGGAATACCATTGACCGGGCTTAGGAGATAAGAACTCGGCCGAGGGGTGTCAGACGAAACAAGGTCTCTGACACAGTTGATCCCTTCATTCAGGCGTACTGGGTTAGAAGGAGTACTTTGATTCTGCACTTTGAAGTTTGCTTACTTCTGGAGAAGCGATTGATGTTCTTTTGATGTTTAACAGTCAGAAGAAATTGCCATCTTTATTTTAAAAGCAGAAAAATTTTAACAAGTAAATTCATTTTTGTCTTATTTCAAGAGTCATTGGTCATGTTAACAACGTCGTTCTGTAAAACTAAAACAAATAAGAATTACAAACAAAAGCACAAGGGCTCAAATTTTATTTGATAAGATGGAGATCAGCTAAACGCGTGATTCCAAGGAGTATATACAAAGTTTGAAAATGGTAATTTACAGGGAAAAGGGCTACGTTGAAACATAATGACCACTATCCTTCTACCAACTTTGAATTCGGGGCATCCTGAGCTTTTGTCGAAGATGACCTTGACTGGAGTTTTCCTGGTGGATGATGTAACTGCCGCTGCTGCTGAGGGACTTGCCTCTGTTGAACATAGTTACTTGTCATTATCCCTAATTTTTGCCTGGATTGTACTATGAGATTTCCAATCCATCGGGATGATTTTTTTTCATGTCTCTAACTTTTTCCTGGACCGCCCTTTCGGGTTTTTAATCCACCGAGACGTTTTTTTTAGGCGAAGTATTTCTTGACTACATCAACATTCGTGGGGTAGGCAAATTCTTCTCCGTCCATAGTTGCAAGTCTCAAGGCGCCGCCTGAGAAAGCTTTCGTGACTACATAAGGTCCATCATAATTCGGGGTCCACTTGCCCCGAGAGTCAGTGAGAAACGATTGTATCTTCTTAAGCACGAGGTCTCCTTTTCTGAAGACACGAGGTCGGACCTTTTTGTCGAACGCCTTCCTCATTCTTTCCTGATACAACTGACCGTGGCATAGAGCCATTATTCGTTTCTCTTCGATCAGGTTTAGTTAGTCGTGTCGGCTTTGACACCATTCAGCTTCGGTGAGCTTCGCTTCCATCAATACCCGGATTGATGGGATCTCTACTTCTATGGGGAGAACTGCTTCCATGCCATATACTAGAGAGAAAGGGGTTGCCCCTGTTGAAGTGCGGACAGATGTTCGATAACCGTGAAGAGCAAAGGGCAGCATTTCGTGCCAATCTTTATAGGTTACAACCATCTTCTGAACAATCCTCTTGATGTTCTTGTTAGTCGCTTCTACCACTCCGTTCATCTTGGGTCGGTAGGGAGATGAGTTATGGTGTTCGATCTTGAACTCTGCACACAACTCTTTCAATATCTTGTTGTTCAAGTTAGATCCATTATCAGTAATGATCTCGCTCGGAACACCATAACGGCAGATGATATTGTTTTTGATAAATCGGACCACCACTTGTCGGGTTACATTAGCGAATGACGCTGCTTTGACCCACTTGGTGAAATAGTCAATGGCTACTAGAATGAACCGATGTCCGTTTGAAGCCTTAGGCTCAATCATGCCAATCATGTCGATTCCCCATATGGAAAAAGGCCATGGGGAAGAAAGAACTTTGAGATGTGATGGCGGTACATGAATTTTGTCGGAGTATATCTGACACTTGTGACACCTCCTCATGTACTTGTAGCAGTCGGATTCCATGGTCAACCAGTAGTACCCTGCTCTTAGAATTTTTCTCGCCATTGCATGTCCATTGGCATGAGTGCCAAAGGGTCCTTCATGAATTTCTTTCATAAGCATGTCTGCTTCTTGTCTGTCGACGCATCGGAGCAAGACCATGTCAAAATTTCTCTTATAGAGAGTGTCACCGCTCAGGAAAAAGTTTCCAGCCAATCTTCGGAGGGTTTTCCTGTCCTTTCTGAGTGCCCCAGATGGGTACTCTTGTTTCTGAAGGAAGCATTTGATATCGTGATACCAAGGTTTGTCATCTATGACTGCTTCGATCGTGAAGACGTAGGCGGTCCGTTCAAGGCGCATGATGTCGATCTTAGGTATGTCATTCCATTGACCTACACTAATCATGGAAGAGACAGTGGCTAATGCATCAGCCATGTGATTCTCTTCACGAGGGATATGATGAAACTCAACTCTGTTGAAGAAAGGTAGCAACCTTCTTGCGTAGTCTTTGTAAGGAATCAATCCTGATTGGTATGTGTTCCAATCTCCTTTTATCTGATTGATAACCAAGGCTGAATCACCGTATACGTCCAAGTTTTTGATCCTTAAATCAATTGCTTCTTCGAGACCTATAATACAAGCTTCGTATTCGGCCTCGTTGTTCATACATTTGAACGTAAGTCTGGCAGTGAAAGGAATGTGGGTACCTTGAGGGGTAACAATGATTGCCCCAATTCCGTTCCCATAATGATTAACTGCTCCGTCAAAGATAAGTCCCCATTGGGACCCTGGTTCTGGCCCTTCACTGGGTAACGGTTCATCGCAATCTTTCATTTTTAAATACATGACATCTTCGTCTGGGAAGTCAAACCCGATTGATTCTTGATCGTCAATCGGTTGATGAGCCAAATGATCAGCTAAAATACTTTCTTTAACGACTTTCTGAGCGTGGTACTCTATGTCATATTCTGATAACAGCATCTGCCAATGGGCAATCCTTCCCGTAAGAGCAGGTTTTTCGAAAACATACTTGATTGGATCCATTTCGAAGATTAACCAAGTAGTGTGACGAATCATGTATTGGCGAAGAAGTTTGGCTGCCCAAGCTAAAGCACAGCAAGTTTTCTCGAGCATCATGTACCGAGTCTCGCAATCGGTGAATTTCTTGCTTAGATAGTAAATGGCAGACTCTTTCCTTTTGGTTTCGTCTTGTTGACCAAGTACACATCCCATTGAGTCCTCCAGAACTGTGAGGTAAATGATCAGTGGTCTTCCTTCCACTAGAGGTGATAGAATCGGAGGATTCAACAGGTATTCCTTAATACTGTCGAAGGCGGTTTGGCAATCTTTTGACCAAACGCAATCCTGGTTCTTTTTGAGTAATTTGAAAATCGGCGCGCATGTCGCGGTCATAAGGAATATGAATCTGGAGATGTAGTTCAAACGTCCCAAGAATCCTCTAACTTGTTTTTCAGTTTTTGGAGAAGGCATTTCTTGAATGGCCTTGACCTTGTCAGGATCAACCTCAATTCCTTTCTAGATGACGATGAACCCTAGTAGTTTCCCTGAACGGACACTGAAGGTGCATTTGTTGGGATTCAAGCGGAGCTTGAATTTTCTTAGACGTTCGAACAATTTTGACAGATGTTCAACGTGCTCACTCTCTGTTTTAGATTTTGCAATCATATCATCAACATATACCTCGATTTCTTTGTGTATCATGTCATGAAACAGAGTAGTCATGGCCCTTTGATAGGTTGCCCCGGCGTTCTTCAAACCGAACGGCATCACCTTGTAACAAAAGGTACCCCATGGGGTAATGAACGAAGTTTTCTCCATGTCTTTCGGCGCCATTTTGAGCTGGTTATAGCCCGAGAATCCATCCATGAAGGAGAAAATTTTGAACTTTGTTGTGTTGTCTACCAGCATGTCTATGTGTTGTAAAGGGAAAGTCATCCTTTGGACTGGCTTTGTTCAGATCCCTGTAATCTACACACATCCTGACTTTTTCGTCCTTTTTTGGAACGGGTACGATATTGGCTAACCATTGAGGATATTCAGATGTAGCGAGGAAACCCGCGTCGATCTGTTTCTGTACTTCCTCTTTGATTTTGATGGCCATGTCCGGGTGAGTGCGTCTCAACCTTTGCTTTACTGGCGGACATTCCGATCTCAATGGTAAGTGATGTTCTACGATGCTGGTATCCAACCCCTGACATATCCTGATAGGACCAAGCGAATACATCGGGAAACTCTCTAAGAAGCTTTATCAAACCCTCTCTGGCAATTGGACTGAGCAGTGCCCCAATCCTGATTTCTTTTCTCTCTTTTTCTGAACCCAAGTTTACCGTTTCCAATAGTTCTTTGTGAGGTTCAATGGACCTTTCCTCTTGTCTGAGTAGTCGGGAGATCTCTTCTGGAATTTCGTTGTCATTTTCTTCTTCAGCCTCGAATACCGGGAACTCAAAGTTGGGAGAAGGCATCGGATCGTATGTTTCAACGGGGTTTAAAACAAGCAATCTGCATGACGTGATGATTCGTGTTTAGAAGAGATAGAGAAAATGCAAGTGTGTGCAGTGTATTTATTTTATTACTGCTTGTTTTATGATTGAATTGTTTTTTAGGATTACCATTTTCTAAAAAAGCAAAAAGAGAAAACAGCAATTAATGCGGAAATTACAGAACGGCATTATTTTATTAATGAACAAGTCGATCCTTGAAACTACAGCCCTATAAAACAAAACTCTGTCGCTTTGGGCGAAGCGAAGAGGGATAATTTACATAAAGCAAGCCCTATCAAAACATCTGTTTCACCTGGGCAGGGTGAAAGGTTAAAGATGGCAATTACTTTGACTGATGAACGATCTTTGGAACTTTGACGACAACCCATTGGCGGCGAACTCCTCGGTGAATCACAAAGTCTGGCACCTTCCTTGATTTGTCTTCAGAAATAACGCTGATTTCTGGTGGAGCAGGATCGTTGGAATTTGTCTCCCAGGCAGAATTGTCGTAGGAGGATTCCTCAGTTGCATTTTGCATGGTATTTGTGCTCTCAGCTGTATCCCCCCATCCAGTTGGCTGGATGTCTTCGAGCCTAATACGAGAGCTTCCGGGCGCGGTGTACTTGACCATATAGTCGTATTTTCCACTCGGTTGTCCCAAGGTGTCCCAAACTTCTCTGGAACTAGAGGAGTCATCTCTCTCAATGACGTTAACCTCGGGAAAAGCATAGTTGATGAATTCACGTCCTGCAAATGTTGCGAATTCATCTTCATGTTGAGTAGTTTCTGAATGACCTGAGTGTTGATCCCAAGATATTCTGTTCAATGACGGTCAGCTGATTTTCATTGTTCGGCTGACTTTCTTGCCCCAAGTTTCCTGGGTAAGGCTGCCACATTGGCAGACCATCCATTGGGCCATAGTAATTGTAGTTAAAGTTGTCTTTCATCGGAGTGTCCTCCTCTAATGAATTTGGCGGAGCACGGCATCCTTCCGGATCATAATCCCCGTATATCATTTCGACATCTGACCTTTGTATAAATCTCGGACTTTCTATAGGGAAACAAAAAGGCATAGGTACCTCTTCCTAAGACATATAATCGTCCTCGTTAAGGTAGGACTTCCATTCTTCATCTGTGTCAGAGGGATCTTCCTCATTGATAGCATGTACTGCCTGAGACACTGGGTAGAGGAAACCTCCACTATGGAAGAAGTTTTGAAGGGGATGAAGACTTTCATCGTTGGCAGCTGTCTGGGTACAGGTTACAGAAAAACCAAGACCCTTCTTTGTTTTATTGTCAATGGGAATGGCAAGATGTCCCCGCCCTTTCGTATCGGTACTCTCGACCGCTTTGATAGCATCCTTGTATGAGGAAATTGAGGTTTCTTTCTTGAACTAATTATCTTTGCTTACCGACAGTGCTTGGAACTGAGTTCCAATAACCTCCTCGGGTTCTATACCAGTAGATGATGATAAGTTGCTTACAAGCAAGGCTTGTTCCCCACAAACCGTGACAAGTTGATCGTTCTTGACGAACTTTAGCTTTTGATGGAGAGTTGAAGTAACCGCTCCAGCCTGGTGTATCCAAGGTCTTCCTAATAAACAACTGTATGTTGCCCGGATGTCCATGACCTGGAAAGTGACTTGGAAAGTGTGAGGACCGATAGTTATAGGAAGATCAACTTCGCCGATAACTGTTTTTCTGGATCCGTCGAACGCTTTGACGACGACCTCGATGATTCTCATCGAAGGGCCTTTGAATGATAATTGCATCAAAGTGGACTTTGGCATAACATTCAGGGCTGACCCTGTGTCTACCAGTACGCTGGCTAAAGCATTGTCCTGGCAGTTAACTGTAATGTTGAGCGCCATGTTATGACGACGACCCTCTTCGGGTAGTTCCTCATCACTAAATCCCAAAATATTGCAGGAAGTGATGTTAGAGACAATGCTATCAAATTGTCTGATTGTTACATCCTGTTCCACAAAGGCTTGCTCCAAGACTTTCTGCAGAGCCTCCCTGTGCGCTTCTGAACTGAGTAACAGCGATAATACCGAGATCTTTGAAGGAGTCTGTAACAGTTGATCGACAATGTTGTATTCACTCCTTTGGATGAGCTTCAGCATCTCATCATTATTTTTTGAAAGGTCGGGATTACTAGATTGACCGACTGGTGGATCAGGAGTTTCCGTCTGAAGTTCCTTTTCCTTGTTAAGTTCCCCAACCCCTCGGTTGAAGATTCTACCACTCCGTGTTACTCGACTGATGTCTGCAATATTCACGATGGAGGGTAATGGAATTTCCTTTCCATTTTCAACTGTCGTTGCACCGTATTTGTAAGGGATAGCCTTAGTTGATTCATACGGTAGTGGTCCCGGTAGATAGATGAATATGGGAACCTTCTGATTTTTCTGACCATCGTGAGTGATCTCAATTCGTTCCCGGTTGGGAACCTTAGATTCGTCAAGTAGAGGGATGATGGCAAAAACATCCCTGGTCCTGTGATGACCAGAGATTGTGACAACATCCTCAACCTGATCGGCAAGGTAATTCAGTGACCAGTTGATGGGTCTGGAACCTGGATATGGGCGAATTTCTCCACGATCCACCTGATCCTGAAGAGCTGCTCTCACAAGGTAACACCCTTGGTTACTTTCCGAACAGACGCTAAAACTGTCATAGTTGTGTGGTGGCACCTGGCCACGTCCACTTTGAATACAATGTAACCTCACTAGGTTAGCTTCCACAGATCGAACATCCTGACTTTGACGCCGAGTAGGATTCCTGTTACTGATACTAATTTACTGAGTATCTTCATCCACATAGATTGGCATCCACCAGTGATTTAACAAGTGCTGAAGTGCCTCCTGGACAAGGGTACAACCTCGATCGTTCTCGCAACCCGCTTTATAACTTTGATAGTCATGTGATATTAAGAATCCGAGTCGGACCTGCTCAGCATGTAACTCTACCAGGTTGGCATTCATCACGCAAATATCAAAGATCTGAACCATGTTGATCTGATAAGGATTCCTATCATGGTAGTCTTGGATCCATCCAAGATCCATCTGATGTTGGAGGGCCTCCCGTATGAAAGAGCATCCCTGTTTGTTTACCGAGCAAGTCAGACAGGAACTGTAATCGTGTCGCGGTAGATTATCTTACTGGCTTTGCCTTGAGTGCATTGCCACCAAGTTGGCATTCATCGCATGGATGTCGTGGTCTTGAATGACGTTAGAATTCGTGTAGACCATGTTAACTCCACAAACTTGGTGCTCTTGGATCCATCTGAGATCCATCTGTTCTTGTAGAGCTGCTTACACCACAGAACATCCTTGGTTGTCTTTAGAGCAGATATCACACTGGTGATAATTATGAGGTGGCACATGGCCATATCCACTCTGTCTACAATGTATCTTAACCAGATTGGTTTTCAACAAGAGTACATCGTGAATTTGATAGACATCGTTAGTCTCTCCTTCTATCAGATTGACTGCAGCTTTCTCATGTTGAGGCAGCGGGTTCGTGAGAACATTGGGATTCGTATCTTTGAAAGATAAGAGCCCGCTCCTAACAAGTTTTTACACGTCGAACTTGAAATTGAGACAAGTCTCTATGTTATGCCCTGATCCTCCTTGATGATAAGGGCATGTTTGATCCACCTTAAACCAAAAAGGCGAATTTTCCGGTACTGTAAGAGGAGATTTAGTTTGAATGTGCCCCTTAGCCAGTAGTAATGGAAATAGTTCTACGTACGTTACGGGTATAGGATCAAATCCTGGTGGCCATGTTGTACGGTTGTTGTTATATAGAGGACGAGCCTGCTGAAGAGGCTGTTGTGTTCTTTGCTGATCAGGCTGGCTCTGCGCAACCTGAGGTTGATACGTAGGAATAAACGCAGGGTTGATAGCAGGAGTCACAGCTGCTACCGGTTGATAACGTCACCTTTGCTTTTCGAGAGAGATATTCCCATATCCTGCTCTTTTTTCTTAGGGAGAGCACTACCGTATTTTTTAGTACCGCTAGTCGATCCAGTGTCTTTTACCAAACGTCCTTCTCGGACGGCTTCCTCAAGACGTATGCCCATGCCCACCATTTCGGTGAAATCACTGGGTGCACTGGCAACCATTCGGTTATAATAAAATGAGCTTAAGGTTTTTAAGAAGATCTTTGTCATCTCTTTTTCCTCAAGAGGTGGACAAATTTGAGCAGCAATTTCATGCCACCTTTGAGCATACTCCTTAAAGGTTTCCTTGTCTTTTTGCGACATTGATCTGAGTTGATCTCTGTCGGGTGCCATGTCCAAATTGTATTTGTATTGTTGGACGAAGGCAGTACCAAGATCTCTGAATGTACTGATCGTAGTACGGTTTAAACCCATGTATCATTTGAGTGCGGCACCGGTTAAACTATCCTGGAAGTAGTGAATCACTAGGTCCTGATTCTCCGTCCGAGCAGACATCCGCCGAGCGTACATCACCAGATGGCTCTGAGGGCAAGAGTTACCCTTGTACTTTTCAAAGTCGGGCACTTGAAATTTGTGCGGGACTTTCACATATGGGACCAAGCAGAGATCTGCGGCGTCCTTTCCAAATAGATCCTGACCGCGAATGGCTTGCAGTTCCTTCTGCATTTCCAAGAACTGTTCCTGGAATTCCTCCATTCTGTCAAACATAGTTTCCTTCTTACCAGAAGGTGTCTGTGGAATCTGTCCTTCCGGGACAGTGTGCACCACAGGGGGTGGGACCGTGACTACGGCAGTGAGTCTTGGCGCCTCCCGAAGTTTGTAACCTTCAGGAGTCTTCAGTATGTCTCTGGCATCTTCGCTTTCCCAAAGTTTGTAACCTTCAGGCCCAGCGGCTTCTGTTGCGATTCCCTGATCTTCAGTGATCGGCGGAATATATCCTTCCGGGATATAATTAACAGGCATGCCCCAAGGACGATATTTCGGCATCTGATACCTAGGATCATACTTTTCTATGATGGGCATTGAGGTGATCTCTGAGATCACAGTTCTTTGTAGCTGAGCTTCTGCCATGGCTTGCATGTCGTTATAAAGCTTTCTCATATCCTCTCTCAGAGCGTCGATCTCTTCTTTCAACTCCCTGTTCTCTTCCTCAAGATCATCCATCTTTTTCTGACGATTGGCCTGAGTATTGTACGAATGAGACAGTTTGACTCTAGAACCGAGACACAAACGTGAGATTCGTAGGTAAGAAGAATACGCGATGTGTGAATGATGAATGGAATGATTATATTAATTGTTGTTTTCTGGTTTAATCAAAATAAACTTCGACAATTAGATTGCAAATATCAAACGGTGGGGAAACCCCTTTTTATTGAAATTCAAAGGATTACAGAAATGGAAATACAGTAGATTACAAGGTGCAGAAACAGAAACCTAAACTAATGGGTCCCGAGTCCTCTTCTTTGACCGGGGCGCTTGGGACGTTGTTGGGTTGTCATTCCTTTGCCAGGTGAAAGGAGCGAGCAAATTCCTTTGGTCATCTTGGTTCTCTACAGCATGCTGCTCCAAAATTTCAATCAGAGCATCTTTCTCTTTTAGTAGTTGTTGTATTTGGATACACTCTACGTCGAGGGTGCGGTACTTGTTCTTCCAAGATCTTCTTTCCTTTTGAACTTTGTTGAGAGTAACCTGAAGCTTTTCAGTTTCCGTCATAAAGTACATGACAGATTCCCTCGGCGGAAGAATTCTGTAACGAGGATAAGGCATCTTTAGCTTGAGAGCTCTGGTTTGTACCCAGTGGAGATAAGGCTCCACCGAGACACAGTCCGGTTTTCCCAGAGACTCTCGTCCTTTCTTATGAACATGTTTCCAAGCATACACTATTTCCGTCTTTAGTGCTCTGTCGTTTTCTCCTTCCTTGAAGAAAAGACCTTCCAGATGAACACCCAGTGGGATGTGTCTCATCGGGTATCCAAATTGACGAAGAACCAATATCGGATGATAGTTGATTCCTCCTTTAGTTCCTATGAGGGGTACGCTGGGGAAGTTTCCACAACGGTCAATGATTCTAATTCCCTCATAAATCCTATTACACCAATCTATATCAGAGTTGGTAAGAGACATGATCTTCTGCGACCAACGTAAGACACTCTTGCAATCCCAAAAAGCAGCAGACTTGGGCAAGTGAGAGATAAACCATTTGTAAAGCAAAGGTACACAGCATGTGATCTCTCCTCCGCTGTATAAATTTCCCAAGTGTACAGAATGATACGCATCTGCAAGCAAAGTCGGCACAGGGTTTCCAATGAGAAAAACCTTAATAGCGTTGATATCGACGAAGTTATTGATGTTGGGAAATAAAAATAACCCGTAGGTGAGCAAAACAAAGATACTTTCAAAAGCAGTCCCGTTCCCTATACTAGCGAAGTATAGAGCCTTTTTTGTCAAGAACTGGGCTGGCAAACCTTGGTTGCCACCCTTAGTGGTCATGTGAGTCCTGACCTCAGACTCGTCCAAATGAATTGCTATTGCAATAGTCTGATTCTTTGGAATTTCTTCCAGTCCAGAAAATGGAGCTCGATCAGTGATATGTAAATCAGTCAGATGAGAATACTCCTCCAGCGTTGGTGATAGCTGGTAATCCGGGAATGTAAAACAGTGATAAACCGGATCATAGAATTGAATGAGCGCGTCCATGATCCCCTTAATCACATGGACTCTTAACAGTGGTAGCAAACCACCGTGCTTGGCTCTGAAAGCCTCTGGGTTAACGATCATCCTTGCTGACCTTCTCAAATCCCCTAGTTTTGGAACCTTGAAGGTATACTGGTGAGTTCTCCTTCTACCGAAATCCATTAGCGTAATCCTCTTCTCTGATATTTGCAATCACAGTCTTAGTTTAATTTGAAAAATAGAGAGACTAGAAGAGAAAGTTTTTTGAATGTTTTAATGTTTTATTAAACGAATGCATGAATGCAGCACACAAAAACATAGAAAAAACATGGGGTCAGAGGGTCGTTGTCATGAAGTCAAGGCTCTACCCATCCCCAAAGGTTTATACTAGGGTGATTTTTGTACCTGTACTCATTATCATCAGCTCCTCCCAGGAAAGCAAAACAACAAGCGGATCGCCAGCGAGTTGTAGAGCAATCTTAGAGTAAGTGCCATTCACCGAGAATAGATCACCAGCCTCAAATGAGGGTAGTATCGCGTAACAACTATTTTCGATAGTTTCCGCACTACGAAAGGGTTTGGCTCCTCAGCTTCTCAGACATAACAACCGGCCCATTGGCTAGAAGAGTGAATGGGTTGCGTTGGTCAGCTTCCACTGAGGTTGATGGTCGACCCCGTCGCCATCACTTATCTTAAGTGTATACTCATTCTCACCACATGCGGCATCACACGCATTCCCAGTAGCGGAAAAACAAACACGTATAGCAATTAGGAAAAGCAGTATATATATTTGTCCTAATCATCCTAGACTTATAAAGCTATGATTCCTAAGTTCCTGACAGAAATGGGTTCCCCGGCGGAAGCCCCAATCTGTGGTATTCACAAAAGTGAAGAGAAAAAAGGTTTGTCCAAGGTTTCCACCTTAAACGTTTAAGAAAGAAGATTCGGCCCCACGGTGGGCACCACTTTTCTGTTGGCGGTCACCGCCAAGAAAATGACTTACCCAAGGTTTAAATTGTAAGAAAGAAAGAATCGGCCCCACGGTGGGCGCCACTTTTCTGTAGCGAGCGATTTTGGACGCGGTTCTTAAGCGCTGGTCGCTCTCTGCGGTTGAGCTTGAACTACAGGTCGATTCATTTTTTATCCTATTGTGAGCTGAATAAGGAAGGGAAATAGATGTCTCCAATTAACCCTGCTTGCATACTGAGTTTAAACAGCGGTCTGTTAGGTTACGAATGCTATCAATGTGGGGGGCCTTTGTACTGGTTATTTGTATTTTCGCCAATACTGTTTTCTTTCTTTTTTACCTGGGCAGAAGGTTTCTGGCGGGGAACAAGGATTAGGATGTTAGGACTGATGCTTTTGAAATACTGCTTTTGATTGATGGAGATATGGAATTTGGGTTTTTTGTTGATTGCGCTCGCTAAGATCTTTTCTTTCGATCTTATGCCTACGTATTCCTGTTTACCGAAACAGGGAAATCAGAGCGTTCGTAGTTCCTCCTATTCTATGGGAGGAAATTGGTTTTTGGTGTCTTGTTCAAAGCCCAAGACGTGAAGCTGAAAGACCTCAACTTTAGAGAGAATTTGTCATCTCTAAAGAGGGGAGAAGGAGAATTACTTTAACTGGGATACGCGGATCCGAGCAATGCCATAATTTCCGAAGAAAGGGTTTTAACCTGAAGGAGAAGACTTTAACTCAGTGTAGAGCAATGCCATCTTTCCTTAGGAATTTCTCATGCTAAAAGAGGGACAGTGGCGTGGATATAGATGATCCAGAGGCTTGCCGCTTACAGCGATTAGATGAAGGGAAAGGAGTTGTTGATGTTTGTGTACTGTGAACGAGGCACAGCTTTGATTCTAAAAGGTTGATTGGATCAACCAGTGGTTTTCTTATACAAAGCCCAAGAGGAGGCTAATTTCCGCTAGGAAAATCATTATACAAAGCCTAAGAGGAGGCTAATTTCCGCTAGGAAAATCATTATACAAAGCCTAAGAGGAGGCTATTTTGTGTCTCGTACAAAGCCCGAGAGAGAGGCTAAAAGTTTTTTACCCGACGATAGAGTCTTTGTGTCTCGTACGAAGCCCGAGATGGAGGCTATTGTTTGTTTGACTCAACAGGAGAATCTTTTATACTCAACAAGAGAGTGTTTTTGTATCTCGTACGAAGCCCGAGATGGAGGCTAAAAATTTTGACTCAACAAGAGAGTCTCTGTATCTCGTACGAAGCCCGAGATGGAGGCTACAAGGTTTGACTCAACAAGAGAGTCTTTGTATCTCGTACAAAGCCCGAGATGGAGGCTAAAGCGTTGTTTGACTCCGCTAGGGAGAGTCATTGTACAAAGCCCAAGAGGAGGCTATGTCAGTTAAGTGACAGGTCCAGTATACTGATTTTGAAAGAGAAAATCAGTTCTTATATGAGCATCACTGTACTCATGGGTTAGATCTGAGGATCGGGGTGGTATCCTTTTCTTTGAGGAAACTGGAAATCCAAAGGGTGTTGAGACTGTCCGAGTCTGCGGGTTTCCTTCCTATTTAACGAAGGGGTCACTTGAGAATGTCTTTTGAGACTCAAGGAAGTTAGACTGTCCGTGTCTAGAGTTTTATCTTTTATACTATGCTTTGAGAAACAGTAGTAGACTCTATGAAAGGACTGTTCTATGGAGATGACTAAGTTCTATTCCTATACCTCTAGGAGGTCGTCGGGACAATTTGTACGAAGCCCAAGAGGAGGCTGGAAACTTTTAAGAAGCCGACGGGTCCTTGTACGAAGCCCAAGAGGAGGCTATCATTCCCGGAGGAAGAGATCATTATACGAAGCCTAAGAGGAGGTTGTGAATACTTCTAAGAAGCCGTAGGGTCCTTGAATAATGCCCAAGAGGAGGCCGATGCTTTTAAGAAGCCCGTGGGTCTATCATCTCCTTTCCATTAGGAGAGATAACTCTTTTTAAAGATAAAAACCACTGGTAAACGTGCGAGGTTTACTATCCAGTGACTTTTAGCTTTTGAAGAGGGTTCCTTAGTTAAGGTCCAAGATTATGACCGTAGTGGGTACCCAATCCCCGAGACATTCAAGGCAAGCTATCCACAAGGAATAGATCAAGTCAGGAAAGTACGAGAATTTGGAAGAAACTCAAAGATGCCATTCACGGAGAATACATTCATCTTGGGGAGTAGAGCTTCTTGACAATTCCTAAGGAGGACAGCCGAAGAGAAGACTGTATCTGGTGCTCCTATTGGGGATCTAGGCGTCTATTTCTATGAATAAGTGAAACGGCGTCACCTAGTTCTAGACGTAGTAGCCGGGGAAACTCGAAATATCTATACTATTATTACACAGTAGATATGAGTTTATGAAAGGAGACTTACAGTGAGCAGCCCCACAATACAGTTTATAATATGAAAGCAGTAAATGAAAGTGATAACCACTTACTCGGTTGGAGTGCTTCCATGCTGTTTGGTTAGTTGTTCAACAAAGAAAGATTGAAAACAACAGTATATTCAAAATCAAAGGAGAAAGTGCTTTGGAAAAGAAAGATTTGGGGCTTACAACTCAAGGAGAGGCCCAGGGTTTTATCAGTGAGCGCACTATTTGACTTTGTACAGCGGGACTTATACAAGTGACTGGGGCCCAAAAAGGTTTTATGTACAAAGGGATGGGTCTTACACTCTCTCAAGAGGCCCAAAAAGGTTTAAAGAAAAAAGAGTGGGGCTTATAACACGAGGGTAGGCCCAAATGATTTTTCGTTTAAAAATGGCGATCGCGCCGAGGTTTTCTTTTAACGCAGAGGGACTTATACAATAAGTGAGGCCCAAAATGTTTTGGTTAAAAGGGGGATTGGGTCTTACACTCTAATAGAGGCCCAAAGTGTTTTGAATGGGTCTTATAGCTCAAGGAGAGGCCCAAATAATTTTTATTTTTAAACGGCCGACGATCGCGCCATTTACTTGTACAGAGGGACTTATACAATGAGTGAGACCCAAAAAGTTTTTGTACAAGGGGGGATGGGTCTTACACTCTCTCAAGAGGCCCAAAAAGTTTTGAAAATGATTTATGAGGGTTGAATTAATCCAAAACCCTAATTTGTTTTCAAAATGTATTTAATTGAATAAAAATTCAATTAAAATGATCAAAAATTGTTTAACACATGGAAAACAAATTGTGATCTTGGATTAATGCTTCAAAAATTAAGTATTGACCTACAAAATAATTAGAAAGCATTAAAAGTTGCAAAATCAATGTAGAAAAAATATTTAAAATGCCAAAAACAATCCAAATATTAATTCTTTACAAAAATATCAATTATATGAAATAAATAATATTTTTGGGATTTTTTGTGAAAATAAAATATTTTAACATTTTTGTGAATTATTAAAAAAAGAATCAACTCAAAATCATTAAAACTCAGAGAGAAATTAATTTTTGAATCAATTAAACAAAATCACAAAATTCAAATATTTGAATTTATGAAAAATGGCGCCAAGAACAGCTGAAGAACACGCGCGTGTTCTTGGTTTCTCAGATTTGCATTTTCTATCCAATCTCCATGAATACGTAATCATATCATGCAATCCACATATCATTATGCTCGTCTCAACCTCACGATCATGTCTATGTACTTTAATTTCATTTAAATTAAACATACAACAAGAAATCACGAAGAGACCTCAAGAACCCTAATTTCTGCAAGAAGGCTAGGATTTTTGATACACGATTCAAACAATGCAATTAATTGAGGGAAAACATTCCATGCATGATTATGAACATATGGCCAAATTATTGTGCGAGGAAATATGCATAGATTGAGAGATGACCAAGTATGTGCTTACCTCTAGGCCGTGACAGCAAGTTCAAAGTGATTTTTGATTTGGAGGTGTTACAGATGAGTGGTGATGATCTGAACAGCTTCCCTACACCCTATGGATTGTGTTTGGATGGTTGGACTTGATTGAAATTGGCTGGATCATTTTGTGGTACCTCAGCTGCACTTTGGTTAAAACCTTGAGCAACCAGCTGGTGATTTTGTGAAATTGATGTTTCAGAAGTAATCTAAGTGTTTGATCAGCTCATATGTGATGTATGTGAGGTGTGTGAGTGATTGGTTTGATTGGAATTGCTCTCAAACTCAAAACCCGATAGTGACTTGCCTTAGAAGGCAAAATTGGAGTGAAAGAAGAGATTTTGAGGAAAGCATCTGTTAGATGGCTTTGGTGTACTCAAACTGACCACAATTGAGCTCTATTTATAGTAGAGCAAGTTTGTTTTGCAAGGAATAGTGCATGGCAGCTGGTAAGTAGGTTTGGCCAATGTTGGCAAATGAAAATCCAAGTCTCCTCTAGCCATTGACTAGAGGTTAGGGCACAGAGCTTTGGTCCCCTTGGTCTTGGATAAGTCTTGACTGATTTCAGATGAGAATGGCTCAGTCCATGCCACCTTGATGGTTCCATTGAATGCCTCATTCCAAATTTGAAGTCTTGTCCCTATTTTGGCCATTCTAGGTTCAACATGCTATTTCTTGTTCCATGGACTTTGGAGGCTTGGCTCAGTGATTGTCCCCTTTAGATTCAATCCTCTGAGGTGTCCAAGTGGATAGGAGCAATTGAATTTGGCTGATTTTGGCAAATCGACCAAAGTTGCAAATTCTGCCTTGCCTTGACAGATTTCAGCAAGGCAACTTGGCAATGTTGTATCTCATGGTGTAGGTTGAATTTGGCAATGTTCATGGCCATTTTGCAAAGCTCTTACATGATACAACAACTATTTGAACAAGTTTGGTTTTGATCTCTTTTGATTCCAAGTGAAAAATCCCCCTACATTTGGCAAAAAGTGAGGCAGAATCTGACATTAGTGAAAATTTCACAAAGTGTTGGAAAAAGTGACATTTTCACTTTTCAGCCACTTTGATCACTCCATAACTCAAAATCCTTAATGAATTGGAATGACTTGTAGTTGAAGTTTTTGTAGGTTATAATGAGGGCTACAAATCCATCTTTGGATGAGATAAAATGGCCTTGTGGTTTAGGAGTTATGGTCCTTCAAAGTTGGTACCTTTGCCACTTTATTTTTAACTTAGAAAAATTTCTAAGTTTTATGGTTACCCCTTTTACAAGTTATCTCACTTTTCTTGATTTTTCTTGATGAATGATGATTCAAATCATACATTAACATCATTTTAGGGTTAAAAATACATTTTGGTGAAAAATCTCAAAAAGTCAAAGTTGACTTTTGTGCACAGTTGACTTTTTATCAGATGAATTCCAAACTGTGCAATTCTTCAGGAAATCATGTCCTTGACCTAAATCAAACTTGATGGACATGTTCCATGGGTGTCATAGGGTATATTCAATCATGTATTCGGGTTTGGGAGCATGTCCTGGTCAAAAGTCAAAGTTACAGTTGATTTTTCCCTTAAAACCCTAATTGTGGTGCAGATGAAATTGAGACTTGTTGCTCAAACTTCTTGGATCAATCCATTGTTCCAAATGGATCAATATGGTATATTAGAGACCCTCAAATCATCTCTTGAGGTCTTGGCTCATGGTTTGTCCCAAAAGTCAACTTAGGGGAGAATTAGGTCAAGAAACCCTAATTCCTGATTTTTGATGAATGCATCCCCTGAGGAAAAATTGACTTGATGCATGGGTTCATGAGGTTCCATGAAGTATATTAGGTTATGTTTTGGATCATTGCCTTGTTCCCAGATGAAAATTTCCATCTGGAGGCCCTGGTCGACCAAAACCCTAATTTGGTGACACTGTCGATCTTGAGACTTGATCCACCTAGAAGGGAGCAGCCTTGTGCTTAATCCTTGAAGTGGGAGTCCTTTTTGATCCATTCTGGATGTTTAAGAGATTAGACAAGTTGAAGATCATGTCATTTCTTGATTGATCCATTGTCTAAGCACTCAGAGAGGGCTTGAAACCCTAATTTTGATTGTAGTGGATGCTCACCCATCTTTGGGGAGACTAATGAAGCATAAAGGTACATCCATATTGTGATGATGATTTTCACAATGATGGGAAATCTAAGTGGTCAAAATTTGGGGTATTACAAGCTCAAGGAGAGGCCCAAGGGTTATTTTGAAAAGGCGACGATCGCGCCGTTTGTTTTTTATGGTATCGGGACTTATACAATACACTGAGGCCCAAAATGATTGGTCAAAAAAGGATTGGGTCTTACACTCTATTAGAGTCCCAAAGTGTTTTGAAAATGATTTATGAGGGTTGAATTAATCCAAAAACCCTAATTTGTTTTAAAAAATGTGTTTTAATTGAATAAAAATTCAATTAAAATGATCAAAATTGTTTAACATAGAAAAAACAAATTGTGATCTTGGATTAATGTTTCAAAAATTAAGTATTGACCTACAAAATAATTAGAAAGCATTAAAAGTTGCAAAATCAATGTGGAAAAAATATTTAAAATGTCAAAAACAATTAAAATATTAATTCTTTGCAAAAATATCAATTATATGAAATAAATAATATTTTTGGGATATTTTTATAAAATAAAATATTTTAACATTTTTGTGAATTATTAAAAAAAGAATCAACTCAAAATCATTAAAACTGAGAGAGAAATTAATTTTTGAATCAATTAAATAAAATCACAAAATTCAAATATTCAAATTTGGAAAAATGGCGCCAAGAACAAGCTGAAGAACACGCGCGTGTTCTGAGATTCTCAGATTTGCATTTTCTATCCAATCTCCCTAAATACTTGATTATAACATGCAATCCACGTATCATTATGCTCGTCTCAACCTCACGATCATGTCTATGTCCATTAATTTCATTTAAATTAAACATATAACAAGAAATCATGAAAAATCCTCAAGAACCCTAATTTCTGCATGAAGGCTAGGATTTTTGATACACGATTCAAACAATGCAATTAATTGAGGAAAAACATTTCATGCATGATTATGAACATATGGCCAAATTATTGTGCAGCAAAAATTGTGTGGATCATAGAGTTAGAAGAGCTCATGCTTACCACTTGCAGCTGGTGATCGTGATTTGTGTTGGAGGTGTTACAGCTAGGTTCCAATGATGTGGATAGCTTCCCTAGGTACCAAGTGATGTGCCTGAGTGCTTGGAATATATTGAAATGGTTTGGAGTTGAATATGGCACCTCAACTGCAAAACTGTCAAGAACTTGAGCAATTGGCTGGTGATTTTGTGAAATCTGTGCTCCAGATGTTATGTGAGTGTTTGGATCACTTCTATATGATATATGTGAGGTGTGTGAGTGATTGGTTTGATTGGAAAAGCTCTCAAACTCAAAACCCGATAGTGACTAGCCTTAGAAGGCAAAATTGGAGTGAAAGAAGAGATTTTGAGGAAAGCATCTGTTTGATGGCTTTGGTGTACTCAAACTGATCACAATTGAGCTCTATTTATAGTAGAGCAAGTTTGTTTTGCAAGAAATAGTGAATTGCAGCAGCTAAGTAGGTTTGGCCAATGTTGGCAAATGAAAATCCAAGTCTCCTCTAGCCATTGACTAGAGGTTAGGGCACAGAGCTTTGGTTCCCTTGGTCTTGGATAAGTCTTGACTGATTCCATATGAGAATGGCTCAGTCCATGCCACCTTGATGCTTCCATTGAATGCTTCAATCCAAATTTGGAGTCTTGTCTCTATTTTGGCCATTCTAGGTTCAACATGCTATTTCTTGTTCCATGGACTTTGGAGGCTTGGCTCAGTGATTGTCCCCTTTAGATTCAATACTCTGAGGTGTCCCAGTGGATAGGGGCATTTGAATTTGGCTGATTTTGGCAAATCGAGTAAAATTGCAAATTCTGCCTTGCCTTTGACAGATTTCAGCAAGGCAACTTTCCAATGTCATATCTCATGACTCAAATGGAATTTGGCAATGTTCTTGGTCATTTTGGAAAGCCCTTACATGATACAACAACTGTTTGAACATGTTTGGTTTTGATCTCTTTTGAATCCAAGTGAAAAATCCCCCTACATTTGGAAAAAAATGAAGACAGATTTGGACTTAGTGAAAATTTCACTAAGTGTTGGAAAAAGTGCATTTTCATTTTTCAGCCATTTTGATAACTCCATAACTCAAAATCCTTAATGAATTGGACTTAGGTCTAGTTGAAGTTTTTGTAGAGGGTAATGAGGGTTACAAATCCATCTTTTAATGAGGAAAAATGGCTTTGTGGTTTAGGAGTTATGATCCTCCAAAGTTGGTACCCTTGTCACTTTATTTTTAACTTAGAAAATTTTCTAAGTTTTTATGGTTACCCCTTTTACAAATTATCCAACTTTTCTTGATTTTTCTTGATGAATGATGATTCAAATCATACATTAACATCATTTTAGGGTTAAAAATCCATTTTGGTGAAAAATCTCAAAAAGTCAAAGTTGACTTTTGTGCACAGTTGACTTTTTATCAGATGAATTCTAAATTGTGCAATTCTTCATGAAATCAAGTCCTTGACCTAAATCAAACTTGATGGACATGTTCCATGGGTGTTATAGGGTATATTGGTGCATGTCATAGGGCTTGGGAGCATGTCCTGGTCAAAAGTCAAAGTTACAGTTGACTTTTTCCTTAAAACCCTAATTGTGGGGCAGATGAAATTGAGACTTGTTGCTCAAGCTTCTTGGATTAATCCATTGTTCCAAATGGATCAATATAGTTCATTAGAGACCCTCAAACCCTTTCTTGAGGTCTTGGTTCATGATTTATCCTAAAAGTCAACTTAGGGGTGAATTAGGTCAAGAAACCCTAATTCCTGATTTTTGATGTATGCATCCCCTGAGGCAAAATTGACTTGATGAATGGGTCCATAAGGTTCCATGGAGTACATTAGGTTGTGTTTTGGATCTTTGGATTGTGTCTAGATGAAATTTTTCATCTGGAGGCTCTGGTCGACCAAAACCCTAATTTGGTGATACCGGCGATCTTGAGACTTGATCCACCTAGAAGGGAGCAACCTTGTGCTTAATCCTTGAAGTGGGAGTCCTTTTGATCCATTGTGGATGTTTGAGAGGTTAGACAAGTTGAAGATCATGTCATTCCTTGATTGATCCTTTGTCTAAGCACTCAGAGAGGGCTTGAAACCCTAATCTTGATTGTAGTAAATGCTCAACAATTCCTTGAGGAGATTGATGGGGCACAAAGGTACATCCATATTGTGATGATGATTTGCACAATGATGGGAAATCTTAGTGGTCAAAATTTGGGGTATGACACTCAGGTCTGCGGGGAGCGGCATTGGGCGGGACCTAGAGATATTTGACCCACGTCCCCGTGACATTCTTCGTGTCCCCGGGGATTTCGCCAGTTATCCCCGGGAGACTCAACAAAAGAACTGAGAGATGTTCATCTCACGACCCCGGGGCATTCTTCATGTCCTCAGGGATCTCATCGTCTCTCCCCGCGAGATTCAACGAGTAAACTAGGAAATTTCGCCGTTTTCGCCGGATATTTCGTGATTTCCATGGGAACTTCATCGGTTCACCATAGATTCACCCTACAAATGCAAGCAAAAGAGGAAAAAAGAGAGAAACTTACTTCGAAGGTGCTTCCGGTAGGGTTCTGGTGCGGCTGTCAGCGGCAGCGAACGGCGGTTGAAGAGAGAACGAAAGAAGGCAAAGTCTGAGCAGAGGGAGAGCGAAAATGGAAATGAAACAAGATGGCCCCTATCTATAAGGGTCTCACGAGCCTCGAGGGCTCTTAGGCAATCGATTACGCTACCCTAGCGTAGCCGCCCTAGGCAATGATGAGATGCGACACGTGGCACATGCTCTCTCACGAATGTCTCTTCATTCCCCAACACGCGTCCTTCTGTTTTCCCCGGTTCAAACTTCTCGTATCCCCACGACGGCGCTCATCCGCAACCAGCCTAGCCCGAGCGGAGTGATTTATTTCTCCCCGTTTGACCGACCACTCCTCGTCTAGAGTCCCTTCCCCGACGGGATACGTCCTCGACATATTATTGGCCCTTAAGTCATTACTCTGACACCTCAGAACAACGACTTGGGGGCTCCTGTTCCGGACTGGGCCAGCGCCTGCCCTACGGTCGGGCAGGCCCAAGCCCAATGACCAACGAAGGCCCAACAAGGTCAAAAGCCACCTCCGTGTCGGGCACGTGCCAGTCCCCTAAGACGTCGGACACACGGGGTAGAAGACCCGTTGGGCAGAGGCGTATAGAACGTGGACGCACCTCTCATCGACACCTACGTACTCCTCCTTGCGAGGACACGTTCTCTTGTAACTTCCCACTCCCAAAGGAATCGGTCTGCCCTACTTCCGGAGATTTAGGGACCGTTACACCAGGGCGAAGACCACGTGCTGGTCTTCACTACGCCACGTAAGCCCTGGCAGTTACTTGGATTGGGCCTTGCAATCCAGCCCAGTGCAAGTAACTGTTGGCTCTGCGCTGGGGGCTCTCTATAAATACCCTCTCACTTGAGAGGGTCAGGTTACACAACATATTCTAACTCTCACCTGTTTTTCTGTACTTGCTTACTCCCTTTCTTACTTGAGCGTCGGAGTACCTTGCAGGTACACCCCCCGGTCGTATCATCATCACCGGAGCTGAAGTCCATACGACGTTGCTGGCCACTGAACAACTGTCTGATCCAAGTAAGATCACTTCCATAAAAGAACTATATGTCGATTCCGTTATTCATTTCTGGAAAGTGCGTGAAAAGTATTCAGATTTGTTAAAACATGTTGAAACCACAATTCTTGATCAGGTGAAGGAGAAGATAGTTTATGTGTAGACTGATAATGTTAGACATCTTGACCGTATCATGTGTATTGGTTCATATTTGGTCTTTATTGGTTCATATTTGGTCTTTATGAAGGTTCTATTATATGGTTCTATTTTGGAAATGTTTCAGGAGAAATTTCAAAGATACATCTCTGGAAGGTTCTGTTATATGGTTCTTTTTTTTGAAATGGTTTAGGAGAAGTTTCATAGATACATCTCCGAAACAAGATAATAGGGTGCGATTCCGGAGATAAATATTCGGAATCAACATGACAGTTAATGAGTGATCCATATTGAGCTAGGTCTTCTATAAATTTAGGTGTTCTTGTGTTATATTTCACACAAACTCAAAATGTCTCAAATGTCACAAATAAACATCCATTGGTATGTCGCAAATGTCTCTTACTCCGGCGGCTCTACACCCATGAGGACATTTAAGCTCACCGATCTCACCCCCTCGAAGATATCATTGACGAAATCCACTATCTCCTACCTTACAGAGACAAACGAAGGATTGTGAAGCTCGAATACCGTTCACCTTCGGTTGACAACGAAGGGAACGTTGTGTTCAACAAATTTGAGCTCAAGACTCGAGCGAATGTTAGGGCTATGTGGGATGCGTATTTCGGTTTCGAAGAGAAAGTTCCGCTCGAGTTAGAAACAACACTACAAAGATCGGTCGAAGATATCTTGAAGATGTGCAAGCGTCCACCAGAATATTGAAATGTAATATTGAATTTTCTGTTGAAATCATAATTGTAATGATCATTTTATGTAATAAATGTCATTGCATTTTGGAAAGTTCATTTTCTTGAATCTGTTTCTAGTGTTTTTTCTGCGATGTAACTACGATCTTGTTCCGGAGAACAAATTAAAATTAATATATAAGACACCTCTCAAAATTATCTTTATTGAGTGTGCAAAAGGTGCGTCCGAAAATATATCTTCAAAAATACAAGATATTTATAGAATTTCGCATGGTGCAGTAAAAACATATAAGTGCCCTAAAAAATTCTCTAATATTTCTCTCAGACCGTCAAAAAAAAATTATATTTGGACCCATCATACAAGTAAACAATCTAACATTCATAGACCTTAAGAAAAGTACTAAAGATCCAATGAGCAGTTGTGTCATTGTTATTGTTGCATTTGTATGAAAAGTTTTGATAAATTAAAATTGTTAAAATCTTTTTATAACAATCTACTATGTCCTAATATATCAAATAAATTTACATCGTGAGGGCATTATTTTTTTAATTCGTCCAATAATTTGAAGGATTAGCTTGAGTCATGATGTAAATCAGACATCATGTTAATACCACAACATATGATTAATAATGCCACGTGGATTATAAGTCACCTCTATATATTTTTCCCATCTCCACCGTCCAAACACTATAATAAGGATTGCAAAAACAAAAACATTATTTAAGACTTGTTTTTATTATAATTTTTTGAAGATGAACTACAATATAAATTAAAAGTATGAGTTTAATAATATATTAGATTGTGTCAATGTTCAATCTAGACTTGGT
Source organism: Lathyrus tuberosus (assembly GCA_022829125.1). NCBI lineage: Eukaryota > Viridiplantae > Streptophyta > Magnoliopsida > Fabales > Fabaceae > Lathyrus > Lathyrus tuberosus. Next base: position 4,151,624 of record JALAZF010000435.1, read on the forward strand.
CTTAAAATTTTAATAATAATCATCATCCTCTTATAAAAATTTAAGTATTGTCCATCATATTATACCTATCTGTCTCTCCCAAACACTTATTAACTTGTGAATGAAGTTGTGGTTAATGAGTTTAGCCGGATATAAATTTAGTTTTAAAATAAAATATTCTCTAATCTCTATTGTAAATGTATTTGTAAAGTTACATCAATAATAAATCTATCAATAAGTTAATGTCGTTTTTTAATCAAGCGTTTATTGTTTATTATGTGAATTATGTATATCTTTTTTTTTTTTATGATCATTCTTCTATTTAGTAAATTATGATTCGTTTTATATCTAAGATCCATAAGTAGGGGTGGCAAACGGGCATGCCCGCCCCGCAAATGTCCGCAAAAAAACGGAGCGGGGCGGGGCGGTCATAGTTGAGGATGTGGGCCTAAAACCTAGGCCCACCCCTCAAAAAAGTGAGGGCGGGGCGGGGAAAGCCCGCAGGCACTGTACCTTTTAAGCCTAAAAACGCAAAATTGTATGTAAATGCTTGTGCCCGCAAAAGCCCGCGAAGAAAACGGGGCGGGGCGGGGCAAACACATTAGAGGGTGAGGGCCTAAACCCTTGGGCCACCCCGCACTAAAGTGCGGGTAAAACGGGCATGCCCAACGGGCCGGGCCCGTTTTGCCACCCCTATCCATAAGAGATTATTCAATTATTCAATGTGATTCTCCTAATTTGTGTGATCTATTAATGATGATTGACAATGTGATTTGATTGTCAAATCTCAGACCATAATACTCTCAATCAATCACAAATGTATTATTCATTGTATTTTTCATAAAATATTGTCTTCCTATTAATCTTGGACCAACATAATCTATTTGACTCATCAGATGCCTCTACCCAATCCTATTATATTGGACAAGTTATCCATCGAGACAAACTCTATTGAGTTTAGAATCTAATGAGTTTGGACTCGAACTCGACCTGCTCGAGATTACCTAACCCAAAATGAATGACTAATATATAACTTTGAAGTATGAGCGAAATGCATTCCTAAAACCTACAAAAATCAATTATTTACAAAGCCTTCGATCTGAGCAAGACCAATTAAACTGGAGGTCCAGTTTCTAATGTAAAAATGGGTTAATTTTTTTTAAATACAATTATAATAATTAAAAATGACACATAAAAATATAATGATATATTAATAAAATTTACATTTAATTATAATTATTTTAACTTTGATCAATCTAATTTTTTTAAATATTTTTTATATTTATTAATATTAATAAAAATATTAAAGCCCAATATTTTCCAGAGGATTATCCAAAAATCAAATATGTACCATAATAGAAATGAAAGGAGTAGTTTTTAATCAAATTCTATTTACTTCACAAACAAATTTCGAATTATTAGAGATGATTCTCCTAAATATCAAGGTGAGGTTTAGACAATTAATTATATAATAATCTCATTCCAAACTCAATTTGTTAACTATAGACACTAAATTTAAGGGCCGCCAAAATGACTCACACGTCTTGTGATATGCTTATTAATTGTGTTTAAGGGAATAATTAAATTATCATTTTCTGACCCATCTTCTACTTTGGTGATATTTTGTTATGATGATGATAATTTGAATATGACAAACACACCAGGCTGTAGGATACTGCTCCATTGGCCAGCTATGGCAATTGGCAACTCTAATCCAATTGACATGTTGAATATTAATTAAATATGATGATGAAATCTCATATTAATTATGAATAGATTAATTGAATACCAATAATATCTCATATTGTTTACTGCTAGCCTAAGGTTTTGAATTAGTGTGTGATGTAAAACCTACTATAGGTGTTGTATATTATACAATAATTGATTTTGACTTTTGTCAAATTTGTTTTTAGTGGAAAAATATTTGTCTGTTCTATCTATCAAAATTGATTTTTGAATTCAAAAATATGATATTTGAATCTATCTAAAACAAAATTTTACACCACTTTAAATATTTTTTAAAAATAAAATTATATAATTTTTTTAAATGCATCATTGTTGCTACTAATCTTTAAAGTAATTAAATATATTTAAGAGATTAGTTAAATATGTAATTTTCTGTGTGTTAAACATGATAGTATATGCAGGATTCGACAGTCGAAGTTGTATGTATTCGACAGAGTCGAATACAGTTTGCAGCAGTCGAAATTACATATATTTGATAGAGTCAAATACAACTTGTCGAAGTTATTTAGTTAGTTTGAGATTGCTTGATGTGTGATAATCTCATTATAAATAAGATGACACTTAGTATTTGAAAAAAAATATTAAGTTCGATACATTCTTCGTTTCTCTTCCAAAACCACTATCTCAATACTATCTTCTCTCATAACTTCAAATTATTTTCTTAATGTGCGAGGGAATCATCTTACAACTAAGGGTGTGCTTGAATCACTCAAGTGAAGAGTGTAGAACAAGAATCTTAGATCAATCAAGAGATGTCAGACAGGATGTCGTGACACTTGATCTCTGCTTCTCACAAGGATTAAGGAAGAACAGAAACAAACAGCAGAAAGAAAAACAACACACAGAAATTGTTAACCCAGTTCGGTGATCAACAACACCTACGTCTGGGGGCTACCAAGCCAGGAATGAAATCACTAAGTAGAATTGGTTCTAAACTAAACTCCAACGTTTGCAACTTAGCACCTAGAAACTACCCTTCCTAAATTTCTACCTAAGACACTCCTAGGTATGAGACCCTTCTCAATTCCCTTCCAATCACAGCAGTGACTAAAAAAATTACAACTCAATAAACTGTCCTCCTCTGGTATTCACGCAATACAAGAGAGGTTCATACAAGTACAAACCCTAGTACTCTATAACAGCTGCGATAACTAATTCTTTCTAGGTCAAATTCGTCATATTTATATAGCAAATCAGAACTGGATTTGGGCTTCAAAAACACAGCAATTCTGCTCCACAGAATCTGCGACCTATTCTTTTCTTCAATCCCAAGTTTCCAAAAATGTCTCCTTACATGGAAACCGCATATTCATTTTAGAACCAAAATCTCTAATTCGTCAATCTTAGATGCCACCTGGGATCAATTCATATTCCAATCACACCTGGAACAAAAATACAGTTATTCCAAAATTGTAACAGACAAAGATGTCGAATCCACCTGATAGGGCATCTTGTCTAACATCTTAACCTGCAGTTAGTTTATCATGTCAGGACATCTTGTCCAACATCTTTATGCTAAGTTGGTTTTACCAAAATTGATGCCAACCTCAAGGGCTTGGACTCATCAATCTCCCCCTTTGGAAGATTTTAGCTAAAACTAACTTCAAATGACCTGCACAAGCATATCAGGGAGACCATCAACTAGTACCTCCTTTAAGAAGCAGAGAACTACTCCCCCTCAGTGGTTAGTAGCATAACAGCAGTAGTTAGTGATGTTAGTATTTCTCCCCCTTTTTAGCTACAATATGACAGAGGCTGAAGGACTAACTCAAAAACCAATTAATCAGTTCATAGTAATTAAAGTACACACCCCCAACAAAAGTAAAAATTATCCTGGGCATTCAGCCCTTACACAACCAAAAACAAAGTAAAAGCATAAAAATAAAGAAAGAAAAAAAAAGACAGCTATCAACAATCATCTTCTATTTCCTCATCATCTTCTTCTTCTCCTGCACTTCCACCAGAACCATTACCATCATCATTGTCTTCAACTGCATCACTGATCTCCTTAGCTGCCTTCTCAGTATTCCCAGTATTGATTCCAATATCCTTGTTTTGCTCAGCAGACAAGACTTGTATCAATCTTTACAGCTTCTCCTTTCTGGCAGTGTTGGTCTCGATAATGCCACCAAGCTCCCTACAAGTGTTTTTGAGTTGGGCTATAATTTCCTCTTTTGTAGTTGTTGCAGCAGATGTCAGTGCAAATGTTGAAGCAATATCTGGGACATGGTTACCAGTAAATAATTTATAGTGTAGAGTCAAGGGAGATGCCCTTTTCATTACATGATCTATGGAGACTAAGATGCATGGGTACTGATTCAGAATCATCCCACAAATAAGTGAGGGAAAGCATATAGGGAGTTTCACTGCAGTTGATGTAGATTGCTTCAAAATTTGATTGAAGATGTGAGTTCCAAAATCGAACCTTCTTCCTTTGCCAATCATATAGATGAATCTACCTAGACTAGCAGAGATGGTTGAAGTATGATTGGTGGGCACCCAGTTGATAGTACCAATTCTATGTAGAATTGCATACTTCACACTCAGTTTCCCGGCTGAAAGATTCCCACTGCTAGGCCACTGTTTCACACTGTTGCAAGTGATCTCTTGACAAACTTGGTCATCAATGTCTCCATATTTAGACTGAGACTCTTCAGATCTTTCCAGAAACCTATTAATCATTGTGGGAGAAAATATCACAGCATTTCCTCTGACATACATTATCCTGTTGATTGCATCATTACAGTGGTCAGGAATGTTTACCACAAATTCCTTCACCAGCTTTTCATAGCAACTTCCAAGATTGGTGATTGTCCTTGTTAGCCCAGAGTCATTGATCAGTTTCATCACTTCATGGCACTCTAATGCATCCTGCCCTAGTTCCCTTTCCAATGCTACTCTTCTTTGGTACACATATGGCCATCTGTGTACATACTCAGGAGCATGGAAGGAGATATTATCCAAGGGAGCTTTGAGAATGCTAGCAGTCTTTTTCTTCATCCCAGGATGATTTGGAAGTATGATGTCTTGATCATCATCTGTGACATCATAGTCTGACTCAGTGTCAGACTTAGCCTTTCTTTTCTTGGATACAATTGCAACCTTGCTCCAAGGTTTCTAAGGTCTAACTACAGATTTAATGTTTCTTTTGATATTAGTTTCCACATTTTTCCTTTTTCTTGTCTTCAATCTCTTGATCAAATTAGCAATGACCTCATCAGAAGATAAATCATCAATATTGATTACCTTGTCAGTCACCTCTTTATCAACATTCTCTATTCCTTGTTCAAGTGATTCCTCTAGAGATAGGGATGTTCTATTATCTGGTCTATTTTTTTGACTGGTTTCAACACAGGTGTGGTGATTTTCCTCTGACATTATATTACCATCTCCTTCACTATTATCTCTAACACCTCCTTGTTCATCAACAGGGGCGAATGTGATTAGCATGTCCCCATCAGTATTTAGTTTACTTCTTATATTTAATTGTTCAGCTACGATTTTCCTTATTCTCTTATCCGTTTCAACAATTTCTTTCTTATTTCTAGGATCAAGAAGGGCATCAATAGGTTCAAAAGTATTACCTGCAAAGAGATTACTACCTCTTCGTGCAAGGAATTTCTCAGGCTTGCATGGCACCATGGAAAGGGGAACAAAATTGATCGCATCTCCAGTAGACACCTTCCCCGGATTTGCCCTAACAGCGGAAGATGTAGAGGTCTCCTTCACTCATCCTCCAGTTGAGGATTTTTGTTGAGACATCATAGAGGGAACAAACTTGGATTTTTCTTTGCACCGAAAGAACGAGGTTATTGTGACGAGGAGAACAGGTTAAGGGCAGTTTAAGTTGATTTGAAATGATCGTTTTTGAAACCCTTCTTTCGTTTGTTGAAAACAATCACCTACTTGACCAGTATCCTTACAAGTTAATCCCTTTAGGCCTCTAGTTATGCAAAGCCCTATTTTACCCTTCAGTTTCCCAAACTTAATCTTAAGGACATCAAGAGTGCTCAGCTTATCATGGGAGAATGTCACAACATTTTGTGCGACATTTTCCCTTGTTAGCATCTGCGTCATTCCTGTGTACTGAAATCTGCTGAATGTGGTAGCAGTGTAATCACTTTCTGTAGTTGAGTCAATAGTGGTTATAAATGCACATCTTCTTTCTTCCAGATCATTTATCATAGAGGCCTTATGAAGCAGATCCTGAATCCTTGAGATGGTCTTTCTGTGTGTCATCTTGGTTAATCTACCAATTTTCCACTTGTCAATGTTTAGTTTTGAGGGGAATTTCTGATGTTTCCTAATTGTCATTGAGGAGCACTCTGTTAGTAATGAGGTTCATACATAACAATTATTTTTTTATCTGACGCCCCTCATGAGTACTTTATTTTTATCATTTATAACCAAACATTCAGATTTTGTAAAGTTAACCTTCAGGCCTTGATCACACAGTTGACTAATACTAATTAGATTAGCAGTTAGTCCTTCGACATATAAAACATTGTCAAGTCTAGGATTTCCTGCTTGAACTATTCTCTCAACTCCTTTAATCTTTCCTTTGGATCCATCTCCAAAAGCGACATAGTTGGAGGAATGAGGCTTTATATTCACCAGATAGTTCTTTACATCGGTTTTGTGTCTTGAACACCCACTATCAAAGTACCACTTCTCTTCAGTGTATTCCTTTTGAGTGGAACGAGCCATCAGAGCCATAGACTTATTCTTGGAACTTCTTTTCTATCCAGCAATCCTACCCTTGGGATATCCATGTAGCTTGTAACAGTGTCGTTTAATGTGCCCATACTTGCCACAATAATGACATTTCCAGTACTGTTTCCTCTGGTGTCTGTAATGATGTCGTGACATTCTGTTAAGCATCTGTTGACTTTTTTAAAGATTGTATTCAGGATCTCTCTTCTTGCTTTGATTATTGTAGCCAATTTCCTGTAGTATCTTGTCAGATCTTATAATTCCAACATTATCAGGTGTGGATTTGAGCAGCGCAATTTCCTCTTGAAGATCAGAAATAATGCCAAGATGCTTTAATCTTTCAACCTCAAGGAGCATGATAATCTTATGTTGATCTTCTCCTAGATGACAGATTTCTGCTCTTCTTGTGTATAGCTCCTTATAAGAGCTGACTAGAGCATCATGAGAAAGATTTGCAATGTCTGATCCTACATTAGTGTCAAACACTCCTGTGAGTGCAGAAACCTACTTCGGTGATTCTTCATTACTAGCAGAATCATCTTCAGACCAGGGAGTATGAAGGCCTTTCTTTTCTTTCTTGAGGAATGTAGGACACTCTGATTTAATGTGTCCAAATCCCTCACATTCAAGACATTTGGTCTCCTTTTCTTTGCCAATTCTCACTTTGCGATATGAATTCCTTCCAAAATTGTTCCTTTTTAAGTTGTTGGGCATCTGAGTCTTGGCACTATTTTTTTACTCTCCCTCAAATTTTTCCAATAATTGACTATACTGTTTTCCCAGAAACACAACTGCCTTAGACATTTCTATCTTGGAGTTTGTCTTACTTTCATCAGACACCAGGGCTAAGCTTTTCTTATTCTCAATCCTTTCATTTAGTGTCATTTCAAATATTTGAAGAGATCCCATAAGCTCGTCAACTTTCATAGTAGTTATATCATGAGCTTCCTCTATAGCAGTCACCTTCATGTCAAATCTCTTGGGAAGAGACCTTAGAATTTTCTGGACTAACTTGGCTTCATGGATTTTCTCTTTAAGGTCACTAGATGTGTTGGTAATATCAACGATATTCATGTGAAAGTCATGTATACTTTCATCCTCTCTTATCCTCAAGTTCTCAAACTTAGAGGTGAGAAGCTGAAGTCTTGAAGATTTAACTCGGGAGGTACCTTCATGAGCAGTCTTCAAAATTTCCCAAGCTTCCTTAGCAACAATACAGTTCTTGATCAGTCTGAAGATGTTCTTGCCAACACCATTGTACAAGGCATTCAAGGCTTTAAAATTACCTTGAGCAAGCTTATCATCCTCATCATCCCAGTCTTCCTCGGGTTTCAGCTCATCAGTGAGCTTCCCATCTTTGTCTTTGGTCTTTGGTGGATCCCACCCTTTAACCACAGACTTCCAAGCTTTACCATCCAATGACTTGATAAACGCCACCATGCGCACCTTCCAATACTCATAATTGGAACCATCAAGTATAGGTGGTCTATTTAGAATTCCTCCTTCTCTATCCATCGAACCAGAGAGTATCGTCCCTGAATCTCACCCAGATATAGAGCAGGATGCCTGCTCTGATACCAATTGAAATTCTGGTTAAGCAAATTACTAAGATGTCGTGACACTTGATATATGCTTATCACAAGGATTAAGGAAGAAAGGAAACAAACAGCAGAAAGAAAAACAACACACATAAATTGTTAACCCCGTTCGGTGATCAACAACACCTACGTTTGGGGGCTACCAAGCCAGGAATGAAATCACTAAATAGAATTGGTTCTAAGCTAAACTCCAACGTTTACAACTTAGCACCTAGAAACTACCCTTCCTAGATTTCTACCTAAGACACTCCTAGGTATGAGACCCTTCTCAATTTCCTTCCAATCACAGCAGTGACTGAAAAAATTACAACTCAATAAACTGTCCTCCTGTGGTATTCACGCAATACAAGAGAGGCTCACATAAGTACAAACCCTAGTACTCTATAACAACTGCGACAACTAATTCTTTATAGGTCAAATTCGTCCTATTTATATAGTAAATCAGAACTGGATTTGGGCTTCAAAAATGCAGCAATTATGCTCCACAGAATCTGCGACGTATTCTTTTCTTCAATCCCAAGTTTCCAAAAATGTCTCCTTACATTGAAAGTGTGTATTCCTTTTAGAATCAGAATCTCTAATTCCTCAATCTTAGATGCCACCTGGGATCAATTCATATTCCAATCACACCTAGAACAAAAATACAGTTATTCTAAAACTGTAACAGACAAAGATGTCGAATCCACCTGATAGGACATCTTGTCTAACATCTTAACCTGCAGTTAGTTTATCATGTCAGGACATCTTGTCCAACATCTTTCTGATAAGTTAGTTTTACCAAAATTGATGCCAACCTCAAGGGCTTGGACTCATTAATGATGAATCTTGTTCTATCAAAATTGATTCCAACATCTGGTATCTAGAGCACTGGCTGCGATTTTCGAGAAGCATAAAGCAATGACTTCTCATCCGAATGAGAATTTTCCAGTAAATCTTCTCATCTTGAATGACAAGGATTATGATAATTGGTGTAAGCAGATGAAAGTTATCTTCTGCTATTAAGATGTTTGGGATCTTGTGAAGAATTGAGTAACACCAATTAGTGATAATGCCACAAATGAACAAAAGGTTGCACATAAAGATTTGAAGAAGAAAGATTACAAAGCTCTCTTTATAATTCATCAATGTGTTTATCCATAAATTTTTCAGAAGGTATGTGATGTAGGCTCATCGAAGGAAGCATGAGACATCTTGGAAAAATCTTTTGGAAGAGATGAAAAGGTGAAATAAGTGAGGCTACAAACTCACAAAAGAATATATGAGTTGCTTCAGATGGAAGAAAATGAAAGTGTGGTTGATTTCTTCACTAGGGTAATAAGACTAGTGAACACTACTACAAAAAACCCATTTAACAACGGTTGGGAATGACATATAATGACACGGGCGAAGGCGTTGCCATGTAGATTGTCGTTGTAAGTTCGTTGTTTCTACAACGGTCTGGAAACCGTTATTGAAAGGCAGGAGGCGTGCCATATATCACAACAGTTATGATAATAAACCGTTGTGATACATACACTTAGGTACTGGGTCCGAAACTCCATTAGAAGAGAATTATGTAAAACATAAATTACTTATGATCTCGGTTACAATAGATAATTGTTGTTGTAAGTACCCTGAGTTTATTATATTAAATGTAGATTGCTTGTTTTCCAAACACCTCACTAAAGAAATACACATGAAATCAATTTGATGAAGAAGTCTATAATCTGCAAATTAAATTGTTCTTGAAAACCAACTTAAACAAACCAATGTTTTCTGATTGCATTCGTCTCATCGTGCATTTCACGTTGTTTTACATATATATTGTGGTTTATTGATCTGACTCCTTCGATATATCGCTATCTTCGATTATAGTTAAATTTCCATAAGAACAAGACATTGGATAATCTACCTCATCATCATCACTTATCATCATTATTTTTATAATTAGAAGTTTTACGATTATAAGTTTTGATGGAGAGGCAGCTTAACTAATAATTTGTTGTTAATGAAATTTAATTATAATGGAAGATGGCGATGCATCTAAGGAGCCAGATCAATATACCATAATAAATATATATCAAACAACGTGAGATGAACGATGAGAGGGATGCAATTCGAAAACATTGATTCATATAAGTTGGTTTTCAAATACAACTTAATTTACAGATTATAAGTATCTATGTCAAATTAAATGAATGTATTTTAAGTGAGGGTTGGTGAAACAAATAATCTACATAGAATATAATAAACTCAAACAACATTCTATACCAGATCCAGATATTATAAACTCATATAATGCGCTTGCTACCACCAGCAAACTTTAAGTGATGGTTAGTGAAACAAACAATCTAAATAGAATATAATAAACTCAAACAACATTCTATACCAGATCCAGATATTATAAACTCGTATAATACGCTTGCTACCACCAGCATCATCACCCTGTATCATCCCCTTAACCTGTAAGGAAACACAACAAACTTAAAAAATGAGCATCCTCAGTTGAAAACAAACCCTAAAACCATAATCCAGTGAAGAGTAAAGAGAGGAACAGGAATAACGCACCTTTTAATGAAACTAATCGCAGAACAATAATTAATTATGATGTTCAACTAGTTTGGGAATCAATGAAGAAGAAATATAAGGAGGAAGAAGCTTACACAAAAGCTTCATACTTCTTATATTTCTTTTCATTGTTTCTAAAACTAGATGAAGTTTGCTTACACTGTTGTTTCTTCATTTACTAACTTCTTGTCCGTGATGTTATGAAAAAAAGTATAAGGTGGATGAAGTTTCCATCATAGCTTCATGCTTCTTATACATTTTTCCATAGCAACACAAACATTATGAAGTTTCCAAAGTATGGTCTTTGTTAAGGTAGTGAAAACGAATCTGAAAAAATGAGAACAATCAACAAAAACAACATACAACAAACGAGATAATGGGAAATATCTAACAATAGATGGAAGAAGAAGAATACCTTAATGTATGAAGCACAAGATTCATGACTAATGGTGAAAACGAAGAGAAAAAATGGGTTCTAGGGTTTCACTTTGAAGGCAACGGCGCTACTGTCAATAAGTGAAAGTTATTTTGCTTATATATGGGTAAACTATTTCACAACGGTTAACAATACCAACTGTTTAGATAGGTATTTATTTATTATAAATATATCACTACGGTTAACCAGAAGAACCGTAGTGATAACCTTTTTATTTGTGAATTTTAAAATAAATAAAAAAGAAAAGGTGCGCCTTAACGTTAAAGGAATAAAATATTTTATGGCGTTGAGGTTCGAACCGACGAAAGTTTTATTAGTTGCATTCTTGTCTTCATAATGTAATTCAAACATCAACAATGTAATTCACAATGCATCTGCAGTTTAAACATCAACAATGTAATTCAAACCCTAATTCAACTATTACATTTCATAACAAAGTAAACATTAAATATAAAGGAGACAAGAAAACATAACCTCTTGAGATTTCCAGAAAATATCTCTGATTTCAGTTTATTCTTCAAATTCTTGTTCTTTTTCTTTAAATCCTCATACATAACCTTCAAATAGCCCACAGCTTCCAACTCTGACTTCATAATGCTCTCATCTTCATTTTCATCTCTTTCTCCCACGTCTTCATCCCATATGAACAAATTACATGTTTCATCGCTCCTCCAAAATTGACATCTCCAGAAAAGCCTTCCTTTATTTTGTCCCTTATTGCATTGGTACAAAACCATACGACCATCACAACCACAAAAATTTCCAGATCGAGATTTTACAGCGGAAGAAAACATAGAAACACCTTTGGATGATTTTGTCTTCAAATGCGACATTGCAACACCTTAAAGTAGAACACTTTCTTGTTGTTGTTGTCTTGTTCCCGACAATGGTGACGGCGTTGGTGTTAGGGTTGTTTCGTCTTATTTCTTTTTTCAGTGGATAAATTGATATATACTTGGTGTTTAAAATACATAAAAAGAAGCTTCAGTTTATAACAACGGTTTTAAGAAATAACCGTAGTGATATCCTTATTATTTTTTAGTTAAATATAAATAAAACTTAAAAATGGCGCATTTACGTCAAAGGAATAAACTATATGAGGGCGATGAGGTTCGAACCCATGAAAGCTTCATTCTATCACCACGGTGTTCACAATAACCGTTATTATACCCTTGAAATTTCTAATTAAAATAATGCGTGCGCATCCAGTACGCATTATAACAACGGTGTATAGGATGTCGTTGTAAACCTGACGTTATTGTTTGGGTGTTTTGTAGTAGTGGAATCAAATCAAAATGTGTGGAGAAGTGATGACATCAAGATCAGTAGTTGCAAAGATCTTGAGGTCATTACTTCCTAAATTTGATCATGTGGTTGTAGCCATAAAAGAATTGAATAACCTGTCAAGCACTACAAAAGAAGAGCTTCATGGAACGCTTGAATCTCATGAGTAAGAAATGGCTGAAAGATCTGCGAGCAAGACAAAAGCTGATGTAGCTCTGCAGGCACAATTAGCAAAATAAAAGAAACGAAAATGAAGATTGAACGACAACAAAGGTAGAGGAGGTTTCTACAATTCAAATGATAGAAGTAACCAATAAGAATGTAATTCATTGAATCATAGACGTCCCTTAAATTAAAGCAATCACAAAGGTGGTGGTGTAGGTAGAGGAAAATGTGTTGGAAGGAAACATGATAAGAGTCATATTCAGTGCTACAATTGTCAAAAGCATGGTCACTATGCTAATGATTTCCCTGGAAAAAAAAATCAAGAAATTGATGTAAGATTTGCAAAATAGAAAGAAGTGTTGTTGATGGTCACAACAAAAGAAGAAGAAAGATTCAATGATAAATGGTACATAGACTTAGGTTTCTCATCATACATGACTGAAAGAAGAGATTGGTTTATCAACATCCGTCTCTCTGTGAAGAACAAGGTGAGATTTACAAATGATAATACCCTAGTTACTGAAGGTATTGGTGATGTCCTAGTCATGAGGGAAGATGGCAAACAATCAGTGATTTCCAATGTATTGTATATACCAGGCATGAAAAGCAAACTGATTGAGAAGAATTACAAAGTGTTGATAAAAGACAAGATGATGAGAGTACATGACTCAATTGGCAAGTTGATCTTGAAGGAACCTATGTCTCATAATATAACCTTTAAGATTGAACTTGATGTGATGGAACACAAGTGTCTAGCAACTACAACTAGCGGGTATGAATGGCTATGGCATTACAGACTTGGTCACTTAAATGTCAAAGACATCAACAACCTGAAGAGAAGGAACATGGTCTCAGGTCTACCAGAAATTCACATTCCAAATGAAGTGTGTGAAAATGTGTTCAGGAAAAGCAACAGAAGAACAACTTTAGCAAAGATGCAAGAAGCAATTCTTAAGCCACCATTGAGGTCATATACTCAGATGTGTGTAGTCCTCTTCAGGTAGATTCAATTGGAGGTAATAAATACTTTGTTACAGTTATAGATGATGAAGAATTAAATACAAATCCAAAATTCGGCCACTAATTCAGTCGCTAAAACTATTAAAAAAAACTTCAAAATCAAGTTGGAAAAGACCAAATCCTAACACCCCTAGTGAGTTTCACCAAAGTAGAAGATAATAGAAAAATTAGAAGACATGGCAAAATCTGAAGATACACATGATATTGAAAGTCAGGTCTATAAAACCAATAAACTAGATGCACCTGAGAAAGAGTGAAGGAGAGATATGTAACACCCCCAATATTTTGTATGCAATGTAAGACTCAATAATATTTATTTAATTCGTTATTTTATTAGGTTTATGAATATCTTAAATTCATCATTTCTAAAATATTTTTAAGATAAGTATGTTTAAATGTGAGAATTATTTAAGATATTATAGTTTTCGAGATCGAAACAATTTTTCATAGGTGTAGGAATGTAATATCTCAATATTATATATACATTATAATATCATTCTTTAGTATTTCTTTATTTCTGATTTAATCAACAATTTATTTTAAGTAAACCATTTTTTAATTAAATTATCATAAGCCTAAATTTATCAATTTATTTTTAGAACATTATGTTTGAGCTTTTAATAAATCAATTAGAATTTTATTCCATTTATTTATTTATTTATTTATTTCATTGAGTTGGTGTGACTGTGATAAAATTATTAACTTTTGCAAAAACTAGTTATTCCAAGAGTAATTCTTATATTTGCATACTGATGATGCATTTTAATAATTTTTATTATTTTACTAATATGGTAGAATTTAAATAAATTGTTATTAAGTCACAAATCCTCTATTGTGTGTTAGTATTTAATTAAAAAAATTATCTTATTTTATTTTATTTATTTGTTTTGAATGTGAAGTTGGTGTGCTTAAAAATATTATATGAGTTATTAAATTAAAAGTTTGAAAAATTTGTATTGTGTGATGTGTGAATAAAAAATTCAAATTGGACTTGATGATTGTGTTTCTCCTTTCTTAAATGACCCAAATGAATAGTTTCTATTGGACAAATCTACATCGCAACCCCAGAGTGGACCTGGTACCTCACTTACCCAATAATTTTACCATAATACTTTTAAATTATTAAAATAAAATAAAAATGGATTTTTTTTCTTTCAAAAAGCATCGTGTTTATTTGAAGTTTTCATGAAAAAATACCAAATTTTTACAATTAAATAACATTTTTTGTTCAATTTATGAGTTGTTATCAAATTTTTAAAATTTTCAGTATCAAATTTATGCTATTATACCATATTTTTAGGAAAATCTAGTAAAACCAATGTTTAATGCGTTTTCAAATAATTTAGTATAAAATTATGTGTTTTTGTCAAATTTTTGAAAATGCCGGTGTGTCGAATTTTTTAAAAATCTAATAAGTTAATTTTTTTTTGTTTTTGACATCATATGAAAATCACCTTAAACATAACATGACACAGTGTTTTGAACTGGGCAGACGCTTGACCCACAGAAGGGCAAGACTTAATCTAGTCCAGCTCTTGGTAAGACCCAATAGTCAGAAAATAGTCGTTGGACAGAAACTAGCCGTTGGGCACAATATTACCGTTGGGGATTTCCCCCTCACGCGCTTGACGGTTCACGTGACCAACTGCCTTCCTGAATCTCACGGAAGCAGTAGGACCAGGTCAAAGGGTCACGCGCTTTGTCCTCCACCTAGCAGTCTCCCATAGGTCGACCAGATATTTCGGCCACATGGGAGACCTTGCCCCCGCGCTAGGGGTTACTTCTATAAATACCTTATCACTTGAGAGGGTCAGGTTTGATCAATATTCAATACTCAAAATCACACCTTAACGCTTTGTGCTTGCTTTCTCTCTAGCCAAAACTTACTTTGGCATCGGAGTACCTTGCAGGTACATCCCCTTCTCTCCTACAAGCATCATCAACCGCCTACACGAAGGCCACGACGAACCAGTCTGATCACCTCAGATCAGTAGCGCCGATTGTGGGAAACACTGCTTCCCCGTCTTTTTTATTCAAGATTCCTCATCTTTTTTCACCAAAAAGACCAAAGTTCTCTCCAAACTTCATTTGATCATCATGGCCTCCAACAGGAACGATGATGCCCGTCAAGAACTTGCCTTTGCCGTTATCGCTGATAACGTCGATCACCTCGTCCCCAAAGCTACCTTCCCAGAGACAGGCCATTAGGATGGAAAGACCGCCTCTCCTACGCCCGATGACGTGAAGTCGCATGCACAGGCTGTTGGTCCTGTTTTTGAGGTTATGCATATCCCTCAAAACGCAGACCACGACACTGCTGCCCTCATCGTCTCCCTCAACAGGTCCAACTTCCTGATCTTCCAACAGAGCGAAAAGATCAGCATGCTCGAGCACGCTCTCCAGGAACAGCGTCCCTCGCAGAAGCCTGGGAGTCCTTCTCCATGCCCGCTGTGTCCTCCTCAGAAGTGTAGGCGAGACAGATCCAGGAGTCTTTCTCCCGCCCGGAGACGCTCAAGATCGGAGGAACCCAATTCAGAAGTCGCCATACGACGACACCGATCTCCTCTGCGGAGATCCAGACACTCTCCTACTCCAAAGAGGACCAGACCTTCGAGGAACCATCACAAGCACCGTAGGTTGCGTAGAAATTCTCCTCGACGCAGCAGAAGCCACGGGCGCAGCAATTCCCCCTGTCGGTCATGCAGCGCGAGCAGTGACGACGATGTCCATAGGCCGCTATCTCAGGAGATCATGGACACGCGCATTCCTCACGGACTGGAAAAGCCACCTCCTATGGCCACTTACGACGGGACCACCGACCCAGGCGAGCATATAGAAAATATCGAAGCCATGCTCCACTATCATAAGTAAGTGGGGCTATTAAATGCAGGTTATTCTCCATCACTCTCAGGAAGGGCGCCATGGCCTGATACAAGCAGCTTCCCCGAGGTTCGGTCACGTCCTGGAAGAATCTAAAGAACCAATTTGCCCGGGACTTTACCGCCTCCCGACGTCATCCCAAGTCAGAGGTCATGCTGGAAGCCATTATGTAGAGCAAGGATGAGCCCTTGCGTGCATACATCGAGCGTTTCAACAAGGAGGCTGTTGAGGTCCACACCACAGACTCTATGAAGAAATATCTCCTCAAAAAAGGATTGAGACCGAAGAGTGAATTCCACAAGGCGATGGGCATAGAGCCTCCTCGCACCCTGGACGAATTACTCTGTAAATTCCAATCGTATATACAATATGAGGAGAAAGAGGCAGCATACAAGGCCTAGGACGCTAGGGATCAAGAGAGTTCTCGGGCAACAAAAAAAGACGAATCAGAGGCCCCTAGGCGCGATAAAGAGAGACGACGAGACGATCGTCCTCGTGAAGGCATGGGACCCGCTGGTCGTTTCACATAATATACTCTGCTTACAGCTCCCCGCGAGCGCATTCTCTCCGAATGCATCAAAGCGGAGTTCAAGCAGGGAGGTGTCCGGTTCCCCAAGCCAACATAGTATAAGGGCGACACGGACAAAAGTAAATATTGTCGCTTCCATCTCAGCCATGACCACGTGACTAAAGATTGCGTGCACCTGAAGGACGCCATTGAAATCCTCATCAAGGAGGGTCACCTAAAGCAGTATACGAAAAATGGTGAATCCTCCCGACGAGAGACTTCGGAGACCAAGAAGGAAACAGAGTCTTCACCGCCCAGCCCTCATCCTCAGGTCGCTATGTCCATCACGCGGCTAGAGGACTTCATCATCCCCGACCACATGGAGGATCCTCCTCAGATATCCGCGTACAGCACCTGGGATACCTTCCCGACGGCCATGGTTATCTCGTGTGAGGGATACAACAAGCTCACAGTAGGGTCGGTCAAGAGAAAATTTAACCAGCTCATCGACTACAGTCCTGACCAGCTATCCACGCTCGAGAAAGTTCGGGGGCATTCTCAGCCAATCACATTCTACCGTGAGGAGCTGCCTGGGGGCTCCCCAAACTCACAGATTCCTTTGCTCATCAGAGCGAAACTTGCCATCACTGATGTCCGACGGATCCTGGTCGACCAGGGCAGCTCTGTGGACATCATATACACCAGTTTGTTCAGAGCCTTAAAGCTATACCAAAAGAACCTGTCGCCATACATAGGATCCTACCTGCAAGGGTTCAACTGAGCTACCGCCAGACCCTGGGGATACGTGGAGCTTCCGATCATTTTTGGGGAAGAAGAGGCTTCGAAGTCGATTAAGACTCAATTTCTGGTAATTGACTGTCCTTCACTGTACCAATGCATCCTGGGCAGACCGACCTTAGTGGAGATGATCGTTCTTCCTTCAACCGTTCATCTCAAGATGAAGTACTATACAGAGAAGGGCCACGTCGCGACCTTGCACAGTGTTGCGGTGAAAATCGGATAACAAATTATTAATTAATTTGCATCATATTTCTTTTACAACCGACTTTGATTTATCCAAAGGAAAGGTTCAAGATCGTTAAAAAAACCTAAAGGGGGAGATCTAAGGTTCGGGGGTTGGTTATACTAAGGGAAGGTATTAGCACCCTTAATATTTGTAGTATTCTACAGGAACCTCTTGTTTTGCTTGTGTTATATTATGTTTGTTTGCTAAGGGTAAGATATTGATATTGTTAATGACTATGAAGTCAAAGGCTAGATGGCTATGAGGCCAAGGTTATAATGAGCTATCTATGACTATGAGGTCAATAGAGAGACTTTGACTATGAGGTCAATGTTGGAAGGTGGCTATGAGGCCAAAGTGTTGTTTATGACTATGAGGTCGAAGGTTAAAAATGGCTCTATGACTATGAGGTCAAGAGAGAGAGTCTTATGACTATGAGGTCAAAGAATGGTAAATGAGCTTTCTATGACTATGAGGTCAATAGAGAGAGTTTGACTATGAGGTCAATGTTGGAAGGTATTGCCAATGACTATGAGGTCAAGGGCTTCCTATGGCTATGAGGCCAAAGGTTGAAGATGTTGCTAATGACTATGAGGCCAAGAGCTACCTATGACTATGAGGCCAAAGGTTGAAGATGTTGCTAATGACTATGAGGCCAAGAGCTGCCTATGACTATGAGGCCAAAGGTTGAATCCTATGACTATGAGGTCAAAGGTTGCCTAAGACTATGAGGTCCAAGGTGACAATGAGCTTTCTATGATCTTGAAATCAATAGAAAAACTTTTCCTTTGGAAGGAAGGGGGAAATAACATCTTATAAATAGGAGTAAAAAATATTTGAAATATGAGGAAACATGAGTTCAATAATTCCAAGCAGTAAGCAGCAATTAAACATATGAAATGGAATTTCAAATAAGAACATGGTAAACAATAATGATAGGTGGTCAAATAAATGTGACAAGCATAGCAAAGAGGACATTCACAATTTAAACCACATGCATATGCAACTCATCATCAAAGAGCAAAACAGTCAGCATTGCATAGTAAGTTTTTTAAAGTCAGGAACAAAACTTTACAAATCAAACATATTTCATGGCAAACTCAAACCAGAAGCAGTAGTCACATGATTATATCAAACATGGCATGGAAAACACCAGAAGCAAATAGATTTAAGTCATGTGATTTCAAACAGAGAACAAAAACAAGCAATATTCTCGTGGTAGGGTTTAGTTAAAGTTAGGAACAATGCCCAAGAATTCATAAGTTACTGAATGTTTAAAAGGAAAAACTCTTTTTGTTCGTTTTTACAAAGTTACAACAATCAATGATTTTTGTTTAAAAAAAAGGATTTAAAATGAAAATGTAAATATTTGTTGCCTGTTTTAAGATAAATAAATAATAAAAGAAAAAAAAAAGAAGTGAAGAAAGAAAAAGAAAAAGAAAAAAAAAACAAAACAGCATGGCACCCGCCACACAAAATGCATGGCAGGCGCCATGCATGCACCCTTTATAACCATGGCTTGCGCCACCCTTCATGATGGTGGCTTGCGCCACCCTTTGGTTCTTAGCAACAGAGGTGGCTTGCGCCACCCTGTCCAAGTGGCTCGCACCCCTGTTTCTTTTTTTTTTTTTTTTCTTATGTGGTGTGGTCTCTCTTTTTTTAATATTTCTCTTTTTTTTGCATGCACATTTTTTATTATATTTTCTTTTTAAAACAAAGTGGCGGACGCCAAACATTTAACGTGGCGAGAGCCACCACAACTTCTTATTCGTTTTTTTTTTTAGTTTTCTTTCATACGAACCAGTTACGATTAACAAAAATAAAATGGAACTAAACATGCTAATGATTTCTCACATAAACAAACAATAATCCAACAATAACAAGATCACATCAATATGGAGCAGACTAATTACAACACTAGGTGATAATGAAACAACAAGTATGATAACAGTGTGGAACAGAAATAACAAGATAATGACTATAATAACAGCATGGTGCAAACATGAAACGAAAACAAAATGAGAGGTAGAGTAATACCTAGTGGAGAACGTCCACTGCTTCTTCATAGGCGAGTGTTTCTGGAGATGGTGGATGCTTTCCTCCTTCAACTGCTACAGAGCCAACTTCTCAGTACGAAACAAGAACTTTTGGTGGTTAAAGTGTGGGAGATGTGAAGTGTTTACGGGAAGAAAAAGGTAAGTTCTTGCAAGACTTGAGGGTGACTTGCAGAACTTAGCAAAGTGGGAAAGTGGAGAGGTTTTGATGAGTTCTTTTTTTTTTTTGGTGTTTTCTCGGAGTGTTGGTTGTGATGTTTCTGGGTTACAGAGGAAATGAAAAATAGTGAAGTTCTTGCAAGTTTTGGAGTGTTACTTGTAAGATTATGGAAGGGATAGTTAGAGAGAAATTCTTGGCAATTTCTGGTGTGCTTTAACACGGAGGAAGTGAGCTCCTTTTATAGGCCAAGCAAGTGGATCCGGGTGTTGGAAATACAGTGGATAGTTGGTTTATCCATGGGATAAAAAATTAGGGTTTGTGCATCAATCTCCTCAGCCGTTGATCTTGGTCAATTTCTTTGGAGATCAATATGCAGCGGAGGAGGTGGTGGTACAGTCTGTGACTTTCATCTTTGAGGGTTATTCCAAAACCACCTTTTTGATGTGCCATGAGAGAGAAAGTAAAAAAAGAGCAATAATTTGAATTTTGAATACGGACTTTCTGCTCATGCATGCAGGTCTTCTGTGCTGAGCCTCTTTATTTCACTAATTCAATATGGTATCTCAATGTCCTTTTGGCTTTTACAGGAATGGGTGAGCTTAGAAGAGTAATACGTAGTGACTCCACAAAACTTGTTTTTGAAGCAAAGCATCTTCAGCATTTTCAACTAACAAATGGCACATGGGCTAGCTAAATGTACAAGGCCTTGTTACTTAATCCATACGGGAAAAAAACTTGGAATTTTCACACCTTAAAGCCTTTGATCCAAATGACACCTTTTTGGGCCCAAAAGAAATTTGAGACATACCACATGCCCATGACCAAAAAGAAGTGTCACGGGGACAAACTTAGGACATTGCAACATTAAATCCTCCCATGGCACCACTTTGATATGTCACACCTTGACGAATATTTATCTCCATGAAAAATTCTTGCACTTGAGAGAAAAATCTTTAAGGCCCAAATAATGGATTCTAAGGATGTTTGTTATCACATGGTATAATTTCTCAAGATTTGGGATCACACTTTGCTTGACATGGAAGGCAATGGTCGTCTTGTCTTGGTGAAACACTTGATTTCTTGCTGAAAAAGTCTTCCTGGATGCATGTAGATTCAAATGGTTGCATTTGGCCAAAAGACGTCCTAGGGAGACCTTGTCGTCTTTGTGTAAACCCTATCTTTCACCATAAAAATAAACAACTTGCAACAAGAAATGGTTAGTTAACAATGCATACATGATTGAGGTCTAGATGCGGGTGCAAGAGAATATGACATCTAAGGGGTAAAATTTGGGGTACAACACACGGGGATATAGAGGCTTCGAGGAGGTGCTTTGAAGCAGCTACCCGAGGACAAAGCTCAATCGATGCAGCACCCAAGGTCGTTGTTGAAAAGTAATTCGGGAGTGTTTTATCGTATCTACATAGATTGTGTGTATTGCCGTCGTTCGATAGTTAAAAGGGTTTCAAACTTTAATAGTAACAAAGGTTTTGGGTACTTTTCAATCGGATCATTTGCATTTGAATTTTAGAAATCAACGGTAAAAATATTGGTTTTAGGGTTTTGGTAAAAACATGTCAAGATTAGTTTTCGGTAATCCATTTCGTACGTATCAAATCGATCAAGCGTGTGAACTTGTTAACAATACATATAACCACATATCCTCTCAACATGTTTCTCTCGAACACTTGTTGCGAGATTTACCATTTTGATCCTTTGTTGATCTCTCACACAAACTATCAAAATGATAACATTTAAGTTCAATATTTATGAACATCAACATTCAAAACTATCTCTAGCCTTATGAATATTGATGGAATAAAACTTAGGCCAAGTTTAAAACATTTCTCTCAAACATGAATTAAACAACAAATAAACCATGCAAACAAAGTTTTTCTTCTACATATATCATCAACAAGGTTCACAAGTTTACAATCAAAATTAATACATACAAAATAATGGATCGCCTAGCACTAATCTTAACACAAGAGTGCTTTAGCTAGCCATAGACATGGTAGCTTGCTTGACAAGTAAGTTGCAAAACTTTTGGAGCATCAATCTTCAAAGATTCAAGGATTGAAGCATAAAAGCTTTGAAACTAAGAAAAATAGTAACAATGGAGTTTTTCTCCTCAAACAAGGTTTTTGGTTACAAGAGAGTACAATGAAAAGTGATGGATTCCCCAAAAATATCTACCAAATGTGCCTAAATACATGTTCAGCCCAGAAAGAAGCGTCAGGCGGTGCTTTTCAGCACCGGGCGATGGCCAAAAGTTAGTCCACATGACAGCTATAGTGTCAGCCGAAACTCAGAAAATATCTTCAAGCGTCGGGGGAAGCAATCCCAGCCTCGGGCGATGAGTCCACGGTCGGGTAAAGCCTGAAGAGGCACAGCAAGGAATAATTCTGGAATTTGACAAAGCTTGCACATCCTGCGCCTTAGCAGTGTCGGGCGGTGCAGCCTTCTTGCGCCTTAGTAGGGTCGGGCGGTGCAGGGGCCTAAAATGCGACATGCAGCTTTCCAATTTTTAGCGTTTCCTTGCGAATCGAGCTGCGATCTTTTCACCTAAATTGCTACAAAAATACACAAACACATAAAAATACCTAATATTTATAAAAATGCAAGAATCGCTTAATTAATAAGTCGTTTCCCAATTAAAGCGATTAAAAGAGCTTAAAGGCATCAAAATCAATTATGAAAATAAGCACTTCATGACACCTAACAGCCGCCAAGCGGGAAAGGGAGGAAGATCATCTCGGCTAGGAAAGCCAGCCTAACAAGAAGCCAGCTCTCCCTGTGCACATCATCGACCTCGACAGTTAGATTTTTGAAGAAGGCGAGGACTGTGGTGAAGGCACATCAACAGGGACGGGCAGTTCCTCTGCAACGACCATCATGTGCCCTGTGCCAGATGGATCACCTTCGGGGCCAACCCAAACAGAGGAGTGAAGATAGGCACAAGGCTGCTCGACGAGGTAAAGCAGAAGTTGAAGACATGCCTGGAGGACAACGCTGATTTGTTTGCATGGAGCGCCGCAAACATCCCTGGTCTAGACCCTGAGACCGCATGCCATCAACTGACCATTGACCCAGCTGCTCGAGTTATCGCACAACGCAGGCGCAAGCAATCTGATGAGAAGGCACAGGCTGTCGAAAAAACTTGTACAAGACCTCTTAGAGACAAAATTTATCTAGGAGGCCAGGTATATAACCTGGTTGTCCAATATTGTACTTGTCAAGAAACATAGTGGAAAATGACGCATGTGCATTGATTATACTGATCTCAACCGGGCTTGCCCGAAGGATGCTTATCCTCTGCCCATCATAGATAAGCCCGTAGACAATTCAGCAGGTTTCAAGCTCTTTTCCTTCATGGGCGCCTATTCGGGGTACAATTAAATATTGTACTTGTCAAGAAACATAGTGGAAAATGACGCATGTGCATTGATTATACTGATCTCAACCGGGCTTGCCCGAAGGATGCTTATCCTCTGCCCAGCATAGATAAGCTCATAGAAAATTCAGCAGGTTTCAAGCTCTTTTCCTTCATGGACGCCTATTCGGGGTACAATTAAATCCCCATGGCCGAAAAGGGTAAGAAATATATCGCATTCATGACCTCGTCGGGGAATTATTACTACAACGTAATGCCCTTTGGTCTGAAGAACGTCGGGGCCACATACCAGTGCATGATGAACAAAGTCTTCCGATCAGAAATCAGAGACATGCTCGAAGTTTACATGGACGACATGATCGTGAAGTCCCACGAGGAATCCGATCACATGACCCATTTGCAAAAGGTTTTCGACCAGGCAAGGAAGTGCAAAATGCGTTTTAACCCAGAGAAATGCACCTTCGGCGTGCGGGCAGGGAAATTCCTCGGTTTCTACCTCACCGAGAGGGGGATAGAGGCCAACCCTGACAATGTCGGGCGTTCGCTGAATTTCCCACACTCAGGTTGAAGAAGTCTATATAGTCCTTCAACGGGATGCTCGCTTCACTTTCTCGCTTCGTGGCCAAGTCTGCTCAGCATGCTCTGCCTTTCTTTG
The DNA here is from genome assembly GCA_022829125.1 of Lathyrus tuberosus. Classification (NCBI taxonomy): domain Eukaryota; kingdom Viridiplantae; phylum Streptophyta; class Magnoliopsida; order Fabales; family Fabaceae; genus Lathyrus; species Lathyrus tuberosus. The sequence goes on from JALAZF010000435.1 coordinate 4,175,787, forward strand.
AACTCCTAAGAAAGGAGGCCACGTTTGAGTGGACTGAGAAATGAGAGCAGACTTTGAACCACCTCAAGCGAGCCTTGTTCGAACTCCCCATGCTTTCACGACCAGAGTGCAAGGAGACATTGTACCTGTACCTCTCTGTCACCAACGAAGCCATTAGCACCGTACTCATTCATGAGACAACTGACGGGCAAAAACCCAATTACTTCACGAGCAAGGCCTTATAAGGGTCGGAAATTAGATATGCGCAGATAGAGAACGTCGTTCTCGCCCTCGTCAACGCCGCGAGAAGGCTCATGCATTACTTCTTGGCCCACACCATAGTAGTACGTACGGACCAGCCCATAAGACAACTGCTTTGTCGACCAGTCATGGCCGGCAGAATGCTCAAGTGGTCTTTAGAGCTGTCAGAGTTTGACATCCACTACGAGGGCAGGAAGGCCCTCAAGGCACAAGTCCTGGCCGATTTCGTGGCTGAAATGACGTCTCCAGTGTCCCCGCCCAACAGGGCACACAAATGGACCATCTTCGTGGACGAAGCGTCCAGCTCCTCAGGTAGTGGCGCTGGTATCATCCTCGAAAACGATGAAGGAATCCTGATTGAAGTATCATTAGTCATGTCCTTCCCTACTTCCAATAACCAAGCCGAGTAAGAAGCTTTCCAAGCAGGATCACGGCTGGCCGAAGACTTGGGCGCCAAGGAGGTAAGGATCTTCACTGATTCCTAACTTGTAGCGTCTCAAGTACGAGGAGAATATCAGGCCAAAAATGATCAATCGGTCGAGTATCTGACACTAGTGATGGAAATAATTACTAAGTTCGACGCATGGGAAGTCCAACACATCCCTCGCGAATGAAACACGTGGGCAGATGTCTTGTCGAAACTGGCTAGCACCAGAAAGAAAGGTGGTAATAAATCTGTCGTACAAGAGATACTGGCTCGACCAAGTATTGAGAAGCCATCAGAGATGCTCGACGTTAACGCCATTGGAGACAGCAGCTGCTGGATGACCCCAGTGTACAATTACCTCACCACGGGGGAATTGCCTGAGGATAACAAGGAGGCTAGCGTGACTAAATGAAAAGCATGCTCGTACGTGCTGGTCGAAAACAAACTTTATCGACGGGGATTCTCCATCCCCCTCCTAAAATGCATTGAGGAGGACAAGGTCCCCAAAATTCTCCAGGAAATTCATGAGGGCATCAACGCGCAACACTTGGGAGGGAGATCATTGGCACGAAAAGCCCTACAAGCAGGATACTATTGGTCGACCATGGCATGATGCTAAGGAGCATGTCCAAAAATGTGACAGATGTCAGCGCCATAGAGACATGCACATGGCGCCCCCTAACGAGTTGAAGATTCTGTCCTCGCCGTGGCCCTTCGCTTGGTGGGGGATGGATATACTCGGCCCCTTCATAATAGGGTCTTATCAAAACAAATTTCTAATTGTGGCCGTCGATTACTTTACAAAATGGATTGAAGTCAAAGCTCTCTCCAAGATCACAGCCTTCAACATACTTCCTTTCTACAAAAGGAACGTCCTCGCACGATTCGGAGTACCCCAGGCCCTTGTGACCAATAATGGAACCCAGTTCACGGACAGGAAGTTCCAAGACTTCATCTCCAAATTAGGCACGAAGCAACACTTCACGTCCTTTGAGCACCCCTAGACTAACGGGCAAGCGGAGGTCGCGAACAGGGTAATCCTTCGGGGTCTAAAATGAAGGCTAGGCAAAGCTAAGAAGAGGTGGGTCGAGGAGCTACACAACGTGCTATGGGCCTATAGAACAACCCCACACTCCACCATCGGGGAAACTCCTATCCGACTAGCTTATGGAACCGAGGCGGTGATACCGGTGGAGATCAGAGAGCCTTCCAGACGAACGGAAGCTCCTCTCGACGAGGAGATGAACGATGAGGTTTTAAGAGAAGAGCTCGACCTGGTCGAAGAAATACGATCACAGGAAGCTCTCTGTGAGGCTTCGCTAAAACAAAAAATAACCTTGCACCACGACGCTAAAGTCATAAAGTGCGACTTCCCCGTTGGCAACTTGGTTCTACGCAGAAACCAGAAGGATTCACACGAGGGCAAGTTGGCCGCAAACTGGGAAGGACCTTATAGGGTCAACTCAAAAACAGGCACTATAGCCTACTACCTAGAAACTTTGGACGGAGAACCATTTGCTCGACCATGGAACGCTAAAAAGGTCAAACAATATTACAGTTAGGTCCAGCCACTAGGTCGGGCCAACTGTCGACAAGCTCACCTCCGACGGGGAGACGGATCGGCGACAAGACCGTGCCCCGGTGCAAGCACGATCCATCACTATACAACGCTGACTAGTTTCTGCTTATGGAACGAGCAGACTCTGTGCACAACGGGGATACCTCAACCGAGCTTCGTCTTTTCTGCACCAGTAAGGCAGGACACCCAGCTCGTGATGAGAACAGTCCAAGCCTATGGGAGTAGTACCTCAACCGAGATCCTAGTCCCATCACCGACGAAACTACTTCGTCTCCTTGACAAGTCTCCCAAACTGTTGAGTATGACAAACACAAGTCGAGCAAAATGTCCGTACTCAGCATTCAAACGTTAAAAGCATACACAAATAAATACAATGGACACAATGCTAAACGCAAAATATTTATATAATTTTGGCCACAAGGCCAGAATAAGTCAATATTACAAGAAAAAGGTTGTGCCCGACAAAAGGTTACAAATCAAAAGGCACGCAGGCCCACAAAATACAAGTACAAATTTAAAATGCAAACTAAGCTACATCACCGGGAACCTCTGGGGGAACCACCTCGCCGTTGACAACCACATTAAGAATGCACATCCCCTCGGTCAGCAGCTGGACGTCGGAGTTGAGGGCTTTCAACTGCTCTAAGACAGCGATGAAACCAAACTCAGCTGCCCCCAAATTATCCTGCTCAAGAATACAGATCTTCTCGATCAGGTCCCTCCGCGTCTTCATAGCCTTCTCGTCGTCAGTCTCATCCTGAACAGCCGCCGATGATCCCTCCAACTCGATTATCCTCGCCTTCACACGGGCATTCTCGTCATTCACTTTGGTCACCCCCCTTCATCTGGGTTACTTCCTTCCGAAGTTTAATCTTGGCCTCAAGGTTGCCTTGAAGCTTCTTCAGATCGTTGTAAATCTCTACTATTTCCAACTCCAGGTCAGAGATCTTAGCTTTCGCCCTCTTAAGGTCGGCAAGCGGAACCATCTTTGCGTCCCCGAGGACCAACGCCGCCTCCAACACTCTGATCATAGCCGCCACATTCTGATAGAGAAGCTTCCTCCGCACCTGAGGGTCGGCAGACAGGATGTCCGAAGCATCAAGTTCGAGAACAACGATAGAGCTCTCCCCGTCAAAAAATTTCCCCAGAAGATAGCACGGAGGCAACACGAATCTCCCCTCGACGAAACCGTCCGAGCAACCAGCCGGCAAAGAGCCAACATCGTCCTGTTTCCTCTTATGGGTCGCGTCCGAGGTTGGAGGGTTTAAAGTGGTCCCTGGGGCGGAGCCTGTGCCACCCACGAACTTTTCCAATGTTACTTGTTGCTTCGCGGAACCAGTCTTCGACACTGGGGCACCTTCTTTATGTTTTTGGCCGCCGCGGACCTCATAAGACGCTCCCTCATGTCCGTCATTTTCCTTGCAAACATAAAAGAGAAGATTAGTACGTTGGGCGAAAATTAAAAACACGGGCAAAGAAACAAGTTATACCGAGGAGCTTGAACGCAACATCGTCGGTTTCGCACTCAAGAAGAGCCCAAGTGTTAATATAAAGAGCCGCCCGAGCAGGCTCTCCATCCTCCCCGACCAACTCTTTGCCATCCCTGTCCACCACAAAGGTGGGGCTGAAAGTCTCCACGTAAGCATGCAAAACCCGATAGGACTCCTTCTCCCCTTCACAAAGCTACTCGTGCTTGACGAGGAACTAATCGGTCCTATATCTGAAATAGGCATACCCACTCTAAAGGGAACTTAGACACAACCTTCTCAACTTGCTGACCATCAACTTCCACGATCTCGAGCGTAGAGAGGGACCTCTTAGCCACTTCAGAGATGGGTTTCACGACCAAGAACCTGTCCTTGAAATGTCGGACAGATTCTGAGTACGGCCAGAAGAGCCTGCTCTGCTGCTTGAAAGACACCCAGCTTTTCTTCGGCCCTGCTGTGCTCTGTTGGATTTGGAAAATGTAAAAGAAAAGATCCACGGTCGCCCCGACCTTCATGAAACGGCAGACCATCTCAAAAGCACGAATAAACGCTAGTGCGTTCAGATGGAGTTAGGTGGGGCACAACTCAAAGTGGCAGAAGATGGCCTCCTGAAAATCGGTAAAGGGTCGGTGATACCTTGCCTCCACAAAGGAAAACTCATACATGGGGAATCGCATCCCCAGCTACACTGAACAGATTCGGTTGTTCTCTGTCGGACAGATAGCTCTCCAATGCACGGGTGCACCCTCAGCCCGATCTTCAAGGTAGGAAAACTCCCGAGCTTCCTCTTCAGTAAATGTCGACCTCGTCGACAGGGGTTCCTGGACGATCCACTTGAGGTCCCACTCAGCTACTTGGACATTGGCATAGTCTACAGGTTGCTCCGCCTCCTCGTGCGCAGCCCCAACATCAGGTACGACCCATTCACGTTGTTCAGCCATTTCACCTGAAAAGCAGAGGAAGAAAAAGTGAATTCGACAACAAAGATCAAATCCATCTTTCATCACTAATCAAGTGAAAGGGCGAGGAATAAGTCGAGGATAACCTCGAGCCCTAGTCGACCATGATAGAATACGGCGACTTCACTTTCCCCCACAACGGGGACGAGTCTCCGCGACTCTACGAAGACTCTGCGAGGAGGAGCTTACTCGACAAAATAAGCTCGTCGCGTGAAAGCCAAAGTTTCACGTCGAACGGTCCTAATGCCCGACTACAAACCTAAAACTAATCCTAACCAGAATCTAGAAAGATCTACATAAGCCTACACAATGTTCATGGGAATTCACCCTACGTTCTTCGTGTTCTTCACGTTCTTCATGAATTTTCCAGAAATTCATGTGTTCATCGAAGAACACATGAACATTCAACCGGAAAATTCATGAATCACCAAAAAATTCATGCAGATTTCCAGAAACGAAGAACACCGTAGGAGTTGCAGAAGGAGGTGAAAAACTTACTTGAAAAATCAAAGGTTGAAGATGAAGATCACGGACTAGGCTTTAAAGATCGACGATGGCGAAGAAACTCCGGAGAGAGCACAAGTTGCATAGCAAAGAGGTTTGGGGAGAATAATTTGAGTGAAGTGTTCAAGTGAATCCTCTCTCCCCCCTTTTATAAACACTTCCTCGCTTGGGAAGTGCAAAGGCCATCCTAGCCTAGGCCTCTTGACCTGACAGGAATTGAATGCACCACCACGTGTTAGAAAGGGAATCTTTGCTTGGCATTCCCAAAGCTAGACGTTACATTCACCAAGTTCTGTTATCTCGTGAGCACATCTTTCTCGACAATACGCGTAACTAATGTCCTCGACAGGGATCGTCGACATAAAAGCGCCACTCCGCCGGGCACACTTCCTAAATCTGGTCGACATAAAAACGCCATTTCCGCGAGCATGTCCTCGCATACGAAAGGCTTGTCGGGCTGGGTAGGAACCAATATCTACCACCGCAACATTAGAACCGACGAAGGGCATGTCCCCGAAAATTATTATTCAAAGCTGACAGTCCCCGAGGCTATCTCAAGTCACCACTCTTCTTCAGAGTAAAGACTTGGGGGGCTCCTGTTCTGGACTGGGCAGGCGCTTGGTCCACAAAAGGGAAAGGCCTAATCCAGTCCAGCTCTTGGCAAGGCCCAATATCTAGAAAATAGCCGTTGAGTAGAAACTAGTCGTTGGGCCCAATATGACCGTTGGGGATTTCTCCCTAACGCGCTTGACAATTCACGCGACCAAATGCCTCCCCGAATCTCACAGAAGCAGTTAGACCAGGTCAAAGAGTCACGCACTTTGCCCTCCACCTGGCAGTCTCCCAAAGGTCGACCAGATATTTCGGCCACATGGGAGACCTTGGCCCCGCGCTGGGGGTTACTTTTATAAATACCTTCTCACTTGAGAGGGTCAGGTTTGATCACTATTCAATACTCAAAATCACACCTTAATGCGTTGTGCTTTCTTTCTCTCTAGCTGAAACTTACTTTGGCATCAGAGTATCTTGAAGGTACACCCCCTCCTCTCCTAGGAGCATCATCATCCGCCCTACACGAAGGTCGCGACGATTCAGTCTGATCACCTCAGACCACATAGCATTAACATAATCTGACATAACATACAAAAGTGTCAGTATAATCATAATCCTACAAAAATATTAATACAATCCTAACTATACAACAATATCAATATAATTCTTTCAATGTTGACTTCCTAACTTCTTCTTCCCAATGTCTTATACGTTTCACATATGATGTTTCCCATGGTTAGCAACGAATTAAAGACAATGGACAATCAAGATTCAGTAATAGGATAACTCATATCAGGAATTGTCATCCATTTATCACGATATTGAACACCCAAGCTAGAGATTTACACTGAACTCCTAGCTTCTGAGACTATGTCATATAACACTTTGGAATACAAATGATTATTTTGATAAACTTCACCATCTAATTACGTTTGAACTAAAGACCATGACTCTTCACCCCATCCAAGTAAATCTCCAATAGCACGAAAACCACAATTTCCATTAGTCTTGACATTTACAATATCTTTAATGTAGTCATGTAAGAAAATAGGAAACTGTGGTAGGTAAATATGCCTTGAAAACTTGCTAGGCGGATGACTTGATGGAGCTTTACTAGATGATTTCTTGGATGTTTGACTTCCCTGAGGTGCCTCAACATACTCCTAATATGAAGGATCACGATGCACATTACTCTGTTTTCCCTTTCACTATTCTTAACTCCCTTTTATGGCTTGTACTTCATTAGTGGTGGAGAAATGGAAGTTGTGCATGCACATATTAGTTTACACACTTTTCTCTTCACTGACCTCTTGCTAACAATATCCAATATGTTGAAATACCTTTTCAATTCTTCACATTTTTATTTTAAGCCCAATTGTGTACCAATTTCTTCTTCAATTACTTCATGCTCTTCAATATGTAATTTCCTTCAAAACACCAGAATGGATTCTAATGGAATTGGATAACCTTGTATTTGAAGACCTCCAAGTCACAAGTACAAAGTAACTCATGTGTCGTCCTAGTGAAGCAACCATATGCAAAGTTTTTAGCACAAATTTTTTTACCATCTCCGAATCTTTTGCTATGTGTTCTATACATAGTCTTGAAATAAATTTATGCAATCTTGAGTAAAACAGAGTGTTATCTTGATGTTTAATGTTGGCAACACTTTTTTGGAATGTCATTCTGATTGCACCTTGTTATTGACAGCACCCAACATCTACATAAATATTCTCAACTAGTATTCAACATATTTTTTAGTCTCCAATGAGTATACTCAACCCTATACAACAATATTAGAGAAAGATGTAATAAATAAATTGATAAGTATTTGTGTAATTAAATTAAACTCGTAAGGTTATAAAATGTACATGTGTTGTTGTCATGTTCTCTAAATGAGTGACTTAGTTAGTCCATGCACCATCAAACTTTTCTTTATAGTGTGTCAACCATGTTTGGGACACATAATCAACAAATGAAGGGATATCAACACATACTACCGCAAAATACTGAAAGTGTTGCTCAAACTCAAACACACTATTTGAATACATTACTTTGTTCCATAGATCCACGACCTGTTTTTGCCTATTAACCTCGACATACTCCTTGTACTTCGAACTAGCATTTTTTTTAATATGGAATACACGCAAGATATGAAATACGGATGTGAACATAACTTCAATGATATTCGTCAGGGAAAGTTCCCAATTTGTCACCATGACCTTGGGAACTTCTCATATGTGAACAACTCCTTCAGCATCTCCAATGCCCATGTGAAGTCTGCCTCCCTTTCATGTTCCAAGTTAGAAAACCCATCCAAGAAAGTCAACTTGGTTGTGGTAACACCAAAGATCTTAAGTAGTGGGAGCCAGTACCTGTTAGTTTTGTATGTAAAGTCAAAGATCAAGACAGAATGAAACATGTTAAAAAAAACTTTACAAATCAGTATGTGTGTATAATATATCAACAAAGACGTTTGGTTCTTTCTTGTTTCTACTCCATCACACATATTTCTCATCATGAATTAGGTTAAACAAATGTTCCATTTTTGTGAATGGACCTCTGATAGTAGATATATATGTAAATCTTGTCTTATACACCTATGTCAATCGTCAAATTATCAGGATCCCAATCTTTCAATGCAACCATTATGTACCTCGACGCAATGCGATACTTTGTCATTTTATTCACAGACAATCTTTCATTAGGTTTTAGATGACCTAATAGGTCATCCTTCATTAAGTACTTATCTAGATAATGACTGTGAATACCACATTTAACTATTATGTTCCAATAACTACCGCTTGTCGAAACACAAAAAATACCCGAGCGCATCACATGCTCGAACATACAACAGAGTCGCCAATGAATTTTATTTATTCCCGAAGGTAAGGGAAATATCAATAAAACCTTTTGAAAAGAGAAACGGTTAAGGGAGTCAGTTATGTAAGGGGGAAGGTATTAGCATCCCTCACATTTGTTGTGCTTAACGGGAACCATTTTGATTGTTCTTTGCACATATGGGTGTTATTATCTAATGGTTACTTGCGATTTGATTTAATTAAGGGGAAAATAAGTTTTTCATTAATGTGTTCGCCAAGGATTCAAACCCTCGTGCCTATGTATTCTCATAGTGCAATGAGAAAATTAGAGCTGTGTAGTTCATGGGTAGAAAATAAGTATTTGTTGGTTAATTTTAGGGAAGAGTTATAATTGTATCTGAGAAGTGTCTCGATGTTAGCTGATATGATCCTAGTTTGGATGCTATAAGCTTTTAGTCTGATTGCTAAGGAACAGATTATAACAATATTTTTTGAAAAGAAAGTTGTTGTTTTAAAAAGGTTTGAAAAAGAGTTTGTGAAATGGTGAAATTGTTGTTTGTATGATGAAAGTATCGTTTGTAATAGGATTGTATTGTTTGAACCTAGGGTGGTATCTGAACCAAAGAGTGTGGCATTTAACCAATAAATGGTGATTAGCCAATGCAGGGTTGTAGGGTTTTTCCTAGATTTTGGGATCAAGACCTACAAGAAAGGGGTGTTTGCCTAAGCATGGGACTAATAAGGGAAACATGCATGAAGAGGGTTGCCTAAGCACGAAGCTTACATGGTGTGCATGAAATGGTATGTCTAAGCACGAGACTAACAAGATAGACATGCGTGAAAAGGGTTTGTCTAAGCCCTAGGTCTGATAAGAAAAACATAAAAGAAAAGGGGGTTTGGCTAAGCATGAGACTAAGAAAGTAGACATGCATGAGAATGAGGGTTTGCATAAGCATGGTACTAACAAGGCAAACATGCATGAAGGGGGTTGCCTAAGCATGGGATTAACAAGGCAAGCATGCATAAGGAGGGTTTTAACCATGAGAAGGTTATAAACCCAAAATGAGGGGTATGGTTTAGAGATGGGTGTTTAGCCATGAGAATGTGATTAACCCAAATAGAGGGGTATGTTTCAGAGATGAGTGTTTAACCATGAGAAGTTGATTAACCCATGAAGGAGGTGATTAACTAAGAGAAGGTGATTAACCTCAAGAGTTTATAGGTATCCAAAGAGTATTGTGTTTAGTCCAAAGAGACTGGTGTGATTGATGTTGATTGTTGAGTTGGGGTATGAGGTTGATAGTTGAAAGCTTTTTTAATTTGAATTGCACTAAAGTCTATGAATAAAGATAAATACTTTGAATAACTGGGGTCTACGTCCCGTATTCAAAGATATCCATAACAAAGGTAGGAATGATCGCTCTAATTCTTCTCCATTTCTTAAGGCTCTTGGTGCACAACTCGCATCATAATTAACAAGTGTTTTGAAAGAGAAGAGTCTTTTTGTTTTGAAGAGGCAAGGTGTGCTTAAATAGATAAAGCTTAGCATGATCATGTATTGATGTCCTTCTGTCTCTAGGATCTTGAATGTGAAGTCTTGAGATTTGCTTGATGGATCAAGTGTGGATGCAAGTGTGAAAATCTAATTCAATTAAGTGATCAAGGGACTTATGATCACTTGAATGAATATGGATCCTAAGGAGAGCGTACAAATGTGTATTTGAAGGTCATACAACAAGTCTAATTCATAAAAAAAATGTAATTAATTGATCAAAAATGAATTTGATCAACTAGTCAAATAGGATGAACATGCCAAGGATCATTCATAAAGCACATGGAAACGTAAAGAAAATTTAAAGGCATCAAAATTAGGATTAACATGTATAAACCCTAAATTTGAATATTACTAATTGAAATTAAAAAAAGAATTAAATTCTAACAAAATCTAATTTAATACCTAACCTAATTAACTAATGAAATAGATTATATTTTTTCATTTGTATTTTTATTATGTATTTTTATACCTAACCTAATTAACTAATTTAATACCTAACCTAATTAACTAAATTTGTATTTTTATACGTGGGACACAAAAGAATTAGAAGAAAAAAACAATAATTAATAATTAAATAAAAAACTCACATCTGCCAAGCGGTGTAATGTGGAGGGGGTTTTATTAGAGAAATGGCGTTGGGCCTAACATGTTGAAGGTCCATAGTTGTTATTGTTGGATTTCAGAAACAGGTAGTGAATAAGAAAAGAGAATTTCTTATTGCACCACTTGGGCTTCTTAGGCACCATGCGCGCTGACTAAAACGCCCCTTGATTCTGGAGATGTATCTTCGGACACACCTTTTTTCAGCTTTTTTTTAATTAATTTCGTAGATGCATCTACGAAATACTTTCGTATGCGTATTTACGGAAGAAACCCAAAATCAGAATCCCTTAAAATCAACATTGCAACAATGAAATCAACATTCATAAAATAAAATCGGCGTTACATTGATGATTTCAACAGAAATTTAAATACCACATTTCAATTGCTCGGTGGACGCTTGCACGTATCTAAGATGTAATCGGTCGTTCTTCGTACCGTCGTCTCCAACTCGAGCGGAATTTTCTCTTCGCACTATGAGGATACGTAGGCACGAGGGCCCTAATCCTCCGCGAGCACTCTCTATAAACCCATTTTCCCTTTCTCAAGTTACTTTTAGATAATAACACCCATCCAAGCAAAGAACAAGCAAAATGGTTTCCGTCGAGTAGGATAGATGTGAGGGATGATAATACCTTCCCCTCGCATAACCGACTCCCTTACCCGTTTCTCTTACCCTTGGGTTTTATCGATATTTTCCCTTTCCTTTAGAATAAATAAAGTTCGGTGGAGATTCTGTTGTACCATCGAGCGCGCGATGTGCTCGGGTATATTCCCACTAGCTTCAGCTGACGACTCTGCTGAGGAGTCCCTTGGCGAGTCTAGCCTTTTTTTTTTGTTTACTTGCTGGTTTGGGTTTTTGTCTTTATGATTTACTTGCTTTATCTTTATTTTATTTATCACATTCTTGATTGCTTTCCTCATTTTGTATATTCTGGATATCTGTTATATTTTCCTTGTTGGGTTGAGTTGATATTGCATAAGAGAAACTTTATACCCGGGCTTGAGTATACACCCAGGATAAACTTGTGGATAGTTGTGTCGCCTCCGTTTTGCGAGTTGGGTTGACACGAGAACCACACTCAGACTAGATTTACTTGGAAATACTTTTGTCCTGCGAGAATTCGCTAAGGCATGGTATTTTTATTTGGAATTGACGACTCTGAGAGACCTTCTTAGAAACACCTTTAAATATTATTTCCCACCTGTGAGGGGGATATTGGTTGTTTTTGCAGGAAACCAAGACCCTTCATACCTTTGTTCTCCTATACACGTCGGACCTTTGAACCTATACAAAATTGATTCTTTGTTTTTTTTGGAAATCTTGGGACCAATCCCACCGTCTACTAGCGAGGGACCCGTTTAAAGCCGGAGCAAAGCTCCATATGGACATGCCAACACAAGGGTTGATAACACCTAGTAGGATTCAAACCTCAGACCTTGAGAGGAGCACACTCTCAAGACCCAAGCCTCCTCCGCTAGGCCAACCCTTGGGGGTTATATACAAAATTGATTCTTGAGCTCAAACTTATTGTAAACAATGTTCTCTTCGTTGTCAACTGAAGGTGAACGATACTCAAGCTTCACAACCTTTCGTTTGTCATTGTAAGGTAGGCGATATTGGATCTCGTATATGATATCGGTGAGGGGGTGAGATCCATGAGCTTGAACGTCCTCCCGGGTGTTTTGTCGTTGGAAAATGAGACACTTGCGACATACCAACGATCTTAATTTCAAACAATTGAGACATTTTTGCATTTGTCTGAAAGATAACAAATGAAACCCCAAATTTATAGAAAACCTGGGTGAATATGGACCAACCATTTTCTGTCAAACTTGTTTCCAGAGCTATATCCACGGAACGACCCCATAATTATTGGTTCTGGAGGTGTATCTCCAGAACTTTCCTTGAAAGTGCAAAATTAAGAACCTTTCGTAGATACATATCCGGAACTTTCCCTGCTACATTTTTAAACCAGAACTCAATATAGAAGCACGTCATAATAGACAAATAAAAGGCATAAGTGCATAACGAAGGCATAAAAATAAAAAGTGACTATTTTTCACTTCAAAAATTTACAATTAGTCGTCCGATTATACAAGAATTCAAAATGAATCAAAACAAGTGTCGCCGGCTAAATCTATTGGTGGTACCCCTTTGGACTTTTTTGCATTCGATTCCTTTTCAATGTTGTTTAATCTTTCGAATTCGTGCATCCTTTCAACAAAACGATCCGGCCACATCTCGATATTTATCGTTGAATGAGTCGCCCATTCCGATGATGTAGGTGGTATGGGGCATCTCGGTTTCAAGTAAACTTGTACAAAATGTCTTGATTTTGTAAGCCATCCAATACACATGATACGATCATTTAGATTTTTAGGTGGTGCGGTGCGGAGTGGAAAAAAGGTTTCCAAAAACCCGTATCGCGTCAAGTCAATGCACACCCTATCATATGCACATGCAATAAAATGAACCATATCAGGGAAGGTCATCCATTTCAACACCGGTGTCAGACCACTCAAGCAAGGAACAAGAGATTCATAAACCGTGTCAAATTTTTCTTTCTTTCAATTCAACCGCGTGTACAATTCTTTATGCGTCTTCAACTCTTGGATTAGTTGATGACGGACAAGCGCATGACTATCCTCTCCTTTACCAAGCAAAGCCGAAATGGTTTGGTAACCGCAATTACTATCCCCCTCAACATTGGCGATATGATCAATGTATTTGTGCATAAAAACTGGTATCTCATCGATGAATGGAATTTTCGGTGGAATCGGGGTCGAGGCGGTTTGCTTATGTAGGCTCCTTTCATCGGTGAGTCGGGATAAAGTTTGTCAACGTGCTCACAGACTATCTTCTCCTTCATCTGATCAAGAATGGTGTTTTCAACGTATTTCAATAAAGCAGGAAAGTTTTCACACTCTTTCCGAAATTGAATGATGGAATCGGTATATAATTCTTTTGTGGAAGAATTTAGTATACGATTCCATGCATCCATTATTTTTTCAACAATCACACTGGCCTTCACCAATTTTCCACCTTCAGACTCTACTTGTTTTGCCCCCACCGCGAGTTTAACCTGACTTCTCACATTCTTTTTTATGTGATATCGACAAAGTAATGCATTAGAAGAAGGAAATACCTTTGTAACCACGTTCATCAACACGGTATCGCGGCCGGTAACAATCGTTTTAGGCATCTCAACTTGGTCCTTCAAAAGTGACCGACAAACCTCTAATTCCCATGTAAAATTATCCTCTTTTTCACACTCCAGAAAAGCAAAACCAACGGCATATGTCTTCTCGGTAGACATAACACCAACCATCTCAAATAAAGGTAGTCTATACTTGTTGGTCTTGTAGGTAGAATGAAGAATGAGCACTGTCGAGAACATGTTGAACAACTTTATCAAATTCGGATGAGTTCAAAAAATATCTCGGACCGTAACTCCATCTTCGCAAGTTCTGTACTGGGACACGTAACTGTTATCATACAACAATTTCAACAATTGTTGCATCTCACTTCTATCTCCCCTATTCGCCTTGTTGGTGCGGTACCGATGTTATACACTTGCCTTATATTTGATATATTGTCGGGTTCCTTCCATTTCAATGTGGCAAGTATATTTTTTGGCTGGACAAGATTCAAGGTCATGTCACTAATACATGTCTTTTCTTCGGGCTTGAGCCGACATACACTAGGATGACCTTGTAACTTTAAGCACAATTCATGGTTATGTAAACCATAAATAACACTAAATTTCCACTTTTTGGTACTCAACATGTAACCACGAATCTTAAAAGGACATTCACATTTTCTACTATCGGTGTCGTCTCTTTTAAACTTCTGTAAAGGAGTATGATATTTCCCATTTCTTTCGCACAATAAAGTTATAAAAGTGTTTCTTCTTTCTGAACCATTATCTGATCTTACTATAACCCAGCAAAACTAAGTCTAGTTGCAGCCCTACGAATCCATGTGAGCATGCTTTCACGATCATCAAACTCTTGCTTGTTATTAAAGTCAACACCGACATTTACCGACTTTACGACAACCCCTTGAACATTCGGAGAAACATCGTTTGTAGAAACTAATTCTTTTGAGATATTATCGGGGTGCATCATATCTATTTGTAAAGAATAAGAAAAATAAACAAAAATTACAAAGCTGTTGTAAAAAAAAAGACAGACACGTTCCGAAGATGTACATCCGAAAGTGTTCATCTTCAACACGTTCCGGAGGTACAACTCCGGAAGCAACGTTACTTTTTTCCAAAACTTTGATGATTAATGTGAAAAATGTAGTGGACAAAGTGCATTATTTACTTGAAATTTGATCTTCTCTTGCTCCCTTTGATTTGTTGCACGAAAAAATTGGAGTTTTGGAGTGAAAATGATATTGATAATGTAGGGTTTTTTAGGTTGGTGAAGGTGAGTGTAACACCCCAAAATCAGTAGAATATTTATTTAATTGATTTATTATAAATATTCGTATTTTTGGTGAATTATTGTGATGTCTGATGATTTATATTGTGTAGTATGATGGTGTTAAGGGATGCTGAGGGTGCTTAGAAGTATGAGAAGTATTAATATTATTTTGGTAATAATAATATGGAAATTATGTGAAATATAATAATATTAATATTATTATTATTATAAATAATTAAAAGAAACATTAAGGGCAAGTTGGTAATTTTGGATGGGTTAAGTGGGGACAAGGTTGGAAAAGAGTATTAGGGATCCTAGGGGTAAGTTGGACAAAAAGGAAAAGAGAGAGTGAGAAGTCATTCTTGATACGATCGAATTTTAGGAAAACGCTCTAAGGAAATGAGAAGAAGGCTAGGGTTCAGAGAGACTTCAGAAGAACTCAGAGAAGAGATTTCAGAAACGATTTTCTAAGGTATGGGGAGAATCTTTTATCATTATATTTGATATAGGTGTAGAAACATGTAGAAAATAGTGGGTTTTCGGATAAATTTGACGAGTTAATGAAGGAATTGGGATTTTGGGATGGATTAGATGTTAGGGATAAAACCTACCATGATGAATTTTTGTTGTGTGATGTATCTGTGATAAATTGTTAGTTTTTCTGAACTGTTATGTGTTGGAATCGTAAGTTTTTGAGGGTCTGAGATAGTGCAGAATCGCAACTGAGAAGTTGTAGAATTCGCATGTTTCGCCGGGCGAAACGATTTTGCCCCGCCCTCGCCAAGCGAACGAGGAAGCGAAAGGAGTGTGGAAAATGTGAGTTATTGGTTTTTGTATGGGAGTGTGGTATTCTCCCCTGCTTCGTCGGGAGAAGCCTAGGCGAGCGAGCTGCTCGCCGGGCGAAAGAGGAAGCGAAGGGAGAGTATGAGAATTGAAGTCTCTGGATTTTGTGTGGGAAGATGGTTCGCCCCTGCTTCGTCGGGCGAAACCCAGGCGAGCGCGTGGCTTCGCCTTGCGAACTCCAAGCGAGCAGGAGCAGTGACTTTGTTTTATTTTTCTTTTCTTTTCTTTTCTTTTCCGTTTGGTGATGCCTTATGCCTTGATGATGATGTGATGTTTTATGATGATTTATGATGCGTGATGATGTAATGTTTTATGATGATTTTGATGCATGATGGTGTGATGTTTTATGATGACTTTTGATACATGATGATGACGAGGTAATATGATTTTATGAATGATAATGCAATGTGACGATTTTGTGACGATGAAGATTATGACGTTTGCATCATGTATTCATAACATTCTAGGACTTTGGTCCAGTGACGGTTTTAGGACTTCGGTCCAGTGGTGGCTTTAATCCCACTGTGCGGATTATAGTGTATGACGTTGCTCCGGTTCTTGTGTACAATCGATCCTCTTGGTGGGGATCTTTGGAGGGTGATGGCCCAGTGTCCATCAGTTATGACGAGTTGGTACCACATGCATGAGTATGTGTATGCATTTCATATTTATGTGGTATTGCGTGTTTGTGAATAATGATGTGATTGATGACATGACTGTAAATGATGTACGATGATGATGATGATGTATTAATGACGATGTTGGTTATTTTGATGAATGTTATCTTATTATTTCTTATCTTATATCTTGTATAATGGTTTATGATTACTCATCATGCCTGTTTGAATGTTGCCTCCACGTGGGTAACGTGCAGGTGACCAGGATTAGCTTTTGGTGTGTGAAGGGCTTACTTGAAGTACTTTTGGTTATTTTGGTCGATGTAGAGGGTCTTGCTATGATATGTAACACCAGGTTGAGACGTTTGAGTCGAACCATAGTGTTCTATTGATTGAGGATATTTATGATGTTTTGAAGTTGTTTTAAAACCTTTTGATGTTATAACTGATAATGTTTTTGAAGTTTTCCGCTGCGTAATATTCAAGTTAATTTTGGTGTTTTAACCCGTGTTATGGGGCAGGATATTATGATTTAATGATTATGACAAAATGTGACGCCTTTATGGGATTTTACTCTAATAATTGTTGTTAAATTATTCGTGAATGTCTGTCGCGTAGAAGGGTGTTATATTAGTGGTATCAGAGCAGGTCGGTCTGTCCGACCAAGTGTTGTATGATGTCAGTTCCCTATCAGTCGATGAGTGTGGGTACACTGTCGATGTTTTGTTTCTTCTGATGTTGTTTGATGATGTGCAAAATGGCTGGGAGAAACGACCGTGTTATTGCTGACGTGATGGAATCACTTGCTCAAGTGATGGCTCAAAACAATCAGAATGGTGAAGCTCCTGATGAGTTTCGTGCTTTGGGGAAATTCTAGAGGAATAGTCCTCCAACTTTCGTGGTCACTTATGATCCAGAGAGCGCGCACAAATGGCTCAAGGTGATTGAGAAGATCTTCCGGGTGGTAGGGTGTACGATGATCAATAAGTTCAGTTCGATACTCATATGCTATCAGGAGAAGCTGAAGATTGGTGGGATAACACCCGTCAGAGGCTGGAGGATGTTGGTACCGAGATAACATGGGTTGTGTTCAAGAGAGAGTTTTTGGAAAAATATTTTCCTGAAGATGCTCGCGGCAAGAAGGAGGTAGAATTCCTTGAGCTGAAGCAAGGAAACATGATTGTGGGAGAATATACGACAAAGTTTGAAGCACTGGTGAAGTTCTGTCAGCAATATAATCGTGTTGATGCTGAGATGTCCAAGTGCCTTAAGTTTGAGAATGGGTTGAGACTAGAGATCAAGCAGGGTATTAGTTACTAACAGATTCGAAGGTATGTTGAGCTGGTGGATAAGAGTAGAATCTATGATGAGGATAGCCGAGCTCGATCTGCTCACTACAAGCAACTTAGTGAGAAGAAAGAGAAGGGACAATTCAGAGGAAAGCCTTATGCGACTCCAGCTGACAAAAGGAAACAGAAGGCTTCAGATGGGAAAAAGACAAGTGGGGGAGCAGCTCCCACTTCTGTGAAGTGTTACAGGTGTGGCGAGCAAGGACATCATGCTGAAGTTTGTAATAATAGTGTGCTAAGGTTCTACAGATGTGGTAAGAGGGGTCACAGAGCTACTGACTACAAGGATGAGGGTCCGACTTGTTTCAACTATGGTGAACAAGGACACATTAAAACACAGTGTCAGAAGCCAAAGAAGACTGCTACTATAGCTCAGACTAATGGCAGAGTGTTTGGTTTGAGTGGTTCAGAGGTTCCTCATAAGGATAACTTGATTCGAGGTACTTGTTTTATTAACAATGTTGAGTTGGTCGCTATTATTGATACTGTTGCTACTCACTCGTTTATTTCGCTTAAATGTGCTAATAGATTGGGTTTGAAATTATCTGATATGAATGGTAGTATGGTAATAGAGACTCCTGCTAATGATTATGTTACTACTACTTTTGTGTGTTCGAGATGTCCTTTGATGATTTTTGGGAAGAGTTTTGTGATGGATTTGGTGTGTTTTCCATTGCACCAAATCAATGTGATTCTAGGGATGAACTGGTTGGAGTTCAACTATGTTCACATCACCTGTTATAATAAGACCATGGAGTTTCCTGAGTTTGGTGATAATGGGGAGTTGATGTTCTTGTCTTCTAAGCAAGTAGATGAACTTTTAGAAGACGAAGCCATGATGTTCGCATTATTTGCATCATTGCAAGTTGATCGTGAAGCTGCGAGTTGCGAATTACCCGTTGTCTGTGAATTTCCAGATGTGTTTCTGGATGACATAAGTGATTTGACTCCAGAACATGAAGTGGAGTTTGCGGTTAATTTGATACCAGGTACGAGTCCGGTGTCAATGGCTCCTTATCGGATGTCAGCTTCTGAGTTAAGTGAATTGAAGAAACAACTAGAAGAATTATTGGATAAGAAGTTGATTCGACCGAGTGTTTCTCCGTGGGGTGCTCCTGTGTTGTTAGTGAAAAAGAAAGATGGTAGCATGAGGTTGTGTGTTGATTATCGACAGTTGAATAAGGTGACTATCAAGAATAAGTATCCACTTCCGAGAATTGACGATTTGATGGATCAGCTAGTAGGCGCTTGTATGTTCAGTAAGATTGATTTGAGGTCTGGTTATCATCAGATTCGTGTTAAGTCTGATGATATTTTGAAGACAACTTTCATGACGAGGTGTGGTCAGTATGAATATACTGTGATGTCGTTTGGCGTATCCAATGCACCTGTTGTGTTCATGCAATATATGAATCAGATTTTCCATGAGTATTTGGATAAGTTTGTGGTGGTTTTCATTGATGATATTTTGATATACTCTAAATCTGAAGAAGAGCATGTTGAACATTTAAGGACTGTGTTGCAAGTATTGAAGGAGAAGAAGTTGTATGCAAAACTGTCGAAGTGTGAATTTTGGTTCAAAGAGGTGAGTTTTCTTGGCCATTTGATTTCAAGTGGTGGGATTCTTGTTGATCCTTCTAAGATCGATGTTGTGCTACAGTGGGAGACTCTGAAGTCTGCTACTGAGATACAGAATTTTCTTGGGTTGGCAGGTTACTATCGCAAGTTCATATAAGGTTTTTCTAGATTGATGTTACCGTTGACGCAATTGACTCGTAAGGGTCAGGCTTATGTGTGGGATGTTGCATGTGAAGAGAGTTTTGTGGAATTGAAGAAGAAATTGACGACCACTCTGGTTTTGATTTTTCCTAATCCGAATGAATATTTTGTGGTGTATTGTGATGCCTCGAAGATGGGTATTGGTGGAGTGCTGATGCAGAATGGACAAGTTGTTGCTTATGCTTCGAGACAATTGAGAGTTCATGAAAGGAATTATCCTACGCATGACTTAGAATTGGCAGATGTGGTGTTCGTGTTGAAAATTTGGAGACTTTACCTTTTTGGCTCTAAATTTGAAGTGTTCAGCGGTCATAAGAGTTTGAAGTACTTGTTCGATCATAAAGAGTTGAACATGAGGCATAGGAGGTGGTTGGAATTGTTGAAAGACTATGATTTCGATTTGAATTACCATCCTGGTAAGGCAAATGCGGTGGCCGATGCATTGAACAGGAAGTCATTGCATATGTCCATGCTTATGGTGAGAGAGTTGGAACTAATTGAGCAGTTTTGAGATTTGAGTTTGATATGTGAAGAGACTCCTAACAGTGTGCAGTTGGGTATATTAAAGTTGACTAGCAGAATTTTGAAAGAGATCAGAGTGGGACAACAAGCTGATTTGAAGCTGGTTGATCAGTCGGCTCTAATTAACCAGGGTAATGGAGGTGAATTCTGGATTGATGAGAATGGTGTGATGAAGTTCAGAGACAGAGTGTGTGTTCCAGATGTTCCCAAAATTAAGAAGATTATTCTTGAAGAAGGACATCGAAGCAGATTGAGTATTCATCCCGGTGCTACGAAGATGTACCAGGATTTGCAAAAATTATTTTGGTGGCCAGGTTTGAAGAAAGACATTGTGGAGTTTGTTTATGCCTGATTGATTTGTCAGAAGTCCAAGATTGAGCATCAGAAGCCTTTTGGGTATGATGCAACCATTGAATATTCCAAAATGGAAATGGGATAGTGTTTCCAAGGATTTTGTGTCGGGTTTGCCGAAGACTGCAAAAGGGAATGATTCTATTTGGGTGATTGTAGACAGGTGGACTAAATTGGCTCATTTATTACCGATGAAGATAAACCATTCCATGCAGAAGTTAGTTGAGATGTACATTGAGGAGATTGTGAGGTTGCATGGGATTCCTTCGAGTATTGTATCGGACAGAGACCTGAGGTTTACGTCGAGGTTCTGGAAAAGTTTACAAGATGTTTTGGGTACTAAGTTGAGGATGAGTTCTGCATATCATCCACAAACGGATGACCAGACGGAGAGGACTATCCAGTCTTTGGAGGATTTGCTGAGGGCTTGTGTTTTGGATCAAGGAGGATCGTGGGATATCCATTTTCCGTTAATTGAATCCACATACAACAACAATTTTCATGCTAGTATTGAGATGGCACCGTATGAAGCTTTGTGTGGAAGGAGGTGTAGAACTCCATTATGTTGGTATGAATCGGGCGAGAGTGCTGTACTCGGACCCGATATTATACAGGAGACGACTGAAAAGATTAAGATGATCCAAGAGAGGATGATGGACACGCAGAGTCGTCAGAAGAGTTATCATGATAAAAGAAGAAATGCACTCGAATTCCAGGAGGGAGATCACGTGTTTCTGAGAGTTACGTCGGTGACTGGTGTGGGATGAGCTTTGAAGTCTAGGAAGCTCACTCCACGTTTTATTGGTCTGTATCAGATTTTGCAGAGGATAGAGGAAGTAGCCTATCGGATTGCTTTGCCGCCGTCGCTTGTGAATTTACATGATGTATTCCATATGTCTCAGTTGAGGAGGTACATTCAGGATTCATCGTATGTGATTCAGATGGATGATGTACAGGTGATAGATAATCTGACTGTCGAAGCGTTACCTATGCGGATTGATGGACGAGAAATGAAGCAACTGCGGGGTAAAGATATATCTTTGGTGAAGGTGTTATGGGGTGGACCAGCTGGTGAGAGTTGGACTTGGGAGCGCGAGGATCAGATGAAGGAGTCGTATCCGACTCTGTTTTATTCAGGTAATTTTCGAGGACGAAAATTCTTGAAGCGGGGGAGAGTTGTAACACCCCAAAATCAGTAGAATATTTATTTAATTGATTTATTATAAATATTTGTATTTTCAATGAATTTTTGGTGAATTATTGTGATGTCTGATGATTTATGTTGTGTAGTATGATGGTGTTAAGAGATGCTGAGGGTGTTTAGAAGTATGAGAGATATTAATATTATTTTGGTAATAATAATATGGAAATTATGTGAAATATAATATTATTATTATTATAAATAATTAAAAGAAACATTAAGGGCAAGTTGGTAATTTTGGATGGGTTAAGTGAGGACAAGGTTGGAAAAGAGTATTATGGGTCCTAGGGGTAAGTTGGACAAAAAGGAAAAGAGAGAGTGAGAAGTCATTCTTGATACGATCGAATTTTGGGAAAACGCTCTAAGGAAATGAGAAGAAGGCTAGGGTTCAGAGAGACTTCAGAAGAACTCAGAGAAGAGATTTCAGAAACGATTTTCTAAGGTATGGGGCGAATCTTTTATCATTATATTTGATATAGGTGTAGAAACATGTAGATAATGGGTTTTCGGGTAAATTTGACGAGTTAATGACGGAATTGGGATTTCGGGATGGATTAGATGTTATGGATAAAACCTACCATGGTGAATTGTTGTTGTGTGATGTATTTGTGATAAATTGTAAGTTTTTCTGGACTGTTATGTGTTGGAATCGTAAGTTTTTGAGGGTCTGAGATAGTGCAGAATCGCAATTGAGAAGTTGTAGAATTCACAAGTTTCGCCTGGCGAAGCGATTTCGCCCCGCCCTCGCTAGGCGAATGAGGAAGCGAAAGGAATGTGGAAAATGTGAGTTGCTGGTTTTTGTATGGGAGTGTGGGATTCGCCCTGCCTCGTCGGGCGAAGCCTAGGCGAGCGAGCTGCTCGCCGGGAGAAAGAGGAAGCGAAGGGAGAGTGTGAGAATTGAAGTTTCTGGATTTTATGTGGGAAGATGATTCCCTCCTGCTTCGCCGGGAGAAACCCAGGCGAGCGGGCGGCTTCGCCGATCGAGCTCTAGGTGATGCCTTATGCCTTGATGATGATGTGATGTTTTATGATGATTTCTGATGATTTTGATGCATGATGATGTGATGTTTTATGATGAATTTTGATGCATGATGATGATGAAGTAATATGATTTTATGAATGATGATGCAATGTGACGATTTTGTGACGATGACGATTATAACGTTTGCATCATGCATTCATAACATTCTAGGACTTCGGTCCAGTGACGATTTTAGGACTTCGATCCAGTGGTGGCTTCAATCCCATTATGCGGATTGGAGTGTATTACATTACTCCGGTTCTTGTGTAGACTTGATCCTATTGGTGGGGATCTTTGGAGGATGATGGCCCAGTGTCCATCAATTATGACGAGGTGGTACCACATGCATGAGTCTATGTATGCATTTCATATTTATGTGGCATTGTGTGTTTGTGAATGATGATGTGATTGATGACATGACTCTAAATGATGTACGATGATGATGATGTATTAATGACGATGTTGGTTATTCTGATGAATGTTATCTTATTATTTCTTATCTAATATCTTGTATAATGGTTTATGATTACTCACCCTGCCTATTTGAATATTGCCTCCACGTGGGTAACATGCAGGTGATTAGAATTAGCTTTTGGTGTGTGAAGGGCTTACTTGAAGTACTTTTGGTTATTTTGGTCGATGTAGAGGGTATTGCTCTGATATGTAACATCGGGTCGGGACGTTTGAGTCGAACCATAGTGTTCTATTGATTGAGGATATTTATGATGTTTTGAAGTCGTTTTAAAACCTGATGATGCTTTTGAAGTTTTCCGTTGCGTAGTATTCAAGTTAATTTTGGTGTTTTAACCCGTGTTACAGGGCAGGATATTATGATTTGATGATTATGATGAAATGTGACGTCCTTATGGGATTTTACTCTGATAATTGCTGTTAAATTATTCGTGAATGTCTTTCGGGTAAAAGGGTGTTACAGTGAGCGTGGAAGAAGAAAAGACAACAATGGGGGGGAGTGATCATGCAGGTTTAATATATAGCAGAAACTTCTGGAGCTGTATCTATGAAACATTCTGGCTCTTAGACGTTCCAGAGGTGCATCTACGGAAGTTTCCCTGAACTAAATTATTTTGAAGTTTTTCCCAACGTATACCAGTAAAAAATTATTCCGTAGATGTAGCTTCGGAAACAACCAAATTTTGACAAAAAAAATGTGCGTCCGAATATGTATCTCCGAAAACAGAGAGTATAAAAGAAATTTTATCAAGGGATGTATTAAGAAATTCTCATAAGAAAAAGGGAGGTGCCAGTTAGTAAAAGCACTTGGGCTCAGCTGGAGGCCCAACGTGTGAGGGCCAAGAGTGGAAAGTCAGAATCACTCTCATTTCAGTTTCTCTCCATCAAACGTGCTCTCTCTTTCTCTCTTATGACTTACCCTGCCAGAAATCGCTCCGTCGTGCCGGAGGCGGCAGAGCAACCCAGCCTTGCCAATAACCACCACCATTAAAAACCTCTTATTCTCCTTTTTCTGATTCTTACATCTATTTCATTTAATCCTCACTGAATCTCCTTATCCTCACAAAAACTCCAAGAACCCTAAGTTTTAAATCCCAAATTAAATGACTACGATCCTCGATCCAGAATCAACACCTTAGGGCTATTGTTAGTCTACTCAAATGCTACAGAGCGGTAACATGATTGAAGCAAAACAAGGAGGAATCAAAGATGCGATCTTACATGCAGAGCAGAGACTTTCCCTGGGGGAGTTTGAAGCTGCTTGAAGAAGATTGAATATGAATTCATGGTTTAAATAGGGGAATTTGGAGGGAGATTGTAATTGTTTAGGGCAGTTTTTTAGGGCAAGTTAGTTAAGAGTTTGGTCAGGTGTTAGTTTGGATGGAAATTAGTTAATTTGGAATGCAAGTTGGTTAGGGTGCTAACACTGTTAATTGACAGTTAGTTTAGTTAGATTGTTAATGAATTTTGAAATAGTTAGAAGAGGTTAGGTAAATAACAGTTAGTTAGTTGTTAATCTGAACTGTTAGATAGTGTGTTAGGACTATTAGTGTTGATTAGTAGGTTGTTAATTATGTTAGCTAATTTGAACTATTAGAAATGGAATTGTTACTGCATTTAGGAATTATTTATTGCTATGTTGATTAGTAGTAATGAGAAAATGTTAGTGAATTTTGAAATCAATTAGTGTTATGTTAGAAGAAGTTAGCAGTGTAGGTTGTTAAGTGTTTTGAAATCGATTTGTTGGATTGGGAGAATTGTTATGGAATGTTAGTTTGGATTAGTAGTTAATGGATGTTTCACTGTTAGAATGGTTTGAACTGAATTAGTGTGTTTAGTTACAAAACTAATTGATGCTAGAAGTTAGAAAATTAGAGGTTAAGTTTGTGTTGTTAGTTAGTGATGAATTAGTAGTGAACTGAGTTTAGAACTTTAGGAGTTAGTTTGATGATTGTTGACTGAACTGTTTAAGTGAGAATGTGAACTGAACTGTTAGATGTTAGGATTAATCAAGTTAGTTTGTTAATGAATTTGGATGGATTATTAGAAAAGCTTGATGTAGAATAAATTGACTGTGTTAATGAATTGTTAGGCTAATTGGTTAGTAATGATAATTAGTGGTTTAGTTTTAGAAGAAAAATGTTAATTAGGTCATTGGATTGTTAGTAGCTAGATGATGTTAGTAAACAGTTATGATATGTTAATCATTAGATTAGTTATGTCAAAACAAGTGTATGTTAAGCTATGATCAAACTAGTAATGTTGGGGGCTTAGTGTTAATTGAGTTAATTTTGGTGAAATTGTCCCAGCAGATTGTTTAGAAGAGTTTAGGAGTTAAAGGCCATTTTAGAAAAATGGTGTTAGTAGGAAATGTGAATTAGCTTGTGATGATGACAATTGGATAATGGACACTTGTTGAATTGAATGCTAAGCTTAGATTGCATGGTTATATGTACTGAATTTGGTTGTGTAAGTCATGTGTGTTTGCATGGATGTCATGGCCTTGGCTTGTATGTGTGTATGTGTGTAAGTGTGACATGTTTGTATGGTTGAGCTTGTGTAAAGAGCATGATGTTAATTTCTTCATATTGCTGCAGGGGTGACTACTAGCCTTGATATGAAGTTGATCATGGTGACTCATCATGACTTAGCATGGCACATCATGATGGTGGAAGATTGGTGATTTAGCATGGCATCATGAACATGAAGATGTTTTGGAATGGTACGAAGGACTTGGAGGACCACATGAAGAACCAAGAGAAAAGTAGACTTAGAGTAGGTTTCGGATTAGTTTGACTTTTGATCACCTGTTTGACCAAAAGTCAACAGTTGACCAAAAGTTAACCTTTGGTCAAAAAATGGGATTTTTGTATGTAATTTGTAAGTTTGGATTTTGTAATGAAATTTGGTGTTTGTAATGAGATTCTTGGCATTTGAATTGCCATTTTAACTTGATTCTCAAGAATAAGTTCTTTCCCTCCAAATCAAAATATTTGAATATTTGAATTTGAACTTGAACTTTGAATGTTTGAATATGAATTGAATGTCTTGAACCATAGAACAAATAGCTAACCAATATTATCATGTTGTCCCATAAAAAAATTGATCAACAAAAAGTCAACCTTCCATGGTTGACTTTGTTGACCAAAGTTAATATAGTCCATTACTTCCAAATTTGTTTATCCATGATGTAATCCACATACTCAAAAGCCTAAACTAACATTAGGGATCCATAAAGACTTCATCCAAGAAAATGATCATGATCAACCGCAAGTTTGTTGTGCCCAAATAGTCAAGATGTAGTATAATGAAATCCACAATACCATAATTCAGTGCCTTGTATCTTAAATAAGAAGAAACTTTTGAAGCACTGATGTTATTTGAAAAATGTGAGTGCAAACGAATGATCTAGTTGGCTAGGGCATGAGTATGCAGATGAACCATGGACCACGAGGCAGATAAAAGTGACAAAAAGGTAGGACAAATTTTGGGGTAAGACACCGCTTGACACAACTCTCACCTTAAATGGGCATTTAACTCTTCTACAACAAGTGACTTGAGACGATTTCTAGTTCTTGTAGTTTTCTCCCCTTTCACAACCCATAATCAATTGGTTTTTTCTCCCTCATTACACATTTGTTGTATTATAATGAATGGTAACAATAATAATATAATGTCATCTCCCAATAAATTGTGTCCATGATAACACTTCGGTCTGGGAGAGAAATATCTGTAAATTAAAACTTATAATGGATTACTCATAGATTCCATAACTCAATCAAGAATTTCAAAAGGTCATAAAAACATGTAAGTAAACATATCAAGTCGGTGGTGCATAACTGAATAAAATATGTAGAAGAACCATCTACCTCATACGCATACAAGGAGTGCATGCTGAAATAACTACCAGATTTTCAAGGGTAGGAGAAATATGTGGTATACATATTTTTAAAATTTCCGGTAAAATAGAGATATGTATCGATTTTTCAAAAAAATGGTAAAAACTCTAATTGAATTTAAAATTTTTTGGTAAAAATGCATATTTTACTTATATATCAGTAAAAAATCTATCGATTTTTTTAATAAGACTACCAAACTTTTTGTAGTCTAATGGTTTTTGGAGAGTGATTTTTTTTC
Source organism: Lathyrus tuberosus (assembly GCA_022829125.1). Lineage (NCBI taxonomy): Eukaryota > Viridiplantae > Streptophyta > Magnoliopsida > Fabales > Fabaceae > Lathyrus > Lathyrus tuberosus. The sequence continues at coordinate 4,203,237 of JALAZF010000435.1, forward strand.
AAACAGTAACTTCTAAAAGAGGTAAATAATAACATGAGTAATCTTAACATTATTGAAATATGTGAGGGTGTCATGACCAACTCGAAGGTGTCATCATGTAGATTCTTCTTTCTATTGAAACTCAAGGTTTAAGGCAGAATTCTTCCTTTCTCTAATGAGGAAGTGGTCTCGTTTTGACCTTTTTAAAAAGATACATAAGCACTCTTACAAATTGTAGCTGCCTACTCCCTTATTCCTACTTTTTGAAAATTTTCTAATTTTGTATTCTTTATACAACAATACAAAGAAAATTGGAGACAAAAAATTATTTTCTCCGTTCTACGATAAGTGTTTCATTTGTAAAATAAATTTGTCTCAAAATAGATAACCATTTCAACTTCCAATATAATATTGATTATTTTTTCAAATTTTACCCTCTAATTAATATTATTTAAATCATTTTTAATACTTGATAAGAGATAATTTAGTAAAAAATATTATTCTCTCTTTCATTACTGTACTTTTTTTAAGGTGAATTCTTATCTACCCATTTCAAAAAGTTGGGTAGAGTTACCCATAGAACAAATTAGGCTACATTGCATTGGAAATCTACAAAATTTAAATCATTAAATAAATAATTAAGTATAATAAAATGATATGACATTGGTGGATTAGTTGAAGGTAGACTACCTAACTTTTTGTGATGGGTAACTGATCGTACCTGGATCAGACAGTATCTGGTGGCCAACAACGTCGTCTGGGCTTCAGCTCCAGTGCGGTTGAAAGACGGCGGGGGGGGGGGGGGGGGGGGGGGGTACCTGCAAGGTACTCCGACGCTCAAGTAAGGTAACAGTCAGAGAATAATAGCAAGCACAAGGTTAAAGTAAGAAAGTGTGTGTAACCTGACCCTCTCAAGTGAGAGGGTATTTATAGAGAGCCCCCAGTGCGGGGCCAACAGTTACTTGCATTGGGCTGGATTGCTAGGTCCAATCCAAGTAACTGTCAGGGCTTACGTGGCGTAGTGAAGACCAGCACGTGGTCTTCGCCCTGGGGTAACCGTTCCTAGATCTCTGGAATTAGGGCAGACCGATTCCATCGGGAGTGGGTGGTTACATGAGAACGTGTCCTCGCGGGGAGGAGTCTTGCGTGTCGGGGAGAGACGTGTCCTCGCGGGGAGGACTCTTGTGTGAGAAGGAGGTGGCTCCTCGCAGGGAGGAGCACCTGAGTGTCGAGGAGAAACGAGCCCGGGGAGGCCTAGCGCCCTGCCCGACGCTCCATGCCATGCGTGTGCCCGACAACGTGGAGAAGGGGCAAGTGTCCGACATTGGTCGCACTAAAAGGCCCTTGTTGGGCCATCCCAGGACGTGTCGGTTGGGCCTGCTCGACTGAGGAGCAGACCCCGGCCCAGTCCAGAACAGGAGCCCCCAAGTCGTTGCTCCGACGTGTTGGAGCGATGACTTAAGGGCCAACAAGCATGTCGGGGGAGTATCGATCGCGTGACCGCGAGGAGGGGGACTTGTTTGGGATCCACTGGTCGTATCGTCGGAGAGAGAGCAGCGGGGGCGGACTCGAGCGTGGCAGTTCGCGGATGGTTGACTCGTCGGGGATGCGAGAAGTTTGATCTTTGGTGTCAGAGCAAATGGAGAGACGCGCGTGTTGGGGAGCGAACGGTCACATGTACGCCACGTGTCTGACGCCATCACTGCCTAGGGCGGCTAGGCTAGGGTAGGGTACTCTAGTAGTCTAAACTCTTCGAATTCCGTGAGGATCCTATAAATAGGCCTCACCTCGTTTCATTTGCACCTTTTGCTCTTTTCCTCTCAGACTCTCTCTCTCTTCTTCTCCGTTCTTCCGCCGCTACCTTCCACCGTTCTCCGCTATTCTCCACCGACGATCGCCGTGCCGGAAACCCAAAAAGCGTATTTCAAGTAAGTTTCTTTCTTCTTTTTCCTCCTTTCGTTTGCATTTATAGGGCGAATCTTATGGTGAACTGGTGAAGTTCCCATGGAATTCGTGAAATATCCGGCGAAAACGGCGGAATTTCATAGTTTAGTCGTTGAATCTCGCGGGGAGAGATGATGAAATCCCCGAGGACATGAAGAATATCCCGGGGTCCTGAGATGAACGTTTCTTAGTTCGTTTGTTGAATGTCCCGGGGAATAAGGACGGGATCCCCGGGGAGCCAAAGTTTGTCTCGGGGACATGGGTCGAATATCTCGGGGTCCCGCCCAACCTCGCTCCCTGCAGGATCGAGGATGGTCGCAGGTTCGTGTTCCCCGACATTCCCTCCTCGCCCTTTCACTTGATCAGTGGTGGAGGGGTGGATTTGATACGGGTCATCGAATTCACCATTTCCTTCTGCTTTTCAGGTAAATGGACGTGTTGCCCGTGGCCGAGGGATCTTTGGATAGTTACGACGGGCCTGACTCCCCTATGGCAGAGACAACCAGTGGCGGGGAGAGATCGCCCGACGAATGGGCCTGCGAGGAGGCCTTAAACGTGATGTCTCTGTTCGTCGATGGGGACGAGGACAACATCTTCTGCACCGTCGAGCACTGTCTGGTGGGCTCGTCGAAGTCATGGAACGTATTCAGGCCGAAGGCACATCATCGAATCTGCTCGACGTACAGCGGGATGCGGTTTCCCGTCTATGAGTTTATGTTCGACGAGGCGGGGTGGCGTCTGCCTTTCACGGATTTCCAGCAGGCCGTATTTACCTGGCTGCGTTTGGCCCCTTCCCAGCTCCACCCCAACTTTCTTGCTTTCATTAGGGCCTTCGAGCTAGTGTGCAAATATCTGCAGATCGGGGCGACCGTGCCCTTGTTTTTCCGCATCTTCCATCTTCAGCAACAGGCCGTCGACGGTAGGCACGATTGGGTGTCCTTCAAACAGGTGAGCAGCCTGTTTCACACTTACCTGGACTCCGTGCGAGACTTCAAGTACCGGTACTACATCGTGAGGCCGGTCACACTTGAGGCCGTAAACACAGTGTACCGTCGGGAGGTCGAGGAGGTAGATGGGCGAGGAAAGGAGGCCCTTGTGCCCAGGTTTCCGTTGTTCTGGACCGAAGAACACTTCAAGTACGGAACAAACAGCTACAAAATCAGGCATAGCCGTCTCGACGAGGGGGGTCGCTTGGCCTACGAGAAGATAGTAGCGTTCGTCAACAGTTTTAATAGGGGCAAGTTCGTGACGATGAACGGGGAATTCGTCCGGGGGGACGACGGGCAGGTGTTGACGAAACATCGTCTGATCAATACGAGGGCCCTCCTCGAGACGTTCTCCGATGAGGATGCTCTCGAGCTGCTAGGTGGTGTCATTCTCTTCAACTTACTTTTTCTTCGACCTCCGGATTACTGACATGTTTATTTTCCTTTTGCAGGAAAGATGTCGAATGCTGAGGAGCGCTTCAAGAAGCTGAAGGCTAACCGTGCTGCGAAGAAAAGAGGCAAGAGTCGCGTCGATCAACTCCAAGTGCAGGAGCCCGTTCCCACCCCGACACCCAGGGGTTCCTCTGGCTCTCACCAGGGTAGTGATTCTCTCAGCCCCCAGAGCTCTCCGAAGAGGCAACGGCTTGCAGACATGGTGGACATCGACCTTACCGAGCACGAGAGTCCCCCTGCCGTGAAATTTGTGCTCCCGCCTTGTCACACAAGGCCGAACTTCTTTACGGGGAACAATTCGCTATGCGTGGGTGGCCCCGAAACTCAGGCCATCTTAAGCGTCGACAAGGCTTCTCGGTGAAGGATACTGGTGGAGGATGTGTCTGCTGTGATGCGGGTTTGCGCGGCTGCCTTGGTTCTGAATGACGAGGCGTGTCCCGCAAGCGAGCTGAACAAGCTGCAAGAAAGTCTCTAGTCCATCTCGGCCGAAATGGAGAAGGTGGGTAAGGAGCTGGCTGACTGCAAAAGCCAGAACCAGGCCCAGGTCGAGCTTCAACAAAAATTGGAGGAAAAGTTGAAGAGCGTCGAGGAGGAGCGGAAACGTCTCGCAGGTGTTGAGGAGGAGAGGTATCGTCTCTTGGCGAGGAACGCTGAATTGGAGGAGGTTGTCCGCCCCGCCGAGGAGGAGACTGAGGAGGACAGGTTACTGACTTCGCGGGCAGCGCTGATAGCGAAGCTCTGGGAATCCGAGGAAGACAATCTCGCGGTAGTGGGCATATGTTTCAAGAACGCGGTGGAGCAACTTCGGGTCCTCAACCCGGACCTTTCGACCGAGGGGATCGACCCCGACTACGAGGTGGTCGACGGTCAGATTGTGCAGCCGGTGAGAGTTGATGAGGTCCATGATCCCGAACAGCCTGCAGGGACCGCCGCTGAGTAGGATTTTCTTCCCCGTTCTGTTCGGCCTGCGGGCCATTTTTATTTATTGGGATATTTCTGCCCGGCCTGCGTGTCAGGGGCTTTTTTGACATCTGATTGTAATATTTGTACAATGGGTTTCTGCCCGCTTTTATGCATTTTCGTTTATCTGCTAGCGTGATGTTTGTATGGTTTTAATTGTGTGTGATGTTATTGCTTTTTCCATACTTTATTTATTTTTGTCTAAGTAATAAAGACTTTGGGATTTGCTCGACTTTGATAGTCCCTGACCGCGTGGATAGCTGGTCGGGTGGTCAGAGACGCATTCCGACCTTGAACGAGGCTAAGAACTCGGTTGAGGTCTTAGCTTCGTGGCGTGAACCTCCCATCGCGAGCTGGGTGTTCTGCCTAATTGGTACGATGACGCAGAAGCTCGATCGAGGTGTCCTCGTCAGATCAAAGTGCTCGCGCACACACAACGTAGCCCTTGACCATCGTGTTTCGTATAGGGGTGTCGCGCTTGTACCTTAGTGCGTCCCCGTGACCGCGATGCTAGTGTGTCGCGGGCAGTTCTTAACTGTAATATTGTTTTAGCTTTTCAGCGTTCCATGGTCGAACAAGTTCTTCCTCGTGCAGATTTTTGAGGAAATAGGCTCTTGTCCCTGTTTTCGCGGGGACGCGGTACGGGCCCTCCCAGTTCGCGGCGAGTTTACCTTCTCGCGAGTCTTTCTGGTTCCTTCGTAGGACGAGGGTGCCCACCTGAAAATCACGTTTAATAACTTTGTCGTTATAACGTAGTGTTGTTTTCTGCTTAAGTGAAGCTTCTCGGAGAGAAGCGCCCGAACGTATCTCCTCGACAAAATCGAGCTCTTCCCTCAAGGCTTCCTCATTCGCGTCCCCATCGAGGGGAGATTCTGTCCTCCTCGAGGGTTCCATGATCTCCACGGGGATCACCGCTTTGGTTTCGTAGGTTAGACGGAATGGGGTCTCCCCGATTGTGGAGTGTGGGGTCGTCCGGTAGGCCCAGAGGATGCTGTGTAGCTCCTCGACCCAGTGTTGTTTGGCGTCACCTAGTCGACGTCTTAATCCTTGGAGGATCACCTTGTTCGCCGCCTCAGCCTGTCCGTTCGTTTGAGGGTGCTCGACTGACGTGAAGTGTTGCTTCGTGCCTAGTTTTGTGACGAAGTCTTGGAAGTTCCTGTCAGTGAACTGTGTTCCGTTGTCGGTGATGATAGCTTGAGGCACGCCGAATCGGGCGAGGATATTTCTTTTGTAAAAATGTAGTATGTTAAAGGCCTTAATTTTGGCCAACGCTTCCGCCTCAATCCACTTCGTGAAGTAGTCCACCCCGACGATGAGGTATTTGTTTTGATACGACCCCTGGACGAAAGGTCCGAGGATATCCATTCCCCACCACGCAAACGGCCACGGGGAGGACAATGGACTGAGCTCGTTGGGAGGAGCAAGGTGCATGTCCCCGTGTCATTGGCATCTGTCGCACTTCTTGACGTGTTCCTTGGCGTCCTGTTGCATGGTGGGCCAGTAATACCCTGCTCGAAGCGCCTTACGGGCTAACAATCGCCCGCCGAGGTGCTGCGCATTGATTCCCTCATGGATCTCCTGGAGTATGCCGGGGAACTTGGTCTCCTCGACACATCTGAGGAGAGGAATAGAGAACCCTCGCCGGTATAGCTTATCCTCGACTATAGTGTACGAGCACGCCCGCATCTTGACCATTCCTGCTTCTTTGGGATCTTCGGGCAGTTTGCCCGTCATGAGGTATTCGTATACCGGGGTCATCCAGCAATTGCTGTTCCCGATGGCATTGATGTCCGAAACTGCGGCCGGTTTGTCGATGCTCGGGCGGGAAAGCACTTCTTGTTTGACGGATTTGTTCCCGCTTTTCTTCTTTGTACTCACCAATTTGGACAAGACATCTGCTCGGGCATTGTGCTCGCGGGGGATGTGAGTTACTTCCGCAGAGGTGAACCTTTTCATCTTTTCTTTCACCAAGGCCAAGTATTATATGAGGTTGTCGTTCTTGGCTTGGTACTCTCCTCGGACTTGCGAGGTCACGAGCTGGGAGTCGGTGAAGAGTTTGACCTCCTTGGCGCAGAGGTCCTCGGCCAGCCGAAGTCCTGCGAGGAAGGCCTCGTATTCGGCTTGGTTGTTTGACGTCGGGAAGGATAGGTCGAGGGATACCTCGATCAGGACACCTTCCTCGTTTTCGAGGATGATGCCCGCCTCGCTCCCCTTCGGGCTGGATGCTCCGTCGACATAGATCGACCATTTCTGGGATCCGTTGGTTGAAGGTTTCGAGACGGTCATCCCCGCTACAAAGTCGGCCAATACCTGAGCCTTCAGGGCTTTCCTCCCTTCGTATTAGATGTCAAACTCGGCGAGCTCGAGCGACCGCCTCAGCATCCTCCCCGCCATGTCCGGTCGTCCGAGGAGCTGCCTTATAGGCTGTTCGGTTCTTACGACGACGGTGTGGGCGAGGAAGTAGTGGCGTAGCCTCCTAGCCGCCGTGACGAGGGCCAGGGCGACTTTCTCTATCTGCTGATACCTAAGCTCGGGGCCTTGGAGGGCTTTGCTCATGAAGTAAATTGGCCTCTGTCCGTCCAGGGTTTCCCGAATGAGGACGGAGCTGACTGCTTCACTCGTGATCGCAAGATACAAGAAGAGTGTTTCCCCGCTCTCAGGCCGTGAGAGGACCGGGGGCTGCGATAGGACTTGTTTTAGGTGGAGGAGCGCCTGCTCGCATTATTCGCTCCACTCAAACTCTACTTTTTGTCGAAGAAGTTTGAAAAATAGGAGTGTGTACTGTGCAGATTTGGCGACGAAGCGGGAGAGAGCGGTGAACATCCCGTTTAATGATTGTATCGACTTCTTTGAGTCTGGAGTAGGGAGCTCGGAAAAAGCCCTACATTTGTCAGGGTTGGCCTCGATTCCTCGTTCTGTGAGGTAAAATCCGAGGAACTTACCTGCCCGAACGCCGAAGGTGCATTTGTCGGGGTTAAACCTCATGCGGTATCTCCTCGTCGTGTCGAACACCTTCTTGAGGTGCGCGGCGTGGTCGACTTCTTCTGCGGATTTGACGATCATGTCGTCCATGAAGACCTCGAGCATGTCGCCGATTTCAGCCCGAAAAACCTTATTCATCATTTGTTGGTAGGTCGCACTGGCGTTCTTCAGACCGAAGGGCATCACGTTGTAATAGTAGTTGCCCGACGCGGTCATGAAGGCCGTGTGTTGTTTGTCGACCTTGTCCATGGGAATTTGGTTGTATCCCGAGTAAGCGTCCATGAAGGATAGTAGTTTGTAACTTGCAGAATTGTCGACCAGCTGGTCGATGTTAGGCAAGGGATAACAGTCTTTCGGGCAATCCCAGTTAAGATCAGTATAATCAACGCACATCCTCCATTTTCCATTATTCTTTTTAACAAGTACAACGTTGGACAGCCAGGTCGTATATCTGGCCTCCGAAATAAAATTTGCCTCTAGGAGGTCTTTTATAGCTTTTTCAGCAGCCTCCGCTTTTTCGGGAGACTGCTTACGCCTACGTTGTGTTATGGCCCTAGCGGCCGAATCTACTGTGAGTTGATGGCAAGCCACCTTGGGGTCGAGGTCAGGCATCTCAGATGCTCTCCACACAAAGAGATCGGCGTTCTCCCTTAGACATGCCTTCAGCTGCTCCTTCGCCAGGTCGGGGATCCCGGTGCCAATCTTCACGTTACGATCTGGATCGTCCCCGAGGACCACGAGCTCAAAGTCCCCGTCTGGGATGGGGCGCGTTGGGTAGAGAGGTCGCCGGTTGTTTTCCGCCTGGAGGTCGAGGTCTTCTGCCCCGTCTTCATCGGGTTCGCCCGGGAACCTGATGTCGAGCTCGACCGCGTTGACGCATGGGAGAGGTACCTGTTCGGCGTCCTGGGGTGGCTTGGCCATGGTCTTGGGTTTGGCGCCGATGGAACTCATGCCTTTGATGGCAGCGTCGAAGCATCTTCTGGTCGCGTCGATGTCTCCGTGCATCGTCACTACTCGTCCCCCGGTCGTGTAGTACTTCATTTTGAGGTGGACCGTTGATGGTACCGCCGTAAGTTCAGCCAGGGTGGTCCTCCCGAGGATGCAGTTGTAAAGGGACGGGCATTCGACCACCAGGAAACGGATCTTCACCTGTCGGGCAGTGTCTTCGGCCCCGAATGTAACCATCAGCTCCACGTAACCCCATGGTCTGGTGGTGGTTTCGCTGAACCCCTGTAGATCTGAACCGATGTACGGGGTCAGATGCCTTTCGTCGAGTTGAAGGGTTCCGAACAGATGGGCGTACATGATGTCGACCGAACTTCCCTGGTCGACTAGGATCCTTCGAACGTCAAAGTTTGCCATCTGTGCCATGACCAGGAGGGGAATAGTGGCGTTTGGCGCTCCCCCGGGGAGTTCCTCGAGGTAGAAAGTGATAGGGTTGGAGTTTCCCCGCACTTTCTCAAGAGTGGTTGTCTTCGCCGACGTTGCAGATTCCAACTCGTCAAATTTCCGCTTGATCGATCCGACAGACAACTTCTCGGGACCACCCCCGGAGATGACCATCGCCCTGGGGAAGCTTTCCCAGGTGCTACGGGCAGTGACAGGGTCCTCGTGGGGGAAGGTCGCCCACATGTTGCGAATTGCTTCTTGGCCCTCAATGATTGGGGGGACAAAGAAATCTTCGGGTCGGGTGACACTGAGGGCGACTCTCACCGAGGGGAGGCGTCGTCTCCTCGACGTTCTGGGCTTCCCGAGAGCTGGGACGAGGAGTGTCATTCTTCTGGGCGTATTTCTTTAGGTGCCCCTCTTTGATCAGAATTTCAATCGCATCTTTGAGATGGATGCAGTCTTCTATCACATGCCCGTGACTCTGGTGAAACCTACAGTATTTTGACTTGTCAACGTTTGATTTGGGGGTAGTGGGCTTCGGAAAGCGGACTCCTCCTTTTACAAATTCTGAGTTCTGGCACTCGGAGAGGATTCGCGCGCGGGGAGCGTTGAGTGGGGTGTACTCGGTGAACCGGCCAGCTGGTCCGCGTGGTTCACGAGGTTCCCGGGGGCGATTATCTCTCTTTCTTTCTCCTCCTCGTCGGGGAGGGGAGTCTTCTTCTTTGTGGCCGCGGGGGCCTTCTTTGCGCCTCGATTCAAGGGCGATTTGTGCCGCCTCCGACTCCTCGAGCTCGATGTACGACTGCGCCCGTTGGAGGAGATCCTCGAGACGGCGGGGTCTGCGGAGGCCCACGGACTTGGCAAAGTCAGATCCAAAACGTAGCCCGTGGATGATTAAATATTTCTTCATGTCGTCGGTCGTATGGACCTCGACAGCTTCTCTGTTGAATCTCTCAATGTAGTTTCGGAGAGATTCGTTCTTCCCCTGGAAGATGCTTTCTAGGGTAGCTTCCGTCTTCGGGTGTCGACGAGATGCAGTAAAGTGTTTCGTGAAGCGTTGTCTTAGTTGCTTCCAGGATGTGATCGACCCGGGTGCCAGACCCTTGTACCAAGTCATGGCGCCCTTCCTCAAAATGGTGGGGAAAAGTCTGCACTTGATGGCTCCCCTAACATTTTTGAAGTCGAGCATGGCTTCGAAGCTTTCGACGTGGTCGTCGGGGTCGGACAGGCCGTCGTAGTTCCCCAGCTACGGAGGTTTCTCCATGCCCGCAGGAATTGGGGTGTTCATGATCTCCCACGACAGAGGGGTCCTCTGGTTGTCGTCGTCACTTTCTGTCGGGGACATCAAAGGGGATCGCTGATGCCGTGGAGGGGAATTCCTCGAACGGTGCCTCAGCCTCTCCTCGGTCTGCTTGGACTTCTTGGTGGTGGTGGAGGCCCTGGGTTCCTTCCGAGGCGGGGAACGAGGGCGTTTCTGGGAGATCGTCGGCTGGGGACGCTCAAGACGTGGCTGACGACCCTCGCGCACCGGCGAGGGTGTCCGAGACTCGTCTGAAGGAGTCCTTCGCGGGGAAGGGGAACGACGAGGCGACGGTGGACGACGATGTCTTCGCGGGGAAGATCGTCGTGCCCGCCCTTGCTCCAGCGCTTCAATCCTGGTATTCTGGTGCGCGGTCAGCTAATTGGTCTGATTGATCAAGGCGAACAGGGCCACGGTGCTCGCGTCTGCATTGGGCGGAGGAGCAACTGGCTGAAAAACGGCTTGCTGATCGTCTTGGTGGGCGGCGTTGTAAGCCACGTCTTGGGAGTCTGGGGAGGTGGTCTGCCCGTCTCTCACGTCGCCTTCTTCGACGTGGAGGGCAGCAGCGTCTTCGCGGTGGTTCCCGTTCTCGAGTTGCGCGAGGACGGTGCCCAAGCTTTGTTAGCGGACGGATTGCCGGCCATGATGGTGATGAATGAGAGTTGCTTTGGTTTATCGGAGGAAAAACGGGGAAGCAAAGGGTTCCCACAGACGGCGCCACTGATCGTACCTGGATCAGACAGTATCTGGTGGCCAACAACGTCGTCTGGGCTTCAGCTCCGGTGCGGTTGAAAGACAGCCGGGGGGGTGTACCTGCAAGGTACTCCGACGCTCAAGTAAGGTAACGGTCAGAGAATAATAGCAAGCACAAGGTTAGAGTAAGAAAGTGTGTGTAACCTGACCCTCTCAAGTGAGAGGGTATTTATAGAGAGCCCCCAGCGCGGGGCCAACGGTTACTTGCATTGGGCTGGATTGTTAGGCTCAATCCAAGTAACTGCCAGGGCTTACGTGGCGTAGTGAAGACCAGCACATGGTCTTTGCCCTGGGGTAACCGTTCCTAGATCTCCGGAATTATGGTAGACCGATTCCATCGGGAGTGGGTGGTTACATGAGAACGTGTCCTCGCGGGGAGGAGTCTTGCGTGTCGGGGAGAGACGTGTCCTCGCGGGGAGGACTCTTGCGTGTCGGGGAGAGACGTGTCCTCGCGGGGAGGACTCTTGTGTGAGAAGGAGGTGGCCCCTCGTAGGGAGGAGCACCTGAGTGTCGAGGAGGAACGAGCCCGGGGAGGCCTAGCGCCCTGCCCGACGCTCCATGCCATGCGTGTGCCCGACAACGTGGAGAAGGGGCAAGTGTCCGACATTGGTCGCGCTAAAAGGCCCTTGTTGGGCCATCCCAGGACGTGTGGGTTGGGCCTGCTCGACTGAGGAGCAGACCCCGGCCCAGTCCAGAACAGTAACGAAGTTGTCCCCTTTTTTAAATTTGAGTGAAATAATCATCTGAGTCATTTATTATAGAACAGAAAAAGTATACAGTAATTACTTTGATCTTAGCCATTTCATCCTTGTAGACTTCATATATATATATGGGAAGGGATCATTTGACACCGGTGTCAAAATATTAACTTTGACACCAAATCTTACCCCTTTATTATTATCCATTCAATTGCTAAGATATATTCACTTAAAACTAACACATGAGTGTTTTAAGGGAATTTATCTTAGCATTGAATGGATAATAATAAAGGGGTAGAATTTGGTGTCGAAGTTAATATTTTGACACCGGTGTCAAATAATTCCCTCCCTATATATATATATATATATATATATATATATATATATATATATATATATATATATATATATTCCAAATAATAAAGTTAAAAATCAAAATTTGTTTATAAAAGTAAATTGAGGGAGTATTAGTTAATCCTAAAAATAATGTGTGTTTTTCTCCTTTGTTGCATAGAAAGGTCTACATTGACTTCGACATCCTCGGAAATTGCACCGAAAGAATAAAATTCAAAGTAATTGCACCGAAAGAATAAAGTTCAAAGCAGTTAGTACTACTTTAAAACTTAAAATAAATCTCAAAGCATATTTATTTTTAATCATTTATATAAAGAAACAAATAAATAAAATTATAGGTTGCTTGTTTGTTGGATTCAACCACGAAGCATACGCGTTTTGTTTTGTGGATAATGTTGGTGATGCGCGTGCGTCCCTTGTTTCTTTTCTCATGTCACTATCAATTTTCAACTCCTCATATTTTCTTCTATTAAAAATATTCCTCTCTAATTCTTTTATTCGAGAAAACAATAGTTAAGTTTTTTTTTTTAAATAAGTCCAACAAATCATTTCATAGCTTCTTTCACTTGAAGTAAGTATAAACCCAATTATTGAGTTGGTTGCAAAGAGAAATAATAATTAATCTGTTAGATTTTACAATCAATTTGTAAGATTCTCATTTTTAGGAATCAAAGTACATACCCACTACAATCAATTGTTTTTATATACACTATTAAAATTCATTGGAATTATAATTAAGAATTATAATTAAGAATTATAATTGATCTTGCGATTATTAATATTGATTAGATTAACTTATTTATGCATCTCACTTGATTTTAAATATGGATCTGGCTATCGAATGTTCTAGGGGTACTATTTAAGAATTTCAAATAAAAAAAATATTTTATAAAAAAATTAATTATTTTAATTTTCAATGCATTAAATACATATAATTGTAATAAAAAATTGTTATTTTAAGGTTTTAAAGAGTGCCCCTGAAACACTCGTTAGCATTTTCTTTTAAATATATATAATGTTTAAGCCCGCTTGCAAGGCCTACCATTAAAAAAAACTGAATAACAAATATTATATAGAAAGACGCGCGAAACAAGGGAGACCTCATTTCACCTGAGAATACATGATTTTGGTCTCTAACATATTTTTCATGGTTGTATTTTATCTCACATGAGGCGCTGGATCTAACGAAGACAGTTTTAACTGATCTCATTAGATAAAGCATAACACACACATCATTCAAGGTGTACTCTCATTCACACACTCAAATTACTTACTCACTCATTCACTGATTTGGGTGTTAGAGAACTAACCTTGCAAATCCACTTTACAATGTCGTATCAGAAGCTCATTACACTTCACCAGAACTTTGTTTCATTCAATCTCCACATATTTCTGTTCCAGTACGGAACTGACGTCGTTTATGGGAATCAACTCCTGATTCTCGCAAATTTCCACGAAAAAAAACACCAATTCTTCACCTCGAATCCTAATCACCAATCTTTTCTCTTTCAAATCGTTGATCCGGTTTCTATTATCATATCATATAAAAATCAGTCGCTCGACAGCTACACGCAAGCCACCGACATGACCGCTGCTGCAACCAACGCTCCTGATCCAATGAGAGAGGTTTCACTTCCTCCGTTGACTGAATGCTGCAAAATCTAGCACCTCCAACAGTTAGACAGTGAGCCTCTTAAGTTCTTCCAACCTTCTAACCTTCTCTACGGTTGCTCCAAAGGCAAACATTGAAGAAGACTTCGTCACAACCTATAATTCATGGATATGAAATGCTCCACAATCTCCAAGAACTATAAGGTAGTTTAAGCACAAAAGGCGCAATTTTTTAAATAATGTGTATATTCTAATACAACAAAATAATTCGCACTTCCTCGGTGGAAGGATACTTTGGATCGAAGAAAATCTCCAGTTTTTCCCATAGGGATAATTTCGTGTAAAAGACCGTTTCACCTGGCAAGCAGATAAGTGAACTAGAACCTATCTTCGTTGACACCTCTTCTCCTCACATGGAAACCCCTAGATCACTGGTCCTTAATTTGCATCGAGGACACCACATGTCACCTTTGGTTTTGGAGGAATATGCAAAGACCACAAGCCACTAGCTGGTCGTTATCATCATCGATCATTATCACACCACTTATGGGGAGAGGATAGCCATGGCGCTAAAGCATGAACTTGTAATCAAAAGAGTAACTTATTTCCGAATAAGGGTCCTCGATAGCAGTATCCTCGAATCTCTTGAAAATCCTCAAAAGTTAGAGAGTTGTGACAAAATAGGGGATCCCGACGAATATATTGAGCATCTGGATGCCAAGTTAGACTATTATCATGCTCGGGGAGTCATAAAATACAAGATGTTTATGTTAACCCTTAAAGAAGCCATTGTGATGTGGTTCAATGCCCTCCAAACGGGAGAATAAGTTCCTAAAAGGGATTATGTGACTTTTTCATTGCCCAATTTATAATGTAAAACTGAGAAAGACGTCAATTGAGAAGGAAAAGGAACTGGGGAAGAGGGGAACTCCATAGACATTCGCACAATTAAGAAAGAATTCAACCATCATCGGGACAATGTATACTAATGGTTCTCATCATAAACTCTATTGAACACATCAAGAGAGAAAATTTGGCAAGAATGCCCAAACACTAACTTTAAAGAAGTCGGGATTAAGAATCCTTATCTGGTCAGGGATTAAGCCAAGATGGATAAATCAAAGTATTGTTGTTTCCATATAAAAACACAACCATAACACATGTGAATGCGTCCACCTGAAGGATACGATATAAGAGCTGATCAAGAATGGGTGACTTACCTAGTACACCTATATGGGTGGACGAAAGGAGGACAAGGACAAAAGGAAAGACTATAAGAGGAGAGAATGATTTCCAAGGAAAAAAAGACCCCCTTATAAGGTAAATGGTCCCCTAAGAAAAGTATAGAAGTCATTAGTGAGGCTAAAGGAAATAACGACAACAATGAGGATGAGGAGGAAGATTGGAGAGGAAAGCACCAATACATCACATCCATTACGGGAAGCCTCCCTTGACCAAGGAACCCCTTTAAAGGCGCGGTAAAAAAAGAATTGATGAGCTAATGGAGGTTATCAAGGAAGAGGGAATATATTCCAAAGAAAGATCTGAAAAACCTATTCTCGGGTTTCAGAATAGTGAAAAAATAGGTGCAATCCCAAATGATATTTTTTCATTGGTAATAACAACAATCATACCCAACTTCGACGTGTCTAGAATCCTCATCAACAAGGGGAGTTCTCATGACATTATATATGCACACCTCCAGCAGATCGCCAATCTCTTTCTTAGATATTTTGTCCATCATCATTTGTTATGTTACACCTATATTTTTCAAACCAAATGGAATTACATTATACTTGTAATTGGTGAATTCCTTTGTCAATGTTGTCTTGTCCTGGTCTTTCTCGTGCATTGGGATTTGATTGTACCCAGGTCAGGCATCCATGAATGACAAGAGCATGTACCATGCTAATTTGCCCATCAATTTGTTAATGTTGAAAATAGGGTAGAAATCATTAGCACATGCTTTGGTGAGGTCAGAGTAATCTATGCACCATTTTCCAGATAAATTCTTAACTAATGCCACTTTGAACAACTGTTTTATGTACTTCATATCAAAAATGATTTTTTCCTAGTGATTCACATTATTTTCTTTTAGCTTTATACCTGGTAAAAGGGTTAATACTTAGTTTATGTCACATCACCTAGGGGTCAATGATTGGTATCTCATTGGGAGAAAATAAACAAGTATGCATTCGCCTTAATTCTTTTTATAATTACATCTTCCATGGTACTTGAGAAGTTTTCCCCAATCTTTATAATATGTGTTGAATTGTCGTTGAGTTGAACAAATACAAAGTAACCATTAGGGATTGACCTATGGATTTTCATTCTTTCATCAACATGGAGACGCCTCTTAGATTTATGTTCATCATTGAACACAACTTCCTTTATACATACTTTGAAGTCTGTGACATTTACGTCTAAGGCAATGTCTAAAACAATTGGCCAATTTTACCTTCTCATTTTCTTGGATGGCAGTTGCATCCAGGTTTTCGTACATGGCCTATATTTGAACAAATTGTCACCACCTCATAGTGAACATTGTTGTACTTAATCATTAATTGGACGATGAATGAAACTACAACCAAAGTTGGTATGAAGGGACTTCCTAGAATGAATTTGTAAACTATTATGCATGGAACAACTAGGAAGTGAATGACTACAATTATACCATCCTTTTCCTCCCCAAAGATAACCAAGAGCTCGATGAAGCCCCAAGTATGCATTTCCTACGCGTTGAAGCCTTACGTATATGTGCCCATGCAGGGTGATACTCGCTCTTTCTTCTCTCTCTCTCTCTCTCTCTCTCTCTCTCGTTCTCTCTCTCTCTCTCTCACACACACACACACACATTCTTTCTTTCTTTCTCTCTATCTTTCTATCTCTCTCTCTCTCTCTCTCTCTCTCTCTCTCTCTCTCTCTCTCTTAGCTTTATTTAGCGAACAATTCAGCATACATCATTGTTGGACAAGTGACTTCAAGCACAATAGGGGGTGAATTGTGGTATTCAAAACTCACAATTACTTTAGTTGTTTTCTTAGTTAAATTTAAAAATTCATTAGTAACTTCTGAAAGAGTAATCAATAGTGAAAATAGTAAAAATAAATAGCATAAATTAAATAGTATATGGTTAGAGAAATAACACCAAAGAGCTATAGAGGTTTGGTCGAACGTTGACTCAATCATGTCCTTAAGAGATCTTCTTTAGATTTAACTATAAACTTTGAGATTTTGAAGTTTAGTCCAACAAAACTTTATACAACATTATCTTCATAATTTTACAAGCTTATCGCCATCCAAAGATAGCTTTTACAAGAGACTAAGCTAACGAACCTTCTTAGAGATTTTTAGGTTAATCTTAATAACCAAAGTAGGACTTTTCCTGTAAAGTTCTATAAACCAATAATTGATATTTTATGAATGATTTATCTTACAAACCGAAATCAATCTAAGAGCATCACACTCTCAAGATTTAAACAAATAAAACGACCACTTACAAACTTTTCATCACAAGCAAAGTTTTAATTGAAAGCACTATGACAACTTTAAATGAAAAGAAATATTTCTTAGAGAGAGAAGGAGAGAAAATAGAAAATGCAAATCTTTGGGAAGTGGCGTGAAATTAAGAAGGGGTGAACCTCCTTTATATAGGAGTTGGAAAAATCATAAAAGGAAATAATATGTGGGGCAAAATTGATGTGGTTAGGGCAAGCTCATGGGTGTGAGAAACCTTGTTTTGTTGGTGTTTTCTATGGTGTATTTTGGGGTATTTCATTGTGAATTCGTAATGTCCCTATTAACCCTAAGGTTGAGATATTTATAGAGGTTTTTGAGCTTAGATCTAAGGAATCCTGCAAAGTAGTAAACTCTCTCCTTGACCGCGATACTTGTTGACTACCTACTTTTTAGGGAACCGTGGCCTTGACCACTTCCTCACATGGTTAATGACTACTGTTGTGAAAAATGATACCGAAATAACAAAGTATATTTGGTTTCTTGAACACCAAGAAATCCACAAGGGTAGAAAAGAAGGGAAAAACTTGAACAAACAAACGAAACCCTATTAGGGTTCACAAAGGAAGAGAAAAGAGGAAGAAGAATAGAGAATTGGTTAAATATGTTTTACTATTCACTTTCTCAATAGGGTTCAAAGATTACAAGTGAATACCAACAATTAATCTCTCTCAACCTAATAAGGTTTTGTCACACAGTAGGAAGAGAGACTAGTATGTTATTTATAATAAACCTAACATACTAAACTAATGACCTTTTTAACAATTACCTATTACAAGCTATCTTAGGGTACAAGCTAACTTAAATAATTGGATCCATAACACAAGGCCCAATTTGATCTCCTACATACTAGAACACAATTCGACTACAGCATGTAGGTCTTCGACAATAGCATGTGAGCAGACTTCAGCGACATGCTAAAACTAGAGTTCGATCCAATATCTCACAAATCTTCACCTTGTATCTAACTCTATATCCTCAAGAAATAAGCTAGTTTTCTTCATGCAGCTTTATCAACTGCATACAGTGGAAAAAATTGCAACTGGGCAACGTCTTGGTGATCATATCAGCAACATTATGATCTGTCAAAACCTTCAGCACTTATACTTCTCCACGCTCGATTACCCCTCTGACTAAATGCAGCCTCACATCAATGTGCTTGGTTCGCTCATGATAGGCTGAATTCTTCGACAGGTGTATTTCACTTTGACTATCACATTTAACAGTGATAACTGGACCTTGAAGTTTGAGCTCCTTTGCAAAACCTTCAAGCCACAATGCTTTCTTTATAGCTTCAGTTAGGGTGATATATTCCGCTTTAGTGGTTGATAAAGCAACAACCTTCTGAAGTGTTGCTTTCCAACTGATTGTTGTCCCAAACATAGTGAACACATATCCATAAATAGATTTTCTGGAATCCATACAACCTGCATAATCAGAGTCGACATATCATTCGATTGCTTCTTTACTATCTTCACCCAAGACTCCACCATAAATTAAGACTCTATTCAGAGACCCATTTATGTACCTTAAAATCCACTTTAATGCTTGCCAGTGAGCCTTTCCAGGATTCGCCATGTACCTGCTTACAAGACTTACTGCATATGTTATGTCAGGTCTAGTACATATCATAACATACATCAAAGAACCCACTATATTAGCATATGGAATGCTATTCATATAAGCTATTTCGACATCAGTACTGGGACACTGATCTATATTCAGCTTGAATTGGGGGTTTGTCGGAGTCACAACAGGCTTTGAATTCGACATACCATACTTTTTGAGAATCTTCCGTAGGTATGCCTATTGAGATAAGCATAATTTCGACTGCTTTCTATCTCTTTGGATGTCAATCCCAAGAATCCTGGACGCAGCTCCCAGATCCTTCATGTCGAACTCCTTATTGAGTTCAGCCTTCACCTTCATTACATCTTCGACATTGTTGCTTGCTATTAGAATATCATTCATATAAAGCAACAAAATAACAAATGAATTACCAGGTCGAAATCTGAAGTAAACACAGTGGTCGAATTGACTTCTAATGAAACTTATGCGTGCCATGAACTTGTCGAATCTCCTATTCCACTTTCGAGGAGATTGTTTCAGTCCATATAAAGATCTCTTCAGTTTGCACATATAATCTTCCTTCTCCTTTTCGACATACCCTTCAGGTTGCCTCATGAGGATTGTTTCATCTAGATCACCATACAAGAACGCAGTCTTCACATCCATCTGTTCCAGTTCAAGGTCGAACTGTGCCACCATGGCAAGCGACATTCTAATGGACATGTTCTTCACAACTGGAGAGAACACATCATTGAAGTCGACACCTTCTTTCTGAGTGAACCCCCTAGCGACCAATCTTTCCTTGTATCTCTTCGACGCCACTCCTTCGATTTCTTCCTTAACTTTGAAAATCCATTTACAGCTAACTAACCTGGCTTCAACAGGTTTCTTGATCAGTTCCCATGTGTTGTTGTCATGAAGAGATTTCATCTCATCATCCATGGCCTTCAGCTATTCAGTCTTCTTTCAACTCCTCATAACTTCCTTATAGTCTTTAGGTTCTTTGTCGAGAACCTCACTTGCAGAGATTAAGGTATAAGCTATAAGATCTGCATACCCAAGTCTCTGAGGTGGCTTGATGGCTCTCCTCGACCTGTCTCTTGCTAGCAGGTAGTCATTATCAGTCTCCTCATCTTCGACAACATCTTCTGCTTCTTCTTCGACTTCATCTGGGATACGCAATTCAACATCAACATGCTTCACCTCAACAGGAATCTCTCCCTATTCCAGCTCTTCGTTAGCATCATCAGTTTTCTTGAAAGTCATCTCAGCTTCATTGAAAACTATATCTCGATTGGTGATACACCTCCTATGACTTGGCTCTAGGCACCATAGCCTATAAGCTTTGACTCCTTCAGGGTATCCCATGAACATGCATTTCAGAGCTCTAGGTCCGACCTTGTCTTGCCTAATGTGAGCATAGGCCACACAGCCAAATACTCTAAGTCTGTCGAGACTAGGTGGATGTCCCGACCAGACTTCTTCAGGTGTCTTCATATCTAATGCAGTCGAAGGACATCTGTTTATCAGATAAGCTGCTCTCGAAACAGCCTCCGCCCAAAACACCTTCTTCAATCCAGCACTAACCAACATGCATCTAACCCTTTCAAGGATTGTTCGATTGATTCTCTAAGCTAGGCCATTTTGTTCAGGAGTACCTGCTACAGTCTTATGCCTTGAAATCCCAGACCCAACACAGTAACTGTCGAACGCTTCATTGTAGAACTCAAGGCCATTGTTGGTTCTCAACCTCTTAACCTTTCTGCCAGTTGAGTTTTGACCAGAACCTTCAAACTTTTGAAATTCTCAAAAGTTTCATCCTTCTTCTTCTGAATGAATACCCATAACTTTCTGGAATAGTCATCAACGATGGATAGAAAATACCTTGCACCAAAGTGTGAAGGATTCCTTGCAGGCCCCCAAAGATCAGCATGAATGTAATCCAGGGATCCATGTGTTCTTTGCTTGCCTTTGTTAAACTCCGCCCTACAGGATTTACCAAATATGCAAGATTCACAAAACTCTAACTTTTCGACTTTGTCACCACCTAGCAGGTTCTGCTTCCCCAATTCGACCAGGCCTCTTTCGCTGACATGGCCCAATCTCATGTGCCATAATTCTGTCTTCGACACAGGTTTCGTGGATGCAATATTTGTCGAACCACTTACAACCTCAGCCTCAAGGGTATACAAACCTTGTTTCTTCACGCCTCTCAAGACTTCCTTCGACCCCTTCACGACTCTTAAGATATTTTTCTCTCCTTGGAAAACATATCCCTTCCTGTCGAATTCACTAAGAGAAATTAAATTTCTCTTCAAATCAGGTACATACCTGACTTCAGTCAATAACCTTATTGACTCATCATGGAGATTGAATCTCACATATCCAATACCTGCAATTTTGCAGGATTTGTTGTTTCCCAGCAGCACCGATCCACCATCTTGATCACATAGCTCCTCGAACAATTCTCTATTTGGAGTCATGTGCCAAGTGCAAGCTAAATCCATAATCTACTATTTTCTTGAGTCGTCGCTTGAAACTACAAGGACGTCAGATGAGTCGAAGTCATCTTGAACAATGGTTGCGTTGCCATTATCCTTACCTCCATGATCTTTTAGGCGTTCAGGGTGTAGTACCCTAAATTTTGACCAACAAATTACAAAGTTTTACTATTACTATTTTGGGTTTACATACTATCAGGGGTGTTGTTTAGACGTGGGAGTCTCTAGCACACATCAGTCTGGGCCTATTAGAGCTTTTAGGCCCATTTCTGATTTGTTCTTTGGTCAAGGTTTTATTTCATTTTTATTTTAGAGTTAATTGGGGAGTTTGAGCCTTTTTAATTTACTGATATAATAATCAGGATTTTATTTTAAAATTTATTATTTTTAATTTTGCGAATATTATTTTTAATTAGGAATAATTATTATTAGGTTTTAGAGTTTTAATCACGTGTTACTAATTGTTAATTAGGGATTTTTTATGTGAATTTAGAATCTAGGTAATTCTAAAGTGACATTTAGGAGGGACCGGGTGTGTTTATTATTATTATTTTCATATTATTAATATAGTCAAAATATATTATAAATATTGTTTTATTTTATCTATGGTCAAGATTGTTGACCCAGAAGGGGTCGTCTTCCCCAATCTCTAACCTTAATTCACGCACAGAGAATTGGAAACGGATCAACTGGATTTGGTTCTTAACACAAAGATTCAATATCATTAATTTATAATCCAAATATTACAATCAATCAGAATCAAAAATGACAATATTGCATCAGAAACCCTAAGTCCAAAAATTACAAGAAAATAAAATCGAATCAAATGTGTACATAAAAAATTTCCTAATACAAAATCTAACTTATTAATTTCTAAACCAAATTTTTACAATATATAAAGCCAAAGAAGAAATTCTGTAGGGGGGGTTTTTGGAGACGCTAAGACGAACGACTGCTACGAATCCTTTGAAGCCTCCATAAATCGTCACCTACAAACAAAACGGAAGGGAGATTAGAGAGAAGAATCAGGAAATAAAAAGAAGGGAGAGGTAGGTTTACGTAGCTTTCGATTATTGTTTTGCTATTGATGACCGTTGTTGTAATGTGTCAACGCATGCTTCAAATTTGATTTTTGGGGGTTTCTGGGTTTATTTAGGGTTAGGGTTCTTGGGATAGGGTTAGGGTTCATGTAGATAGAGTTAGGGTTCATCTGGGTGGGGTTAGGGTTCTTAGGTTTTAGGTTAGGATTCTTGGGGGTTCTTGAAGGTCTGGATTTGGGGTGAAGGATAGGGTTAGGGTTCGTCAATTTGGGGTAGGGTTCTTGTGTTTGTTAGGGTTCATAGGGTTCTGGGTGGATGTTCATCACCCGGATGAACATTAGTTTGCAGATTCCGGTGAGTTTCCACCGGAAATCTGGGTTCTACGGTGGTTTGGGAAGGGATTAAGGTGGCACACGGTGGCCAGACGGCCCACCGACGGCGGGACTGTAGGGGGGGGACGAGAGAAATGGAGAGGTAGAGTGAGAGCGAGAGGGTTAGAGAAAGAAAATAAGGGGTCAAATGACCCACTTCTGAAGGGTTTGGACTTATATACCTCCTCCTTGGCGCGTGCAATTGTCCCACGTGGTCTCTGGCTGGCAACAGGATCAGAAGACATTGACCGATCCAAGAAGCATGTGCCTACCGTGATCCTTGTTTGACTCATCATCGTAACCGTTGATTTGCATTACTTTGAAAAGTATGTAAATCCATCGCTCCCGGTTCAATCACGTGTGAGGCGTTAGATGAATCTGACGCTCCACAGAGAGTCAAACGGTTGACTCTCTCCCGTGGACTCCCAGGCTGAGCATTGGACCATTGTGGCATTTGGGCCTTGCGCCCAAATACGATTTGCACCCCCATTCCAAGCCCAGTTGCTAAGTCAATAGAAAATGCACCCCCTTGGTTTTTTTTTGTGAATAATTAAATTAATTAATTAAGTTAATGGTTTTGGATTTAAGTGGGTAATTAGGATTAAAATAAAATATAGGATTTTAGGATATTTTAATTAAGGTTTAAATGGGTTTTTTTATAATTAAATTAATCATTTAATTTAGTCATTTGATTAGGAATTTTTAGGGATTAAATGAGTTTTTTTATAATAGTCATTTGATTAGGAATTTTTAGGGTCTAAATGTTTTTTTTTATAAGTAAATTAATCACTTAAATTACTTATTTGATTAGGATCTTTTTATAAGTAGGGTTTTTGGTATAATTAAGTTAATTCCTTAACTTAATTGGGATTTTAAATTTAGGGTTTTTTTGGTATAATTAAGTTAATTCCTTAACTTAAGTGGGATTTTAAAAATAGGGTTTTTGGTATAATTAAGTTAATTCCTTAACTTAATTGGGGTTTTAATTGAGGGTTTTTGGGATAATTAAGTTAATTCCTTAACTTAATTGGGGTTTTAAATCTAGTTTTTGAGGTAATTAAGTTAATCACTTAACCTAATTTTTTAATTAAGTATTAAACCTTTTTAGGTTTTTGTTGTAATTAAGGTTTTTTAAAGTTACTTTTTAAAGGGAGAAATAAAAAAGGGTGGTTTGGTTTTCTTAATATAAAGTTTGGGGATGTTTATTTTTTCTTGAATTTTGGAAATTCATCTAAGGGACTTCTAGGGTTTCAAACATGGGATAGAACTCTTGATATCCGAGAGTATAAATAAATGGATTAAGGGATAGAGCTCTTGATATCCGAGAGCATAAATAAATGGATTAGGGGATAGAACTCTTGATATCCGAGAGTATAAATAAATGGATTAAGGGATAGAGCTCTTGATATCCGAGAGCATAAATAAATGGATTAGGGGATAGAACTCTTGATATCCGAGAGTATAAATAAATGGATTAAGGGATAGAGCTCTTGATATCCGAGAGCATAAACAATGGATTAGGGGATAGAACTCTTGATATCCGAGAGTATAAATAAATGGATTAAGGGATAGAGCTCTTGATATCCGAGAGCATAAATAAATGGATTAGGGGATAGAACTCTTGATATCTGAGAGTATAAATAAATAGATTAAGGGATAGAGCTCTTGATATCCGAGAGCATAAATAAATGGATTAGGGGATAGAACTCTTGATATCCGAGAGTATAAATAAATGGATTAAGGGATATAGCTCTTGATATCCGAGAGCATAAATAATGGATTAGGGGATAGAACTCTTGATATCCGAGAGTATAAATAAAAGGATTAAGGGATATAGCTCTCCGTCCAAGAGCATAAACAATGGACAAGGGATAAAACTCCTTATCTAGGAGTATAAATAATAGATTAAGGGATATAACTCTTTATCCAAGAGTATAAATAGTAGATTGGGTTTAAGATTAGGAATAAGATTAGGGGATATGAATAGGGGAGGTGAACTACGGTTACTCTGATCCTTCAAAATTGAAGGTACGTAGACATAGGGTTTTAAACCCTAGCGAGTACAATAATAAAAAACTTAGGATTCTTTTGTAAATAAATCATTTAGACAAATAAACAAGCATACCCTAAAATCTAAGGAGGATCTCATTGAGTACAATGGAGGTGAGGGGTGCCTAACACCTTCCCCTCACTTAACTGACTCCCGAACCTTAGGAATCTCTACCCTTAGGATTAGGATTTTAGGTTTATCATTTATTTCCCTTTAAAAAAATATGATGGCGACTCGAAAATTTTTGCCGGCCGCGACAGCTGGCGACTCTGCTAGGGAAGCCTCCCTAAAGAGAGTTCATCCTAACCTTAGGTTTTAGGATTTTTGTTTGTTTGTTTTGGGTGTTTATTGTTTTTATTTTTTATTTTTTATTATGATTTATTTTATGTTTTAATTTGTTTTTATTTATTATATTTGTCTATAATATTTTTTTATTTTTGTCATCATACATTGGATTGGGGCAAATGATGGGTGAAGCTAAAGCCAAAGCTTGGAGGATAACCCTAGATTAGGACGTGGAACGGAAATGTTTTTGGGGGGGGGATGTGACATCCCCAACAATTCATTGATGCCACACTCAGAATAGATCCTTCCAAAGGTGTCCTCATGGAAGGGCTAGCCCCTAACGTAGAGGATGATTTGGATGTGGTCCGAGACTCTGAGAACTTTTAGCCTACCCCTTGCCAACTCATGGAGACCCTGTGTATTCAACCCTCAAGGGATGTTACTAGGGTCCTACCCATATGAGACTTATCCCGAAGGATTACCATAGGAAGGCTTGATCCTTCTCATGGTAAAACAAGGGTATAGTCAGTAAATTCTAGGGTCGTTATGCTGCCCAAAACTATATATCCTACATGTGAGGGGATTGGGTAGATAAGCTTTAGATCTAAACCTATTATAAGGAGCCTACCTAGTTAGGGTCATTCTTGCATTTTCACCTTACCCTAACCAAGTAAAAAACAAAAAAAACAAAGTGTCCATGTCATCATGCATTTAAAAACATTTTTTGCATATATGCATTTTTGTGGGGAATTTCAAGATGTGTTGTAGGAATATTGGAAAGAGAGATTCAAGCGAAAGAGCTACCCTACACATTAGAGTGCCAAGTGTTGATTTACAAAGTCTCAAAGACCTTTGAGACTTAATGCCAAATCTGCTCAAAGGATGTTTACACACAAGTATGGAAGGATCCTCGATCTCTTAGGGATCCTTATGAAGGTAGGGGCTGTAATTGCTTTTGCGCAATCTTAAGATCCTCCTCTACGTGACTTCCTCCTCAAGGATTTTCAACTAGCTCTTACGCTAGAACAATTGGGACTACTTGGATTTACAAGGAGAAGGGAAAAAACCTCACAAGGGGCATGGGGGCAAAAAAAAGGGAAAGGAAAAATAAGGAGAAAGAAAAAAGGAATAAAAAAAGCAACAAAAAAAACATAAAAGGAAAAAGGGTCAAGCCTAAAGACTTAGCTGTGTCTGTTGAGGATCTATTATCTCACCACAAGGAGGATAGGGAAATGCAAGGGTACTTGGAGGAGTTTTAAGAAGGCATTGGGGGCATCTACTTAGTTTACGCCTTCTTAAGTTCAGGAGCTTCCATTTTGGGATTATTGTTTTGGGTTGCTCCCGCGGAATTATTGTTATAAGTTTGGAAGGCATTTTGGATTTGGGATTGGCTAATGGATTTGGATTTGATATTCTTCATGTATGGTTTTCATCCTTCGGGTATATTCATCTATAACTACAATGGATTTTGGAATTCCCCCCAAATAAAAATTTTAAAATTATTTAGCATACATCATGCATATTCATACATTCATCACCAACATGCATTCAATATAAGGAAAAATAAAATAAAAAATCATTTTTTTTAAACTTCGTCTCAGGCATAACAATTTGACTTCCCGACCTCGCACTCGAGCGTACCAAAGGAAAGATATGGATCAGATGGAGAAGGATATGGTTACTCTAAGAGGAGAAATGGATACTGTCAAGGAGAACGTGGAAGAAATGAAAAGCCAGATTCATCAACTGACACTTGCCGTCCAGAATTTGATAGCCAGAAGAACCAATTCAAGCCATCAAAGGAAGGTTCTTACTCCTACCTCCCATGTTGAAGACAATAACCCCTACTAGGGTTTGTCCGTGATCTGGAACGTGAGGAGATTGAAACTGCTAAGCACAAAACTGTTGACCAACCTCTCGAGGGAACTGTCTCTCCACCTATTTCCAACGGGGCACCTCGTACTACTTACAGATCTACTCCACGTGAGAACTACGCATACGAGGGTGAAAATCCGAGACAAGTGGCCCTTGAAAATAAAGGAAACACTGTTAGGGAAAGGAGAGGGATTGACGATAAGTACAAAGCACTTAAGTAAAGGTTGAAGGTCGTGGAGGGATTCAATATTTTTGGAGTGGACGCCTTGGAAATGTGTCTGGTGCTCGATGTGATCATACCTCCTAAGTTTAAGGCACCTAACTTCGAGATGTATAAAGGAGTTAGTTGTCCCAAAAATCACATCCGGATGTTTTCCCGAAAGATGGGGGCTCATGCTAAAAATGAAAAGCTGATGATGCATGTTTTCCAAGACAGCCTTAGTGGGGCATCCTTGGATTGGTACGTACAACTGGAAGGGACTCACATCAAGAACTGGGAGGATCTGGCAAGTGCCTTTATAAGGCAATACCAATATAATGTAGACATGGCCCCTGATTGCATACAATTACAAAACATGTCTCAAAAAGGGAACGAATCTTTTAAGGAGTATGCCCAGAGATGGAGGGAGCTAGCCTCTCGTGTTCAACCTCCATTGCGGGAAAGCGAGCTAGTGGATACATTCTTGGGAACTCTGCAAGGACTATACTATGAAAAGATGACTGGGGCAGTCTCAACGGGATTCACTGACTTGGTTATCATTGGAGAGAGGATTGAAAACGGTTTAAAGACAGGAAAGATTGGGCAGTCATCCTCCGACCAACATAACAATAAGGGATACCCCAAAAATAACTCAAAGGAAAATGATGTCAGTGTTGTAGATTCTGAAGGTCCAAATTTGGGAGATAATGCATTACTGGGGCACATTGGGGAGAAAATCAACGCCATGGAAGAGATGGGGGATGAATTCCTTATTAATAAGGAAGACATAACAAACTGGGGAAAACAATGGGAGTCACCTGAGGAGAAGGATTTGTTTGGGCTGGGTTACAAACCAGCTAATGAAGGATTAGAAGGCGATTTCCATGGTGTGGGATTTGGAATTTGGGATCATGTGACCTTAGTGGAAGAGAAAGGAAAAAAGGCCTAATTTCGACAATTGGAGAACCGTTGGGATTTCTGAGATGATTTTTGTTCCGAAGTAATTTACCTTTTTCTTAAAATAATAGTAAGTCCCTTGCTATGCCCAAGGCAAGTGGATAAAGCTTTGTAGGGCCACCTTTTATTTCATTGGATTATTTCTGTCAATAAAATTGCATTTTGTTTTCAATCAAGATCTTTTTCTTTCATTTTCTGTTTTGTTCAAAATGGCAATATACTTTCTTTCAATACTTTCATTTCTAGCACTTCATTCCAAAAGGGGATACTAATAAAAAATCTTCCTCGTGCAAATTTAAAAATGAACCTATTAAAAATGACACCGCTATAATCTCGAATGACTTCGGATTACCGATTAACCAAGCGGAAGAGGGTGATGAGGACGAGTGTGAGCTTCCCGAAGAGTTAGCCAGACTGTTGAGGCAAGAGGACAAGGAAATACAACCTCACCAGGAACCAGTGGATGTGATCTATCTGGGAACTGAGGAAGATGAGAAGAGGTCAAAGTCGGTGTTTCTCCAAATAAGGATATAAAGGAAAGGTTGATCGAGCTATTACAAGAGTACATAGATGTGTTCGCCTGGTCATACCAGGATATGACTGGACGTGATACGAACATCGTTGAGTACAAATTACTACTCAAACTAGAATGCACGCCAATCAAACAAAAGCTGAGGAGGACTAGACCAGACATGATCCTCCAGATCAAGGAAGAAGTCAATAAATAATTTGACTTTTTGTCACAAGGTAACACCTGTTGGGTTAAAGAATGTAGGAGTAACTTATCAAAGGACTATGGTAATATGGTACATAAGGAGATAGAGGTTCATGTGGATGATATGATTACCAAGTCACAAAAAGAAGAAGATCACATAACTAACTTACAAAAGTAGGTGGATTAGTTAAGAAAATGCAAGTTACGACTAAATCCTACAAGGTGTACCTATGGAATCAGGTCTGGAAAATATCAGGGTTCGTGGTTAGTCAAAAGGGAATAAAGGACAAAATGAAAGCCACCTATATTGGTGTTACCAGTCCCAAGGAGACCACTCATAATGTACTTAACAATACTTGAGAATCCAATGGATTGTGAAACTTCGGACTCCTATGAAGGACCTGAACCTGGAGCTCGATGGAAACTTCTATTTGCATAAGGATATAGGCTTCAAAGAGGGGTTATCAACTGGGG
The DNA here is from genome assembly GCA_022829125.1 of Lathyrus tuberosus. Taxonomy (NCBI): domain Eukaryota; kingdom Viridiplantae; phylum Streptophyta; class Magnoliopsida; order Fabales; family Fabaceae; genus Lathyrus; species Lathyrus tuberosus. The sequence continues at coordinate 4,232,198 of JALAZF010000435.1, forward strand.
TGAGAATTCATCATCTAGGATCTTAAAGGAAGCTAAACTGGATAAGGCAGAATGGGTGCAAACTAGGCTCGATCAGCTAAACCTCGTATAAGGGAAACGTGTGGCTGTGGGCAGTTATATCCACAGGGAATCAAGAGAGCGTTTGACAAAGAAATTCGTCCTTGCCTACGCGAAGAGGGAGACTTGGGGTTAAGGAAAATATTGCCCATCCATAAAGACCACCGCGTCAAATGGACCCCATCCTATGAAGGGCCATATGTCATGAAGAGTGCCTCCTCTGGCGGAGCACTAATATTAACAACCATGGATGAAGCGGATTTACCACGACCGGTGAACTCCGATTCGGTCAAAAAATGCTATGCCTAGAAAAAGAGGATAAAAGCCCGTTAAGTCGAAAACCCTAAAGGGCGACTTAGGAAAAAATTAGGGCGTCCCGGTGGATTGAAAACTCGAAGGAGCAATCCAGGCAAAAATTAGGGACTTGAATGAAAAATGATACCCGACAAGTCGAAAACCCTTAAGGGCGGCTTAGTCGAAAAAAATGGTATATCATCCCGGTGGACTAAAACTCTAAAAAGAGTGGTTCAGGAAAAAGTTAGGGATATCCAAAAGGAAAATGACTGAAAACACTCAAGTCACCCCGTAACAGGAATTCAGAAGGGAGTGATCATTCTAGCTGTCATCTTCAGAAGCGAAGTGTCGTGATCTTGGAGTCTTAGGGATATTAGCTGGTGTTAAATTTAATAGGGACATAAATGAATTTGTTTTCTTATTTCCATTTTACATTTTTCTAGATTTTCGGTAATATCTCCTTATGAGAATTACCCTCCTTGCTTATCATCGCTCATTTTCTGGCCAACTCTCAATAAATTGGCTTTTCAAATACATTTCTTTGCCTCCTAAATTATTCCGCTTGATTACAAGGTGTCGATTAATAATGCATTGAAATATCAGGTATAAATAAAAGCTTTAAAAAGGGAAAATGGATTTTACTTTGGTTTTTGTAATCATCAAAGGGATTATATTCTTCCAAAGCAGGATATAGGGTCTATACACTGACAGGAATGTACGTTACAATCTAACCAACATGAGAGGTTCTTTAACGGCATGTTAAACAGGAATCAAGGGTATCATGGCTCACTACAATTATCAAGGTCTCAAGGGTCAGGGAGTCAGGACGTTATGAAAAGTTTTATTTCAGAAAAACACATGCATTGCATATCATAAAAGAGACGTTAGCCCAAATCATGCATCAGTCATGTCGCTACGCTCTAGCATCTAACATGCACTCATATACGCAAACATGCATACATGCATAGGGTTCATAATCACCAAAGGGATTTACCAAAAGGATTTCATTAAGGGATTCATCAAGGGGTTCTAAAAAAATTCATATCCAGGGATTTTTTTATCAAAAGGGGTTCTCGTCAAGGGGTTCAATCGGATATTTCACTACAGGATTATTGCTAAGGACCTTAGGGTAATCAGCGTAGTACATATCTGACTCTGCGGTCAAAATTAGGATCCTTTTTGTATTTAATCGTCTCCTCCTCAACAGGAGGAGGGCTCATCGACATCATCCTTCTGATTCGAAGACGATTAAATAGGGGCAGCTGTAGTACCCTAAATTTTGACCAACAAATTACAAAGTTTTACTATTACTATTTTGGGTTTACATACTATCAGGGGTGTTGTTTAGATGTGGGAGTCTCTAGCACACATCAGTCTGGGCCTATTAGAGCTTTTAGGCCCATTTCTGATTTGTTCTTTGGTTAAGGTTTTATTTCATTTTTATTTTAGAGTTAATTGGGGAGTTTGGGCCTTTTTAATTTACTGATATAATAATCAGGATTTTATTTTAAAATTTATTATTTTTAATTTTGCGAATATTATTTTTAGTTAGGAATAATTATTATTAGGTTTTAGAGTTTTAAGCACGTGTTACTAATTGTTAATTAGGGATTTTTTATGTGAATTTAGAATCTAGGTAGTTCTAAAGTGACATTTAGGAGGGACCGGGTGTGTTTATTATTATTATTTTCATATTATTAATATAGTCAAAATATATTATTAATATTGTTTTATTTTATCTTTGGTCAAGATTGTTGACCCAGAAAGGGTCGTCTTCCCCAATCTCTAACCTTAATTCACGCACAGAGGATTGGAAACGGATAAACCGAATTTGGTTCTTAACACAAAGATTCAATATCATTAATTTATAATCCAAATATTACAATCAATCAGAATAAAAAATGACAACATTGCATCAGAAACCCTAAATCCAAAAATTACAAGAAAATAAAATCGAATCAAATGTGTACATAAAAAATTTCCTAATACAAAATCTAACTTATTAATTTCTAAACCTAATTTTTACAATATATAAAGCCAAAGAAGAAATTCTGTAGGGGGTTTTTGGAGACGCTAAGACGAACGAATCCTTTGAAACCTCCATAAATCGTCACCTACAAACAAAACGGAAGGGAGATTAGAGAGAAGAATCAGGAAATAAAAAGAAGGGAGAGGTAGGTTTACGTAGCTTTCGATTATTGTTTTGCTATTGATGACCGTTGTTGTAATGTGTCAACGCATGCTTCAAATTTGATTTTTGGGGGTTTCTGGGTTTATTTAGGGTTAGGGTTCTTGGGATAGGGTTAGGGTTCATGTAGATAGAGTTAGGGTTCATCTGGGTGGGGTTAGGGTTCTTAGGTTTTAGGTTAAGATTCTTGGGGGTTCTTGAAGGTCTGGGCTGGGGGTGAAGGATAAGGTTAGGGTTCTTCAATTTGGGGTAGGGTTCTTGTGTTTGTTAGGGTTCATAGGGTTCTGGGTGGATGTTCATCACCCGGATGAACATTAGTTTGCAGATTTCGGTGAGTTTCCACCGGAAATCTGGGTTCTACGGTGGTTTGGGAAGGGATTAAGGTGGCGCACGGTGGCCGGAAGGCCCATCGGCGGCGGGACTGTAGAGGGGGGGGGGGGACGAGAGAAATGGAGAGGTAGAGTGAGAGCGAGAGGGTTAGAGAGAGAAAAGAAGGGGTCAAATGACCCACTTCTGAAGGGTTTGGACTTATATACCTCCTCCTTGGTGCACGCGATTGTCCCACGTGGTCTCTGGCTGGCAACAGGATCAGAAGACATTGACCGATCCAAGAAGCATGTGCCTACCGTGATCCTTGTTTGACTCATCATCGTAACCGTTGATTTGCATTACTTTGAAAAGTATGTAAATCTATCGCTCCCGGTTCAATCACGTGTGAGGCGTTAGATGAATCTGACGCTCCACAGAGAGTAAAACGGCTGACTCTCTCCCGTGGACTCCCAGGCTGAGCATTGGACCATTGTGGCATTTGGGCCTTGCGCCCAAATACGATTTGCACCCCCATTCCAAGCCCAGTTGCTAAGTCAATAGAAAATGCACCCCTTGGTTTTTTTTTGTGAATAATTAAATTAATTAATTAATTTAATGGTTTAGGATTTAAGTGGGTAATTAGGATTAAAATAAAATATAGGATTTTAGGATATTTTAATTAGGGTTTAAATGGGTTTTTTTATAATTAAATTAATCATTTAATTTAGTCATTTTATTAGGAATTTTTAGGGTTTAAATGGGTTTTTTTTTTATAATAGTCATTTGATTAGGAATTTTTAGGGTCTAAAAGGTTTTTTTATAAGTAAATTAATCACTTAAATTACTTATTTGATTAGGATTTTTTTTATAAGTAGGGTTATTGGTATAATTAAGTTAATTCCTTAACTTAATTGGGATTTTAAATTTAGGGTTTTTTTGGTATAATTAAGTTAATTCCTTAACTTAAGTGGGATTTTAAAAATAGGGTTTTTGGTATAATTAAGTTAATTCCTTAACTTAATTGGGGTTTTAATTGAGGGTTTTTGGGATAATTAAGTTAATTCCTTAACTTAATTGGGGTTTTAAATCTAGTTTTTGAGGTAATTAAGTTAATCACTTAACCTAATTTTTTAATTAAGTATTAAACCTTTTTAGGTTTTTGTTGTAATTAAGGTTTTTTAAAGTTACTTTTTAAAGGGAGAAATAAAAAAGGGTGGTTTGGTTTTCTTAATATAAAGTTTGGGGATGTTTATTTTTTTCTTGAATTTTGGAAATTCATCTAAGGGACTTCTAGGGTTTCAAACATGGGATAGAACTCTTGATATCCAAGAGTATAAATAAATGGATTAAGGGATAGAGCTCTTGATATCCGAGAGCATAAATAAATGGATTAGGGGATAAAACTCTTGATATCCGAGAGTATAAATAAATGGATTAAGGGATAGAACTCTTGATATCCGAGAGCATAAATAAATGGATTAGGGGATAGAACTCTTGATATCCGAGAGTATAAATAAATGGATTAAGGGATAGAGCTCTTGATATCCGAGAGCATAAATAATGGATTAGGGGAAAGAACTCTTGATATCCGAGAGTATAAATAAATGGATTAAGGGATAAAGCTCTTGATATCCGAGAGCATAAATAAATGGATTAGGGGATATAACTCTTGATATCCGAGAGTATAAATAAATGGATTAAGGGATAGAGCTCTTGATATCCGAGAGCATAAATAAATGGATTAGGGGATAAAACTCTTGATATCCGAGAGTATAAATAAATGGATTAAGGGATAGAGTTCTTGATATCCGAGAGCATAAATAATGGATTAGGGGATATAACTCTTGATATCCGAGAGTATAAATAAAAGGATTAAGGGATAGAGCTCTCCGTCCGAGAGCATAAACAATGGACAAGGGATAAAACTCCTTATCTAGGAGTATAAATAATAGATTAAGGGATAGAACTCTTTATCCAAGAGTATAAATAGTGGATTGGGTTTAGGATTAGGAATAGGATTAGGGGGTAGGAATAGGGGAGGTGAACTACGATTACTCTGATCCTTCAAAATTGAAGCTACGTAGGCATAGGGTTGTAAACCCTAGCGAGTACAATAATAAAAAACTTAGGATTCTTTTGTAAATAAATTATTTAGACAAACAAATAAGCATACCCTAAAATCTAAGGAGGATCCCATTGAGTACAATGGAGGTGAGGGGTGCCTAACACCTTCCCCTCACTTAACTGACTCCCGAACCTTAGGAATCTCTACCCTTAGGATTAGGATTTTAGGTTTATCATTTATTTCCCTTAAAAAAATATGATGGCGACTCGAAAATTTTTGCCGGCCGCGACACATGGCACACCTTTCTTGTATGTCCCTCCTTCTTACAGTGATAACATCGAATACCAGATGTTTTGCCACTATAAGACTTCTGCTGACTTTTACCTTTCTTCATGTCGAACTTACCATCCTTTCACAAGAATTTTCCCTTAACGGCCAAACCTTTACCAATCGTCGAAGGTTTATGCTCCTTTCGTTCGTTCAGGTCCTTATAATACAAGGCTGATTGAACTTCTTCAAAGCTCAGAGACTCCCTTCCATACAAGAGAGTTACTTTGAAGTGAGCATGTGTTCTGGGCAAAGCACACAACAACAACAACAGTGCTTGATCTTCGTGATCGATCTTCACATCAATATTTTCAAGATCAAGAATCAGCTTGTTGAACATATCCAACTGCTCAGCCAAAACTTTGCCTTCACTCATCTTGAATGAATACAAAGCTTGCTTCAGGTAGAGTCGATTCACCAGAGATATAGTCATGTACAAACTTTCAAGTTTCAACCATAACCCCGATGTCGTAGTCTCCTTTGATACCTGTCGAAGAACCTTATCACCAAGGCTCAATAATATTGCGCCGTGGGCTTTCTCTATCATGGCCGTCTTTTCTTTTACCGTTAACGCAGCATCCATGGTTGCCTTTCCCTTCAACGCTTCCAAACAACCCCGCTGAACCAGTAGGGCTTTCATCTTCAAGCGCCACAAACCGAAATCGTTCACTCCGGTGAACTTTTCAATCTTATACTTTGTTGAAGGCATCTTCTCCATGCTCACCACACCAATTTGTTGTGAAAAATGATATCGGAATAACAAAGTATATTTGGTTTCTTGAACACCAAGAAATCCACAAGGGTAGAAAAGAAGGGAAAAACTTGAACAAACAAACGAAACCCTATTAGGGTTCACAAAGGAAGAGAAAAGAGAAATAAGAATAGAGAATTGGTTAAATCTGTTTTACTATTCACTTTCTCATTAGGGTTCAAAGATTACAAGTGGATACCAACAATTAACCTCTCTCAACCTAATAAGGTTTTGTCACACCTTAGGACGAGAGACTAGTATGCTATTTATAATAAACCTAAGATACTAAACTAATGGGCTTTTTAACAATTACTCATTACAAGCTAACTTAGGGTACAAGCTAAATTAAACAATTGGATCCATAACACAAGGCCCAATTCGATCTCCTACATACTAGAACACAATTTGACTACAGCATGTAGGTCTTCGACAACAGCATGTGAGCGGACTTCGACGGCATGCTAAAACTAGAGTTCGATCCAATATCTCACAACTACATATACGTCACCATCTACGTTTCTCATAAGGTCGAGCCAACTACTGATTGAGAATCATGCCCAGGTGACATATTTTAGGGAGGACGCCTAATAGGCGATTGCCTCGTATCGCCCTAGCATGGGTATTTTACAAATATATCACTACACAGTCACTTAATTTAAATTAGTATGACTAGATGTGAAATAGTTCAATTTGTTTTATTCATTCATTGATCCACTAAATGACATATCTTCCTTGTTGTATAAGTTGATGAAATGTTCATTACTAGTCATGATCTAAATGCTATCAAGTAACTTAAAATCAATATTTTAAAAATATTTCAAACGAAAGACTTAGGTTTAATATACACTTATTAGGTATTGAAGTTTCTTAGTTGTCATCATACATTGCATTCAACAAACATAAGTATATCATGGATAAGTTAAATGGATATGCTTCATTATTTCACCATTGATACTTCTGTAGATCCCAACTTCAATCTTCTTTTAGATCAAGGGGAACCATTGAAATATTTGAGAAGATATCAAACTCTTATGGGTCAACTCAATTATCTCACATTCACCAAACCTGAGATTATATTATGTAGTAAGTATTATAAGTTAAATTATAATGGCTTCATCTGATAATCATTAGAATGTAGTTATCATTAGGGTCGGCCTTGGGTTAGGGCAACCAGGCCCACATCCCAGGGCCTCAAAATTGGAAGGAGGGTTAAATTATTATAATAATTAATAGTAATATAAATACTATTTGCTAAAGAAATATCAATTGAATGCTTCTGGCCGCGTGGATAAGGTGTGTCACATAGACCAAAAGGTTTTGTGTTTAACCCTTATTGTCATACATTTTACAGTTTGATTTTATTAATTTATCATTATTAGGGGCCCATTTTTATTTTGTCAAATAGCCTTCAAATAAAAGATCCACACATGACTATTATGTTTTTATTAGAGAAAATATGACTTCATGGAGAGAAAAATAAAACACAGTTGCTTTATATATTGAGAAAGCCTAATATCCTTATATAGAAGCAACCTTAAAGGAGTTTGTTTGTCTTAGGAATTTACTCTTTGATTTAAGACAAAGAAACCTCAAAGTCATAAAACTCTTACTTGATAATTAAGCTGCTTCAATTTACATCAAATACAATTATCTATGAACGAATAAATCACATAGGGATATATTATTGTTATGTAAGGAACAAAGTACTTTAAAAAAATCAAGATATACTTTGTCAAGTCTAAAGACCAATTTATTGTTACGTTTATTATAAATCACTCAAAAACTGCCAAGTTGATTACATTTGTAATAAACTTGACTCGTGTGACATATATGGTATGACTTGAAGGGAGTTATAAAAATATAAAATAAATTGAAATTCTAATTCGTATTCTAATTATTAGAGTTGATCGAATTATCTAATATCTATATTTCACTTGATTAAAATATATTGTGTGATCTCGTTAGACACACAACTACAATCATTACATACATTATTTTATTGTGAAAACTCATTAGACATACAACTACAATCATTGCATACATATATCATTTAAAAGAAGGGAATTTCTTAATGCACCTTATATATTACTAGGAAATAGCGTGAAAATACAAAAATGCCCCCAGTTTCATGAGATGCATCTCCGGGCGCGCCCTGAGTAAATAGAAATATGACTTAATGTTAAAAAAACTCTGAAGATACATCTTCAAAATTATTTTGGAGAAGCATCTCCAGTCGGTATTGTATCTTAAATCGCGCCATAACCCTTTTCCTTCCTCATTTCTAAAAAAACACAAAATTTTCTCAAACTCTCTCTTGGTGTTTTCCATCAACCAACTCCAAAATCAAACAAACAAACTCAAAGGTTCTTCAATCAACATCAAGTACATCAGAGACATCATCCAAGTGTGAAGTAAATTCTAAATTTGTAAGTTTTTTGATGTTTTGAAAAGTTTTGAATTTTTGCGTAAATGTGTAGAAATTGATGATTAAGGTAAGAAATTAGTATAAATTGCATGAATGATAGTTTAGACATACCGTAAAACATGTTTATTGGTTGAAAATAACAATCAAACCATTACTTTTGGGGTTTGTATGTCTACATTTCCGCCATTGAATGACCTGAAGAGTTGCAGAAAATCTCGAAGATGCATCTCTGAAATTTCTCAATGTTTGGATTCATTTTACCCGGAGATGCATCTATGTAAGTTATCACTTTGCTTTATTTTTTTTCTTTTGTTGATTGTATGATTGCTTGCACCAATTGTCTGGTTTACTTATAAGCATTATGGTTGATAGAGACGATAGATTATGGCACAAGAGGATTGCACAATATGCATTAGTGTAGATGGAGAAGAGCCAAGTTTCAGAGGCTCTTGTTCACTCCAGCTATGTAGAGGCATCTACTTCTAGGGCTCATGCTTCTCCATCTTCTTCTTCCCGTAGGAGACAAGTTTTACCTGCCGACGCATCACTTCCTCCATCCTCTCGCAGTCAACAGGTTTACCTATTCTGGCACCAGAAGTACCTAAGTCACCGATGGTACCTGAGCCACCAGTTCCACCTCTGACTAATGAGGTTGTTGAGCCAGTGCCACATCCGACTGATGAGGTTGCTCATCCAATTCCACCTTCGGCTGATGAGGCTTTTGGAGAAGGACTTGTAGAGTTATCATTGTTGCCTTTGCACCCAAACCCTACCGCCAGACATATTTGGGACAGAGAGGCAACATTACTTGGATTCATTATTTTTAAATTATGTTTATTATTATATTTAAAGTTTCTAACATTGATTTATTTTTCTACAGGACCGTGATTCACCGAAGTTTATTAACCATGGGCAAAAGGTTACTGGCTTGCCTCAGCCGAATGCTTTATGCATGATCGATTATATTACGGTCAACCACGGTAAGCTTAATGCATTCGTGGAGAGATGTCACACCGAGACCTCATCATTTCATTTGTCGCTTGGTGAGATATCCATCACACTCGACGATGTGACGTGATTGCTGCATCTTTCGATCAGGGGGAAACTTTTAAATCATGGGATGATTAACAGAGACGGGGCACTCGAGATGATGGTAGACTATCTGGGAGTTATCCTAGAGGATGCCATGCAGGAGTTTGAAAAAACCAAAGGGGCTCATACTATGTTTAAATTCCTGGGAAAAAAAAAGTATATACAGATGAGATCCTTAGAGCACATGAGGCTAGAGGTGATGATGACCAGGTGGGGCTCCATTGAGTATATGCTATGAGAGCATACCTGCTATATTTGATTGGCACTGCAATTTTTATGGACAAGAGTGTCACTTATACAGATGTACTAGAGACAGCGTCGGAGGACAGGGGATATTGGACACCGAGGAGTACGAGGAGTCAGAGGATTATATATAGTAGTTATACTTTGGATACATTGTGGATTGTATTTTATTTTCACTTCATTCTACATTGTCATGTATTTCGACTTTATTTATATATGTCATTTTTGGACTATCTGGATTTATATTTGTCATTTTTTACATACCGAATGTATGGTTTAAATCTCATGACATAACAGGGTACTGAACATTTATAAATCACCATTTTCATCTGTGTAAACCATAAACAAACATAGTCTGAATTGTTCTGATAGGGTACAGAGATGCATCTCCGTAAACCCTAAACGGAGATGCATCTCTAGAACAATAAACGTGTAAAATGCCTTTCAAATTGGAATGCATGGTGTATGTTTTAAAATATATCGGAGATGCATCTCTAGATCATTAACGTTTTGATTTAAAACAAGATGCTCCGGAGATGCATCTCTGAAATCTGATGAGCAATTTCGATTTTCCATAAAGTATTTTACCACCCCATAAGGTGCCATAAAAAATTTCCTTAAAAGAATGGTCTCGTTAGACACACAACTTCAATAAATACATACATAATTTAAAAGAATTATGTAGATATCAATATTTTAAAAAATATATATAGTTTATTATATCCAGTAAATAGATGATTTATTTATCATAGTTTTAAATGTATAATAAATACATATATTATAAAAATTGTGATATACTTCCTCCGGTCTCAAATATAAGCAACAATAAAATTTTTAATGGTTTTATGTATAAGCAAACGTCACATATATTTATTACATTCAATATCATTATTCCAAATATATCCCTACTCTTTTCACATTTCTATATTTTTAACTATTTCCAATGCAAAAAGTAGGGATAAAATTAGAAAAAGAATGTGCCTTAAATGTATTCAGACATTTTTTTTAAAGGATGAATTTTTTTTAAAATTATATATATATATATATATATATATATATATATATATATATATATATATATATATATATATATATATATATATATATATATATATATATATATATATATATATATATATATGAGACCGGAGGGAGTAAATAAATTTTAATATATTTAAAATTAAAGTTTAATTGACATACACTTATAATATAAATAGTATAAAATGTTAGTGCGTGAGGCACTTTTAGTGAGGAGAGAATAGAGATAGAATAAGGAAATAAAGATTTGTATTATTGAATTGTACAAATAATGATACAAACTATGACTATTTATATACAACCCTAATTGGGTTTGGGCTAACACAACTTGGATTATATTTAAATATTAAATCCAATCAAATCTAATCAAATCTAATATAATATTTCAACACACCCCCATAATCCAAGTTGTCGAGCCTACGCTAGTCATAGTCGATCTGAACTATTCCTAATTTCTTTCTCAAATTCAGGAATTTGTCGATCTTTAATCCTTTGGTGAAAATGTCGGCCAACTGTACTTCACTTGAGCAATGTCTAACTTCAAGTTCACCTCGATTTACCTTTTCCCTCAAGAAGTGAAATCTGGCATTGATATGCTTACTCCTTCCATGCAGAACTGGATTCTTCGCCAGATTTATGGCTGACTTGTTGTCGATTTGCAACACAAGAGGTTTCTTCACTTCGACCTCCATTTCTTTAAGTACTGATCTGATCCAAATTGCTTGACATGCAGCATAAGATCATGCTATATATTTTGCTTCACACGATGACAATGCCACCACAGGTTGCTTCTTCGAACACCATGAGATTGGGGGACCAAATACTTGAAAGAAATAGTCAGTTGTACTTCTTCGATCTTCCTTATCTCTACACCAATCAGCATCTGAAAAGCAATTAACTATTGCTCCTTTGCCTTCAAAATCTCGTCGAAATAGAATTCCAAAAGCTGTTGTTCCTTTTAAGTATCCCAGAATTCTTCTTGCAGCTTTCATGTGTGACACTCTTGGTTCACCCATGAATCTGCTCACTAATCCGACTGCGAAGCCTATATCAGGTCGACTATTGCATACATATCTCAGAGATCCAACTATTTGTTTGAACAAAGTTACATAAACTTTGTCTTTCTCTCCATGATTCTCCAACTTCAAGTTTGGTTCGACAAGTGAGGATGCAGGATTCGAATTATCCATTCTGAATCTCTTAAGTATCTCTTTGACATACTTCCTTTGATGTAGCACCATACCTTGCTTCGACATTTGAAATTCCATGCCTTGGAAATATGACAACTTTCCCAGATCCGACATTTCAAATTCCTTCTTCATCAGCTCTTTGAACTTCGACAAGTTCTTCAGGCTATTTCCAGTTACTAGCAAGTCATCGACATATACGTATATTATTTTTATATCTTGTGCCATAACTTGAACATAGACACCATACTCAGATTTGCATTTTACGAATCCCAATTCGACCAAGTATGAGTCGATCTTCTTATTCCATGCCCTAGGTGCCTGCTTATGACCATAGAGCGCTTTGTGTAACTTGTATACTTTACTTGCTTCCTCCTGAATCACAAACCCAGGAGGTTGTGTGACATACACCTCTTCTTCTAAAGGTCCATTCAAAAATGCTGATTTCACGTCTAAGTGAAATGTTGACCATACTTGCTTGCATGCCAAAGCCACCACTAGTCGAACAATCTCCAGTCTTGCTACTGGAGCAAATACTTTAGAGTAGTCAAGTCCTTCTCTTTGAAGAAAGCCTCGAGCTACTAATCTTGCTTTATGTCTTGCTATCGACCCATCAGCATTGTGTTTCAACTTGAACACCCACTTTACTTCGATAGGTTTTGTATGTGCTGGCAATTCGACTAACTCCCATGTGTTGTTTCTTTCGATTGCCTGTAACTCTTCGACCATAGCTAACTTCCACTGTTGAATTTTTAAAGCTTCGTTATGGTTGATTGGTTCAGCGCCTGCAAGTAAAGAAAAATGAACTAATTCTCCATTTGGTGTGACTTCATCATCACCAGTCACTTCATAATCATGAAGTCTTGTTAGAGGAACTCTATTTCGCTAAGGTCTTTGGCTTGTTTCAGCCACAACCTCTATGTCGGGAATGTCAGCAACTTCTTGCACTTCGACTTCGTCTGGATTCTCAGCAATTCCTTCAACTTCGACTTCATCAGTTTCTTCGTCAAAATCAGAGCTCATCAATGGCTTGTTAATTGAATTACTAGAATTCTAATCCCAGGCAGAATTTTCATCAATCACATTATCTTGACTCAACACAATCTTCTCAGTAATTGGATTGAATAGCCTGTATGCACCAGTCTTATGATATCCTACCAGAATCATAGGTTCACTCTTGTCATCAAGCTTCCTTCTTCTAGCATCAGGAACATGCTTGTAACACATAGAGCCAAACACCTTCAGATGACTCACTGATGGTCGTTTGATACTCCACACTTTTTCAGGAACCTTGTTCTTCAATTGCTTGGTAGGGCACCTGTTCGGGATATAAACTGCAGTCGAAACAGCTTTACCTCATAAAGATTTTGGCAAATTCTTCTGCTTGATCATACATCTCACCATATCCAATATGGTTATGTTTCTTCTTTCAACAATTCCATTATGTTGAGGAGTATAAGGAGCAGTTACCTCATGATCAATGTAGCACCCTAAAATTTTCCCTCTTATTTATACCCAATTAGTGGCTTATACTTTCACATTTCATGCACTTTTAGGTCACAAGCATTGCATATGCATCATTAGCTTTCATAAGGCATGGTATCAAAGGTACCACTATCATTGACTAGGTAAAGTAAATAGAATAGGATGTGTTTAAATACTCAAGCCACAAAGGCTCATCATACCTCAAGGCACCTCATATGGTTCACCATGTCATCAAGAGATTGAAGTTGGCAAGAGAATGAAAGAGGATCACACTCCCCTAGCTGTTAATCCTCAACTAGGGTTTTGGATTGAAAAATGTTAGGACACCTTCATAAGCAAGGATCTTGGTTCTTGAACATCATCTCATCACATGAATCATCTTGGTTTAAGGCAATCTACATCATGGTCAGAGTAATTATGGTATGAAGAATCAGTCAACTTCTCCTGACTTCTGGGGACCAAACTGGGGTTTTGCCTAAAGTCAGTTTATTTCTGATTTTTTGGGTAAGAATTGACCCCATGGTGTTCTATGTGTTCTCAAGTGTCTAAGATTGGATATGAGCCATCATTGTCATTCACAGGGGTTTCAAATGGATAGTTGATTGAAAATCAGGAGAATTGGAAATAAAGTGAACTGGTCAAGGAAAAAGTTAACTCCTGACTTTTTAAAGTCAAAATCATGATCCTCATGTCAAATATGGTCTGTGGGTGGAATTTGATCAAGAAATGTCCAAAGAATCAAGAAAAATCAAACATTGGTGAAAGTTTCCATTTTGGGGAAACTAGGGTTTTTTAGAACTTTCCATTTTGGGAAAGTTTTTCTCAAGTTTCAGCCACCTTCAAGCCCAATTTTCTCCATGCTACAAGCCTAATTTGGATATTTTTTCAAATGAAAGTTGTATTATGATCTCTCACCTTTCCAACCATGTAAAAAACTCCTCATTTGGATTTATAGATCAAGAGTTATGACCATTGGAAGATGAGATGTTCAGGTTGTCTAACCATGAAAAACACTTAGAAAAATTTCATGAACTTTGTAGATCATGCATGGCCAGATTCAAGTCAAATTTTCACTATCTTTGAGACCTCATTTTCACTTGTCTTCAACATGAAAGATGGAGTATCAAAGGTGCTCTTCAAAATGAGTACAAAAACCATACCATTTGGATCATAATTCAATAAGAACCATCCTTCTAAGGACCCAAAAAAATCACCCTTGGTGAAATTGTAAAAACTCATGTCAAGGTCATGGTCATGGCAGCCCTTGGATCCTCATTTTCCACCTCATTTTTCTCCATGAAAATAATCTTGATTCAACTTGCTTCCAACATCAGAATTGTTCTATGAAACATCCTCTTTCCATAGCAATCAAAACCACCTTACTTGATGCATTAGATTGTGAGATATATGGATTCAAACATTTTGTCATGAATATGTGCCTAAACCATGCATGTCATTACCAACTTGCCAAATCTTTGCCATTCTCTTCACATTACAAACCAAAGAGCTCTTTCTAAACATGACAACCATGTGTATCCCTCTATATACACCACCTTACCACATATAACCAAGCAAAGAGTTTACACATCCATGCACATGAACAAACTTGCCATATATGCCACGCAAGGACAAAATGAAGCTTAATGAGCAAGGTTCCAATTCTGACTAGCTCATGCTCCATCCCCACTCATTATCATCATGCTATCATGTGAGACTCCACCATGATCATGCATCACATGTTAACCCGTGTGCAAACCTCACATTCTCATTTTTTCAATTTCACTCCTTAACAAACTCTAACCTTTACCTTAACTGCATATAAAAAGAAAAAATTCCATAACCAATTCAGTTACACAAATATACAGTTGGAGAGAGAGAGCGCTGAAAAATCACAAGCACCGTTGTTGCACTCCTAACTTCAGAGCTTCGAGTCATCTTCATCTTTGAAGCTCCTCTCAATTTTCCTTCACCATTGTGACCACCGTATTCCTTTCTCCCTTCTATATGCATTAATTTGGATCTGGAATCACAACCATCGCCACCCACGGTTTCACTCAATTCATCATCAATCTGAAGTTTCAGCCAAGATTTGAAGATCCTTGAGCATTTATTTTGCTTTTCAGTTGTTTTGAAGATCTTGCACGAAGTTTTCTGGTTTTTCTTGAAGCTAGAATTTCATCTCAATCAAGGTAATCGTCTTGGAACTTCATTGCATCATATTAGGGTTTGTATGTGGTTAGAAGAATGTAGATAGGTTGCACATTGAAGTCCTATAACCATAGGATCTGTTTGCTGGCTAGAAATTAGGAAAATGTGAAATTCAAGATTTTAGATCTTAACTTATTTCCTTCAAAACTCTCTGTGTGTGGTTCATATGGAAAATTTAATTGCATTTTCGAGCTCTACGCCAGATTCTGAGTGGAGACATGTTAGTTTTTTTTCATTTTTGGGCAAGTCGCCTCCATGCACGGTGGCTATCCCACCGGAGAAGATGACCAGAGGTCCTTCTCTGGCCACCTGTGCCAAAACCTTAACACTTTCAGGCCACCCCCATGTTTTAATCATGGTCGTTGATTTTGTTTAATCCAAGGGCCATTGTTTTGCCAACTCATTAATGAAAACACATGCTCCTCACGTGATATTCTTTCCCCCCATTTTAATGCCATTTTAAAATCTGATATAATCCTGGCCGTTTACCCCGTCTGATCCAAGGGCTCACATGCTGCCAACACATTAATGAGGGTGCTCCCTGGCACGTGCTCACACCTCCCTCTCTTTTTCCCCTCAATTCAAATTTGATACAAAAATGAGTTTTTTGGTCTTTGGGCCTACAAATATTTCTAAACGCGCCCCCAGTTTTAAGGGCCCAAGGTTTCTTAAACTAGTCAATTGCTATGCGTATACCCCCTTGCTCATTGTGTGTTTTTTTTCTTTGTTTACACGTTAGAAAATAAATTATTAAAAATAGATAAAATCATCATAAAATCTCAAATTAATTTATGGCTGATCTTTATCATGTTAATTAATTTTTGGAAAATTTTAATCTCACTTTTGGACTGTTTGTCTATTTTTATTGAATTTTTGAAAGATATATGTTCATATCATGACACCTTGTGATACAAGCCACAAAAAGTGACCTTCCTATAATCTTTTGGACCTAATTTTTGGTATGCAAGTATCCACTTGATTGATTAACATGTTGGTGATTGGTTGATGCATTGTACATGAATTTTGGAATGCTTTTGAATTCCATCTTTTGAGCCTTGACTTGTATGATCATTCTTGACATGTGCTTGATGTTAGCAATTAATTGAACGCTTTTGAGGCATGATTTGGATCCAATCTATTTCATGTGATCACCTACTGGACTTGACATGACTTGGTTGATTTTTCATAATTTTCAAAGGTCATTTACTATTTTTCATCAATTTTCCAGTGTGAACATGTCATATGTAAACATGCCTAGAGCTAGGTTTGGTTTGGCATTTGTATGAGGCCTTTTGAGGCCAAATTTGGGGATGAGTTCTAACACATTCATAAGTGTATTTTGATGCACAATTTAGACATATTTGAATGTTGAATTTGATCATGATTCACATGTTTGTATGAACTTAATGGAATGCTCGATGCTACCTAATGCTTGTTTTGATATCTTGACTTGATCATGTCTTCATGCCACCCTCCATTAGGGATACTTTGTGCACTATTTCATGTATGTTTTAGAATAATATAGGGCCTGCCCACATGGACATATGCCATTTCACATGCCTTGAATGATGCTTACCTTTGTGTGTATGAAAACTTGAATGGTGCTTCCATATTGCCTACTTCTATGACACCACTTAAATGCATCTTTGCACCTTTGTTTTTGGGTTAAATTAGGATGTATTATAGGTCATTTACTTCTGACTTAGAGGCCTTGACCTCACATTTCCATGCCATTTCATTCCTTTTGCTTGTATGACAAGTAACATGATTATAGGAGATTGTTTAGGTGATTTGTCTGCCTAACTTGAATGGACTTTGGAGAGGATGTTTGTTGCAAACTTGTGTGACATTTTAACATTGATTTCAAGAATTTGTAAATATGTTTCACCTCTGACCTTGGTCTTCATATACCAACTTATTGGTTTCTTAATCATGATTTGATTCATGAACATTTGAAGCATGTTTTAGGTACTTTCTTTGCTTAGAATTGCCTAACTTCTTGAA
Organism: Lathyrus tuberosus; assembly: GCA_022829125.1. Taxonomy (NCBI): domain Eukaryota; kingdom Viridiplantae; phylum Streptophyta; class Magnoliopsida; order Fabales; family Fabaceae; genus Lathyrus; species Lathyrus tuberosus. The sequence goes on from JALAZF010000435.1 coordinate 4,249,871, forward strand.
TGCTAATTGGTGTGAATCCTATGATGACTTGTTGAAATTTCAAACATCATTTATGTGTCATTTACCACTGCCTATTGTATTTAGGTACACATTTAACATGATTTGTATTCACTTTCCTTGCTTGCCATTTAACATGATTTGGTGGAATTGTGTGGATGCTAATTTGACAATTGTTTGTATTGTCTTTGGATATTGGTTTACCATGATGACATGAGTGATAACTTGACATCTTTACACATTGAATAGAATGATTAAATTCTTACCTTAAGCTTCCATGAATGCCTTTCACACTTGTTTGTTCATTACATGTTTATAATTGTCCAAAACATGCTTATGATAAAATTTTGTGCATAACTTGCAAATCATTTGAACATGACCTAAAGTGCATTTCATAATCAATCACCAATGCTTCAAGCATTCATTTGACTTATTTCCATGATGTGTATTGCTTATACATGGATTAGTTCCATTTTTGTTAACTTTGAGAAGTTCATTTGGCATTGCTTGTAAGTGATGCATGTTTAGGTGATGACATAGGACAAAACTTGACACTTTTGCATGCTCCCTTAGGAAACTAACTTAGATAATATAGAGAAGGGTTTGATACTGCCTCTAGTAGGATCCCATACCTTTATGACACTTCAAACTTTGGTTGTTATTGGATATTCATCCTAGTTTAGTCTTAGGACTTTAACATAGTCATAATTGCATGTTTTCACACTTTGCTTTCAACTACTTGATAGTTGAGCTTTGCATGGAGATGGTAAGTTGCTTATGATACTTTGAATTTCATTTTACACTTACATGTTGCCTTTTCCTCTCACTTCTTATTCACTTCTCTCTTTTGTGATTGTTTAGATTAATGTTTACTTGTGTTGATTCACATAACCCCTTAGGATTCCTAGCTCCACTTAATTTCCGATTAAGTTGGAGGTAGGAGAGACATTAGGCTAGGAATCCATGTATGATAACAAATAGGTTAGTCCCCTCTTAACCTTAACCATAGGGCCACCATTGCATGATAACAGTAGGACCCAGTCTCCCTTAGTGTTTTCTTTCAACTTTGAGTCCTTTCTCCTCTCATCTCTAAACAAAATCAAAAACATTTAATAAATACAATGAGTATTGCACGCCATGAGCCTTAAGTACATGGGAAATGGAGGGTGGAGGGCTTCTCTTCACTTTCCTAGAGTGTTTAGCTTGCGTCCCGTCTTGGGTCGATTTGTGACGCATTCGATCTTATGTCATAGACTTTAGTGCAATGCGAGTCTCAAACAATAAATCAAAACACTTTCTTCTAAAAAAACAAAAACAAACACCCGTCTTACTTCGGGATTCTCTTCTCATCTCCCTCACTCCATTCGTAAAGGATGCGCCATTTCCGTTCTACCGCAAACAGGTAAACGCGTAAGACTCCTTGCAACGAGCGGCAACACCTAAACCGCTGGAACGCGAACTTTGGCGTCTTCCACTTAAAAACACAAAACAACAAGACCCTGTAAGTCGAACTACGACTGCTCTGACTTCCTCTCTCCTGTTCAATTGAGGATACGTAGGCACAAGACGGCGATGTCTTGGCGAGTAACCTTCCCCCTCAAACCCATAGTCCGTCAAACTACGTCGACTCTGATTCTTTATTCGTCCATGAAGATACATAGGCATAGGATTGCGACGATCCTTGCGAGTCCTCTTTTGGTTTTCACCTTCCCTTTTCTCCCGTTCAGTTTCTAGTTAGTAGTTAAGCTTCAGATAACCTACACTTTTTGATCTAAACAACAAGCGTGGATCCCATCGAGTACGATGGACGCGAGGGGGTGCTAGTACCTTCCTCTCGCGTAACCGAATCCCGAGCCCAGGCTATGGTTGCGATGACCATTCTTTTCCCTTTGTTGAGGTTTTCTTCGATCGTTTCCTTTTCCTGCGTCGAGATAAATAACGTTCGATGGTGACTCTTCTGTCTTTTCCGCCGTTTGATTTTCGCAGATGCGACAATCAACACCATGTTTTGCACATAATTTTTCAAACATCTTCGAAGTGTATTCGCCTCCTCCATCGGTTCATAGAACTTTGATCCTCTTCTCACTCTGGTTTTCGACAAGCATCTTGAATTTCTTAAAGATTTCAAATACTTCATCCTTTCTCTTGATCACATAGATCCACAGCTTTCGACTAACCTCATCGACAAAAGAAACAAAATATCTGTTTCCACCAATGGTATGTTCTTCGAACGGACCACATACATCTGAATGTACAACTTCGAGTATGCAGGATGATCTCATTGGCATAGTCAAAACGAAAGAATTTCTGGATTGCTTTCCGACTAAACAACCTTCACAGAGTTTGTCAGGCATCTCAAGACTTGGAATACCAGATACCATATCTTGAGTAATCAGCTGATTGAGTGATCAAAAATTCAAATGTACAAACCTCAAATGCCACAACCAACTATCCTTGTGGTCAATTACAGTTTTTAGACATTGTACTTCAGTCGAACTGATCATGGTCTTAAACGCCCTGTTCTTCGACAACGGAGATTTCAAGACCAAATTGTTTTGGGTGTCGAACAATTTCAAAACTCCATCTTTCATGACAACTGAGAAGCCTTTTTCGACCAGTTGTCCAACACTTAACAGGTTGAATTTCATTCCAGGTGCATAGAATATATCTCTGATCATAACTTTCGCTTCATTACTCGGTTGAAAAACTATGTTGCCAGTACCTTCTGCTTGCAACGAACTGTTATCAGCAAGTTTTACCTTGCTTTTCTTCGACTCGTCAAAATCTGCCAACCATTCCTTTCGACCTGTCATGTGATTTGAGCAGCCTGAGTCGAGGAACCAGGTTTGGGATTCGACATGGTTATCTGCCACTGCAGCCATAACCACCATACCACTTTCAGAATCATCTGAATCTTGGCGTGCAAGGTTCGCTCCTTCGTCCTTGCCTTTTTTCGATCCATTATTTTTCATGTACCAATAATGTTTGGCCAAATGACCCCACTTTTCATAGTTATAACACTGCATACCTTTCTTATCGTCTTTGTCCTTTCGATAGTTTCCTCCTCCTCTTTTCGAGGATTCAGAAGCTATATCTTCGACCTGATTCTTGTGAGGGTTCGACCAAGACTTCTTTCCTTGAGTCTTGTCGACTTTGCCTTTGAATTTGTTGGAACCACCGTTCCTTTTCCATGACTGAGCCTGCAGTGCTTGTATCGAATCCTGAACTCCCTTTCTTTCGACAATCCTCATCTCACGCGCCTCCAACGAACCAACCAAATATTCCACTTTTAGAGTTTCAAGATTGTTGGATTCTTGAATAGCTACAATAATGTGATCAAAGTGAGAGGTCAACGTTCTCATTACCTTCTCAACTATCATCTTATCAGTTATGGTTTCGCCACAATCCTTCATGAGATGGACGAGTTTTTGAACCTTCGACACATATTCTGCAACTTCTTCGTCTTCTCCCATCGACAAGAAATCATATTGTCGACGCAAGGTTTGCAACTTGACAACCTTGACTTTCTCACCTCCTTCATAATACTTCACCAGAATATCCCATGCCTCATTCGCCGTTTCAACACGAGAGATTCTGTCGAAGTTAGCAGCATCGATCGTCGTCTGAATGCAATAAGCAGCCTTGCAATCTTTCTTCTTGACTTCCTTGTGGGCTTTTTTCTGTTCCTCGGTTGCATTTTCAGCCAACACAGGAACGCCGCCGGTAACCACTTCTAGGGTATTATGGAAGCTAAATAAGGATTGCATCTGTTTTTTCCATCGGATCCAATTCTTGCCGTCAAGCATTGGAAGGGAATTCGAAATGCTCTTATCATCAGTCATTAAGCAACGGTTGATTCACTTGCCCTGGAAACACGATCTCTGACGTGAAGTTCTTGAAAACTCGATCAAGAACGATAACCGGAAGCTCTGGATACCAATTTGTTAGTGCGTGAGGCACTTTTAGTGAGGAGAAAATAGAGAGAATAAGGAAATAAGAATTTGTATTATTGAATTGTACAAATAATGATACAAACTATGACTATTTATATACAACTCTAATTAGGCTTGGGCTAACACAACTTAGATTATATTTAAATATTAAATCAAATCAAATCAAATCAAATCAAATCTAATATTTCAACATAAAATAGTTTTACAATATCATCCAATAAAATTATAGACGTAATTTGGTTGTCGGTCTAAAATTATTTTATATCCTATTTCCTTTTCAAAGGTATTATATTTCATCCATTCCTCAATGATGTATACTTAACTATTTTATGCCCATTAAAAAATCTACCGTAAAATAATTATTCTTATTAAACATTAATGATTTTTTTATTACAAATATTGATGATTTTACAATCTTCATAATATATGACATGAAAGATATTAAATTAACAGGGATGCATGACATATATTAGTATTAATTAAAGAGTAAACTTAAAAGATATTCTAAATGTTTTAACTTTAAAATTCAAAGTGTAAATTATTTTAAAACAATTTCCCTTTTGCAAATAAATTCATCTTTAGAGTTAAAGTTTAATTAATACTTTGATCTAAAATTGATTATATTTTTTTTGTATTACTAAATATTGGTGAATATTATATATAAAAATAAATACATTTATTTTATAAATACACTTTATTTGGCATATGCATGAACAAAAGTTTGAATGGACACTTCAAAAAGATATATTTCCATTATCATCTCTTTATTATTTACCTGCTTTAAAAAAATCCCTTTATTTTATTAGCTTCAGGTCAACTGCAAAATCTGAACAAGGAAATTTCGTATGGGATTTTTTTAGTCAAAAAGACAAAAGAACATTCGTGGAATTCTGTGTGTGCATGTGACCATATTTTGCATTCACATTTTTAACCGTTTTGTTGTAACCTGGACAACTCTAACGGCTACATGTTACTTTTTTTTCTTTCTTTTTTTACTTCATTAAATAACTTAAATATATCAATTCTCATAAATAGATCAAATTTTATTTTTAGTCTATTAAAATATTTTATTTTAAAAACGGTCATTTTAAAATTTTTCATACATTTTTATTTTTTAATATTAAAATTGTCGTTAATTTAATCCTTAAATAATAAATTTTCGTTAAAATCGTCGCTAACTTGTAAGAACCGTCGCTAAATTATAAGAGAGATCAATAGTCTGGATGAAAAATTTTCTTAAAAAAATATTTAAAAAAATTAAAAACAAAATTTAATATATTTAAAAGAATCCTAACATGTTTAACTTTATATTTAAAAACTACATAAAATATGAAAAATATGTTTTTCAAATTTTATCCCTGTGGACATATAACACCAGACTATATTCATTAATATTATATATATTAGAGTCCAAACAGGCAATTCTGTACCCGTTTGTCCATTTTTTGAATGAGCAAATATATTAAAATATAAATAGATATTTTTATTTAATTTGAGCCTCATGTTTGTTGTCTGTATTTTAAATGTGTATACACAAGAAATTATAAAATACTCTCTTTCTCCATTCCTCTCTCTTAAATTAAATTAATATAGAGTATGATATTAATTTTGCATTCCGGATTAAATTAATTATGCAGTGAAAGAACACTTCAGTTAACAAAATCCTCATCTTGAGATGAACTTTGTGCAATCACAATAATTTTGAAGTCAAAGAAAACTTCAGTTAACAAAACAAACCATATCCAATAAAAATAAAATGGTCATTTACATGTTTACAAACTCAGAAGATAGATGAAATATTATAAAAAAGATATTACTTAAAAAAGTTTAAATTAAGATTCAATGGATTCATTAGATAAAAATAAGTAAAAAAAATCTCATTTAGTGAAAACAAAAAATATTTATCTAAATGAACAACAAAATAAATACACCAATTTGAAGAGAAAGAAAATTGCCTAACAAAATAAATACACCAACTTGAAGAGAAAAAAAAATTGCCTATCAACCATTTTCCCACTTCAATGGCAAATTATATATATATATATATATATATATATATATATATATATATATATATATATATATATATATATATATATATATATATATATATATATATATATATATATATTTATTTATTTATTTATATAATTGCCTATCAACCATTTTCCCACTTCAATGCCAAACCATCACAATCCTCTAATCTCTACTTTTATTTTTCTCTAAATATTCTAAATCCTTTCCTGTAAAAAAAAAATAGATAACATAATAATATTGGAAAAAGAAAACAAAACTTTTTCATCGCAATATAAATTAACAATTGCTTTTATGTTCGAAATGAAATTTACAAAACAATTGATGCTTACCCAACGACAATCTTAGAAAGGCCAAACCACCACAATTTTAGATCTATTTCCTTTTCTTTCCCTCTCACAAAATCAATTCATCACGGTATATTTTTATGCCTCATTGTGTCAATGACACTGTTATGGAATTGGCGATGTATAAAGAAACGAAAAATGTAAGAAAGATATTTCATGTCTCTAGGGTGGAATTGCAATGTTAAAAGAAAAGAAAACTGTAATGACAAACGCGTTTTATTTATTTGTCATCAATTTATATTTAAGCAGTTGTACTTTTGAGAGATTAATAAAAAAAATTGAAAAAACCAACTCTGCAGTAGTTATAAATCTGTATTGGTGGTTACCATAATTCTCTAAAATAACTGCACTTTTTATTAATATTTTATTATTTAATAAATAAATAAATTACATTTTAAAGGGTAAAATAGGAAAGGAAAAGAGTGACTTCAAAATGATGTATCCCCTTTATAGATAGATATAGATATAAAAAATATTATTAATCTGTTTTGTATAAAAACCGTTTTATTTTTAGGTCACGCTAACAACTATTTTTAAAAAAATCCTTAAAAATAAAAATTCAACATTTTGTCAAAATAATACATTATTTTTATGTAAAATTGATCTCTTTTAATTTCCTAAACCATATTCTAAAAATATTTGTTAGTATTGTATATTTATTTTAAGTATATTTTCAATTAATATTTTTACTTTTTCATGTTATTTTCAACTATAACGAGGAGCAGTAAAATATTGGTGACTGTGATTTGGAAGACTTGCTGCAAAAGTTTCAAAGAGGAGGTATTGGCTTAAGATTTTTATATTTTTTCAATGAAGCTTATCTTTGTTGGAGTTTCTATTACACAAACAAATGTTTATATTAATGTCTTGCTTCTAGAGTGATTGATAACGCGAAAATGTATCGTGTATTTCAACTCAATTCAAATGTAATTTAGTGCCGTTTTATTTGTTTTTCATTGTATTATGTCGTATTATGTTTGTGTTTCAGGTATTTATCGAATAAGAGCGTCCGTGCAAGAAAAATGGGAAAAGAACAAAGAAATGAAGAAAAAATGCAGAATTTGCCATTTTCTGGTACACGACAGTCGCCATGAGCCTAATGGTGTTCGCCATGTACCTAATCCACGTCATCAGCAAATTAAAGCTAATGGCGTTTGCCATTAGCATAATGGTGGTCGCCATTATCACGCAGTGCAGAATTTTCAAAAAACAGTTTTTGCTCTCTCACTCTCCTATATTTTTTCCCGCGACTCCCACTCCTTTGGCATAAGTTATTTTAGCATCATAACACTATATATTATAATTTTAACGTAGAATTTGGCATCCAAGTTTTGTACGTGGAAGCGCTGTTCTTAGTTTTAAGCAGAAATCACCATTGTAAAAATGGGTAGTTTTCTTACATCGAGAAACTACTCCACCATTAATGTTTAGGCATATAATCTATGTAACTTGCTTGGATCAACAATTTTGCCTTCAATTTAATTTCAGTTTTTATCTCAGGTTTATTTACTGTTACCGCAATTTATTTTCCTGCTTTTATTTTCCGTAATTTACATTTACGCTTTATCTTTCTGCCATTGTTATCATTTCAAGCTTTTACCACTTTTTTTCAAGCGCTGCTTTAATTTATTTTAAACCACTTATTATGTCTGGCTAAATTGTTTTGAGTCCGGTATGTGAGGATCGTCGTTCTGACGAGATTCGGTACTGAAATTAGGTGTAAAACTTTGTTAAAATTATGTTTTGGCTTTAGTTTCCAAGTTTAAGTCTTAATGTTTTGTCATGAGAGTGAAAAGCAAATTAAGGTTCGAGCCGATTGCGCGAGAGTGTGAGGATGGAACCGGATAGTGAAAACTGGGTATCGATCCTAAATACAACGAGAGCGCATTAGGTGTCGATTAGGATCTAATTAGTTTTTAAAATACGCTTCTTAATTAAAATGGGCGAGCGAGAGAAAAATATCATGGTTAGGGAGTATGACTTTAGTTAATAGCGCGAGAGTGTGAGATAGAGTCTTTAAACTAGTATTTTCTACGAACATAATTTAACGCCTATAATTTATAGAGTCCCTGAGGTACACGGAATCCATATTCTGCCATCTGTTTCTTGATATATTTCTTAATCCTTAATTTAGTTTTAATTCTTGTTTTAGTTTCCCTAAATCCATATTTCATTAACCTTTGCTTTACATCGCAGCAATAGATAACGGTAGGTTGACATTGGTCTCTATGAGTTTGACAATCTTTTATATTACTTCAATATTTCCGTGCACTTGCAGACGCATCAAGTTTTTGGCGTCGTTGTCGGGGACCAACAGTCAATATTGTGATTCCGTTGTTGCACCGTATAGACTAAGGCACTCTTATCTTAATTACTATGTATCACCCAGATTTCCTCTATAATTACCACTCCCAAAATTTTGAGGAGTCGCAAGATTCCCATAAATCCGACCTCGAAATATTAATGGAGTATTTCAATGCGACGCTAACTCACTCTCACCCAAATTTCCTCTACGATTACCACTCCCAGTATTTTGAGAAACCACAAGATTTTTATAAATCCAAACTCGAAATACTAATGGAGGAATTCAATGCGAAGCTTACTCACTCTAGGATAGAATCTATGATGGAGTGCTTTGTGCAGACACAAACTCTCCAAAATGAAGAGTTTAGAAACAACATCTCCAAATGAATGAAAATCTTAGGCAGATGAAAATTATGGTTGATTCCCTCACGACTCACAGCGAGGCATTGGAGACTCAAATCTCCCTGCTTGCATAGACACCTATAGGACCCTCCCCTGAGAGACACGTGGATGTTGAAATAACCAGTAGTGAAGAACAAATAGAAAATCCTAGGGAGAGTGATAATGAAGTTGAGGAGAGTTGTGGTGAGAAAAGCCTAGAGATTGAGAAAAATCCACCAACACCACCCGAAAGGGAGGTTGTCGAAGAGGTAGAGAAGGAAACACTTATTGTTGTTCCTCCTCCCTATACCCCACTGATTCCTTTCCCGCAAAGGTTTGTAGAAGTTAAGGAAGACTCCCAATCCAAAATGTATGTGGAGGTATTGGAAAATATCCACACCAACGCACCTTTTCCTGAGGTCCTGCATAAAAAGAGAAAGTTAGAGGACCATGAAACAAGGGAAATCATTAGTGTTAAGAGTGAAGGTTTGATTTTGAGGTGGTGGGTGAAAGAACTAAACCCAAATTTGAAAAGCTGATACTCTGGATAGAACCAGAACCACCACCACAAGTTGAAAGAATGAACCACCCCACATAAAAAAGAAAAAAAAGTGAGTGATATGAGAGATGGCTTGATAAGTGGCCATGGAAACCGAATATTATTAAAAGTTCAATCGAGGAACCATCCTCGAAAGAACCACCATAAATGCTTGCACTCCTTAGTGGTCGAGCTATCGACGTTAAACAAAGTGATGCATGGGAGGAAACCCACAGGGTTTTTATTTTAAGTTTTTATGTTTGTTTGTTTGAATTTGCAGAAAATAAAAAGATGGATCGCTTGTCACGTCTCGGCCTCATCTAGGCGAAAAACATCTAGATTAGCTGGTGCCGACGGACATTCTTGCGAATGTCACTGCTGGTGGTAACACCAATGATGAGTATGATAGGAGAAAGCATGTCTCTCCCGTCCATAAATCACCTCTTCCTCGTTCTTCGTATGGTTAGGTTCCACCTGCACACACCGCACCATATTTTCTAACACTTTTCAGGTACTTCCTCCGGAAGGGGGCGAATATGATGAGCTGATTCAAGAATTGTGCAATCGAAGATCTCATAATGACGAGGGCGATAGTCTATCTTATGCCACGTATCAACAACAACAAGAGATGATGGGCTACACACAACATATGCAAGCATCAAAAGCTCAAACAAACGAAGGTATCTCAAAATGCCCGTCGCCGAAGAAGAAGTGGTCAGCGAAGAGATGGACAACAAGAGCAGAATCAGAGAGGGTTTGGCACACAATAACATTCACACAGGTTCTATTTTTCCTTTTTCCACCTTTTATCAAAACTTTGAGGACAATGTTTGGTTTACGTGTGGGGAGGAAATTTACCGCTTTGATTTTACCGCTTTCTAGTTAGGTTTATCATTTTCTAGTTTATTTCATGTTTTTAGGACATTTATCAATTTTTAATGTTTTTTCGAGTCTTTGCATGTGTTGTCGAGTCTTTATGCGTGGTTTTCACTTGTTATTAAATCTCCCCGAAATTTTAAAATTTTAACCTCCAACAATTTTTTTCTTTGATTCATGGCACGACACTCTGAAAGTATATAGGTCGATTTAAATTTAGGTTGTGTTAGAGAGACTTGGGAAAGTTTCGATAAAATCGATATCATCCTGACACCCTAAATTCCCTAAGTATGCAAAATCAATTTTAGTACCCATTATACCGAAACCTTAAGCTCGAATTTTAGAGTAACCCCTAAGTAGTTTAAAATAGCAGTCAACACCATCCTAAGCACCACTAAGTAAAAAGCCGATGCAAATAAGAGTATGATCTCTGGTTTAAAATGAAAAAAAAAAGAGTACGAGAAAAAAATGAATGTTAAGATATGTTCCCTCTAAGTTAGGTGGTCCTCACCCGATCATTTAGGCTAACGGTGCAAACTCTTTAAGTTCAAGCATATTTGCCAAGAAAAAGAGAAAAATGAAATAATGATGAGATCATTAGTCACTAACAGGTTTACTTACCATGTACGTGCTAGGATAACGGGCTTAATGTGATTGCGCTTGAATGAAAACGGGTGAAAAAGAACAAAGAACCTAGGTTGAATTATAATGGCATGATTCAGATTTGTTTGCATAAGGGGGGAATTTTCGACCGCGAAATACGGGATTGTGTCATTACGGTATCCTTGGTATCGGTATTTAGTACCTATCAATCTAACATTAGCCTAGCAGCCATGTATGATTAGAGTCTCGTTGTGCCTTTGTTTCGAGCTGTGCTTATTTCTTTTTACCGTGTTGGTCGATTGCTCGAGGACAAGCAATGGTTTAAGTGTGGGGGTGTTGATAACGCGAAAATGTATCGTGTATTTCGACCCGATTCACATGTAATTTAGTGTCATTTTACTTGTTTTTCATTGTATTATGTCGTATTATGTTTGTGTTTCAGGTTTGTTGAATAAGAGCGTCCGTGCAAGAAAACTGGAAAAAAGCAAAAAAAAAAATGAAGAAAAAATGCAGAATTTGCCATTTTCTGGTCTACGACGGTCGCCATGACCCTAATGGCATTTGCCGCGTGCCTAATCCACGCCATCAGCAAATTAAAGCTAATGGTGTTTTCCATTAGTATAATGGCGGTCGCCATTATCATGCAGTGCAGAATTTTCAGGAAACATTTTTTGCTCTCCCATTCTCCTATATTTTCTCCCACGACTCTCACTCCTTTGGCATCAATTATTTTAGCATCATAACACTATATATTACAATTTTAATGTAGAATTTGGCATCCAAGTTTTGTACGCGGAAACGCTGCTCGTAGTTTTAGGCAGAAATCACCATTGTAAAAGGGGTAGTTTTCTCACATTGAGAAACTACTCCACCATTAGTGTTTAGGCTTATAATCTGTGTAACTTGCTTGGATCAACAATCTTGCCTTCAATTTAATTTAAGTTTTTATCTCAGTTTTATTTACATTTACCGCAATTTATTTTCCTGCTTTTATTTTCAGCAATTTACATTTACGCTTTATCTTTCTGCCATTGTTATCATTTCAAGCTTTTACCAGGCCCTTTTTCCTCAAGCACCGCTTTAATTTATTTTAAACCACTTATTATGACTGTAGATAATTCAAAAACCCAAAATTGTTTATTTATTTCCGCAATCATATCCGGCTAAATGGTTGAGTCCGGTATATGAGGACCGTCGTTCCGATGGGACTCGGTAATGAAATTAGGTGTAAAAATTTGTTAAAATTATGTTTTGGTTTTAGTTTCCAAGTTTAAGTCTTAATCTTTTGTCACGAGAGTGAAAAGCAAATTAAGGTTCGAGCCGATAGCGCGAGAATGTGAGGATTGAACCGGATAGTGGAAATTGGGCATTTCTTGAAGACCTTATGTTGGATTTCATAATGAAGATCCTTGTCGCCCCTCGAGGCAATACACATAGTTGGACTTCATAGCGAAGATCCTTGTCACCCCTCTAGACGATACACATAGCTGGACTTTATAGCGAAGATCCTTAACGCCCTCGAGGCGATACACATAGATGGACTTCATAATGAAGATCATTGTCGCCCCTCAAGGAAACACACATTGTTTTTCTATTTGGATCGATTGCATTAGGCAAAACAATACAAGAATAAGATGTATTTTAGGTAACATGTGGAACAAGATATTATAGCATGTGTTCCAGCATCTGAGTTTGTTGCTAAGAAGAGTTGTTGGCTAAAGTGCTTGATAAAAATAGTTAAGCAAGCGCTGCTTGGCTAAAGTGCTTGACATAACTAGTTAAGTAGTAAGCTTAAATTTTGGGTTCTGACTGTCTTCTGATGTCTTTCAGAAGTGTTGTGGTGCTGATTTCTTCAGATGATCCAGAGTTTTGCCTTTGGGAAGAAGTTTGTATTGATAATCTAAAATCATCTGGAAAAAATTTGGATTTGTTTCAGTCAAAGAAGATTTGATTGAATGTACCTTCAAGGAGGTCTCGTCCAAGAGATACTCTACAAAGAAAACTTATACGAAGAAGATTTGTTTTAGATGCTCTGGTGTAACAAGTGGAACTTGATATTCCAACATGCTTGTTACAACATTTGGTATTCATCAACAAGACATATGTTACTGCATGCTACAACATTTGACAACTATTGCAGTTGTGGTTAAGTATTTTTCTATCCAGGATTCACTCTACATCAGAAGATCTATAAGTTATGAAGAGGAATGAATTTGGATGTGCTGTTGCAATATATGGAACACGATATTCCAACATGTGTAGTGAAAGATCTAGCCTTGGTTTAACAAGTCAATATTGTTGTGGTTTTTGAGCAAAAATCTGGTTTCAATTTGATCAAATTTGTTGTTGTATATGTGTAATGCATTTGTGTGATTTGTTTGAAAGTTGTTGAAGATCAAATCAACTTAAATAAAGACAAATCATATCTTTTGTTGGAGAACTTTATGGAGCAAATCAAATCCAACAAGATTCTGCTATTATTCTCGACAAAATTAAATTAGAAACCCAAGAAGAAAAGCACAATATTGCATTGATATTTAAGGAGACTGAAATGTCATTTTTGAGGTGTGCAAGTTTTGAAGATACCTAGTGTTAGGGTTTATCTTTTGAGTATTTGTATATACACCACTCTAGTGCCTCCTTTCATATAATAAGGCATAGAGTTTGATTTTATTGGGTTGTAAACCTTGTTCCAATATGTTATGTCTATAAGCTTGAGAATATATTGTTTCTTGTATTCCACGCTAATGCCATAACCCGATTAGGGTTGAATCTTTGTGTACACCTTTATGTTTCAGTAACTTGGCATAAAATGTTTATCCTAGTTGAGTTGTAACATTCAACATTTTTCATTGAGTTGTAAACACAAATCACGGGTTGTGTGATTGAAAAGAAAGTAAGTAGGTTCTCATATTTATGGGGATCCCTTAAATAGAAAGACACTAGGATTAAGAAGAGGCTTTGAAAAACATAGGGTCTGTTGGTTCTTGTAAGACTAAGTGTACTAATTTGAAGTTGTGGATTTCCTTTCTTGGTTATAGTGTCCCCCCACACGTATGAGTTGTTTCACCGAACTGGATTACCAATCTCTTGTGTTCTTTATTGCTTTTTTGCTTCATCATCTTGTAAAAGGTAATATGTGATATCTTGCTTGCAAACTGTTTTTTTTCTAGTTTACAATGTCCCAGACATTGTGTATGACATATGTCCCCAAAAGTTGTAATCTGTTATAAACCAGCAGTTCTTGTTGTCCCAGGGATATGGTCTAACATATGTCCCCTCTGGAACAAAATTTTCAATTGGCATCAGAGCAAACACTCTATTTTGTTTGGGTGAGCTTCAGGGAGATATTATTTTGTTAAATATGGAGAACTTTAAAGAAGGGAGTTATTTATAAACCAAGGATTTATCATGATGCTAAGAATCCTTCAAAGATGGTTGACAATTATGAAGATAGTTATGTTCAAGCAAAATGTAATTCTGAAGAATATCTTAGGTTTAATAAGAGATTTAGTAAAGTCATGAGACAACTCGACAAGAGACCTAGGAAGAATATCCCTACTAATGTAAAGAACATTCAACATAAAGGAAAGGATGTTGAAATGCAAAAGCTCAACTATTCCTACAGGTGGAAAGGGATTCAATGTCTTAATTGGAAAGACTTTGGTCATATTCAAGTTGAATGCTCAAGTATTCTAATGGAACAAAGAAGAATCTTAAATCTCTCTATTGATGAGGAAGGTGAATCTAATCTAGCAAACAATGATGCAACATTCAAAGATGTGAACAAGGTTATGCATTCTAATGAGGAACCAAATAAAAAAATAAAAAAAGGTGTATTGCTCCTTTTTAGAAACTAGAATGCAGAATGTCAAGGAACATGTCTCAGCATCTGGTCAAGCATGAATACCAGGTTCTTAAGTGTGTCTCCTCAAAGAACCACTTAAACATCAACAATTGTATCCTCGATGGAATGAGAAGCTTCAAAGGAAACAAAAACAAGTTTGTATTGGAAATCCAAATATCATTGTTGCTTGTTTCTCCCACAAGGAAATCTCATATGAAGATTGGTATCTTGAAAGTAGATGCATTAGGAAGATGATATGATAAAGAAACGTTGTTGCACCTTGTGATGGTCATAAGATAAAGAAGTTTGTAAAGGTGAAGATGGTGACTGCGTCTAGAGCAGGATGTTGGAGACCATGGTTCAGTCATCAAAAAGCTTGAAAGATGTTGTCATATATGTACTGATCTCAATGTTGAAGAAGGAAGTAGCTATGAATTTTCAGCAGTACTAGGTATTAATTTCAATGTGCAAATTTTGAGTTATATTATAAGTGGTTGTTTTGGAATTAATATTTTGAACAAATTGAATTGTAGAATAGGGAAAAAATTTCTTCTGAGGAGGATGAAAATTCCTTTACAACATTGAATCCTAATGCGAAGAGGCATATGCCTGAGATTGTAAATGTTCAAAGGTTTGTGGAAATTAGCAGCATAAGAAGAGGTGGAAGAGATAAGAGATTGTGGAGGATTTGGTTGGCAATTACAAGGAGAATAATTCAATGGTTTGCAATACAAGAAATAAACCTGGTTCAATTATTACAACATAAACATTTAACTTCAAACGTTTGATGAATAATAGTAATTAGTCTTGTAATTAGTATATATTGATTTTTGGTTTAATTGGATGAAATATACTATTATTCCGTTTTAAATACAAGAGGAAAGTGGATTAACAAAAGTTAATATATTTAGTCAAAGATTGGAATCTTATAATAGCATGCAAAAATGTGGTTTATGAGTAGTTAGAATTGAACAGGAAAGATCACTAGAATAAAAAAATCTTTATGTATGATATAATATGTTAAAGTGTATAATATAACATACAAAATCACAATCTCTAATTTGAATTTTTTTAATATAGTTTAATTTTTTAATTAATTTTGATTGTTATTTGTAAAAATTAAGATGACGAAGGAGAGGTTTGCAAAATTGTTACTTAGAGAAGATATGTCGGGTTGGGGTAATAGGGTCCCTACATCATTGGCTATCTCAAATGCAATAGCTAATATACGTGGTAAGTAAAATGAACCATCTAAAGCAGGACAAGATGATTAAAATAGATTAACTTTGCATCACCAAGTTAGGCAACACCAACTCAGTCTATAACACCATTCTCTTCAACTCAAGCAATTTCAAAGAAGAAGAAGAAAAAGACTTTAAAAAGGACCAAAATTTGTTTTGAGCCAACCATAATTGTATTTATCTTTTGTGTACATCTTTTGTAGAAGTGTTTGTGTATACCTTTTGTAGTTGTGTCTGTGTACAATTTATGTCCTTTTGGAACATGTTTAATGTCATTTTGGTTTAACTCCTTTGGTTTGAATTAAAGAATGTAACAAAATTCTGATTTGATGCTATTAAATTCAAGATTTTGTTGATATGAAATTGGTTTGGTAAATAATAGGTTATTGTCTATAAAATGTTATGAAATTCTAGCCTGGTCACTTTAATCACAATTTGATTATTGTTTTAGTCTGATCATTTAACTAACTATAAGGTTGACTCATTATTTTAACTTTTTCCATGTTGTCATGTCACATCATCACAACTTAACAATTTTTCTCGATACATAACAAAAAAGATTAATTTGGCCAACATAATAGTTTTTAAAGGGCTAAAATATCGCATTTATTAGATAACAGGTTAAAGTGAAATTTGAAATTAAATTAAGAGACTTCGTGCCTAATTAAGCCTTAAATTTATGGTGATTGTATTTAGAGATGAAAATGAGTTTTCATTGGTAAAGATAATAACCACTAGGGGTGGAAAAGTAGGCAAATTGCCCTGTTTAAGTCTGTCCAAAAGTGGGGCAGACGGGACAGACCAATTTAAGCGTCAGAGCTCAAAAGTCAAGTCTGCCCCATTTATTTTAGGTTTAATACCCTTTTTAGTCTTGCATCTTAACCTCAAGGTTTATTTTGGTCCCTTAACTTTAAAAATGTCCATATTGGTCCCTTAACTCTTCAAAATATTCCATATAAGACCTTTTTTTTTAATTAGCGACGAATTTAGCGACTAATTTTTGAATTTTTCCGTTTCTAATACGACAGAAAAGACTAATATGAAATATTTTGAAGAGTTAAGGAGATTAAGCCTTTATTTTGATACTACAAATGAGTATTAAACATAAAAATATTAACATTGTTACAAACAAAAAAAACTTAAATACACATTTGGTCCCCTAAATTTATTGATTTTTAAGTTTTAGTCCTCCCATTTAAAAACTAGTTTTTTGATCCATCAACTTTACTTCCCTTAAGATTTGCTTGACCCCCTTCCACTTTTGCATACGTGTCAACGACGATTAAGATAAAAAATTATTTTTAATGTCATGGAAATGCTGATTTGGATAATTTATTAATTAATATTTTTAATTATTAAATTAATAAATTATTAATAATTTTAATTATATTTTTTAAATTAATTAATCAAACGATGCATAAACATCTATATAAGCACTAATTTTTTTTCTAAATCAAACGATGTGGGACAACATTGTTTATTTTCTATCTTCACCAAAAACAAAACCAACACCTGAACGATATCAATGAATTAAAGCATTTTTAGCAGCAGTATAGTACTTTACAACATATTTGGGGCCAACGGTGTGGATAATTCTTGTTGAATAAACTTTAATGTTTTGTTTAGTGGAGATGTAGTTGGAAAGCCAAAAGGTTTAGTGGGTCTTTAATTTAGAGTTAGTGGTAAGGTCAAGAGTTAGTGGACTATTATTAGTATTTATTGTCTTATTGGAATAGTAGAAAACTTGAGCCTATATAAAGGGGCCAAAATTGTATCTTTGTATCAAGCACAGAACAACTCAATATATAGAAAAAGTACTGCTTCTGTCATCAAATTGGCATCAGAGCTAATGGCGAATACGATGAGTCAAATGCCGTTGCCGCGTTTAACGAAGGCGAATTACGAGAACTGGAGTATACAAATGAAAGCTCTTCTTGGATCTCTAGATGCGTGGGAGGTGACCAGGGATGGTTTTGCAGAACCAGCAGACACCACAGAGTATATGGCGGCTCAACAAAAGGCGTTGAAAGAGACGCGTTCGAAGGATAAGACTGCATTGTATATGCTATTCCGAGCAGCTGACGAATCAGGCTTTGAGAAAATTGCCGTTTCGACTACGTCGAAGGAGGCTTGGGACACGTTAGAAAAAGTGTTCAGAGGAGCATATCGAGTGAAGCAAGTCCGACTTCAAACTCTTCGTGGAGAATTGGAGAAGATGCAGATGAAGGAGTCAGAAACTGTATCTGACTACATCACGCGTGTACAAACGGTGGTGAACCAACTCACTAGAAATGGCGAAGCAGTGACTGATGCACGAGTTGTTGAGAAGATTTTAAGATCTTTAACAGATAAATTTGAGAATATTGTATGTGCAATAGAAGAGTCAAATGATCTTTCGATGCTCTCAGTCGAAGAGCTCGCAGGTTCTCTCGAGGCACACGAACAACGAAAGATGAAAAAGAAGAAGGAAGCAAATCAAATGAAGGAGTCAGTCAAAGACGAAAAGGTACTCTATTCTCAAAACTTTCGAGGAAGAGGACGTGGTCGTGGAGGTCGTGACAATGGTCGAAGTGGTCGAAGCAGCAACTTCGACAGAGGACAGTCGAGCCAGCAAAATTGGCGTGGCAGATGACGTGGTCAAAGAGGTGGACGGTCGAACTACTCCAACGTCGAATGTTACAAATGTAACAAGCTTGGTCATTTTGCGAAGGATTGCAACTCCTTCAAATGTTATAACTGTGGTAAAGTGGGACATCTTGCAAAAGATTGTTGAGTCGAAAAGAAAGTAGAAGAAACAACCAATCTAGCTTTGGAAGTCGAAGCGAATGATGGTTTTTTGTTGATGACTCAGAAGGAAAAAGACGCGGAGAATGACACTATGTGGTATCTCGACTCTGGAGCAAGTATTCATATGTGTGGTCACAAACACCTGTTTAAAGAAATGCAAAAGATTGAAGATGGTCATGTGTCTTTCGGAGATGCATCGAAAGTGAAGGTCGAAGACAAAGGTACGATCTGTTATTTGCAGAAGGATGACTTGACTGGGTCAATCCAAGATGTTTATTATGTACCAGATCTCAAGACAAATATTTTGAATCTGGGACAACTCACAGAAAAAGGTTATTCGATATTCATGAAAGATCGAATATTACACTTGAAGGACAAGTTAGGGCATCTGATTGCTCAAGTCGAAAAGGGGAGAAATCAAATGTACAAGCTGAACTTGAGGAGTGTTCAAGGAAAATGTTTGCAAGTCAATGTCGAAGACAAAGCGTCATTGTGGCATCAACGCTTTGGTCATTTACATCATGCCGGTCTGAGAAGGTTAGCGAAGAGGAACATGGTACATGGGCTACCAGACATGGGCTACCAGACATTCGAGGTGTTCAAAAAGTTCAAAGTAATGGTGGAGAAGGCAACTGACAGACACATCAAAGCAGTTCGATCTGACAGAGGTGGTGAGTATACTTCGACAGCCTTTACAAAGTATTGTGAAGAGCAGGGCATAAGGAGATTTCTAACTGCACCATATTCACCTCAACAAAACGGTGTAGCTGAAAGGAAAAATCTAACAGTTCTTGACATGGTTCGATAAATGCTTAAGAGCAAGAACATGTCGAAGAAATTCTGTGCAGAAGCTGTACAATATGCCATTTATGTTCAGAATCGATGTCCACATTCAAAGTTAGAAGATCAAACACCATAAGAAGCATAGAGCGGACAGAAGCCAACAGTTTCTCGTCTCAAAGTATTTGGTAGTGTGGCTTATGCACACATACCAGATCAACGAAGAACGAAGCTTGAAGACAAAAGTCAGAAGTACATATTCATTGGGTATGATGAGAAGACGAAAGGGTACAGGTTATTCGATCCCATAAGCAAGAAGGTGATAGTGAGTAGGGATGTTCGAATAAACGAAGCGAGCAAGTGGGACTGGAACAATTCGACAAAAGTTATCGTTGAAGTTGGAGAATCACCAGTCGCTGTACCAACAAGCATTTCGACAGATCTTGAAGATTCTGAAAATGAAGATGAACATCTACAACCCAGAATGCGAAGTCTACAAGATTTGTATGATTCGACAAGCGAGGTACATCTTGTGTGTCTTTTGGCAGATGTTGAAAATATTAATTTTGAAGAGGCGCTGCTAGACAAGAAGTGGAAAACTGCCATGGACGAAGAAATTAAGGCGATTAATCATAACAACACATGGGAGCTGGTCGAATTACCAAAAGCTAGTCAACCCATTGGTGTGAAGTGGGTATTCAAGAAAAAGATGAATGTCGAAGGCGAAGTGGAACGATACAAGGCGAGACTTGTAGCAAAGGGATATAAGCAAAAGGCAGGAATCGACTATGACGAAATTTTTGCTCTCGTTGCAAGAATGGAGACAATTCGGCTACTCGTTTCACAAGCTGCTCAATTCAAATGGCCAATATTTCAAATGGATGTCAAATCAGCATTTTTGAATGGTGTGCTCGAAGAAGAAGTCTATGTCGAACAGCCACCAGGGTATATGAAAGCTGGAGAAGAGAAGAAGGTGCTGAAATTGAAGAAAACACTTTATGGGCTGAAGCAAGCACCACGGGCATGGAATACACGTATCGACACATATTTTAAGGAGAATGGGTTCAAGCAATGTCCTTATGAGCATGCCCTTTATGTAAAGAAGAATGGAGGTAATATGTTACTTGTTGCTCTTTATGTTGATGATCTCATCTTTATGGGTAGTAATGATCAGATGATAGAAGAGTTCAAGGGCACAATGACATGAGAATTTGAGATGACAGACTTAGGTCTGATGAGATTTTTTCTTGGTCTGGAGGTTCCACAAAAAGAAACAGGAATTTTTATTTCACAAGAAAAATATGCAAAAGAAGTCTTGAAGAAATATAAGATGGAAAGCTGTAATCCAATTTCGACGCCAATGGAACCAGGTGCCAAGCTGTCGAAATTTGATGGGGGAGATCGTGTCGAAACAAGTAAATTTTGAAGCTTGGTAGGAAGTCATCTTTATCTCACATGCATAAGGCCAGACATTTCGCTAAGTGTCGGAATTGTAAGTCGATTCATGGAGGAACCAGTCTATTCACATTGGAAGGCATTGAAAAGAATCCTTCGATACATCCAAGGAACTTTGTCACTTGGAATGTTTTATTCAAAAGCAGAAGATTACAAGTTGATTGGTTATTCTGACAGCGATTGGTGCGGTGATATTGATGATCGAAAGAGCACGTCTGGATATGTGTTCTTTATGGGAAAAACTGCTTTTACCTGGCTCTCCAAGAAGCAACCAATAGTAACACTTTTGACGTGTGAAGCTGAATATGTGGCAGCATCTTGGTGCGTTTGTCATGCAATATGACTTAGAAGATTGTTGAGCAAGATGGAGTTAAAACAGGAAGGTGCAACCGTGATACACGTGGACAACAAATCAGTAATTGAGCTAGCAAAGAATCCAGTAAATCATGAAAGAAGCAAACACATTGACGTTCGATTCCATTTCATTCAAGAACACGTGAAGGAAGGAAGTGTCGAATTGAAGCATGTGGCAAGCAAAGACCAAGCAGCAGATATCCTTACAAAGCCATTGTCGAAAGAGTTTTTCGACAGAGGAAAGAAGATGATAGGCCTGGTGGACGGTAGAAACATTTAAGTTTACAGGGGAGTTTTGTTGAATAAACTTTAATGTTTTGTTTAGTGGAGATGTAGTTGGAAAGCCAAAAGGTTTAGTGGGTCTTTAATTTAGAGTTAGTGGTAAGGTCAAGAGTTAGTGGACTATTATTAGTATTTATTGTCTTATTGGAATAGTAGAAAACTTGAGCCTATATAAAGGGGCCAAGATTGTATCTTTGTATCAAACACAGAACAACTCAATATATATAAAAAGTACTGCTTCTGTCATCAATTCTCCCATGGGAAAATTTATTTACGTAAAGATCGTGGTATAGTTTGGTAATAAAAGATAGAAATGGGGAATGCAACAATATAATTTGTGCAACATAACATTTTAAACATCTCAAGTTCAGACCACAAGAAAAGAAAACGCACGTAGTTTAACATTTACAAGTAATACAGAAATTCCATGCCTAACAACCATCATTCGACAAAGAAAGTATGGGAGAGCTCATTTCAATCAATGCAACATCACATATTTAAATACATCTAAAATGTCTCTTCAACCAACAAGAAAAAAATGTAAATCATGATTAAATATAGAACCAATCTACTTATAAAACATAGACTATTACTTGTAACATTAAGATTATAAATGAGACTGAAATAAAATCAAAACATGTTAAATATTCATTGGCAAATACAACAAAAACATTCATGTACATACAACTAAAATGCAAGCAAGTGAATCTAAATATGTTGAAACACATTCTTCATAGGCTTGTAAACTTGTAATAAAACATGTTAAATATAAAATCTGATCAGAGGTTTGGATTGATTAAAAAATCTAGTCAGAGGCTTGGATTGATTATGCTCAAATGCATTCTTCAGAGGCTTGTTGCATATATTTTCAAAACTGTATTTCAAGAGAAAATTATTTTGAAGAAAAGAGAGGATGACTTTCTCAAAGAGAAAAAAAGATTTAATGAAGAAAGCTTATGAACATTCACTCGTCATTGGACGTTGTTTGAGATGATGCAATTAGATGGAAAAGAAGCAATAACTGTAAGTGAGTGTCGATTTTGTTTATTATTGAAGTCTCGCATTGATTGTTTCACAAATTTTATTAGTGTTTATAAAGCTCAAGTATACTTGTGTTAGAGATAACTTGGATATTGGACTCATTATGTAATGGACTTTGGGCCAAAATTTAAATCAAAATTAAAATTTATTAATATCTTAAAAAACTTAATTATAATTATTAATTATTAATTTATTAATTAAAAAAATATCAAATAAGAAATTATCCTAATCATGAATACCATATCATTAAAATTAATTTTTATATCCTAATTATCACTGCCATGTCTACAAAAGTGGAGGAGGACCAACTAAATTCGAAGAGATGTAAAGTTGAGGACCAAAAAACTGCTTTTTAAAATGAGAGGACTAAAAGTTAAAAAACATCAAAATAGAGAGACAAAAAATATAATTAAGCAAAAATAATAATATATCACATTTTCGCTTTAACAATAAAATTATCAATCAAACAAACATCAAGTATAAAAATGAGATTTGATTAGTGTGTGTACACACACACGCACACACACACACGCACGCACACACGCACGCACACACACACACACACACACACACACACACACACACACACACACATATATATATATATATATATATATATATATATATATATATATATATATATATATATATATATATATATATATATATATATATATATATATATATATATATATGTTCCGGACTGAACCAATGGCTAGGCATAACTCAATCCACTTCTGCTTCCAGAACGGTCCATTTGCCTAAGACTAGCAGGCGTGGGGCAACATTTATCTGCCCCTCTACCGGGCACATATGGACAGATGAGCCTCAAGGTCATTTGCTCCTCCCTGGTATTCCTGCCCGTTACGCACGGCTCCACCATCAGAGAACAATCATGGCGCCTGTGCCCAGAACTACGCCTTTGCCCGTGGCAACAACTAGTTTTGGGCATCTCTGCCCATCATAACGGCTAGTTTTCGGCAGTTACCTATTCTTCAGGAAACGGTTATTCCGCCCCGAAAAAAGGGATCGTTGGCCACGCGCTGGGGGCATTATAAAAACCCTCTCATTTGAGAGGGTCAGGTATTCAAAATCATCCTAAGAAACTCATACTTTTGTACTTGCCTTTCTCTCTCCCGATTCTTACTTTAGCATTGGAGTGCCTTGCAAGTACACCTCCTCCTCATCTCACACATCCAGCATCACGGACGTTCCTCTTGGCCCACTTTAGGATCTGATCAGCCTTCACGATCAGTGGCGCCGTCTGTGGGAAACTTGTTATCCCCGTCTTAACATCCACCTCAGATTTAAAGACCAAAACAAACTCTCTGTCCAAGATTACGATCATGGTTTGCCAAGATCACGTCCAAGATGCTCGCAATCCTTCTTTTCTCCCCGTCAACAAAATTGATGCTGACAGATCTATATCCTTCCTCGAAGGAGACGCCCGTCGTCTGAGAGACGGAGCTACTGCGTCTCCCTCCCCCACTCGTACTGACCGTGTTGACGACCAGCCCTCGCTGGCCCTCCACCCCATTCCAGCTCCACCCAACGCCGACCCAGCTGTGGCGGCCCTCCTTGAAGCAATCAACAAGACCAACCTATCAATCCTCCAACAAAACGAGAGGATTGGGGCGTTGGAAGAGTCTGCCCGTCTAAGATCCCCTCAGCCGAGGAAAGACAGACGACGATCCTAAAGTCCACATCCCCGGCGGGAAGCTGATCGTCGGGTGTGCCAGGAACCAAAGTCTCATGCCGTCCGGAAGCATAACCACGTTTCCCCGCCAAACCAACATTCCCCGGGCAACAAGAAAACCCTAAGAGATCAATGTTCACCCCCAGTCAAATCAAAAGGTTGGGCACGGACACCATAAATCCATAGAAGTCGCTGCCATGTACTCGAGCGGAGCATCCGCTCCCCATCCTGGCCCAGTTCCAGCAGCGACGATGAGCCCTATGGCCCATTGTCTCAGGAAATCCTGGCTACGCGCCTCCCAAAAGGCTTGGAGAAACCATCGTCTTTAGGAAATTACGAAGGAACAACAGACCCAGATGAGCATATCAAAAATATCGATGTGCTGCTAGACTATCGTGGCATCCGGGGCACCATCAAATTCCGTCTATTCCCTACCACGCTTCGGAAAGAGGCAATGACCCGGTACAAACAACTGCCCGAGAAATCCATCACCTCGTGGAAGCAGCTGAGCAGGATGTTTTCCAGACATTTTACGACATCACGCCGCCATCTAAAGACCGAAGCCTCCCTTGAGGCTATAATTCAAGGGAAGAATGAGCCTCTCTGGGATATATTGAGAGGTTTAATAAAGAAGTGCAAGTCCCCACCACCGATGACATGAAGAAATTCCTACTCGAACGAGGACTTCGCCCTCATTCAGAATTTTCTAAAGTTGTTGGCCTTGCACCACCAAGGAGCCTGGACGCCTTCCTCCTAAAGGCGCAGACATATATTCAGTACAAGGAAAAGGAAGCGGCCAGCTCCGCCCGGGCCTCACGATATCAAGAAAATGTCCGGGCCTCCAAAGGCGACGAACCCTAGACATCCCGTCGAGGGGAGAGAAGACGCGAAGATCGTCTCCGGGAATCCCGGGACAACAAAGGACCCTCCGGCCGTTTCCATGATTACACTCCCCTGACTGTCTCCAGGGAAATATTCTCTCCGAATGTGCTAACATGGAGTTTAAACAAGCGGGGGCTCGATTCCCCAAGCAGGTGACGGCCAAGCCGAACGCCGATAAGTCAAAATATTATCGTTTCCACAAGAGTCACGACCACACCACTGAAGAATGCATCCACCTAAAGGATACCATAAAAACACTGATCAGGGACGGCCACTTGAAGCAGTCTATGAAGAAGAAGGATACTCCCCGGCAAGACGCCCAGGGGTCAAAGAAAGTCGAGGAAGAAGTGCCATTCTCAGAAGAAACCAACCTCTAAGTCGCCATGAGTATATCACGACCGAAGGATTTCTATATTCCCAAGGAGCTCAATGTTCCCGCGTATTTCGCAGCCCATAGCCCATGGGAAACTTTCCCCTCTGCAATGGTCATCTCCGGAGGGGGCTTTAACAAAGTCACAGTGGGATCCGTGAAGAGAAAGT
This sequence comes from Lathyrus tuberosus, assembly GCA_022829125.1. Classification (NCBI taxonomy): domain Eukaryota; kingdom Viridiplantae; phylum Streptophyta; class Magnoliopsida; order Fabales; family Fabaceae; genus Lathyrus; species Lathyrus tuberosus. Next base: position 4,275,809 of record JALAZF010000435.1, read on the forward strand.
TCGAGCACCTGATCAGCACGAGCTCCAACAAGGTGACAACGCTCGACAAGGCCCAGAAGGGATCAATCCCCATCTCTTTCTATCGGGAAGAACTCCTCGGAGGGGCCCCGAACTCAAGTATTTCACTGCTCGTTAAAGCCCATATGGCAAATTTTGATGTTCGCAGGATCTTAGTCGACCAAGGCAGCTCGGTCGACATTATGTACTCACAGTTGTTCTCAATCCTCCAGCTGGACGAAACGCACCTCACTCCCTACGTGGGTTCTGACCTGAAGGGTTTCAATGGATCGGTCACGAAACCCTAGGGGTACGCCGAGTTGATCGTGACCTTTGGATCTATAAATACAGCCATATTTATTAAGGTTCAGTTCCTGGTAATTGATTGTCCGTATCTATACCAATGCAATTTGGGCGGCCAACTTTGGCCGAGTTGGTAGCCGTGCCATCAACTGTCCATCTCAAAATGAAGTACTACACTTCGAAAGGTATGGTCGCCACATTACACGGGGACATTGAAGCTGCGCGGCGATGCTTCAAAGCGGCCACCAAAGGTCTCAACACCATCGCTGCCAAGCCAAAGACGTCCAGCAAGCCAGCCTTGCCCAGCAGCTCAGAGGAAGCCAAGCCACTGCCACGCGTCGACTCCATCGACCTCGACAGCCGCTTCTCCGAAGATGACCAAAAGGAGGACCAGGCTTGCCCGAACAGCTCATCCACCTCAACCAGCACCAGTAACAGCTGTCATCCGACGCGCCCGATCCTGGATTGTGACTTCGAGCTCGTCCTTCTCGGGGATGATCCTCAACAAGGAGTAAAGATAGGGACCGGCCTCCCCGACATCGCGAGGAAACAACTCAAAGTTTGCCTCCGAGAAAACACAGACTTGTTCGCCTGGAGTGCGGCAAAAATGCCAGGCTTAGATCCTGCTGTCGCCTGCCATCAACTCACGATTGACCCCGCCGTCAAAGCAGTAACACAACGTAGGAGAAAGCAGTCTCTGGAGAAAACAGAGGCTGCAGAACAAGCTGTAAAAGACCTCATCGAGGCAAACTTTATCTCAGAAGCCAAGTACACCACTTGGTTGTCCAACGTTGAACTCGTCAAAAAATCTAATGGAAAGTGGCATATGTGTGTTGATTATACTGATCTCAATAAGGCATGCCCAAAAGATGCCTACCCCTTCCCCAATATTGATAAACTTGTTGATAACTCTACCGGTTTTAAACTATTATCATTCATGGACGCCTATTCGGGCTACAATCAAATACCAATGACGAAAAGCGATAAAAAATACATGGCTTTCATGACTGAGTCGAGCAATTATTACTACAACGTAATGCCCTTCGGCTTGAAGAACGTTAGTGTGACCTACCGAAGGATGATGAACAAGGTCTTCTAAGTAGATATAGGCGACATGCTCGAAGTCTATATGGACGATATGATCGTGAAATCCCACGAGGAAACCGATCACACGTCCCATTTAAGAAAAGTCTTTGAACAGGCCAGGAAATACCAGATGCGTTTTAACCCAGAGAAATGCACGTTCGGGGTATAGGCAGACAAGTTCCTCGGCTTCTATCTGACAGAGCGGGGAATCGAGGCCAATCCCAACAAGTGTAGGGAATTCTTCGAATTTCCAACACCTAACTCGAAGAAGTCCATCCAATCCCTCAACGGGATGCTCGCTTCCCTGTCTCGTTTCGTAGCCAAGTCTGCCCAGCATGCCCTCCTCTATCTGAAACGGGCACTATCAGAACCGCCAATCCTCTCTCGGCCAGATAACGGCAAAACTCTGTACCTCTATCTCACCGTAGCAACCGAGGCCGTTAACGCTGCCCTCATCCGCGAAGGTAGCCTTGGCCCTCATTAACGTTGCGCGAAGACTGAGACACTACTTCCTGGCCCACACGATCGTAGTTTGGACAGATTAACCTGTAAAGCAACTGCTAGGAATACCAGATATGGCCGGTAGAATGCTCAAATGGTCCTTGGGGCTATCCGAGTTCGACATTCAGTATGAGAGCAGAAAGGCCCTCAAGGCCCAAGCATTGGCTGATTTCTTCGCAGAGATGACATTCACGGATTCCCCCACCTGCGGAGCCCGCAGGTGGACCATCTTCGTCGACGGAGCATCTAGCTCGGCAGGAAGCGGGGCAGGTATTATCTTGGAGAACGACGAGGGAATCATCATCGAGGTATCACTCACTTTATCCTTCCCCGTGTCCAATAACTAAGCTGAGTACGAAGCTTTCCTCGCCGGTCTGCGCCTGGCCGAAGACCTAGGAGCAGAAGAAGTCGTCATCTGCACAAATTCGCAACTCGTAACCCTTCAAGTTCGAGGAGAATACCAGCCTAAAAATGACAACTTGTCTGAATACTTGTCCCTGTTCATTGAAAAAATGACGAAGTTTGCTACAGTAGAAGTAAAACATGTTATCCGCGAACATAACGTCAGAGCAGACGTGTTGTCCAAACTGGAAAGCATGAAGAAAAAAGGCGGAAATAAGTCCGTCATCTAGGAGGTGCTTCCTCGACCCATCATCGAGAAGACATCCACGATCCTCGACGTGCAAGTCATCGGCGACAACAACTGCTGGATGACCCCCGTTTATAACTACCTCGCTAGGGACGAACTCGTGTCCGACCCCAAAGAGGCCAGCACAGTCAGGCGCAGAGCCTGCTCCTACGTCCTGGTCGAAGATAAACTCTACAGGCGGGGGTTCTTCATCTATTTGCTCAAATGCGTCGAGGAAGAGATGGTCACCCACGTCTTGCGCGAGATTCACGAAGGAATCAACGTCCAATATCTCGGGGGAAGATCCCTCGCCCGGAAAGCCCTTCGAGCAGGGTACTACTGGCAAACCATGCAGCAGGATGCAAAAGAGCACGTGAAGAAATGCGACAAATGCCAACGGCACGGGGACATGCACCTGGCTCCACCGAACGAGCTCAAAGTTATGTCTTTCCCGTGGCCATTCGCATGGTGGGGCCTGGACATCCTAGGGCCATTCGTAGTAGGGTCAAACCAGAACAAGTACTTAATAATAGGCATTGACTACTTCATAAAGTGGATAGAAGCGGAGGCTATGGCCAAAATAACGGCCCTCAACATACTTCGTTTCTACTAGCAGAACATCCTTGCACGCTTTGGCATTCCCCAAGCAATAGTCACAGACAATGGGACACAGTTCACAGACAGGAAGTTCCAGGATTTCGTCGCTCAACTGGACACGAAACAACACTTCACATTCGTCGAACACCCCTAGACCAACGAACAAGCCGAAGCAGCAAATCGAGTAATCCTACGGGGCCTCAAGCGGAGGCTAGACGAAACAAAGAGAGCTTGGGTCGAAGAGCTCTACAGCGTCCTGTGGGCGTAACGCATAACTCCCCACTCTTCAACCGGGGAAACTCCCTTTCGCCTGGCCTACGGGACTGAGGCAATGATCCCCATCGAGATACACGCACCATCCAGGCGGACTGAATCACCCCTGGACAAGGAAACAAACAACGAGGCACTAAGGGAAGAGCTCGACCTCGTCGAAGAAGTCCGGTCAGGAGCAGCTCTCCACGAAGCCTCGTTAAAGCAGAAAATCGCAATCAGGCACAACACCAAAGTGATACGGCGAGAATTCCAAGTGGGCAGCCTTGTCTTAAGAAGGAACCACAAGGACTCTCGGAAGGGCAAACTCGCCTCTAACTGGGAAGCACTCTATCGCGTCAGAGCAAAGACAGGGAATTGGGCCTACTACCTAGAACACCTCAACGAGGAAGAACTTGCTCGACAATGGAACGTCGAAAAGCTAAAATAATACTATAGCTAAGGCCCTAATTGTCGGTTTGCTTCATCAAAGCAACGAACATAACATCCCGACTACGATGGACGCCCAGGTACAAGCGTCGTACACCAACTAAGGCAGGACCCCGCTTAGAATCGAGCTGAGTCTTGGCCCAACAGCGGTTCCTCAATCGAGCCCGTCGTCTCCAAAGTACCATGATAGGCAGAACACCCAGCTCGCGATGAGAGGTTCACGCCGCGAACTCAGGCCTCAAATGCGACCTGAGCTCCACTATCATGCCCGGAAATTCCCCAGGTCGTTTGACCAGTCCCCCTCACTGCCGAACACATCTAAGTCGAGCAATTCCCTAAAGCCACAAATGAATCAAAGTCATCCCTATTACGGGCACTCACGTGTATCGAGCAAAGATATAACACTTAGAAAAATAATCATCAAAGAAAGCAATGCACAAATATACAAAGCCGGCCACGGTGGCTGGATACATACATATCAAAATAATTAAGTGGCCACAAGGACCACAATTATGCATATTACAAGACAAAGGGGCCACGCCCCATACCAAACAACAATAAAATTTCATCAAATATGGCACGCATGCCAGATACATTACAATAAAAAACAAAAGAAGATATCACTCCTCCATCTGCTCGGACTGCTCAGGGTTAGGCTGCCGCGGCTGGGTCTCCTCGTTCAAGAGCCGGGCATGCTCATCACTGATATTGAAGAAGTCTGGAGTAACTATCTTGCCATCCTCAACATGGCCCAGAAAGTTAGCACCCTCCATAGATATTTGGACTTCTGGATTCACCAGCTTGAGTTGGGCCACGACATTGTTGAATGAATCCTCCCCGATGGCGTACACATCCTCTTCCGCCCGCGTAATACGAGCAACCAGCTCGGCCCTAGTCTTCAACGCCTTTACCTCCTCAGGCTCGTCTTCTGCCGGGGCAGCCATAGACCTCATCTGCTCGACTAGGTCCTCGACAACCTTCTTCTCAGCAACTAGGGTATCATTCTTCCCTTTCAGTCTAGCGGCCTCCATGTCAGACTTCTTCCTCGCGTCATTGGCAGCCTTGGCCTCTTCCTTGGCCTTCTTCACTTTTTCCTCCAGAGCAGATATCGCCGCCTGGGCTTTCTTTAGTTCAGATTCAGAGGAGGAATCTCCCTCGGCGTAGACCGTCGCCATCTCCAGGACTCGGACCAACGCGGAGGCATCTTGCACCAGCATTTCCCTCTTGCTCGGGTGATCCATACTTTCAAGCTTGAGGGACTCCGCCCGAGGAACCTTCAGGGATGTCCCCTCGAAAAAACTTCCTATCATGAAGGCAGGGGGGAAGTTCAAACTTGCCCTTCTCCGCCGCTCGACTGAGATACACCAACTCGTTCGCTCTGGTCCACTTAAACCTTAAGGCCCCGGGCACTGGAGATCTCTGAGTAGGAGAAGGAAGGGGTGAGGAACTCCCTGCAACCGATTGAGGAGGAGGCGCCTGCTGAGTAAACTGAGACTTCGAGGTGGTCGCACATGCTTTTCTTCCGCCAGGGCATTCTTCACCATCCTCTCATGAGCAGAAGACATCTCACCTGCAAAAATATTACAAACCCATTAGCCACCGAGGAAGTTATAATTCGAACAAGCTAAAAAAGTAGATTACCAAGCAACTTAAGGGCATCAACATGGGTCTTGCACTCCAGAAGCGCTTTCGTATTAATGTAGCGGTGCTCCACTTTTTGCCCACCATCATCGTCATAGATTGGGTCCCCCTTTTTCGTCCAGCACTCCGCGAGCTTAAAACTGTTAACGTATTTAACCAACGCCTCATAACTGGCTGTGTCTTGCTCGTCTAACATCTCCGGTTGGGCAAGGTAAAGGTCGGTACCCCGAGTAAAATGGCTCCCACTCCAACAGAAGTGGAACTTAAACACCCTGTCCGCCAGTAACTTCCCATGCTCGTTGCGCATATCATTATCGTCCTCGTCCGTTGTCACTGCCCAGGCATACGTGGTGTCGTGAACCTTCTCCGACACAGGTTCGATGATATAGAACCTCTCCTTGAAGGTCTGGATAGACTCTGAGAAGGGCTTAAACAGTTTTCTCGCTGCTTCAGCGAAACCTAACCGTACCTTTTCCCTGAAACCTGCCGTTGGAGGTGAAAGATGGTGAAGAACAAGGGCAAGGTAGCTCCTATCGTCTGAAACTCGCAGGTCAGCTCGAAGGCACGGATAAATGCCAACGAATTAAGGTGCAACTACGACGGGACCAAATCCAGATGAACGAAGATAGACTGATGAAAGTCAGTGAAGGGCAGCCTCAACCCTATATCCTTGAAAGCATATTCATACAACGGGAACCTCTCCCCGTAGTCTGTACATATGCGGTGGTCTTTACTGGGGAAGTGTACCTTCCACTCCCCTTCCGACCCTACGTTTGTGAAGACGTCCCGGTATAAGATGCAAAAGTGGATGCATGCTCGGCAGGCTCCGCAACCGTTCGTTCCTCCGCGGAAGCATGCTCGGGATCCTCCCCGACTTCGCAGGGGGCAGTTGAAACCTCAGTATCACTACTCTCCGAGGAGCTCTCCTCGGACGAGTCGATGAGAATCTCTCTCTCGGGCTCACGCGCCATCTCGTTCACCTGAAAAGCAGAGGACAAAAGTGAATTCGATTGCAAAATCAAATCCACCCTTCCACCACTAATCAAGTGAAAGGGCGCGCAAAGGGCCAAGGACGACATCTCCGACCTAAGCCCTAAATCAAATAACACGAGAGTATCGCGCGAGGAGATACCCGTAGGCAACCCCTCCTGCGCGTGCGGGGAAATCTCCCCGACCTACTACCCAGTTTTCCATTTGAAGCTCCACCGAAAAACTCATACATTCATCAGAAAGTTCATCAGAACGCCAGAAAACTCAGGAACTCCACCAGCTACACTTGCGCCGTCATCGCAACGGCACCAAAAAATGACCTAAACCAATAGTTCCTAAAAAGCTTCGGCGACCACAACAGCAGAGAATGGCCAAGCCACCGTCTACCACCAACAACCGTCAGAAAGCACTACGATTCTACCTAAATTTAACCTAGCCACATGCGTTCTAACAAAACAGAAACTGAAAAGCTAGAAACAAAGCTGGAAAGAAGTGACTTACGTGGTCGAAGAGAAAGTAAAAGGCCGAAGAACTTGCTCGGAGCTTCGTAAGGTGGCGGATGCGGTGGTTGACGACGGCGACGGAGTCAAGGATCTAAGAGAAGAATGAAGAGGGAGAGAGAAGCGAAAAACGCAAATGAGCAACTTCTCCCTCTATTTATAGGCAGTCTGAAAGCACGAGCACGCGCGGCTAGGGGCATCATCATAACCCTAGCCTAGCCATCATGACACATTTAATGTTGCACAAGGCTCGAGGCACACGTGGCATCACGTCTCTTCAGAATACCTCAACCGTTGGCCTCCCCGTACGTCGGGCAACCTAAATAACGTTACGTATCCCGCGGGCACTAGAACCCCCCGGGCACCCAAGGACAATTCCACCTCGTCGACAAACGACGACCCCCTCAGAGTTCCCCGGGACTGCGAGTTATCCTTAAGTCATCACTCCCATGCTCGGGAGCAATGACTTGGGGGCTCTTGTTCCGGACCGGACCAATGGCTAGGCATGACCCAATCCACTTCTGCTTCCAGAACGGCCCAATTGCCTAAGACCAGCAGGCGTGGGGCAGCATTTACCTTTATGCCCCTCTACCGGGCACATATGGACAGATGAGCCTCAAGGTCATTTGCTCCTCCCCGGTATTCCTGCCCGTTACGCACGGCTCCACCATCCGAGAACAGTCATGTCGCCTGTGCCCGGAACTACGCCTTTGCCCGTGGCAACGACTAGTTTTGGACATCTCTGCCCGTCATAACGGCTAGTTTTCGGCAGTTACCTATTCTTCAGGAAACGGTTATTCCGCCCCGAAAATAGGGACCGTTGGCCACGCGCTGGGGGCATTATAAAAACCCTCTCATTTGAGAGGGTCAGATATTCAAAATCATCCTAAGAAACTCATACTTTTGTACTTGTCTTTCTCTCTCCCGATTCTTACTTTAGCATCGGAGTGCCTTGCAGGTACACCCCCTCCTCATCTCACACATCTAGCATCATAGACGTTCCTCTTGGCCCACTTTAGGATCTGATCAACCTTCACGATCAACATATATATATATATATATATATATGAGAATGTCATTTTTATGTGAGAACAAGAAAATGAATCTGAACCATTAGATTTAAAATAACGGGTGAGATTATGTGTCATTTTTGTTTTCTCTCTCCCCCATTATTAAAATAAATAAATGAAATTAAAATATTATATTTTTAACAATTAATATTCTCTCCTCTTACCCATTTATTTTAAATCTAATGGTTCAGATTCATTATCATGTTTTCACATAAAAATTACATTCTCATAGGATACGTTATATATATATGAAGTGGACCATTCAGTTGGTACATAATAAAAAATTATTCTCTGATATCCAAACAAACATGGAAGAAGCGGAGGAGATGAGAGTTTTTTTTTGCTTGGAATTGGTTTTTGTGTAAGTCTTCTCTGAACTCAAACATATTTGTGGATTGACTTGAGAATCCTATCCTTTGCATTTATCAATAGTGGTTTGAAAGGCTGATCCTTATCTTGAGGGATGATGTGGTGTGATTGTAATGAGTGTATTTTGTGATTTTTTATCCAAATAACCAACATTTTCAATTAAATTTCAAAAGTAACAATGAGTTCCACCTATTTCTCAAATTCACCCATTTTCAAAAATAAAAAAGAACTAAGAGGTATCGTCAATCTAATTGGCGACTACGTGCATTTCGTAAGAGGTGTCGCCAATTGAATTGACGCATTCATTTAAAAAATAACTGGTGTCCCCACTTAGGTCTTATACATTATCGACAACTCAATTGGCGATACGTCTTATAAAATGCAAGCAGTCGCCAATTGGATTGACAACACCTCTTAGTTTCAATTTTGTTTGTTTAAAAGTGAGTTAGTTTGGAAAATAGTTATAAATCATGATTACTTTGGAAATTTAATTGAAAATATTGATTTTTTGGATAAAATAATCGTTTTTTATTCTATTCTTGATCATACGGGTGGTCTGAGCTCTAGCTTGATTTTTATTTAGGGAGAATCCTAATTCTTGATTTTAGAGTTGCCTTTTCTAATATACATGTTTAAATACTTAAAAAAAATATATTGAAAAACTAATTTAAACTTTCAAAAAAGTCAAGCACAATTTTCAATACAAAACTTACATTTTAATTTCTTAACTCATGTACTAGCATTTTCTTTATTTTTTTTTATGGTTAAAATTGCTTTATTTTTTTCATCTTTGACCTCGTATAATATTAATTCATATAAAATTGAACAACTTTTTGTGTCATAAAAAAATAAAAATAAACACCAATTTTATAATACCGCAATTATAAAGTTTTATTTAAACAGGTCTCTGTCAGGAATCACAGAGAAAAAAGGGTTACTAGTATATGAAACGAGAGAATGATAGAACAAAATGGAAAACTCGTTACTCAAATTCCATTTCACAACGAAAATTTCATTCTGCTATTGATCTCTGTTTTTCCAATTTCGTGTAGAGAATCGTAGAGAGTTGTTTTGTTTCAATCAATTTTTTCGTTTTTTTTCATCGATTATAGGGATAATTTTGTGGTTGACGATGATGATTATCAAAGATCCAAATTCGAAGTCGTTGATGATTGATTCAGGGTTTGTTTCCGTTCTTCGTTTATCTCTTCACCTTGCTTAATTTTCTGATCGTGTTTTTGATGTTTTGTACTGTGCATTCAATTCAATTGAACGAGTGTTTGAATTAGTCAAATCTTAAAGAAAGAGCTTCAGAGGTTAAGTGATTGGTGAATTAGGGTTAATTTTATTGATATTTCGAAACATTTCGAAATCAAAGTTTAATAAAGGAAGCAATTGATCTTTAATAGCCTATAGAAGAGATTGATATTTGGAATTTGAGAGTATGAGTTTTTAATTTCTGAATTGTGAATATGGTCGGTTAGGAGTGGCAAATGGGAGAATCATGATGAATGTGGAAGCTGGATTTTTGTTTGTCAATGGATGCGATAGACAAGGCATTTTCTGAGCTTGTCAGCATCATTAAATCATGGATACCCTGGCAATCTGAGCCAGCTAACGTGTCGCGTGATTTTTGGATGCCGGATCATAGTTGTAGAGTATGCTACGAGTGTGACGCACAATTCTCTTTGTTTAATCGTAGACACCATTGTCGTCTCTGTGGACGGATTTTCTGTTCCAAGTGTACTACAAACTCGGTTCCTGCCCCGTTTAGCGGAAGCCAGAGGAATTCTTGGGACGAGTGGGAAAAGATTCGCGTGTGTAATTACTGTTACAAGCAATGGGAGCAGGGTATAGTTTCTTTTGATAGCAGTGGACAGGTTTCTAATCTTGAACGTTCAATGTCAGCTTCGAGTGTGGCTAGTAGTAAAACCAGTGCCACGGCTAACAGTAGTAACATTACTATTTGCTCCATGCCTTATTCAGTTGGTTCTTATAAACAAAAACAACAGGGTTCTTTTGTGAACAACCTACATCAATCACATCAATCACCTAAGAGGGGAAAAGAAACTGATAGGGAAGGTTTATCATCCATAGGAGTGAGGAATATTGATCTTGTAGAAGACTTAGGGGACCCATTAACGAAGCAATACGGCTTCTCATTGAGCAGGTATTGCACTACTCTTACATTTGTTGATAGTGAGAACTGATTCTTGATTGTTCACATTGGTATTTCCTTAATAACACATTTTCATGTAGTTTGTTTTAATGTTGTTTTTTTAATAAATCATATTCTTCATTGTGATTATGGAAAATTCAAAGGAATTTCACGACCATATATTATATTTTTAGTATAACTTGAATTATGATGGGGATCTGATAAGTGATCACAGAAATCATTTTGTTTTAATGGGCATCAGAGTTGTCAGGATTCTGTATTCACATGATTTCGATGTGTGGATGTTATTTATTCAAATTTCTGTGATTTATTTTACCTTTATATTTTGGCTAAAATATCTGCAATTTATTTAATGCATTCTCTATCACCCAACAATTTTTATATTTATGATCTGCTTGGATTGACTTTTTGAGATTATTTACTTACATAAGTACTTGTCAGACTGTTTGAGAGAGCTTATGAAAACAGTTTATGACATTTCCGAAAGCTCTTCAAGAGTGTTTATGAAAACAACTTATAGATTTATTTCATCTTTTGTTATAGAAATAGCTTTTACATAAGAACTTAATGATAAATGCTTATGCTATTAGCGCTTAATTAAGTTATTTATCCAAACATATTAGTACGTGCCTTATCAATGAGTGCTGCTAGTTTGTCCAAAATTGTCATGGGTCAATATGTCTTTATCTTTTTTCAGGAGTGAAGATGATGAGGATGAGTATGATGTATATCGTTCGGATTCTGATATAAGGCAATATCCTCAAGTGAATAGCTACTATGGACAAGCTGTGCTTGATGGAATAAACAACATTGATGACTCACAGAAAGTGCATCCCGATGGAGAAAACATTGATGCAAAACTCTCTTCAAACTATAATTTTGATGCACGTGGTTTGGAAGGAACGCCAGTTATTGCAAAAAATGAAGATGAACCTGATATCTGTGATGAAAATGAAGCACCTTCCTCGTTATATGTTTCGGAGGATGTTGATGCTGAACCTGTCGATTTTGAAAATAATGGACTTTTGTGGCTCCCCCCTGAACCAGAAGATGAAGAAGATGACCGGGAAGTTTTTATATATGATGACGACGATGATAATGATGGGAATGGCACTGGAGAGTGGGGCTATCTTCGCAGTTCAAGCAGTTTTGGAAGTGGCGAGTATCGACAGAGAGATAGGTCAAATGAGGAACACAAGAAAGTAATGAAGAATGTAGTTGATGGACACTTTAGGGCTTTGGTATCGCAGCTGTTACAGGTTGAGAACCTACCAGTTGAAGACAATAACAAAAACAGTTGGTTGGAAATAATCATATCTCTGTCATGGGAAGCTGCTAATTTACTGAAACCAGATATGAGCAAGGGTGGAGGTATGGACCCGGCTGGTTATTCGAAAGTCAAATGCATAGCATGTGGGAGCCGCATTGAAAGGTGAATACTACTTTGAAGGATATGATTTTAACCTCTATGTTCTATCTAGTTTTGTTTTATGCTCTTCTAGACCAGTTTTTGCAATTTATCATTCTAGATGGCTTTTAGCAACAGGTTTTAAGACCTCATGCTTTTCTCGTGCATAAATACACTGAGTCTCAAAGTGGAAAAACACCTTTCATAACCCGCTAAACAAAAATATTCAAGAGGAGTGCTGCTGTTGCTTTTGTATATCTTATTTATGGTTCCAAAAAAAGAAAAAGGAAACGGATTATAAAAATAAACTAAACGAAATCAATGAAAACAAACCTCTCCACAGATATATAGAATTTGTTAAGGTAATAAAAAACAACAAATTAGAAGACAAGGAGTTGCAATCAAATGGAAGGTGGAAAATGAAATCTACAATGTGCTAATTAATTTCTAATTCTGATCAGTCCTGTATCTTTTCATTTCTGTATTTAAAAACATGGGAAATGGGAATAGTAAAAGTAATCAAAACTTGTACACAAAGTTATTTTTTATGAAGCATTGACACAAACATGTCGACACCGATAATAATTTGAGAAAATGGAGGAATAATCAAAAGTAAACCCCATGTGTTCGGTGTTGTGTCAGTGTCCAACACCGGACATGCCTTAAACATCAAGTGTTAGGGCTAGATAGATATTTTAATTAATTTTCGCAAAAATCAACACCATTAGTATATACTTGATTTTAACTCATAATTTTATTATGTTGATCACTAGATTTTGTTTCCTGTTATAAGTGCAATATATTATTAAACTCAATCATGGGTCAAAGAGATATTTGTATATGTCAAAGTCCTGGCATTCCATTTCCTTGACTTCTTGGATTTATTTTCTTACAGTGTGGTGGTTAAAGGAGTTGTTTGTAAGAAAAATGTGGCTCATCGACGAATGACGTCAAAAGTGGATAAACCTCGCTTATTGATCCTTGGAGGGGCTCTTGAATATCAGCGTGTTACCAATCTCTTGTCTAGTGTTGATACCCTATTGCAGCAGGTTGTTCTTGTGTGGCACTTTTTAAGGGTTAGGCTAATATGAGTTAATGCTAAGGGTTTATACTCTTTTATGTAGGAAATGGACCATCTGAAGATGGCAGTGGCAAAGATAGCTTCACACCAGCCAAGTATCCTTCTGGTAGAGAAATCAGTTTCTCGATATGCACAAGAATATCTTCTTGCAAAAGACATAACACTAGTTCTCAATGTAAAGAGACCGCTTTTAGAGCGCTTAGCACGTTGTACTGGCACTCAAATAGTGCCTTCAATTGATCATCTTTCATCACAAAAGTTGGGTTACTGTGAAACGTTTCATGTTGAAAAATTTCTCGAAGACCTAATTGTTGCTGCTCAGGGTGCAAAAAAACCAATGAAAACATTGATGTTTTTTGAAGGTTGCCCAAAACCATTAGGTTGCACAGTAAGTCTTGATTTATTTGTTTCATGTAATTTCAACATAACAAGAACAAAATATGCTAAAAACCGTGACTTCAAATTACAGATAAATCTTTCTACTATTGTAAGAAGAATTCATTGTTCTATTGTTTATAACTAAACAGATTTTACTTAGAGGAGCTGACATGGATGAACTGAAAAAGGTAAAGCATGTGGTTCAGTATGCAGTTTTTGCAGCCTACCATTTGGCTATGGAGACGTCTTTTCTTGCTGATGAAGGAGTCTCTCTGCCAGAACTTCCATTAAACAGTCTCGCCCTTCCAAATAAGTCGTCATCCATTCAAAGGTCAATCTCAACGGTTCCTGGTTTTAGTGTTCCGAGCATTGAGAAGTCTCAGATTCATGATCCCAACACTGGACCACGGAGGACCAAAAGTGTCTCAGTTACTGAACTAGTCTCCCCAGTTTGCAATACAGGATCCTTATCTAATGGTTATTCCCAATCTTTGCCATCTGGATCAAATCTTAACCATTCAGCTGCCTTGTACTCCTCTATTGTTGCTTCAGGAGATGATATTCCTGAATTGCACCCTATGAAGCTTCTTCCCAAACAACCTCTGGTAAAAGAAACTTCTGCGGTGGATAACACTCTGGTAGTCATGGATGATACCTTTGTAAATGGTACAGAAACTTCAGAGCAAATATATCAAGGCATTTTAGCTGAAAATTCTCGAAATGGTCATAGCCAAATCTATGCAAATCAATTAAGCGCTTCTGAGTCGTTATCTCCAAATGACGCTCAAAACCATACCGAGAAGAAGCTTGTAACAACAAATGAAGAACCGGTTCCTCAAAAAGAAGAGTTTCCTCCATCACCCTCTGACCATCAAAGCATTTTGGTGTCTTTGTCATCTCGTTGTGTATGGAAGGGAACCGTGTGCGAGAGGTCCCATCTATTTCGAATTAAATACTATGGAAGCTTTGACAAGCCGTTGGGTCGGTTCCTGCGGGACCATTTATTTGATCAGGTAATTGTCTGTTATAGGAATACATGTGCATTTGTTAGAACTACAGCAATAGTTTGCACAATTAATAAATGTATTTACTTTCCAGAGTTATCGATGCGATTCTTGTGATATGCCATCGGAAGCACATGTGCATTGCTATACTCATCGACAGGGAACACTTACCATATCGGTAAAAAAACTACCAGAAATTATCCTGCCCGGTGAAAGGGAGGGGAAGATTTGGATGTGGCACAGGTGCTTGCGGTGTCCAAGAATCAGTGGCTTTCCTCCTGCCACACAGAGAATAGTAATGTCTGATGCTGCTTGGGGTTTATCATTTGGAAAGTTTTTGGAGCTCAGTTTCTCAAACCATGCTGCAGCCAGCAGGGTGGCAAGCTGTGGCCATTCTCTACACAGAGATTGTCTTCGCTTTTATGGGTGATTATAATCTCCCCTATTATTGTGTTTGGCCTAAACAGTCATCTAGTCCAATTTTAATATATGTTGCCCATTTATAACAAAACTGTCATGTATGTGGTCTTGATCTCTATTTTATAGGTGACAAACTTCATGATTTAAGAAACTAATGATTGAATTTGAAAATTAATTTGTGTATAATAACTCTGTAACGACAGTTTAAACAAATTTTGCACATATATAGTCACAGCATAATAATACTTTTGAACCTATTTACATTGCTAAGATGGTGAACTATGTTTGAATGTATGTGTAAAACTTATTTATACTGTCAATGTATATTCATTGAACTCTTATTTAATACTGTATCAACATGATTATAAGAGAAGGAATCTTTTGGCGTCCTTTGTGGGATGCATTGATCACGATGCTCATGTTTCTCTTGCAGATTCGGGAAAATGGTTGCTTGTTTTCGATATGCATCAATTGATGTTCACTCAGTCTACCTTCCTCCACACAAACTGAATTTTGATCACGGGAAACAGGACTGGATACAGAAAGAATCAGACGAGGTTTGATATTTGAAGTCTTGGATTTTAAATTTTGGTTACATTACAGTGAACCTAATTTCTGCTTGTTACAGATGGTCAATCGAGCAGAGCTTTTATTCTCTGAAGTACTCAATGGTCTTAGTCAAATTGGAAAGAAAAAGTCTAATTCAGTCCAAATTAGTAGTGGTCCTCAAACACCGGAATTAAGACGTCAAGTTGCTGAACTGGAAGGAATGTTGCAAAGGGAGAAACTGGAATTCGAGGTGAGGTTAACAGTAATTTTACCTGAATTTATAGCTTCATTCACTCAAGTTTGTTACAATGCTTATTTTTGTATGCAGTAACTTTTAGTCTTTAGAGATACTACCTCCGTCCCTAAATATAAGGCCCTTTAGAGTAAATCACGGAAATTAAAAAAGTTGGTTGGTGTATTAAGTTTGTTGACTATTTGTATGATCTTACAAGTTTATCCTTAGGAGAGAGAATTATTTTGTATTTGTGTAAGAGTATTTAGTTCAAAAAGCAGAAAAAAAGATGTAACATTGTTAGAAGTATACGAGTAAAAAGATGATCAATGCGCTTTGAAATGGCCTTATAAAAAGCGACAAAGAAAAAACTCAAGAGTCTCTTATATTTAGGGATAAAGGTAGTATAAGATCATTCTTGTTTTATAATTTTTTAATTTTTATCATTTTTAATGTTAGATAGGATAGGAGATTTATTAACTATGTTAGCAGTCTTAAAGGGGCGGAGGTTTCATTAAATTCTATAATTGTAGAAACATATACATATCTTTAAAGTTCACGGTTCTCTCTTCTGTTTACATAGGAAACTCTTAAAAAGATTTTAAACCAAGAAAAGAGAAATGGCCAACCTGGAATTGACATTCTGGAAATTAATCGACTGTGGAGGCAGTTGCTTTTCCAATCATATATGTGGGACCACCGCCTAGTGTATGCAGACAGCTTAGCTAATTCCAACAACGAAACTGATTTGAACAATTCAATTTCAGAAGATAAGGAAATACCTATAGATGAAAATTTGATGACTGGGGTCTCCTTGTCAGGAAGGGGATACGGCAGTGCTGACTCTATAAATGGACTAGTTGATGCCAAAAGTTCCCAATCAGATGCATTTCATCAAGAAATTGATGTGGCAAAAAATAAAAAAAACGAGAAAGAACAGCCCAATCTTTCTAACAGCAAAAGCACAAATGATCAATCGGACCTTTTAGAACCTGAATTGGGTGTTCGTAGAGCTCTCTCGGAAGGGCCATTTCCCGTTGTACCTAGTTTGTCTGATACACTTGATGCAAAATGGACAGGTGAAAACCAGTCAGGAATTGGAATTCAAAAGGATAGCACTTCCATAAACCCTGATATATCTATAGCAGATGCTTTGACGACCACTACACAGAGAGAAACGTACTATCTCGGGGATCGCGCAGAAGACCAAAACGGTTCCAAGAGCATCTTTTCTGCTCTTAAAAGTCATGATAATTTGGAAGACTCTTTAAGTTGGTTAGGAATGCCCTTTGTAAACTTCTATCGCCAATTTAACAAGAGTTTGTTTGCTAGTAGCCAGAAGATTGAAACACTAGTGGACTACAATCCCGTTTTTGTATCGTCATACGGGAAGCTGGGACTCCAAGGTGGTGCAAGGATGCTTCTGCCGATCGGTGTTAATGACACTGTAATTCCAATATATGATGATGAACCCTCGAGTATTATAGCTTATGCCTTGATGTCATCAGAATATCATTTCCAGTTATCTGATGAATCAGAAAAACCAAAAGATGGAAGTGAATTGGCATCATCTTATTTTTCGGATTCTGGTGCCTTCCAGTCATTTTCATCTGCCGATGATACAGCTTTTGATTCTCAGAAAAGTTTTGGGTCAATGGAGGATATGATATTGTCAATGTCTGGTTCTCGTAACTCATCAATGTTGGACCCATTGATGTATACAAAAGCTATGCATGCCAGAGTTTCCTTTGGAGAAGATGGTCCCCTTGGAAAGGTAAAATATTCAGTGACGGTTTATTATGCGAAACGATTTGAAGCCTTAAGAAGAGTATGTTGTCCTTCAGAGCTTGACTACATAAGGTCTCTAAGTCGCTGTAAGAAATGGAGAGCTCAAGGTGGGAAGAGTAATGTATTCTTTGCAAAAACCTTGGATGATCGATTTATCATCAAACAAGTTACCAAAACAGAACTTGAATCGTTCATTAAATTTGGTCCTGAATACTTTAAGTACCTTTCTGAATCCATAGGAACAGGAAGTCCAACATGCCTGGCAAAGATTCTTGGCATATACCAGGTACTTGTCTTTTCATGCCTTACATTTTTAATTATTTTGTTCTTAGAGCCTCAAATGTTGAAGTAACTAAGTCATCATATTTCGTTTGCAAAGATGGAAACTACCAAGTCTGGTTGTAAAATTATATTAAAAATCAAGCAACATAACTTGCCTAACTAAATCATTGAAAGAAGTTTAGATGGTTATTTATCTTTTGGAGGGTAAGGAACCAAGCAAGACAACTCACATAATCACCGATGAAAGGATCATGCTATAAATCATCTCATTCAATGTATTGGTATTTGGTAATTAGAATTAGATTGTTAATTTATAGTGCTGGATCTTAACCGCATAATTTTTGGTTGGAAAAAGGTTACTTCAAAGCATCTCAAAGGAGGTAAAGAGTCAAAGATGGACGTTTTGGTTATGGAGAACCTTCTATTTAGGAGGACCGTGATACGACTTTACGATCTCAAAGGATCTTCTAGGTCTCGGTATAATCCAGATAGTACAGGGAAAAACAAAGTTCTGCTGGACCAGAACTTGATTGAAGCAATGCCAACTTCTCCTATTTTTGTGGGAAACAAAGCAAAGCGTCTGTTAGAAAGAGCCGTCTGGAATGATACTGGTTTTCTTGCAGTAAGTTTCACATCTTCATCGATACTATACTTTACACTTATCTGTATCCTTTTCTTTTTTCTTACTTAGGCTTTGTTTGGACAAACACCTTAATGTTAAGTCCATTTGACATGCATGCTTATGTTTTCCTCTTTTTGCAGTCAGTTGATGTAATGGACTATTCATTACTAGTTGGGGTGGATGAAGAAAAGGACGAGTTAGTTCTTGGAATAATCGATTTCATGAGGCAGTATACATGGGACAAGCATCTTGAAACATGGGTGAAAGCTTCAGGAATCCTTGGAGGACCAAAGAACACACCACCAACAGTTATATCACCAAAGCAGTACAAGAAAAGGTTCAGGAAAGCAATGACCACTTACTTTCTCATGCTTCCAGATCAATGGTCCCCACCATCTATTATTCCTAGTCATTCTCAGTCTGACTTAGTTGAAGAAAAAGAAAAAAAAGAAAAAGAAAAAAAAGAAAAAGAAAAAGAAAAAAAAGATAAAGAAAACAATACACAGTCTAGGCCTTTAGCTGAATGATTCTTTCTTTTATGTGTTTCTGTAAATTTTGCTTCCATTTTGGGGAATCATCAACTCCATCCATATTTTTTATTTGGTTTTCGTTTTTGGCTTCTTAAATTCTATAGGAATTATTTTGGTTCAATTGTAATAGATAGAAGCCACATGGTGTTTGTCTGGAGTAAATGTATTTAATGACCTCCAGATGAAAATCTATGTACAAAAAACATATAGTCTGTTTCCAGCATCATATATACATGTATAATTTTTCAGACGCGCTGAGTATCTCAAATTTCATTTGTCATCACTGTCTTGAATTCAGATTTTTTTTGGAGCTTCTTATTGAGGAAACAGGAATCAGGCCATTTAACTCAATTGATTATTACAACTTTCATGGCCAACTTTGAGGTGGAAAAGGTCTATATTGACCAAGGAAGTTCAGCAAAAACATAATGTCCTATGACATCATTGTCATATTATTGGGTATGCTTTTCCTAAATGCTTTAGAAGTTTCATATAAGGTTCACCTTGCTATTTGGACATTCTGGTGTCTTACCTAGAACATCTCGCCTCTTCATACCTCGTGTTTGAAAGACTATGGACATGTCCAGAAATTTGGGTCGCCTGCCTCAGTTTTGAGGCATCCCCTAGGACCAGACCGAGTTGGGTCAATATAAAAAGGCCAAGATAAACCGGCCCAAAGCCGGTCTCAAGGAGGAAACACTGTCTTAATGACCGATCTATGATCTTTATGGAAATGGAATAGACCAAAACTGCTATATAAAGGACACTATCATAAAGGGAAAGACAAACGCTTCTTTTTATGCGATTCATACTTAGATATATCATTTGCGATTCTGACTGACTTAACTTTGGTATGAATCAGATATATCATTTACGATTCTGATTGACTTAACTTCGGTAGAGTTATCGATTAATGTATTTAAGGTGTACGCTTTAAAAAATTTACAATGACAAATAGGGGTAGTTACAGTTTGAGGTGATTAAAGTTTGTATTATACAACTATATTTGAGTGAAAGAAAAAGAAATTGAGGAAAACATTGCTATTATTAATTTGTACAACATGCAAGTAAAATAAAATGCACATATACTATTTGACTCACTATTCACAGCTATAGTTATAATACATACTAAAATTATTTCACTATTCAAACTTCAAAGTCTTGATTGATTAGTCAAAAGAGTCTAGTTAGATTCTTTTATTGAAATTCAAATTAAATCCTTCAACTGCATCATCAATTTCTTCTTCCCCTTTAGCAATTTGAAACCAACTTTTTTTTAGTAGATTCCCAATTTCAATATCCCTGAACCCAACAAAAAAAAAAACATCCTCGGTTTAAACAAATATATATATATTTATAAATTTAGTACAAAAATTTTCAGTAGAATTTCCTCTACCTTGTTTGTTGGACTGGTCTTGAAATTTGTCTATAAGAAGGCCCTTCATCACACCCTTCACAAATTATTTCTCCACTCTCATCTTGGTAACAAACTATGCCTTGAGATTCATCTTCATAAACCTATTTAACATCAAATTAAACATTAATTAAGAAAAAATTCCTTGTTCTAGAAAATTGAACAAAGATAATAATAACATGTTAGTTAACCTTGTTTTTGATGGATGCTGTGATTTTAAACACTACTGAACCAACTGATGATTTTTTTTTTGGAGCATAGCATCGTTTGGACATCAACAAATTGTTTGAATATTTCACAAACGAATGATCATATTTCTGAATTGGGATTTGAGCCAAAGAATTACAGTGAAGAGCCATGAATCTACAATACTTGAAGAACAAGAAAAAGGAGGAGAGATTGAAGAGGAGAAAAAAAAAATGAAATGGATGTTAATGATAGTTAGTGAGCATCGATTTTATCTACTTTTGTTTATATAATAATAATTCAATTATTGTAGATTATCATGTCTTGTCACGATGCATTAATTAATTAGTATAGTACTTTAAGATAAAGTCGTAGGGACCAATTTGTTTAACTTATTGTGTTGTTGCCCCATAGTATTTTGTTACCAAGCCAATTATATTTGGTTTGAGTGGTTTTGAATTAAAACAATTGTTGAAAATTTTCATGTTATATGGAGTCATTTAAGTTAGTCTAGGAATAGTTTTAGGTATGGCTACTTCACTTAATAATTCAGCATATACATTGAATTTTATCAATATTTTTTATTTACCTAAACCATTGAATTGGTAAAAAAAAATTGAGATATCATTGAGCATAATTTTTTTAATCAAAATTTGCTCTTATAGTAACTTGATCATTCTCTTTACACATATCAAATAAATTAGAGAAATGTAAATGAGTCTCTTAAGGGTAAATTTTATTAAAATGTATGTATCAATGCAATGAAAATTAAAATGTTTAATATTTTAAAGAAATCTTTTATTAAATTTTTTTATAAAGAATAATTTTAAGGCACTAGTTGGCAAAATCTTTTTAGTTAAAGGGTGTTAGTGATAAGATATTCTATGAAACTTTAAAATATTATTTGTATTATCCGTATTATATATCAAATAATTTATTCATAGTGATACTTTCATTTTTGAAAAAAAAAGTCTAGATTTTAATCTTGTCTATGCATTTCCTTACAATGGAGTGTGTTGCATGTTTTTTTTTTTAATAAGCAAATACTATATTCAAAAGGAATACTAGAAGTATTTCAAATCATCGATTACAAAACACACTCCCACAGAATCACAATTTTCTTACAAAAAATCTGCAGGGTGTTTAAATAACTCGTAAAAATGATATCTAATTCTAGTGCTAGAACCAATAGCCAACCACCACTAAGAAGTGTGAATAATTCTTTAGACTAAATCTTCAACGCAACTAATATCATCATTAAAAATTATTTGGTTTCTAAACCATCAAATGCACCAGCAAGTACATAACCATATCAGGGCAACTGTCTTCTTGGACGTTTTACAAACCACACCATCAAATGATTACGACAATTATCACTATCACTCTAAGGCACCCATACTCACTCTGAATTCGCCTTCCAAACTAGACGAATCTTAATACATGAAATAAAAACATGATCTAAGGTTTCTACAACATTAAAACGAAATACACAAACAACGTCGTGGGAATTAGAAATTATCCCCCTGACTTCCAGATTAGATCGTGTCGGTAACCTGTCAAAGAACAATCTCCAACCAAATCATTTTACCTTCACTGGAATCATAGATTGCCACACAATATCTAGTGTAGTCTTGAGGGAAATTTCTAACAATTTGAACCTCACTGCCTGTTGAATAAACTCATAGAAAAACTTGATCGTAAATTGATTATCAGATGGGCTTGGCCAAAGAAATAGATCTTCAACTCCCTCCATAGGCTTGACCTCCATGAGCAGCAGCATCAAGTCATTGTACTGAGACTCCATTCTGCCAACAAACTGAGCCTCCTAAAAACCCAAATCTCACTGCCATAAGTTGTTCCTCCAAGCACCCATTTCCCTCACTGCACTGTTTTTCCACCCAGATAGCACATACAGTTCAGGAAACTTGCATCGCAATAGAGTTGAATCTATCCAACGAGCATTCCAAAACGAAATATGCGTCCCATCTCTTAGTTTGCACACCAAATATCATCGAGAAAAAGTCCTTCTTCCTCGAGTCACCTAGCTACAGAATGTCCCTCCACCAAAGCGAGTGGTTCCTGCAAATAATATTCTCCCGCATCAACAAAATTCTTTTACCATATCAACCATACTTATGAACCATCAAAGGCTGCGAAATCGTATCATCATCATCATGAATAAGTCTCCACAACCATTTGGATAGTAAAGCTCAATTGAAAATAGAAATGTCTTTTATCCCAACTCCACCATTTTCCTTTGGTTTGCATATTGTGGACCCACTAACCTAAGCCATTGATGAAGCCTATGACGAGCTAGTCTATAGGAAACGTCTTAGAATAGATACCAATTCTTTGATCACATTTGTCGACGCTTTATAGAACGACTAGTGATGAACTGGTAGATTGGTAAGCACAAAATTTATAAGGGTCGCCTTACCTCTTATAGATAACATCTTGCCTTTCTAAGTGGAGAGCCTAGCCTTGAAACAATCCACAACTGGTTTCCATAAATTGATCCTTCTATGATTTCCACCAACCAATAGGCCTAGGAATTTGAATGGTAAAATTCCACTTTTACATGATAGGAAATGGGCTGCAGCAGTCATGAAAGCATCCTCAACCCCTACACCATAAAAGAAACTCTTCCAAAAATTAATTCTCAACCCCGGAACTACTTCAAAACCTATTAGGATAAATTTAATTCCCCAATAATTAGTCCAACATTCATCGCAAACTAAAATAATGTCGTCTGCAAATTGGATAAGGCTGATAGATTCATTTCAATTTAGTCTAAATCCGCTAAAAATACCTCTGCTAACAACCATTTCACCAGTAATGCCAAGCCTTTCGCTACAAGAGAAAATAAGAAAGGAGATAAGGGTTCCCCTTGTCTAAGACTCTTTGAACCCTTGAAGTCTTGTTGCATGTGTATTACCTATGTTGTCAAAATAAACTCAAATTTTAATCTTCAGATTAAGTTCATGACAGTCTTTTACACCCTTACACAGTAAACTAAAAAAAATTGATACTTTTTAAATAAATCTTATATTATTAGTCATGTATACATCATTTTCATAATAAATCATACACATTTTGTTAGACGAAGGTAATTGATCTAGAAGGGGGGTTGAATAGATCACTTCTTTTCAAATGCGAGTCGACGCTAAAATTTGTTTTTAAAAATATTTTGCGGAAACGGGCGAGGATAATTCGTCTACACGAATCGAGTTACTGAGAGAATCAGATATACGTAAGTCAAATGGAACGAAAGTCTCGAAGAGAAAAAAGAATCGCAACTTAACAATTAATCAATTTTCCAAAAGTACTTAATATGGTGCAATCTCCAATGAGCAGTCAAAAATTAAACCAAACTTGATAATATATCAAACACCTTGTAAGCGTTTAATTTATCGAGCACTTGGAGTGCATAAAACTCCAAGCTAAACCTTATATGATAGTTGATGCATAATTTTCGCTAAGCACAATCCAAAAATGATTGTGCAATGGTTTTCAAATTAATTTTCTGCATAAAACTATACCTGAATTTTTTTTATCGATCAATTGAACAATCACAAGCGTAAACAGTTCGAAAATTAAATGAGATAGGGAAAGAGAAACGACAATAAGTTTGTTTAGGCAGTTCCCCTTTCGTCCTCGCTTCGGGTACGTCTGCCCCAAATTCTAAATCTAGAATTAAGATATCTATAACTTGTTTGCAAATTGTTTTTACAAGAGAAAACTTAGCTATCACACACTCAAGAAACATCATTGATGCAGATACTTTGTCTTCTCTTCCCTTGATTCGAGTCAAATCAAGTGCCTCGAACTTGTTGGATGAACCTCCGTTTACCGTTACTAGATTGCAAGAACACACCGGTCTTCAATCACCTTCACTCGGCTGATTCAGATCAACACACAATTCGATCTCCAAATCTTGTTGCACAATCCTCCGGTTAACGCTACTAGATCGACAAATCCCACCGTTCTTCAATCACCTTCGCTCGGCTGAATTCAATGCACACAAGATCTGATCCAAAAACCCCCAAATCCAATTGATCTTGGAGGACAAAATCCTAGAGGTTTTATTCAAGAAAAAACCCATTGAAACACTCACCCCAAACAAGATACAATTCTATGTTTGGACGTTATCACCTCATGATGTAGAAAATAAACAAAAATGATTATGTGTATTTGTTGAGAAGGGTGCAAGATGAAGATGAAGGTGATGAGAGAAAAGTTTCAATGTATATATTTTACTTTTTCTTGTTATTATGTAAAATTGAAGAACCATGTATTTATATGATGCAAGGACCAACTGAAATTCATAACAACATTTTGAAACTTAAGAAAACCAGAAAAATGATGTACATGCAGCGAGCGGTCGACCAAACAATTAATGAGGATCAGTCTGCGCTGACCCGTGGGCAATCTGTGCATGTTGGAAGACCATGCGTCGACCGCTACATGGGTCATGCGTCGACGCATGGCAGAAGAAAATGCAGAATGAGAAATGACACAGGCATGCGTCAACCGCAGGGTCAGCGCGCGCTTATCCAAGCAAAACTCACAAGATGTCAACAATTCATGAGTCGACCAAACCTCAACTTAGGTCGACTCTAGCTTCAAAAACACTCAAAAATTGATTTTCGACACGTTTTCGTCTACTTATGTACAATTTATGCATGCCTATTTCTAATACCTTGATCACACACATGTAAGGGATATGCAAGGCTTCTCTTATATGTTTAGACTCATGATTATGCATTTCAAAATAAAAATACCGACAATAATGAAATGATAACTTCCAAATTACAAACTACGAGTTAGTACACATTTTTGACATCATTAAAATAAAGCTAAAGTGAGAGACACCTTGCCCTCACATACTTCCCTTTTTTTATGATGGAAAAATCTTCTTTAGCTTGTTTTGTAATTTGAATCTCATCCTCCCCTTAACTGTGTGAAGTTATAAAAAATTCAACCTTGCTGCTTGTAGATATCCTTCTCCCCCTTTGACAACATCAAAAAGAGAAAAAAGACGATGGTCAAAGAATCTCATATCATATTCTTATGGATACACTCAACAACTTGCAAACAAGATACATAAACATACATTCACATATAATGATGCTAATGCGAATATTATACGGATAAATAAGGCACAAGAAATGCATACAGAGAGACTCAAAATACATTCCATAATAGATCGAATGTCAACATATTCCAAAGGCAAACCAAGTACATAAGAAAAATGCAGCAAATAAAAAGTCATACAAGCAAAAACTAGATATAACATGCATTAAACTAGGATCCTATTCCACATGGTATTCTCCCCCTAAAATGCTAGTCTGGAGGTGGAGGAAGTGGTTATTTTTCCAACCGCTCATTCAGTTCCAACACAACCCAGTTAAGAGTGTTGATACCATTAGTCACACAGCATGTCTGACTTTCAGCAGCAATATCCAACTTGTCAAAGTGAGTCATGACAACAGTAGCAAACCTGTTAAAGTTTTGATTTTGTGCTTCCAACTGGTTTGAGAGAGCCGTATACCTCTCTTCTTATGTGGTCATGAAACTTTCTTGCTGAAGCTGCATTGAGCGTAACATGTCGAGGATTTCCTCGTTGTTCTGTTGCGGTTGTTATGTAGGTGTAGAAATAGAATATTTGGGCTGGTGCCATTCATATTCTTCATGTTGGTTCCATTCATGATTCGGAGGAATATAAGATGAACCAAGTGAGGTCCATCCGATGTGCTGCCATTTACCCCATCCATGATTAGCATATGGATCTTGAGGTGGAGAGTAGCCCATCCATTCAACATTATCATCTTCCACAATATTCACCTCAGTTTGCAAGTTGTTACCAGTTTCTCCTTCTTGTGCATTCTCTTCTTCATCTGCAATATCATACTGAGTATCTTGATACGTTGTTTTGTGCCTAAATTTGTATTCTTTGTCTTGAGTGTCCCAAAAATACCCCATTATAGTAAGATTCTTCTGAGTAAACTCTTGATCAGTAGTAAATGTCACGTAAGAAATTCCCGGGACCATTACCTCAGCCTTGTTCAAGAGACGCTGAATGAAAGAGGAATAACATAAAGTCGTACCTCTAGTAGAGTCGTGGAGTGCAAACATCCGACTTGTGAAGTAATGCGGCCAGTCAATGCGCTTTTTATTTTTAAGTAGATAAATCAAATGAACTTCAGCTTGACCAACTCTTGAGTACCCTCATTTCTTAGGTCGTATGATATGAGCAACAATCCATTGAAAAATTCTATCAACGGGTTTCAACAGTCCTGTTGTGACTGGCTTAGGAAATAAGTTGCTATTTACAATGCTCTCCAAGTAGGGGTCTCGTAACATTGAGTTCAAGGCAGCCTTAAACTCATAATTTTCAACAAATACAGAGTCTGTGGCCTTAGGAAGATTTGATGCATCTAATTTAACCAAAATTTTCCAAACAGATGCATTAACAGAGTACTTTTTACCACCAATCATGTATTGAAAATCAGTATCTTCGAATTTACCCAGAATCCCAGTGTAGAACAACTTGACCAACTCTTCATTATACTTGGTATCACATTCCCTAAATTCATCAAATTTATGAATGTTCAGAATTTTAATAATTTCAGACAGATGATAGTCTTCAACCCTCAAGGGATAGTACACAAATTGTTTAACAACAGATCGGTTTCGAAAATCCTTGTTGAAGGTATCAGTTATATTATCAAACAGTAAGGAAAGAGCATTTACCAACATGGTTGATGTACTTGCCCTTGAAGTTAATGCTCTGGAGGTCCTTTTTCCGGTAACCCTTTGTGAAGCCATTGAAGAACACTTTTGTAAACACGGATGAATAGTACCAACCTTGTAGATGATGATAAACAGTATTGAATCTTGATGATAAAGATGAATGGCTGATAGACCTTGGTTCTATGTAAAGAAAACCCCTTTGAACACCTTTTTGATTGTGAAATTTGTTGGATTTGAAGAGAGTAGTGGTAATGGGTTTTTAGGGTTTGAGAATTTTTAAAGAGAGGAGAGGAGCGAAATGAGGAGACAATAGAATCAATGTATAATGATATGTTGTTGGACAATGAAACATGCATAATTAATGGGTCAGAATTTCTATTATGTGAAGCGGCGCGCGTCTTCCCGAGAAAAAAATCTGAGTTCGTCAGCGATGCGTCGGCCTAAATAGGTCATGTGTCGGCGCACGCTGAATGAATTTTAATAATTTTAAAATTTTCAAAGCGATGCGTCGACCATAGGTCGACCTGCGCTGACCCGCGCCCACATATGAGAAAAATTGACCTTTCTTTAGTCGACCCATGCCATGGTTTGGTCGACTCAAACGCACAAGACATGGAAAAATGCATTTTTTGAGCATATTATGCAACAAGTAAGAATAAATAACAAACCACACACATGCCAAACTTAAAAATGGATAAAAAATACATCTAATCATGAATTAAACATCAATTCAAACCACATTTTGGCCATAATAGTTTACAAACATAATTGATCAAGAATAATAATCTAAGAAGGAACAATATTATCTCCGACGATTGATAATAGATGCCCTCACATATAGCTTAATCTTATCACTTATTGTTAGTTAAAAAAAGGATAGAGCATGCAATCATATAATCAAACGCGATCCGAGATAACGAGAACACCAAGTTCCCTACGGATATTAAAGAAAGGCTCCGTCGCAAGAGGTTTAGTGAAAATATCTGCAAGTTGATTCTTAGAATCAACATGCTCAAATACCACATCACCTTTCTCTACATGATCCCTAAGGAAATGATGCCTTACATCTATATGTTTTGTGCGAGAATGTAATACCGGGTTTTTGGTTAGGTTAATGGCACTTGTATTATCACACAAAGTAGGAATACGTTCAAGTTGAACATTGTAGTTGAGTAATTGTTGCTTAAGCCACAAGACTTGAGCGTAATAACTACCGGCCGCAACCTATTCCGCCTCGGCTATTGACAAAGCAACGGAAACTTGCTTTTTGCTATGCCAACTCACTAAGGAATTTGAGAAAAAGTGACAAGTACCACTAGTACTTTTCCTATCTGATTTGCACCCGGCAAAGTCGGAATTAGAATAACCAATAAAAGAGCAATCGCTTCCTTTGGAGTACCAAAGCCCATACTTTGGAGTACCGCATAGGTACCTAAGTATGCGCTTCACGACTTTTAAATGAGACTCCTTAGGACACGATTGGTACCTAGCACACATGCAGAAACTAAACATGATATCTGGTCGTGATGCAGTAAGATAGAGGAGTGAGCCAATCATACCTCTATATCTCTTGACATCTACATCCTTACCATTTTCATCTCGACTCAATTTGACACACGTAGGCATCAAAGTGTCAATGGCCTTTGAGCTAGCCATGTCGAAGCGCTTAAGTAACTCAAGACAATACTTCGTCTGGCTCACGAATGTCCCTTCATCAAGTTGCTTGATTTGCAATCCGAGGAAATAATTAAGCTCCCCCATCATGCTCATCTCGAACTCTCTCTGCATTAACTTAGACAACTCCTTAACCATATTTGTGTTAGTATAACCAAATATAATATCGTCTACATATACTTGTACCAAAATTTGGTGTTTTCCTTGACGTTTAATGAAAAAAGTTGTGTCAACCTTTCCTCTAGAGTACCCTTGATCAAGTAGAAATTTGCTAAGCCCTAGGGGCTTGTTTGAAACCGTACAAAGCATGTTTTAGTTTGTAAACGTGATCAGGATACTCATGGGACTCAAATCTAGGAGGTTGGGCAACATAAATCTCTTCATTAATGTAACCGTTAAGGAATGCACTTTTTACATCCATTTAAAATAATTTGAAGTTTTTCGCACATGCGTAGGCAAGCAACAGGCGTATAGCCTCGAGTCGGGCAACATGTGCATAAATTTCCTCATAGTCTATGTCTTCCTCTTGGTTATACCCTTGCGCAACTAAGCGCGCTTTATTTCTAGTTATAACTCCATTTTCGTCGAGCTTGTTCCTAAACACCCATCGGGTGCCGATTACTCGATAGCCTCGCGGAGGAGGGACAAGTTCCCAAACCCCATTTCTTTTAAATTGATTCAACTCCTCTTGCATTGACAAAATCTAATGTTCATCGAGTAAGGCCTCTTTTGAGTTTTTACGCTTAACTTGCGAAACGAAAGCGGAGTAATAACAGAAGTTACTTAGCTTGGAACAAGTTGTTACTACCTTTTAGATATCACCGAGAATGTTGTCGATGGGATGGTTTTTGGAAGACTTCCAAGCTGGAGGAAGGTCATCTTTATTAGACGGATGATCCTCCTCACTCTTCACGGGTTGGTGATCTTTTTCCTCCTCAACATGCACTGCTTCAGGTTGATCAGTCCCTTTATCAGTGTCCTTGAGTATGTCTTCTGAAGATACACCTGCAGCATGAAAAGAAGTACCTTTTCTGACATTTTTCAGATAAGACTCATCAAAAGCAACATGTACCGACTCCTCAACAGTAAGTAACCTCTTA
Organism: Lathyrus tuberosus; assembly: GCA_022829125.1. NCBI lineage: Eukaryota > Viridiplantae > Streptophyta > Magnoliopsida > Fabales > Fabaceae > Lathyrus > Lathyrus tuberosus. The sequence goes on from JALAZF010000435.1 coordinate 4,305,790, forward strand.
TTGTAAACCTATATGTCTTACTAGACCGAGAGTATCCAAGAAAGATACCTTCATCGACCTTAGCATCAAACTTACCAAGTGTCTCTTTACCATTATTCAACACGAAACACTTACAACCAAAAACGTGAAGGTGAGATACATTTGGCTTTCTCCCTTTTAAAAGCTCATACGGTGTCTTGCTTAGAATAGAATGGACAAGCACCCTATTCAAAATGTAACAAGCCGTACTTATGGTGTTTGCCCAAAAGTATTTTGGAAGTCCACTCTTATTGATCATAGTCCTTCCTAATTCTTCCAAAATTATATTTTTACGCTCCACAACCCCGTTTTGTTGAGGGGTACGTGGTGCGGAAAAATTATGATCAATCCCATGGCTTTCACAAAATGCTTCAAAAAGATGATTTTTGAACTCACCCCCATGATCACTTCTAATTGATATAATGTTTGTGTTTAATTTGTTTTGGGATAACTTGGCAAATTTTTCAAAAGCCGAAAAAGTATCGCTCTTGCTTGCTAAGAAAATAGTCCAGCAAAACCTAGAAAAGTCATCGACTATCACAAAACCATAATAGTTACCACCGAGGCTTTTAATCCTAGATGGTCCAAAGAGGTCCATATGGAGGAGCTCAAGGGGTCTCGTAGTTAAAACAATGTTTTTAGATTTAAACGAGATCCTTGTTTGCTTCCCCATTTGACATGCATCACATAAGTGATCCTTTGTGAATTTGATTTTGGGTAAGCTGATTACTAGGGCTTTAGAAACTATTTTATTAATCAAATCAAAATTGACATGCCCAACCGTCTATGCCATAACCATGAATCTTCACCCATGGTGACTAGACACCTGTCGCTACTCAACGATACCTCATTCAAGTCTAGCATATATACGTTATTGACCCTCAAGCCTTTAAACACATCCTTTTTATGACTATTTTCAATTATGCAATAATCCTTTGAAAAAGATACTTTATAGTCCTTGTCACATAATTGACTAATGCTTAAAAGGTTATGTTTAAGGCCCCCAACAAGAAGCACATCAGAGATAGTAGTAGATGAAGGGTTACCTACACTACCTTTGCCAAGTATTTGTCCCTTGTTGTTGTCTCCGTAGGTAACAAATCCCTTTTTCTTCGTCACAAAGTCGATGAAAAGAGATATGTCTTCCGTCATATGTCTTGAGCAGCCATTATCTAGAACCCATCTTCTTTCCGTGGTCTCAAGACGTTGTACCTACATAGTCAATCAAGGAAAATAGGTACCCAATTCTTATTGGGTCCTTGGTTGTGACTGAAAACAGGATTGCATTTGGGTAACCATTGATAAACGCCCTTAGGAACTAAAAACCTCCTAAAGGGACACTTAGCAATAGTATGACCCCTTTTGTAACAATATAAGCAAGTAAGGTTAACATGAGAATCACTTTTGCTAGGTTGTTTTTTAATCACTTAAGTATATTTTTGATATGGATTAATCATGCTTTTCTTAAAATGTGATTTATCGATAGCAAAAGTCATTTTTGGTTCTAGAGCCTTGTCAAGCTTGGCCTTAAGAGTTCTAACCTCTTTTTGCCAAATATGACAAGTATCGCAACCAAAATTTAACCACTTACTTTTGTCTTCCACAACATTTACCTTTATTAATTCCACCATGGACTTTTTGAGAGCCTCTAATTCCTTTTCGGAATCGGAGATCTTTTGCTCCAAATGAGAAAATATTTGTTTATTTGAAGCTAACCGTTTAAAGGCTTCCTTAGCCTCATGGTGTAGAGTATCAAACGCATGTTGTAATTCAGAATAAGACATTGAATTAGAGTTATCGTACTTAGAGTGTCTCACCTTTTTGTTTTTTTTCTTTTGGTGAGCGGAAAGGCAAAGGTTGACGGACTCTCCTTCGTCACTTGAACTTTCAGCACTCACTACGCCAAACAAGGGAAAAGAGGGCGCTTTTTTTGGCCTATGACAGCGATTAAAAGTGCTGTCTAAGCCTGTGCTGTCGTAGGTAAAGACAACACTTTTTTATTTATGAAAAGCGCTCTCTAAAAGGGGACTTTAGACAGCGCTTTTAAAAGCGCTGTCTAATGTATACGTTTAAAATTTTAAAGAATTTTTTTATATACTTAAGAGAGCGCTTTTTTCTTCAAAAGCGCTCTATAAAGGGGGACTTTAGACAGCGCTTTCTAAAGCGCTGTCTAATGTATACGTATAATGATTTTTTTATATACCTTTAGACAACGCTTTTTTCTCAAAAGCGTTGTCTTTTGTCTACGTATAATTTTGAAGATTTTTTTTAAAAAATCCGATTTTAACCATTTTTTTATGCAGAAACCTGTATAATTCACATTTCCATAAACCTGTATAATTCACATTTCAATAAACCAGTATGGATACGCATTTCCATCAACAAATTCTATTTCAAAACTAGAATTTACATTAATGCAGAATTCGCACAAATTCTATAAACTAGAATTTGTACATTTCAATAAACTAGAATTTACATGCAGAATTCGCACAAATTCTATTGTATGGTTTCAAACCTGTATAGAATTTACATTTCAATAAACTAGAATTTACATTCACGAAACTATACATTAAAGAAAGAATTCTTCTTGCAATAAAAAATTCGCACAATTCCTCCTTAGTATCTTGCAATTGTTTCCTCGTGTAATAAGAACACGCCATATCATCGAAATACTACATAACAAAACAAAATGCGCATTATTTAGTTAAAAGTAATAAATTATATGACATATCCGATAAATATTAAAATAAATCCTAAGTTATAAAACCATGCATACCGTAATTAGAATCTCCAATTGTCCCATTTGAAGGATTTCTCTCATGAACCTCAAAACGAAGTACCCGCAGTCTATGCCATTACGCTGACGAGGGCACTACACATAGACAAACAAATAAGAAATAATATATAGATGTTTTGTGTTATCAAGTAGCATCACTAATAAGCAATATTGTGAAAATTAATATACCTCCACTTTGACCCATGTAATATTGGTTGCTCTAGCCCGTGCTACTCGTGCGTATCTTCCTGGTTACTAGACATTTGACCTGTAAGAAAGAAAAAAACAGAAATTAAATGACAAATATAAAAATCCATAATCCTAATCCATTGAATGATATAAGCTATATTGAATGATATAAGCTATAATTTTACAACTAGTACCTTTTTCACTAACGTCTCTTTCTTTTCTTGTTTGGAGTATGTTCTACCCGTCTCTTAACAACACGGACGGTTGGATTGATCCAAATACCCTCATTATGATCATTTCTAGTATATGATTCATTCGCTATAATATTTTTATCTTGATCATTTCTAGTAAATGATTCAATATCAACATCAATATCACCTTGATCTCCAACGTTTTCATCAATTACTTTGTTAGATAAAAGCACTATAGACCATTTTGTACTTGTCGGATCAGTGACATAGAACACTTGTTTAGCTTGAGAGGCTAGAATAAAAGGCTCATCTTTGTACCCCACCCTATTAAGATCCACTTGCAAAAATCTTGACTTATCCATTCGTACGCCATTATTATTTTCAACCCACTTGCAACGAAATATAGGAATCTGAAACTTCTCATAATCAAACACCCAAATGCGCTCGATAACCCCAAAATATGACAGATTTGCAAATTTGGGGTTTAAGTCTTTCACACTTGAAATGTGCATTGCTTCAGCTACCACAGTGACACCACTATTTTGCATAGTACTTTTATCATCTTGTTCTTTGGTATAAAATGTGTATCCATTAATTGCGTATGCGCTATAAGAAAACACGACCATACTTGGACCATATGCTAAACATCTCAACCTTTCTGTTATTGAAGCGCGGTCTGAATAATACTTTGAATAAATATGATCCTTAAACCAAGGTATGAAAATTCGATTGTGCTCTCGTACTATCCAATTCTCATTTCTATTCGGATTTAAACCTCGGAGAACATCCTTGTGCATTTCAACATACGACTCAACCTCATTCTCATTGTGCAGAACATACAAATGCACTTGATCCCGTTCGACCCTTGATACTGTCACAACTTCATTTCCAATTAACTTTTTTCCTTCTTTTTTTTCGACAATATGAGATTTGGGGAGTCCAATTGATTGTACATTGGACAGATATTAAGTACAAAACTCAACCGCTTCTTCAACAATGTATCGTTCGGCAATACAACCCTCTGGTCGACTTCGGTTTTTCACATACCCTTTTAATATTTTCATATAACGTTCAGCAGGGTACATCCATCTCATATAAGCCGGTCCACACAATTGTGTCTCTTTCACCAGATGAGCAACTAGATGAACCATTATGTCAAAAAACGAGGGAGGAAAATACATTTCAAGATCACACAAAGTAATAACAATTTCTTTTTGCAATGTTGGTAAGATCGCAGGATCGATCACCTTACTGCAAATTGACTTGAAGAAAAAACACAATTTAGTTATTGCGCTTCTTACTTTTTCTGGCAGAATAGAACGTATACCTATTGGTAGAAAATGTTCCATTATAACATGGCAGTCATGCGTCTTTAAACTCTTTAACTTGAGGTCTTTCATAGACACAAGTCTTCTAATATCTGAAGAGTATCCTTCTGGAACTTTAACTTCACTTAGAAACTTACACAATACTTTTTTCTCCTTTCTAGATAGAGTATACGCAGCAGGTGGTAGATATGTTCGTTTTCCTTTCTTTAAGGGTCCTAATTCAGTTCTTATCCCCATATGTACCAAGTCCTTTCTTGCTTTAAGGCCATCCTTAGACTTTTCTGGTATATTGAGTAACGTACCAATAACACTGTCAAATACATTTTTTTCAATATGCATAACATCGAGAAAATGTCTTACATACAACGACTTCCAATATGGCAGTTCAAAAAAAATTGACCTCTTCTTCCACCCACTCTTGACAAGTGTATGTGCAAAAGGCTTTCCAAACTGAGTTCTCACATCTTTCACCTTTTCAAAAATTTGATCACCTGTCAATATAGTTGGAGCTCTACCATGTTCTGGCTCTCCATTGAATGCTTTTCTCCACCCACGATAGTGATGATTATAATTTAAGAATCTACGATGACCGAGAAAGACATTCTTCTGACCAAACTCCAATCGCGTCCAATCTGTTTTATCTTCACAAATAAGACACACACATTGACCTTTTATGCTGTACCCTGATAGATTTCAGTATGCTGGAAAATCATTAATTGTGCCAAACAACATTGCCCTCAAGTTGAAACTTTCTTTCCTATACCCATCATAAACCTCCACACCGTTCTCCCACAAAAATTTTAAATCTTCGATTAAGGGTGCCAAGTATACGTCTATGTCATTCCCTGGTTGTCTAGGCCCAGAAATTAACATAGATAACATCATGTACTTACGCTTCATACATAGCCATGGAGGTAGGTTATAAATCATTATGATCACAGGCCAAGTGCTATGTGAGATACTTTGAATACCGTGTGGGTTCATTCCATCAGTAGATAATGCCAAGCGAAGGTTTCTTGCTTCTTTTCCAAATTCAGGATAATCATCATCAATTTTCATCCACTGTGGTGAATCTGCCGGATGTCGAAACTTTCCATCAATAATTCTTTCATCTGCATGCCAAGTCAAGTGTCTTGAATCGGTCTCACTATGAAACATACGTCTAAATCTCGGAATTATAGGAAAATACCATAAGACTTTTGCTGGAGACAACTTTTTCTTATATCGAGAGACACCGCATTTAGGACATCCATTTAACGATGCATACTCATTTCAAAACAATACGCAATCGTTTGGACATGCATGTATCTTATCATAGCTCATGCCAATAGAGCACAACATCTTTTTGGCCTCATATGTTCGATTGGGAAGAGCATTATCCTCTGGAAGCATATCTTTCATAAGGGCCAATAATTCTGTGAAACTTTTATCCGACCATCCATTGCCCGCCTTTAAGTTGTACAACTTTAATACCGCAGACAATATTCTAAATTTGGTGCAACCATTATACAACGGTTTCTCTGCATCGCTTACCAACCTCTCAAACATTTTGGGACAATCCTTAAGATCTTCTTCAAGTGCTTCTGCAATCTCTTCGACTCGATCAGAATCGTATGTATCTGTGCCATTGTCGTATGAAGCGTAGGTCGTATTATCCCCCGATTCAACATTCCCGTTAATTTTCTCACCATGCAAATTCCAACATGTATAACTTCTATCAATTCCACTCCTCAATAAATGCGATGCCAACTGAACCGCGTCAACCCGACTCCCAAAACAGCAACCCAAGCAAGGACATATCATTCGACTGGGGTCTTTGGCGTGCGCAACAGCAAACTTAACGAATCCCGATACCCCATTGTCGTACTCTTTCGACAATCGACTTGAAGACATCCATTTCTTATCCATAGTTATACTAATTAAACTAAACAAAAACAAAAAGAAAAAATGTTATACCTGTAGGGAAACGATCCGACTTTCACACTTTGAACACAAGTAACCCCTATACACGTATCATAAAATGAAATATCATTAATTGACCAATTATGAGTCATAACTTGATAAGTGGCAACATGTAATCACAAACAAGCAACAATTAGAGGTAAACACCTACATATTCCAAGTACTCAAGAGCAAAATAAATACTTTAGAATCACTAAGTTTAGAGAACAGATCAAAATACAAGAAGAAAGGTGAGAGACAACCATTAATATAGGCTCATTGACTTATAATATAACTTTAAAAACCACGAAAAATTATAATTTAAAGTATCAAAAAAATTCTCTCCTCAATAAGTATAAAATAGACAATTAACTTATAACAAAAAGTCACAAGTTCTAGAAAATAAAAGAAATGAACTTGGAAAAAAAGGATAGACCAAACACAATCAATTGGAAAAACAGTACAACATAACTAGCGAAATACAATTTCAATCAATACTAGGTTGTTTATACTAATCAACTTTGCCAAATATACAGTAGAAAATATTTAAAAGTAACCTTCCACAAAACTAGGTTGTATCATGAAGTATCTTTTCAATAATAGTCATCGTTGTGAAGATACTTTAATATTAGTTTCCTTATGAAAATACCTTCCACAAAACTAGGTTGTATCATGAATGCATAACACAATGAGCTTATTATAAAAAAAGAGGGACATTTGTAAAAATAAGAGATGAAAGATTAAGGATTGATACTTTGCCAAATATACATGAAAAATAAAAGCAAAAAATAGGTTCGATTCTGCAACAATAAAAGAGGGAGCTTTTATCCTCATCGTGAAAACTTTTTCAGCATAAAAATCAAATCAAAAACAAAAATTAAAAACAGAGAAATGAATAATAAAAGAGTAACAACGTACCTTATTCGTTTTCAGAGGATAAGAGAATAAGAACAACAACAACAACAACGTTTTCACGAATGGAATGCAACAATGACGACAACGGTGATGGTAATGACAATGCAAGAACGACGGCAATGGCAATGCAAGAACGACGGCAAGGGTTTAGAGAAACGGTCGAGAGAGAAAATGAATAGAAGTGTCTCTGAAAATGTTTAGAATTGTTTTATATTTTAATTAGTAAAGGACTTTAGAGGGCGTTTTCCTTAGAAAGCGCTTTCTAAAGTGAAAATAATTAGAGCCCTATAAGAGCGCTTTCTGAAAGCGCTTTCTAAGGTGGCCTTTAGACAGCGCTTTTTAAAAGCGCTCTCTAAAGTAATACCTATAGCAGCGCTTTTTGGAAAGCGCTTTCTAAGGTGGTATAAGGTGGCAGTCTTTTACAACGCTTTTGAAAAGCGCTTTTTAAAGCCTGTCTTTTAAGGCGCTTTTTTTTAGCAAATTTTTTTTATTCTTTTTAGCAGCGCTTTTGTATAAAAGCGCTGTCTTTTAGGTGTCGTCTAAACATATTTTTGGCGTAGTGACTAGATGATTCATTATCGCTTTCCCAAGTGATATAGGCTCTTCTAGGTTTAGATTGTTTCTTCCCTTGACGAATTTTGTCCTTACCTTTGTCCTTCTTCAATAATGGTCAGTCCGGCTTATAGTGGCCGACTTTTCCACAGTTATAGCAAGAACCCTTAGCTTTTCAACTCTTTTTGTCTTCATTCTTGGAAGACCTTGATTGTTTACGAAAGTTGACGAGGTTTTTCTCCGAATGTTGAATACCATTTTTCTTGATATAGTGATTGTATCGCTTCACAAATAATCCCATATCTTCATTCGATTCCTCTTCCTAGTCATCACAAGATTCACTCTCGCTTAGCTCATATGCGGAGGACTTTAAACTAGAAGTCTTTAGAGCTATCAACTTCTATTCTGCTTCTTTGGTCATGTTCTTTTCCTTCTTCTCTATTTTCTTAAATTGGTCTAAGCTAATGAGCATTTTCTCATGTTCCTCGAGCTTCCCAAATAATATTGTGATGTCTAACGTCATTAGGTCGTTGGCTTCTTTTATGGCGGTCACCTTCAGTTGCCAATCCCTAGTAAGACACCTCAATATTTTGTTAGTAGAAACGTCATTGGAATTTGGCATACCAAGTGAGTTAAGTCTATTGATTAAATGAGTGAACCTCTTTTGTATGCCGACAATGGTTTCCCCTTGCTTCATGTGAAAGAGGTCGAACTCTTGAGTCAATGTATTGATTCTAGCTAGCTTGACGTCGTTAGTGTAACACCCTTTTCTACCCCCAAAATGTTGCAGCAGAAACAACTTAAAAATCAGAGTAAGGCATAAAAATTTCCCTCAAAGGGTGCACATTCCTCATTAAATCAAAATAACACAATTACCCTATAAACAAAGGGTTTTCCTCAAAATAAATAAAAAAGCCTTCACATGGCAGCAGAACTCAAAATTTTCAAATAAAAGGTTTTCAACAAACATCATAGTAATCAAAATAAAACCATATCGTCAAATGACAACGAAAATAAGGAAACAACATAGTTCGACTCAAAGGACCCCAACCCGATGTTACACTATCAGAGCAAGACCCTCTAACTCGACCAAAAGCACATAAACTTCATGGTCCTCGAAAGCATCCACGGCTAAACCTGATCACATGCACGTTACCCACGTGGAGGCAACATTCAAACAGGCAGGGTGAGTAATCACAATTCATAATAATCATTATAAAACAAGATATACATAAAATGGTTTTAACTTCATAAACGACATCATCAAGGTCATCATCAAGGAAAACATCAGGAAGCACCAT